>OW568870.1:218306-818306 GCA_938743325.2 Pycnococcus provasolii | reverse complement strand
GGCGGAGGCGGATCGCAAGAGGCAGCTCTCCGAGCGTGCGATTCGCCATCTCATCTATCGCTGTGCCGCTGTCGCATTTACAAGCTGGCACGACACGTACACTTCCCTCAAGGCCAAGCGCTCGCTTGTGCGTCGCGTGTTGATGAAGGTTACGCAGAGGGAAATGGCTGATGGCTTCGCAGCTTGGCAAGTGCTTGTCATCATGCACCACCAGAAGCAGCGCAACCGTCAAAAGGCTGCCAAAGTGCTTCTCAAAGTGCTTAAGCGCGAGCTTAGCTTGGCACTTTCCGCATGGCTGTTCTTCGTGGAAGATCGCAAAGCCCAGCGCTCTCGCGTTGGCCGAGCCTTACGCCGCATGGCAAATCGTGCACTATCTGCAGCTATGCTGCGCTGGTGTGAAGTTACCAGCGAAAGCATCCAGCAGCGCACGAAGGTGGAGCGATGTCTCCTTCGAATGAAGAATGGCGCGATGTACGGAGCGTACGCGGCGTGGCAGCAGTGTGTTGCTGACATGAACCGATCTCGCCATCTCTCGCACAAGGCACTCGGTTCACTCATGAATCGCCAGTTGCACATGGCATGGGCGCGCTGGGTCGAGGCGAAGTCCGCAATGCAAGAGCAGCGCACGAAGCTGACCAAGGCGGTTGGACGTATCAAGCTCGTGGCGATCTTCGCGGGATTCAACCAGTGGCGCTCGGTGATCGAGGAGAACAAATCGCGCAAGGCTCTGCTTCGCAAGGCGGCGGGGCGTCTGTTGTACCGCCACCAGCGTCTCGCGTTCGCGCAGTGGTACGACATGCTTGTGACGACGAAGCGCCAGCGCGCGGTGGTGAGTAAGGTGATGTCTAAGGTGCTCAAGCGCGAGATGGCGCAGGGCTTCGAGCTGTGGACGGAGTATATCGAGTCATTGAAGGCGCACCGCGTGGCGGAGGAGAAGCGCCGTGCTCAGAAGAACAAGGCGCTGCGTCACATGCTGAACCGTGCTCTCGCGCTTCCGTTCCAGCGTTGGTCGGACATCTGGAAAACACACAAGCGTCAGCGCATGGTCGTGCAGCGCACACTGATGAAGGTGGTGAAGCGCGAGATGGCGCAGGGCTTCGAGCTGTGGATGGAGTATATCGAGTCATTGAAGGCGCACCGCGTGGCGGAGGAGAAGCGCCGTGCTCAGAAGAACAAGGCGCTGCGTCACATGCTGAACCGTGCTCTCGCGCTTCCGTTCCAGCGTTGGTCGGACATCTGGAAAACACACAAGCGTCAGCGCATGGTCGTGCAGCGCACACTGATGAAGGTGGTGAAGCGCGAGATGGCGCAGGGCTTCGAGCTGTGGACGGAGTATATCGAGTCACTGAAGGCTGAGCGTGCCGCGGAGGCTGAGCGTGCGGCAAAGAAAAATCGTGCGCTGCGTTATATGATTAATCGTGGTCTCAGTATGGCCTTCGGTCGCTGGTACGAGGCGGCGACATCACTGCGTCAACAGCGAGCAAAGGTGGAGAAGACTATTCTTCGTCTTAATAATCGGGCGCTTTACGGCGCATGGGGTGCGTGGCAAACAGCTACCCAGCAATTGCGTGAGCAGCGCACGAAGGTGGAGCGATGTCTCCTTCGAATGAAGAATGGCGCGATGTATGGAGCGTACGCGGCGTGGCAGCAGTGTGTTGCTGACATGAACCGATCTCGCCATCTCTCGCACAAGGCACTCGGTTCACTCATGAATCGCCAGTTGCACATGGCATGGGCGCGCTGGGTCGAGGCGAAGTCCGCAATGCAAGAGCAGCGCACGAAGCTGACCAAGGCGGTTGGACGTATCAAGCTCGTGGCGATCTTCGCGGGATTCAACCAGTGGCGCTCGGTGATCGAGGAGAACAAAGCATGTAAGGCTCTGCTTCGCAAGGCGGCGGGGCGTCTGTTGTACCGCCACCAGCGTCTCGCGTTCGCGCAGTGGTACGACATGCTTGTGACGACGAAGCGCCAGCGCGCGGTGGTGAGTAAGGTGATGTCTAAGGTGCTCAAGCGCGAGATGGCGCAGGGCTTCGAGCTGTGGACGGAGTATATCGAGTCATTGAAGGCGCACCGCGTGGCGGAGGAGAAGCGCCGTGCTCAGAAGAACAAGGCGCTGCGTCACATGCTGAACCGTGCTCTCGCGCTTCCGTTCCAGCGTTGGTCGGACATCTGGAAAACACACAAGCGTCAGCGCATTGTGGTACGTCGTGTGCTCATGAAGGTTACGCAGAGGGAAATGGCACACGGTTTCGAGCAGTGGGTGGAGTGGCTGATGGAACTTAAGGAGGAACGGTTGCTGAAGGAGGAACAGGAGGCTGCTAAAAACCGTGCACTGCGGCATATGATGCAGCGCGGGCTTAGCAGCGCATTTGGACAGTGGCAAGATGTTTATGAAACGAACAAGGCACAGCGTGCAAAGGTGTCACGTGTACTCCAACGGATGCGGAATCGTGTCATCGATGCGGCATATATGTCGTGGAAATCTTTTGCTGAGGAGTCAAAACGAATGCGCTACATGTCTTCAAAGGCAATCCTGTCGATGATGAATCGTTCGCTCTTCACGGCATGGGGTCGATGGGTCGAAATGGCTGAAGCGCAACGCGTTGAACGTGCCAAGCTCTACAAGGCAATCGCTCGAATCAAGCTAGTCAATGTGTACGCTGCGCTGAATCAATGGTGCGAACTTGTGCAGGAGACAAAAGTGCAGCGTGCACTTCTGCGCAAGGCGGCTGGCCGTATCATGTTCCGCCACCAGCGAATGGCCTTTGCACAGTGGCTTGATATATGTGCAACCACTCGTCGGCAGCGTAACGTGGTGACTCGCGTGATGGGCCGCGTGCTGAAGCGCGAGATGGCGCAGGGCTTCGACATGTGGCTGGACTGGCTGGTTGCAGAGAAGGCGGAGCGCACGGCGGAGGCGGAGCGCACGGCGAAGAAGAATCGCGCGCTGCGCCACATGATCAACCGGGGTCTCAGCATGGCATTCGACCAGTGGCACGACGTCTGGTCGACGCGAAAGACGCAGCGCGCGAAGCTGACGCGCGCCGTGACTCGCATGACGAACCGCGTCGTTTTCATGGCGTTCAGCTCGTGGGCGGACGCCGCGAGCGACCTGAAGCGTGCGCGCATGGTGTCGTTCAAGGCGGCAGCTTCGTTGGTCAATCGACAGCTTCACATGGCGTGGGTGCGATGGGCGGAAGCTGCGAAGGAGTTGCGAGATCAGCGCGCTTTGCTCTCCAAGGCTGTGGGTCGCATCTCGCTGATGGCTGCCTTCGCGGCATTCAGCCGCTGGCGCGAGGTGGTGGTGGGCGACAGGGCTCAGCGCGCGCTTCTGCGCAAGGCGGCTGGCCGTATCATGTTCCGGCAGCAGCGTCTAGCATTTGCGCAGTGGCAGGAGCTCTGCGCGACGACGAAGCACCAGCGCACCGTGGTGACTCGCGTGATGGCTCGCGTGCTGAAGCGCGAGATGGCGCAGGGCTTCGACATTTGGGTGGACTGGCTGGCTGCGGAGAAGGCGGAGCGTGCGGCGGAGGCGGAGCGCGAGGCGAAGATGGATCGCGCGCTTCGCTTCATGCGAAACGCGGGTCTTAGCGCCGCATTCTTCGGATGGCGTGCGACGTACGAGATGCTGCGATCGCAGCGTTTGGTTGTGCGACGCACGCTGATGAAGGTGGTGAAGCGCGAGATGTCGCAGGGCTTCGATGCGTGGGTCGCGTGGCTCGCCGCCGAGAAGGTGGAGCGTGCGGCGGAGGCGGAGCGCACGGCGAAGAAGAATCGCGCGCTGCGCCACATGATCAACCGGGGTCTCAGCATGGCATTCGACCAGTGGCACGACGTCTGGTCGACGCGAAAGACGCAGCGCGCGAAGCTGACGCGCGCCGTGACTCGCATGACGAACCGCGTCGTTTTCATGGCGTTCAGCTCGTGGGCGGACGCCGCGAGCGACCTGAAGCGTGCGCGCATGGTGTCGTTCAAGGCGGCAGCTTCGTTGGTCAATCGACAGCTTCACATGGCGTGGGTGCGATGGGCGGAAGCTACGAAGGAGTTGCGAGATCAGCGCGCTTTGCTCTCCAAGGCTGTGGGTCGCATCTCGCTGATGGCTGCCTTCGCGGCATTCAGCCGCTGGCGCGAGGTGGTGGTGGGCGACAGGGCTCAGCGCGCGCTTCTGCGCAAGGCGGCTGGCCGTATCATGTTCCGGCAGCAGCGTCTAGCATTTGCGCAGTGGCAGGAGCTCTGCGCGACGACGAAGCACCAGCGCACCGTGGTGACTCGCGTGATGGCTCGCGTGCTGAAGCGCGAGATGGCGCAGGGCTTCGACATTTGGGTGGACTGGCTGGCTGCGGAGAAGGCGGAGCGTGCGGCGGAGGCGGAGCGCGAGGCGAAGATGGATCGCGCGCTTCGCTTCATGCGAAACGCGGGTCTTAGCGCCGCATTCTTCGGATGGCGTGCGACGTACGAGATGCTGCGATCGCAGCGTTTGGTTGTGCGACGCACGCTGATGAAGGTGGTGAAGCGCGAGATGTCGCAGGGCTTCGATGCGTGGGTCGCGTGGCTCGCCGCCGAGAAGGTGGAGCGTGCGGCGGAGGCGGAGCGCACGGCGAAGAAGAATCGCGCGCTGCGCCACATGATCAACCGGGGTCTCAGCATGGCATTCGACCAGTGGCACGACGTCTGGTCGACGCGAAAGACGCAGCGCGCGAAGCTGACGCGCGCCGTGACTCGCATGACGAACCGCGTCGTTTTCATGGCGTTCAGCTCATGGGCGGACGCCGCGAGCGACCTGAAGCGTGCGCGCATGGTGTCGTTCAAGGCGGCAGCTTCGTTGGTCAATCGACAGCTTCACATGGCGTGGGTGCGATGGGCGGAAGCTACGAAGGAGTTGCGAGATCAGCGCGCTTTGCTCTCCAAGGCTGTGGGTCGCATCTCGCTGATGGCTGCCTTCGCGGCATTCAGCCGCTGGCGCGAGGTGGTGGTGGGCGACAGGGCTCAGCGCGCGCTTCTGCGCAAGGCGGCTGGCCGTATCATGTTCCGGCAGCAGCGTCTAGCATTTGCGCAGTGGCAGGAGCTCTGCGCGACGACGAAGCACCAGCGCACCGTGGTGACTCGCGTGATGGCTCGCGTGCTGAAGCGCGAGATGGCGCAGGGCTTCGACATTTGGGTGGACTGGCTGGCTGCGGAGAAGGCGGAGCGTGCGGCGGAGGCGGAGCGCGAGGCGAAGATGGATCGCGCGCTTCGCTTCATGCGAAACGCGGGTCTTAGCGCCGCATTCTTCGGATGGCGTGCGACGTACGAGATGCTGCGATCGCAGAGAATTGTCGTGCTCCGCGTGGTGGGGAAGATTGCGAGACGAGAGATGGCGCAGGGCTTCGGTGCCTGGGTCTACTACGTCGAGCACAAGCGAACGCAGCAGGCCCAGCTGCGCAAGGTGCACAACGTCATTCAGCGTATGAAAAATCGAGAAGCCTCAGTTGCATTCGTGGCGTGGTACGACTACCGGACTACGCAAGTGAAGCAAAGGCAGATGTGCGTCAAGATCCTGAACAGAATGCTGAACAATGCACTGATTGGGGGCTTCAACTCGTGGCTTGATTATGTGGAAATGAATCGCAGTGGTCGGGAGCTTGCCTTCCGCGCGCTTGCGCGATTCGTCCACCGTACTCTGAGCTCGGCTTGGGAGGCGTGGTATGAGTATCATGCAAAGATCATGGACGGTCGTGCGCTCCTACGCCGCGCGGCGGCAGCCTTTGTCTACCGCTCGGTGCACATGGCATTCAGCCAATGGTTGGAGCAGTGGCAGACAGCCACAAATACGCGGTTGAAGTTGAGCAGTGCGCTGTACCGCATGCTGAATCGGCTTGTGAGCCAGGGTTTCGAGGCGTGGAAGGAGCACTACCAGTACCGAAAGCGTGTGAGATCGCTGTGCTCTCGAAGCATTGCTCGAATGCAGCATGGAACTCTTTTCGCCAGTTTTGCGTGCTGGCGTGAAGAGGTTGCCAATCTTCGCCAACGACGATCCGCGGCGCGTCGTGTGATTCTCAAGGCGACGAACTCTCTGCTTTCCGCAGCATTTGAATCGTGGAAGCTTTACGCCAGCATGCTCAAGGCGCAGGTACGACTCGTCTTCAAGAGCGTGGAGCGCCGGTCGCAGAGACTCGCGGCTGCCGGCTTCCTGTGCTGGCGCGAAATTGTTCGTGTCATTGTTGCCCGTCGCACTCGTCTACAGCGCATCGTGCGCTTCGCGAGCATGCGGGTAATCATGCGGCACTTTATCGGTTGGCGAACGTTCGTCATTCACGACAAGCGTGCGCGATACAACCTCGACGCGGAGAGTGCAGACATGCTGCGTGACCGCGAGATGGCACTCGAGGCGCTTCGTGATTGGCGCCTGGACCTTGGCTCTGGCTTCAGCGGCAACGGTGATGCCTCGCACGACTATGTTGCAGGAGTTGAGCAGGAATTCCTGCACGGCCTGGAGCCGGCACCTGCTCCGGCACCTGCGCCGGCGACATTCTCTGAGCTTCCCCCGCCTTCGTACGATCCGTACGCCGCATTTGACACTCCGGCACTTCACGATGGGCCGCCGATGACAGATGGGCCCGTGGGACGTAGCCTGCTCGCACAGGCGTACCAAGATGTGCTGAGCGAATGCGCCGAGCTCGAGCAGAAGGTGGCACGACTTGCAGTTGACCGCGAGACAATGGATCTCACAACATCGTCGCAGCGCCCGTCGATGGACTCGGGCGCGGCAGAGCTGAGCTCGCGCTTGAGCGCGAGCGGCGCCTCTACGCAGCTGATGGTGGAGAGGCTGAGAAGGGAAAATGAACAGCTATCGCTCGAGCTTCATGGCAGTCAAGCGGAGCACGACTATTCGCTTGCGACAATTCCTGAAGTCCGAGAGGCTTGGTCTGCTAACGATTCCGCCGAGCAGCTGGCCATACACGGTGTGGTAAGGCGTGAGATTAGCTCTCCGCCTCCAAGGGTCATGAGCCCGGAACGGCGCCAACGTGTCAATCGCGAGCTTTATGAGGTGCACCGAAACGCAATGTTCGAGCCATACCTTCAGACGACAGGTGGTGCGGTTTCACGTCCTTCTACGGCGGACATCATGCGTCAAACGTACTCGTCCACGAGTCGGCCGAGCACATCGCCTGGACGATTCGACTTTTTCGCTCCTGAAGAGTGAGGATAAGGTGTGTGGTGAGCTGAGCAAATAAAAGAAACAAACAAATTACGACAGGCTTCATGGAGCTTGGACAATTGTACAGCTAGGTATTTGTACTATACATGATCTATGAATTTACACATAGTCGGCGAACACAGCAAAGTTGGGGATGGGATAACTTGGTGTTGGTGTGGGGTGCTGGCCGATATTCTTACATGTAAGAAGTATTTGATCATTAAATATACACATAGTACTTACACGAAAGCAAATATGAAGCAATTATAACAACAGATAGACTACTTGATTGAGGCCTCACTTAGAGTTCGTGGTGTTGTTACCTACAAGAAGAAGAAGCCGCGTCGCGGTCACGCTGCGCCGCCTCCTTGCGCCCCTCCCCAGTCAGCCGCCGAAACATCACGCTTGCGCTTGCTGACTCGTGCGTTTTGATAGAGTGCGAAATGACGTCCGCCGCGACGCCCTCCATTACCGTGAAGCAGCCCATCGGAAGGGGGATATCAAACAACTTGTTCACCTTTCCTAAGCCGCAACTCCCAAAGTCAAGTTTGCTGTCGGAAAGTGCGCGATACGAAACGATCGGACGCGCAAATAGCTCGCGCGAATCGACGTGCACGCCGATTCCTGCGCCTGCGTCATACATGTTCATCACGACCATATCAGAATTCCCACCGAGCAAGTGCTCGGCCGCAAGCCGCAACTCTTCGAAGCGTGCAGGCAACTCACTTGGCAGCATCTTAGTAAGATTTGGCACCTTGCCGCCAGCCGCATAGTTCTCGTACCGCCGACGCCAAAACACCTTGATTCGTCCACTTGTCACCGCGTCCACTTGTTCCCTGGTCACGGTTCCCGTCGTCACGCCAGTCGCGAGCACCGCGCGCGCGTCCCGCTCCGTGTCTTGCACAGCAGTGTTGACACTGCTCTGCTCTGATTCAGAAAGCATGGCAGGATACTGTGTGATGCCAGAAAAAAGGCCGTTGGACGCGAAGTGCCAAGTCCATCTCTTGGTCAATTGACCGTGGTGGTCTCGAGAAAAGTCCTCCACGACGACGAGCTTCTTTGACGATAAGCTTGCTATCGCGCGCATCTTCGTGACGTCCTGCAACTCCTCCGTCGTGACTCGAGGGTAGCGAATCTGTGCTTCCCCCGTGTTTCCCGCGCACTGGACACAAGTCCATGCAAGAACCGATGATGCTGATGATGAAGATGCTGATGATGAA
The DNA here is from genome assembly GCA_938743325.2 of Pycnococcus provasolii. Classification (NCBI taxonomy): domain Eukaryota; kingdom Viridiplantae; phylum Chlorophyta; class Pseudoscourfieldiophyceae; order Pseudoscourfieldiales; family Pycnococcaceae; genus Pycnococcus; species Pycnococcus provasolii. The sequence goes on along the minus strand of OW568870.1, from coordinate 809,909 downwards.
CCGCTAAGCAATCGCTCCTTTGGCACACACCATGGGTGTGCATAGGTACCCGGCGGCTTGCACAAATTGCAACCAACCAGTGCTCCACCTAGAACCACTTCTGTGCAGTAGTTGCACTCATGACGGTTCGAAAACAACTTCAGCAACTCGGAACAATTTCGATCCTCCATATCTCCGTCGTCGTACCTGATCTTCCACCACCCAGTATTTGGATCGTACGAGATGACCTCACCTCCAAATAGCGTGCCGTCGAAGCTCCGCGCGACGCGCTTGCCGACGAAATGCAGTGGGTCGCACGAGAAAACGTTGCTTTCTGTCGGCACCCGGCGCGTGTACGTCAAGATGTCCGGTTTTTTCCTCTTTCGAAGAGACCGACGTTCTTGCGCATTCGTGCTTTCATCTTCATTGGCGGCGGCATTGTCATCTTCATTGGCGTCGCCGGCGGCATCATCATCGCCTTCGTTGGTTAAAAACAGCAGAGAGCTTGTGCTCACAAACCTCGACGGCTTCAACGGCGACGGTGTGGCCGGCGGGGTTGGCGTTAAGCATGGAATTGACACATGCTTTGTTTGATCCGCGAGCTGGTCGGCGGTGAACGTTTCGACGTCGCCGTCATTGAATTTCACGGTGAACGGGTACCTCGCCTCCGGCATGTCATCAACCTTGGTGATAATGCCCTCGTACCACGTACCGTCTTCGAATTGCTTCTGCAAACGATCGCCGACGGAGAACGTGCGGGTGACAGTCGCAGGGGCGTCGTCGTCGTGCATGGAAGCCACGGGCATGACCTTAAGTCCCACCGACGCATACCGACGCATCTTCGGCGGAGGAGGTATACGTTCTACCTCCTCCTCCGAATCGCTGTTGTCGTCGTAGCGTGTCATCGATGGCTTCATGGGTCGAAGCGGCACCATCCTACGCTTGATTATTGTACGTGCGCGTCGACGAATGTAATTCGTGGCGGGAATGGGATGGATGTGTATGTGATGGCAACAATCACGGGATGTCGTGACTGACAACACACGTGAGAGGTGGGATGAGACTGTGGGAGAGCACCACGCGACGTGGACAGCAATGTGTAAACTTTACCACTTACCACTACCGACTACTGTATTTCTTCAGTGCCGCAAGACACGATCCAAACGACCTGCTGCGACTCTGTGAAAGGCAAGGTGGCAGGAGATTGTTGACCACCTTGACAAACGTACTTTCGAACCCAACGTGCCCATTCTGCCATTCTTCACGACGTCCATCGCCTGCTTGATCGCCATCGTCGACGAGATCGTCGGCAACTTGCTCTGTTCATAGACTAAATTTCTCACCTCGCACCACAAATCTTTTCGCATGCGTGAACCCACTGGTGATGGCGTTCATGGCGTTCGTGTAAGTTCAGTTTCCATGAAGCGTTTAAGTATATTAAACAGCCACCTTCGCCTTTCATCGTCAGACTCGTGCGCGATAACAAGGGTCGAAGCAAAACAAACAAGCTCCACTCTGCCTCACGATGCTGGTGGTGGTCAAAATCAACGTGTCGTTTCCATCGGCGCGTGCGTGCTTGACGTGAATGCCAAGGCACTCGACGGGCACAGACTTATACAAGGAGGAAGCGTGCCTGGACATGTCACGCAGGCTATGGGAGGCGTCGCGCGCAACGTCGCAGACGGGGTGGCGAGGCTCGCACACGAAGTGCCGCTGCTCGTTAGCGCGGTCGGCGACGACGCGGCGGGACGCGCGATAACGTCGCACTGGGCGCAACTCGCGGACGACGACACGCAGGCGATCAGGCGATGCACAGAAGACAACACGCCGACCGCCACAGTAAGCGCCGTGTTCTCGGCAGACGGCGAACTCGTCGCATGCGTCGCCGACGCGGATGCCGCCGCCGCCGCGGTGACACCTGCGTGGATCGAGCGCTTTGCGCCGTCGCTTCGAATCGCCGGCGCCGTGATCTGTGACTGCAACATCACGCCGCTTGCGCTGCAGGCGATTGCCACCACCGCACCTCGAGGTCGGCTCTGGCTTGAGCCAACGTCAATGGCAAAGTGCCGCCGTGCCACCGCGATTCTGCCGCACGTGACGGTGGTAAGCCCGAACGAGGATGAGCTTCACGCGCTCGCGGCGTCACTCGGAGGATCAGCCTACGACGGCAGTGGCGGCGGCGGCGGCGGCGATATGCAAGAGACTGCACGACGTCTGGCGGGAGGTGCTCGCACGCTTCTGCGCGCAGGAGTGTCGTACGTCGTCGTGACGATCGGTGCCGACGGCGTGCTGCTCTACGCCTCGTCGTACTCTAGCACGACTTCGGCGCCTCCACTGCGTTGCTATCACGTGCCCGCTGTGCCGGTAAGTCGCGTCGTGGGTGTGAGTGGTGCTGGAGATGCCTTAGCCGCGGGTGCACTGGCGGTGCTATCGCAGCGCTCGGCCCCTTGGACGCCAGACGACGTGCTCGACGGCCTCGCGCTTGGGGTGGTGGTGGCCAGCGAGGTGGTGTCGCGAGAGGGAACGCACGTTCCGGCTGAGCGCGGCGCAGCGGGTGACAAGTTGCGTGAGCGCTGGTATAGTGCGGCGCGTGATGTGCGCACGAGGTGTGACACCCTCAGTCTTCCTCTGTAGTTTGGTATAGTGGGTACAGTACAAGTGTAACAGAGAAAATCGTGTAAAGTACAATTACATTCGTCGACGTTATTCATGCCGTTCTGGACCTGTTTAGGCATGTGGCCGCGGCGCTGATGACCGCGATGAAGACGTATGTTGCCGCGACGGCGTACACGTTGTTAGCGGCGTCTTTTCGGTACGTCGCGGCGGTCTCTGGCGTCCACGGCGTTCCTTCTTCCGTTCCTGGCGGGTATTCGGGCATGAATTCGCCCGTGAATCGGTATCCCGTTTGCACCATGCGCGCGACGAAGAAGAGCGCGGCTGCGCAGAAGGCGCTGAACACGGAACACGCGGTGGCGCACGACATATGTAACTTTACTTGTCTACCCAGCTAAGGTATGCGATGCGATGCGATGCGATGCGTATGTGTGTTGTTTGATATGGAGCTCGCCAGAATCCAATGGCAGAATGGCGCCGGATTTCACGAGTTCCGTTGAAGTTGAAGTTGAAGTTGAAGTTGGGGGTTGGTTTCCTAATATAACTTTAGGGGTTGGTTCCTTTTGCGTCCCCCTTCCCGGGAACGGAACGGACTTGCGGGACGAAACCCCCAAACAAACTCTCCTCTCCTCCCCTCTTTTCTTTTCGTTTTCTTCAATCCCCGGATTTCTGTAACTATCCAGGTTTACCCAAACTGGCCGCGGGGCAAAGCATATTACGGAGTAACACTGGGACTAGACGAAGGGCGGGCCCTCCGTCTCTAGGGGACCCAGTTTTATCAACGTGACCTAGCAATAACCCTAGCAGTGTACCGTTGGGACGTCTCCCTCCGATACGTCGAACCCTACCCTAGGTTATCGCAACAGGGGGGAGGGGCACTGGGGAGGGCGCGTTACCCTGCCCCTTCTGCCGCGTGCCTTCCCTTCCCCTCGCCATTCCATTCGCCATTACACGAGCAGGTGCTCTTCGACAAGATCACCTCGCGCATATCCAAGCTCGCGTATGGACTCAACCCGGACTTCTGCGACACGGTACGTTTACCTGTTGTCTCTTCTTGTTCTTCCTGTTGTGGAGGAATCTTTCCTTGCTTCCTTTTCCGTTTTGCTTATTCGTGTTTTCGTTTGATTTTGCGCCTTTTCGTGTGTTGTTTGTTTTGATCACAAAATCCGTGATCTGCGTTCTGTGAGGCTTATCGGCGGAGGGTGGTGGTGGTGGTGATGGTGGTGGTGGTGGTTGGAATGGCTTTTAGCGGGTGAGAAAGAAAGTGTGCATTTCAGAACGGACTTAAGTATGTCTGCGCAGACTTATACACGGTGCATGATAAGGACATGGTGTTGTTCTATTGACAAAAAACTGCAGCACGAAAAGGGAGGGGATGGAATGGTTCATGGTTGGAGACTTCGAAACAACGAAACGAATACAAAGACTTACACTCACAACCAACCAACCAACACACACCTCATGCTCTCTCTCTCTCTCTCTCTCTCTCTGTCTCTCTCTCTCTCTGTCTCTCTCTCTCTCTCTCTCTCTCTCTCTCTCAAAACGATTTAAAAAAAACAGGTGCTTGTCGCCCAGAAAGTCACCGCTGGCGTGTACAAGGGTGTGACCACGCACGAGCTCGACGAGCTTGCCGCTGAAACTGCCGCGTCCATGACGGCGAAGCACCCCGACTACTCAACGCTCGCTGCACGCATCGCCGTCTCCAACCTGCACAAGTCCACGAACAAGTCGTTCAGCGAGACCGTGAAGCTCATGAGGGGCTACGTGAACGAGAGGAACGGGAAGGACTCGCCGCTCGTCTCAGTCGCTCTACAACTTCGTCATGGAGCATTTGTATTCTGTATGTAACCTTTTTCATCTATTTCCTTCCCATTTCCCTCCCTTTCCTATTTTCCTCCCCGTTGTTTTTCTTCGTTGTTTTTTTCCCCGGGTCGAGGGGGTGGGGCACAGAGCCGATCTCTCTTTATTTGGTCGGGAAAACCGGGGGCACTGTCTTTTTGGTCCAGGATGGGTCCCTCGTCCCTATCCCCTACTGGGCAGCCATTAAAATGCGTTCCAGTCCCCGTCAGCCCGTGAAGAACAAAAAAAAAGCAACTTCTCAGTGTTTTTTACTCTCCTTTTCCCTCTGGTTTTCCCCTTCCCTTTTGTTTCTCCTTTTCTGACTTTTCACATGCCTATTCAACGGGTGGGGGTGGTGGGCTGTCCCCCACAAGGCGGAATGTGAACCAAGCCATGGACTCGTAAGGACTGTCGTTTTCTTCTCCTGGATTAGTGAGCTCCCTTGTCAGAATTTTCACGGCAGTCTGGGGATTCTTGAAGCGATCCCACACGGCTTTCGCCTTGTGCCTGCAGAGAACGCCGTAGAGGTCGTCCCCACTAGTCCGACGAATCAACTGAAAGGGAGTCTCACCACCTTCCCGTTCCAGGAACGTCGGGTCCTTGAGGAACTCGCAGTGCACGTTGATGCCGGCCCACGCGTTCCTGTCGAGCAAATCCCTCGCCTCCATCTCCTCCATCGCCCGTATGGCCCTCCTGAGCTCTTCATTCTCTGGCGAGCGATAAAGGCCGTCGCCTTCAAAGGCATTCAATTTCGCCCTGAAATTGCCGCACAAGCCGAGCTCAAAGTGGGGGGTGATGCCCTTCACACCGATGTCCACCAAGCCAAGCGCGGCACCCCAGAATAGCTCGACGGCTGCCCCCTTTGCGATTCCGCTCCACTTTTCCCACTTGAGCGTGTAGGTGATCTCGAGGTACTTGAGGGTCTCCTTGCCGGTTGTTTTGCGGTGACTCCGAAAAAGTCCAAAGAGTCGCGGGTGTGCCCAATGCGAAGACAAGTCTATCGCATGGCAAAGGTCGAAGTACCCCCCGTCGGTGCTCACGGGCTTTAGAGCCTCCCAAACGGCTCGCACATCGGCCTCCGGCTCGTTGGCAAGCAAGCTCTTGAAGAGGAGGTGGTAGTCGTAGCCAGTCGCCGGTACGGCCTTTAGGACGGCGGAGAGAGATGGTACATTTCGAGAGGGCAGTGGTAGAAGGGGTAGAGCTCCATCCACCGGTACCGCCCAATACGTGCGAGGTCGAACTCCGGGAGAGCGCATCACCTTTCCTTGCCATGCGGAAGAAGCAGCATCGTTTGGGTTGGTCATTCTCGACACGGTCCCAACAATTAGTCCCATGTTCACCTCCTTTTCGCGCACCGAGAACAAGTTCTTCTTCTCATCGATCTTCTCCACGATTTCGTTCACCGACAATTGACTCGGGAAGCCTTCTTTTAAGACGTCGTAAATGAGCATGGGGAGGGAAGCGTAGTTCTTAACGCCGGAACTGGACGCCATGGCTTGTGCAAGGAGAGTATGAAACCCTACAATCCTACATGAACCCTACACCGCACCTGTCCTGCCATCGGGACCCCCGCCATCGGGAGCGGGATCCCCCCCTTCCTCCTCCCCTCGGGTGAGTCGTCCGACGTTCTCCCCGGTATCTGTCCAACAACTCGTCTATCATTTTTTCCTCCCATCTTGCTCCACAGTCTCCTACCCTCGTCGTCCGTCGTCGTCGTCGTCGTCGTCGTCGTCGTCGTCGTCGTCGTCGTCGTCGTCGTCGTCAATTCCTTTTTTGTCAGCATCGACACTTGACGAGTCGGCAGTCGCGCCTCTCCTCGCGTCGTCGTCGAGCGTCTTCTCTGACGTGCTCAACGGGCGCCTCGACCGCGTTCTCACGGCACTGGCGAAGTGTGAACTGACGCCAACACTAGCCGTCAACTTGTACACGCAAGTCCTCCTCGAACTCCTCGAACTCAAAGATGCCCATGCCCACACCAACACCTGTGGTGTCAGCCACACCTCATCCGTCAGCTCACCCGTCTTCTTCCGCATTTCCTGCTCCTCTTCCTCTTCCTAACAGTCATAATCAGAGTGGTGGTCGTCACGGACCCATGTCCCGGCTGCACCGCATCGCATCTCCGTCGGATTTGTCCCAGTGGAAGAAATCAGAAACGTGCCAGGACCTACAGGCGTTCGTCGCCGCTGTGGGAACGGCGTGCAACGGAATCACAACCGCACAGCGACAAGCGGACTTCGAAGCGAGAACGGATGCCCAACCTCAGACGGATGGCGTGCGCGCAATCGCGAGGATTGTCGACCAGCTCAAACAACTGCGTGCGCTCTGCGACACGCACCCGCCGCGCGTCGACGCGGACAGGCGGTTTGGAAACCCGGCGTTTCGAGAGTGGCACGACGCCATGGTGGCGCGGGCAGCACAAACGACAGAAAGCATACTGCCAACGTCGATGGCGGCGCACGCCGGTGAGCTTGCGGCGTACTGGCAAGGCTCCTTCGGAGACCGCACGCGTATCGACTACGGAACAGGACACGAGCTAAGCTTCGTTGCCCTGCTGTACTGCCTGGGAAAGCTTGGCGTGCTGACAACGTCCGAGTCGGCGGATATCGGACTTGTTGCATTCGACGCATACCTGCAGCTCACGCGACACCTTCAGACAGCCTACAACCTCGAGCCCGCGGGCAGCCACGGCGCCTGGGGTCTTGACGACTACTGCTTCCTTCCCTTCCTCTTCGGTGCAGGGCAGCTCATGGCTGGCGCTGGCGACGCGAACGAAGTCACCGTGAAGGCGGTGGTCACGGACGACCGCGTCGCAGAGATGCGAGGAGGCGAGTGGCTTTACGTGGATGCCGTGAAGTTTGTGCAGAGCGTCAAGACGGGAGGACGACTTGGAGAGACGAGTCCGATGCTGTGCGACATTGCCTACGGCGTCTCCGGCTGGGATAAGGTGTTCACGGGAATGAAGCGCATGTGGGCTGCCGAAGTTCTTGGGAAACTGCCCATCATGCAGCATTTTGTTTTTGGCAAAATTCTGCCATTTGACAAAAGCTGATGAGATGCCTCCTCATTCAGTAATGGAGTGTAAGTACTAAAAATGTTTACTTTACTTCTTTTTTTTGGTTCTTCATACTTACACCTCTTCCAGTGTTGCTGGTTGTTGCTGGCGATGGAGCATGCGAAGGGAGATGTACGCACGGCATAAGGGGCATAGCATCGCCACATCATCTTCATCTCCAATTGATGTCGAGTGTCCGCTAGCCGCACCACCATTGTTGTTGTTGTTGTTGTTGTTGTTGTTGTTGTTGTTGTTGTTGTTGTTGTTGTTGTCGTCGTCGTCATTTTCGTTGCCGTCTTCTCGTGTCGCCGATGTGGTCGTGTTGTTGTTGTTGCGATGCTGCTCATCATTATCATTATCATTATCATTATCATTATCATTATCATTCACCGTCTGCTCCATTGGATCATGCATCACATACGAATGTATGTGATGGTCGTCGTCGGTGCCGGTGGTGGTATCCATTTCGTCAGTAGGGTGTTGTTGTTGCTGCGGTGATTCCGCGACGGAAGTTGGAGCTGGTGGCGTTGGCGAAGTCTCCAGAATAGACTCAATGCATGTCGCGCACAAGACATGCTCGCAAGGAAGGCATCTTAGCGATCGCTTTTTCTTCCGTGGTAGAATCTTCTTCGAAGAATCATCATCATCAGCTTCCACACCACTCGCTATCGAAGCAAAGCTGTCCAAGCACACGACGCACACATCTTCTCCGTTCACAGTCATGGGCTCTCGAGGACTTCCTTCAACAATTTTAGGTGTCGGCAGCATTTGTATGAATTCCGCGCGATGTTTTCGCCGACGTGCATTTCTCCTTCGTCTTCTGAAAGATTCTACCAGTTCGAAGACGACATACCATCCAGCATAAAGCACGCCAAGCACGAGTGCCAGCACGCCGACGAGGGGCGCCGCGAGGCACTGGCCCACGCACGACACTTCAGTCGGGCACGCTTGGACCAAGCTCGCTGCCCACGACGTTCCCCCTCTGCTCCTGAGCTGGAGGAATCGCGAAATATACATGTATCCTACCAAAATTCCAATTGGTATGCCGACCGCGAGGAGGTACACGATGAACACGTTGAGTGACGATGGCGACGACATTGATTTTATTGTGTTTTTTTCTTTTTTTCTTTTTTTTTGGATGAAAAATGGCGGGCGGCCACGTCTTCCTTCCTTCCCAGAAGAAGAGAAGCAGGCCTGTTACTTTAACCCACAGGGTACCGTAGTCGATTTTTCGGAGTTCCATTTGGCGATTCCTTCTCCTTCTGGACCTTGTAATCAGGGATCCGTCGTAGAGTCATACCGCATGGTCGTGAGGATTTTGGCGCTTGGGGTCCCGAAAATGGGGATCCTGGTCGTGCATGCTTTGCCATTGGCGTATTGGTTTACAACTACCCGAGTCAAAGTAGAGAAACGACGACGTCGGGATGTTCAAAGCTTACGCCCGTGAACTGCGCGGTGGTGTCCTCATGGAGCAGCTGGAGCGGGTGCAACCAGTGCTTGTCCTGGACCATCATCACGAAACCTTTGGCCCTCGGGCTAATCCTGGACCATTTGTCCAGATGTTCTCGTAGTTTTTCTTTCGTAGGAGGTCGTCCGGACATGTTGCGGTGGCACTCCTCGAGCGTAGTCCACGTCGAGGTTTCAAGAGCCGACGCGATCGACGTGAGGAGGTGGAGGAGGCTAGGGGTTTTGAATTTGAATCCTCGGTTCAAACTTTGCCTGCTTCGCATTGCCGTGCAAAGCTGGCGCGCGGTTCCCCGCGCGGGGAGACGCGCCCGCGGTTCCCAGCGGTTTCCCCTTCACTCTTGGTTTTGCACGCGACCTCACGTTCGCGCGCAAACAGAGCCACACGCGCGTGCGCGTGAAGAAGGTATGAAACCCGATATTCCTTGGTTCCTTCTTGGACCCCGAGGCGGCAAACGCGGCATACTATGCACCGGTTGGGGTACGAGATTCGCTTTCTGCAGATGAGATTGAGATCATCAAAAAAACAGAACGCGAAATGCGCATTGCAGGAAAATTTCCAAAGGACGGTCGGAACCAAGACTCGCGCACGCTACGTGACACGTTTCAACGGCCCACCCTTACTAATCCTACCAATCCTATTCCGAACCCTGCTCCTACCGCGGGAGACCGAGACATCTTGCACATTCACTCGCGTGAAGAGCTAGTACAAAGTGCGTACTTCGTGGACGCCTTGGAGTTACTTTTCGTTACAAATTCTTACGCATCGTCTTGAACATCACCACCGCCGCCGCCGCGTTTCACCCAGCAATCCTCTGACCCGTAGCGCATCACAACCTCCTGCAGTCCATCGAAGTAGAAATCCTCCATGTGTTCGCTCACGCCACGACCTTGCAGTAGGTTGGCGCCAAACTCGAGCTCGTTCTCAAACACGCGGCTCATTGCAACGTCGTCCGACGCAAACGTATCCTCGTCGAGCGTGTCAAACGTGCTGCCAGGGGACGCGAGCACCTGAAGCACCTTTTTCGTGCCGTCAATCATTACGCCGTTCGGGACATGCTTGTATCCGAGTAGTCGTGGGACGTCCGCGACGGCATCCGCGATGTTGTAGATACGCCAGCTGTCGGCAACGCGATCCGAGTACGCTCGCACAAATTCAGCGTCGCCAACACGGGGTGAGCCGTAGTTGTAAACTACGATGCGAGCCTCGCCCGTTTCGCCAAACGCGGTGGCGGCGTCTAGTGCAAACAGCGTCGACAGCGCCCCGCCAAGACTGTGCCCCGTGACGAATAGGGTCCATGGCCGATCATCTTCGTCGCCGAAATCGTCACCACTGCCACCACCTTCGAGTGGACGCATCGCGTATCGCACGTGCGTAATCAGGCTGCGCCGCACACTCGTGTACGCGTTGAGGAAGCCAGAGTGCACGCGCAGATTCTCGCTCACGTTGGGCACGTCGAGAGAAGCGGTTGTTAGGTTGAGGTCAGTCAGAACGTCCTTCCACTTGTTCAGCTCCGTTCCACGGAATGCGAGAACGAGTTCGCGTCGTTCGTCCCAGCGCCAGAGAGTTGCTTGCGTGTCCGTCTCCCCCGAGTCGATGTGGAAGCACATTTCGTATCGCCCGTGGTCGCCCAGCTCGAGTCCCTCGCGCTCGCTGACGAGCGCGGTTGCGAGCATGCTCCACGCCGCTCCTCCCTCGAGGCTCGTGAGGTCAAGCCCAGATGCCACCGCTGCGGTTCCAGCACGCATGGCACTGCCCGCCGCCTGTCGCAATCGCTTTCCCACCTCCTCTTTCGCATCCTCGCGAGAAAGTAGCTCGCGGCCGGCGGTGAATGCACCGACGATGTCGCCCTTCACGAGCTTGCCCGTCACGGGAAGTTTGTCCACCGCGGCTTGCGCCATTGCCACCGCACCAGCCTTGATGTCACCTCGAAATGCCACAGCCTGCATTCGGCTTAGCTGGCTGATGAGCTCGTTCGCCGTCTTCTCCACGCTCTGCAGCTGTCTTTGCAGCTCGTCGCTCGATTCTCCTCCAGGCTTGCCAACGTTGTCGCCACCCGCGAAGGGAACGACGCGAACGTCGAAGGACACGGTTCCACCGCCGCCGTCACCCACAAGCGGGAGTGACAGTGTTTGCCAGGGACCGTCTCCACCTAGCTCCTGGATGGGCACCGCGGCGGCACCTAGTCGTTTGCCACCCGCTCGACGCCACGGAGGTGCGTCAACGACCTCTACAAAGAGACGCCTCGAGCTGCTGGAGGAGGAAGAGGAGGAAGAGGAGGAAGAGGAGTCGGTTCTAGCGATTGGCAGCGTGGTTTCAAAGTCACTCCAGTGCGGTGACGTGGTTCTGTCCTTTGGTTGCGTGGTTGCAATAAAGTCTCCGACGCGCACTTTGACTTTTGCGAACGCCGTTCCCAGTGAGACGCTGGGAAGCGAAATGCACCTTAGATTTCGCACTTGAATTTGCGACTCGTGGCATCTCACGGCATATCCTCTGCTATATTTGCACTCAAGTTGGTTCGGCCCGTTGGCGGCATACGCGTCTTCGAGCGCGCACGCTCCTCCCTCTGGTGCACTGTACGAGACGAACGCGAAGCCGGCTAAGAGGACAGCGCGTGCGAGGTCGAACGACGGCGAATCAAGGTCAAGCTGCTGGTTGACGAAAGAGCCAGTTTCTGGTTGATCGTCTGATGAGACTGATGACGACGACGACGACGACGCGGAAGTCGACGGAGATGACCCCGACGCAGACGCACGTGCCGACGCGAAGCGCGAAGCCGAGCGATGGGACGCCGACAAGCGCGACGATTGAGAACGAGAGGAAGCAGAGGAGGCAACGTGAAGGCCTCTAGGGAAATGTGCACCACCAAGGCGTAGACTTGTGATGGGAAGTGCACGGTCACCAAGGTGAAGGTGCGCCCTATGACTCATACGCACCACATGCAGGGGCGCCATGGACGTGTTGACGTGTTGTATTGTGGGCGGCAAGATGTGGATAGGAGGACTCAGGAGTGAAGCAGACCCCCTAACCCTAACCCTAATCAATCGGCCCTGGGTGGGACTTTTCACTTTTCCCTTTTGTGGTAACCCTAACCCTAATCAATCGGCCCTAGGGAAGTCCAACGATGATGGGGCTTGTGGAATTTTTGTACGATTCTACCGAAGGGTTTAGTCGGGGTAAACGGTAGAGGGCCCCCTCTGAAGCACATCGACGTACGCCTTAAGAACTTGCGTGACCACGTTAAGCGCAAGGCTCTGGAGCTGCAGCACATCGACACTAAGGAGCAGATCGCTGACATCTTCACGAAAGGATTGGGACGCGAGGCGTTCGAGCGGCTCAGCGGGCGGCTCATGATGGGAGAGCCGAGCCTGCGCTCCCTGCAATCGGTTGCTCGGGAGGTAAGGAACGACGAGTGACGCGCGGCGTGAAAGTAGTTTCAGTTTGGGAAAAGTTAGAGTGGTGGTTACAAGGTGGGGTTTCCGGGGAGGTGTCGTTGAGGGGGTGCCTCGCGAGTCTCGCGAGTCGCGAGGTCCAGAGAATCTCAAACAAGTGGAGGAGGAGTGCCACCGATGTAAACAGGAATGCCTTACTACGACCCGTCGCTTGGCTACCCGTTGCCCGCATGTGTGTGCACCACCACCGCGCTTCGGAGGATAACCACCATCCCTTGGATTTGGGGTTTACACCTTGAACTTGGCGAACGAACCAAAGAGTAGGTTGCAAAGTTTGTGTATGACGAGCGAGTGGAGGAACAAGAACTAAAAACTTTTTAGCTAGGAGGAGGTACCCTACATACGATTAAGCAGCACAACTTTTAACCTTACTGACCCATCTCGTCGGAGTCGCCGCGCGGGCCGCGACCGCGGACGGAGCCCACCGTGAACCGAGCGACGGCCGACGGAGCGAGCCATGCATTGAATGAACCCCTCACACAAAACAGGTCCACAAAACCCCTCTCCAACAAAACCCGAATCCCGGCCCCCCTTGGGCTTTTTTCAGAATAGCAAATATCTTATCCGCACATTTTCATATATCTTCGTATCTATCGGAAAAGGCGCAGATACGGCACTGTCACTGCCACTGTCACTGCGCGAAAACGTGCGTCGTGTGTGTGTGTCAGTTTGTGTGTGTGTGTTCGTATCTACCATACCATGTCCGTATCCTTAGGTAGTCTTGGTACAAAGACCTCTTGCAGTCTCAGACATCACGGTTCTCATTCTCATTCTCATTCTCATTCTCATTCTCATTCTCATTCTGGTGTCTTAAAGAACACTCGTCTTATGGCCATGGCTTCATCTTCGTCGTCATCCACAGCTGCTGCAGCTCTCCAGGTGACCTCCCTCGAGTTACCTCCGCCACTGACATCCACAACGCCGGGAACGTGGGCGTACGACACCATGAGCCGACGTGTCCTGGAGAATATCGTACAAGGAACTGTCGTCGCGGATAACGAACACCTGCTCGACAACGCGGCGAGAGGAAGAATCAGCCTGCTCGAGGCAGAACTCGCGAACGCCGCGGAAACGAAACTCGAGCACATCTTGCACCACGCGAACGGAGAAAACGAAACATCCTCGAACGACGAGAAGGCGTGGAGACAACTCATGCAACCATACGTCGAACGAGGAGACACGTGGCTCAGCGCGCCGTGGCTCGTCACGGAGTTCTACCTCTACAGGCGCATACTACACGCCACAGGGTACTTCGACGCCAAGGCGCCGCTCCACCTGCACGACCCGTTCGCGCTGCAGAAGAAAAAGGGACTGGCGGCGTGCGCATCCGCCATGTCGTCACTTGCACCACGCGTGAACGCGTTTGCCGCCGCCGACTTTGGAGACGACCTCGACGCGAAGAGCGACCAGCTGCGTTTGTTCGTCATGCTGAGCCTGTGGGGAAATCGTATGGACCTCAGCATCTGGCCGAGCGAAGGAGATGGAGCGGCAAGCAGTGCGCGCGCTGCCAAGGCTGTCGAGGTGGCTTTGGCGGAGAGCGCAAGCAACCTGCTGCACGACGACGCGGACAATGCAATGAAGGTGATCGTGAATGCGCGAAGGGTTGACATTGTGGTGGACAACGCTGGATTTGAACTTGTGACGGACCTGGCGCTCGCCGATGCGCTCGCCTGCGCTGGTGGCGAAGGTGCGTGCGTGACCTTGAGAGTGAAAGGGCATCCGACATACGTGTCGGATGTCATTCTGGAAGACGTCTTCGAGACGATTGACACGCTCGCGGCGTCGAAGGAGGAGGCGGTGGCTGCCATGGCAACTCGGTGGAAAACACACATGCGCAGCGGCAGGTGGGTTGTGGCGCCGCACGACTACTGGGCACAGGGATTTCCATTTTGGACGATGCCGGAGGACGTCGTTGCGGCGGTCTCAGGCGCCGATGCGGTGATACTCAAAGGTGATGCGAACTACAGGCGCTTGTTAGGTGATTTGCAATGGCCATTATCTACTCCATTCGCGGAGGTGGCAGGGTACATGCCGGCTCCCACGTTGGCGCTTCGCACGCTGAAGGCGGAGCTCGGTTGCGGCATGGCGGAGGATCGCGTCGCGTACGCGAAGGCTGAGTCTGACGACTGGATGGTCAGCGGCCGGTTTGGCGTGGTTCAGTTTTGGGAGGGCGTTGGCGCCGGAGAGTCGTGCGCATCTGTGCGTGCCGCACGAACGAAGGAGTACTTTGCGATGTAAGGTGAACATCCTTACTAGAACTATCGTATCACATAGGATAGGATAGGTGGATAGACTAGGATGGTAGACGCTTTCTTTCCCTCAAGCACAAAAACTCAAGGCTCAAGCGAACGAAGCGAAAAAGGGGGAGGTACTTCCTACACGGAGGTGGTACACGGTCATGTTTACGAGGAGACAGGAAGGTGAACGGGACGGGATGGTGACCAGCGGGACAGGATGGTGACCGGGACAGGACCCGCCTGATCGCCGAACGACCGACCAACGACCTCGACCAAGAAGGTTGTGGGACAGGTGTGGACAGGTGTAGGTGTGGTCATGCAAGTCCATCGATCGTCGATCAACTTCACGCCCTCGAATAACAATCACCAACCTCCCCCTACCATAGGTGCACCACGTCGTTGACCCGGGGGTCATGTTCATTTTCTCCGAGGAACATCAGTGGCTCTGACTATTTGTTGCTCCGTCATGATGGACGCCTTGCAGCTCGCAGCAAGGGCCGCCGCCTCATCCTCATCCTCTTCGTTAGGCTCGAAGATAAGTAGTCTAGTATTGCGTCCGGAGAAAATGCACGCCATCTGGAACGCCATTGGCGAATACGTTTCCGCAAACCTCGCCAAACGACGCGGTACGACCATACCTGGACTCGGGAGAGTCGTGCCACGTCCGAACGACACCGGCGCCACATTCGTGCTGCTGCCCGTCTTCTCGCAGACGACCGGCGCACGCGAAGCGCAACCTCCTCCACCTGAAGCAGGGGCGGCTGAAAACGTCTGTCTGACTACCCTGTCGCAAAAATACGGGCAAGGCAAGTTCTCGCGTACCGACGCACAGCGAGGAATCAAGGTCCTCACGGACGCGCTCGCGAACGCCGTGCGCGAAGGGCGCAGCGTGAATCTGACTCTAGGTGCCGCGGGACGCCTGGAAAGTGGGCCAGACAGGAGAATAAGCCTCGTTTCCTCGGCCCCGAGCTCGTACGCAAGGCGCGCGACGTCGTCGCGCGGACGAACGCCGACGCATTCTGCGCCTTCCGCTCCGCCGGAGCTAGCTCCGCAGCTAGCTGTCACAGGCGAGGCGGCCAGTCGCGCCCCGTCCGTTAAAGGGGAAGTCTACGGCCTTGTGAGCGGCATGCCGGTTTCCCAGCAGGCGCTCGACAGGCGCAAGGTGAGCGAGCTTGCGGTGTCCAAGGCGGCGTCCACGTACCTCGCAGACCAGGAGAGGCGTGACCAAGCTGAGGAGGAGCGACAGCTCAAGCATATCGAGGAAAGGCGCCGCGCGGTCGAGGCACAGGCTAGGCAGGCCGAGGCGCATGCTCGCGAGCTGCGAAGGGCGAGACACATGGACATGAAGCGGCATATGGAGGGAACGCGCGCGCCACGGCGCGCACCTCCGGAGACTTGGGACGACGTCGCAAACGTCGTGCCGGCGATAACGGCTGGGGAGGCGGAGGAGTTCTGGGCGAAGGAGGCGCGCGAGCGCAGCAAGGCGACTGCAATTGAGCAGCGGCAGCAAGCGACGATGCGTTCCGCCGCGGCAGCTTCCACATATGAGCAGAAGTTGAGAGCGGAGCGCGAGCAGCTGGACGACTTAAGCCGCGAGATGCACGAGGTGGCTGTATCGGAGGCTTTGTTTCGAAGGGAGGAGCAGAAGCGAATGAGAGACACGTGGGAGGCACAACTTCACGAGAAGCGCGTTGACGTGTTGTAAAGTGTACTTCCATTACTGAATGATGGATGTCAGCTTCTCACTGTTTTGTCTTGGTAAGCTCCGGCAGAGGGTTGCCTAGCGTGGATCGGAACGAGACGATGTCACCAAACTGCATGGTAGGGCTAGGCGCGAGCCCGAAAGCGCGCGTTTGCCTTCCCGTCTCTGGGAGTACTGTGCCGCCTGCGAACGGCGTGCTCATGGAGAGTTCCTCCGCGCGTCCTCCGTACATGGCGACTCGGCTGTACGAGACGCGCACGCCGCTCTGCAGTTCTCGCTGTCGTTCCCCCGCCCAGAACCCTTCCTTGCGCAGCGTGTAGTCAAAGCTCCCCGTTTCCTTGGGTATTCCGAACCTCTGCGACCACTCTCCCTTGGGCTTCGCGTTATGTGATGCGACGGGCTCGAGCGTCTGCGGAACGGTGAACGGCGACGATGCCACCATTGATATGGTGTGTGAAAAGTAAGGAAGACAAGACAAGGGAAGAATGATGCGACAATACAATAACAATGGGACCTAGGGAGACACAAGCCACCACTTTGGACTTGGGTTGCCACCAACCACCTTGCATCAGTTGCATGCGAGGAAGAGAACAGGCGAGCACTTGGTGCAACAGCCGGGACCCGTGTAATAACCGTGTTCGCCAACAGGCAGCCAATCACCAGTGGGCAGGCAGTGGCGTGGACTGTCCAATTGTCCATGTCCATGTGCAAGGCCAAGGTGTGTTTGTTCCCTTGCACAGTGAACTAAAGTTTACTGTAACAACAACCCTTGTACTTGGAAGGGACCGGTAAACTTTAAGAAACAGTACTAACCTTAGACTAGTGAAGGAACAGAACACTTAACAGTTAGGGTTAGGGTTAGGGTTTGGGTTAGGGTTAGGGTTACTTGTTAGGGGTTATGGTTAGGGTTAGGGTTAGGGTTAGGTTCAGTAGCCTTCCTATCGTAGGCTCATTCTTTCCCATTTGGCATCTATGGCGTCCTATGGGCCATCATCAACCTCTCCGCATCCTTCTTCATCTTCATCACCTGGTGGTGGTGGTCAGAGACAACGTGTCGTATCGTTTGTCGTCGTCTCATGCGGCGTGCCCGTGTACGAAGCAGACCTCGCACAGTGGAACGTCGTGAGGAGAAGTGCAGCGACAGCGACAGCGACGACGCCTCCCCCTCTGGCCGACGCATCGGCGTCGGCGTCGGCGTCGGCAATTGCAACTGCCGCGACACAACAACAACAACACGCTGTCGCACACGTGCCAGCAGTCGACGCGAGCCACCTGCACCAGTTCGTCATGCACGCCGCGTGCGACGCCGCGGACGACGCACTCTGGCACGAGGCGGCAGCCGCGCCGCCGCTCGCGTTTGGAGCTACCGCGTACGGAGGGGCGGCGAGCAGCTCGGGTGCTGTGCCGCTTGCACTCAGGCTCGTGGACAGATTCAACGACCTGTCCGTCACGGCACACGTCACCGCCGGACGGTACAAAATGCTCCTGCTGCACGACGCGCGAATATCTGAGGAGGCGGCGACTTCTTTCATGCGCGACGTTCACGAACCTCTCGTCAAGGTGATGCTCAACCCTTTACGCGAGGCTGCGGAGTATATAGCGTGTCCAAAGTTCGACGAACGCGTCAGAAGCTTAGCAAAGCGTCATCTCTCGTCGTAACATCAGAACTTGTGTTTGTCATTCCGTTTCTATTACACCACCCGCGAAGATAAATTAGTAGTCTATATAACACTCCTCTCTTCTATTCACGCCTTGAGCAGAACCGACCCACACGCTTGCGTGTTGAAGATTGGTGTCACCGTCTCAGGAGCCGCGTACGCGTACAACGCCTCGTCCTCCTCGGAGCCTTCAGGCCCAACATACGTACCGGTGCCCTTCTCACCCTCCGACGCGAGATCCGACGCGTCCACAGCCTCAACGCGCTCAAACACGCGATTTCCGCGAACAAATGTCGCCAGCACGCGCCCAAGAGGCATGACCGGCGACGGTGGCGCACCTCCGTCGTCGCCGTATCCTGCAGCCGCCCATGGCGCAAGGTCCAGGTACGGGGATAAAGACGCATGGCGGCTCATGCCCAACTCTGCGGCATTCGCGGAGAGCGCCTCCTCGCCCACCGCAAGCGGCTGCCACACGACGAAGTCGGCATCCTTCCCAGCCTCCAGGCTTCCCTTGCTGTTCTCAAGTCCCGCAAGACGTGCCGGCCGGAGGCTCAGGTGCTCCGCGAGCCACGTCATCGTTAGCTCGCGAACCTCCTCATGAATGTACTTGCCAATCGGTGGTCGGTTCTCCTTAGGCATCGACTCCCACTCAGCACGACGCCGCGAAGCAACGCGGTACTGAACACGCCTGTGGAGTGCGGCGTGCGTCGCCGTGAGAAGGTACTGCGCGCCGTTGATGCCTCCCCATGCATTGCCGAAGTGCGCTCCGTCGAATGTTTTCAGGTCAGCCCCACATGGAGAGTGATCGCTGCCCACGAGATCAAGCTGCGACGTACCCATCATCGGTGTGTCGGGCGCGGCGGACGCGGGCGGTGCGTCGCCAATCATCATTCGCCACAAGGCTTCGCGATTCGTGCCATCGCGGATTGGCGGCGCACATTTGAGCCTCGTGTCGCCATTCGCAATCTCCTCGTTCGCGAAGGTGAGATAGTGTGGACACGTCTCCATCGTCAGTCGCGAACCGAAGCCCATGTCATCACGTGCCGCGACCACCTTCTTTGCCGCCTCGACGCTTGAGACGTGCGCAATGTGCACGCGCGCGCGTCGCTTGTGATCCGTGGCATTCCAAGCCGAAAGCAGAGCCTCGATGGCATTTGTCTCGAACGACGCTGGGCGCGATGCCTCCCACGTTGCGTGCACGTTCGAGCTACCCTTCGCCCAAGCGCGCTCGGAAATAGCAGGGTCAACGTGCTCTGCGTGCACAATCAGCGGTCGGCCCGCGGCACCTAGCACGTCGAAGGTGGCGACGCTGAGGTCCTCGGGAGACACGGCGTCAAACTCCTTCGTGCCTGGATCGCTCAGGAACGCCTTCAGGCCCACGACGCCAGCACCTAGCAGGCTTTTCAGCGCCTTTGCGTCGCGCACGTTCGACTGCACGACACCGCCCCAGAAAGCCACATCGACCGTGGCTCCGTTCGCCTCGATGGCCGCACGCTTGTCGCGCACCGCTTCGGCGGTTACCGTGGACGGGATTCCGTTCAGCGGCATGTCCACGACGGTCGTGACCCCGCCCGCCGCGGCCGCTTTCGTCGCGTGCTTGCTACCCTCCCACTCGTCGCGTCCGGGCGTGTTCATGTGCATGTGCGCGTCTATGACGCCCGGCGAGATGATGGCGTCGTTGTAGTCGATGAGCGGGATCTCTGCGTACTTCGCATGTCTTCCTCGCTTGTACTTTCCCCAGTCCGCCACCTCGACGATGACGCCGTCGTCGACAAGAATGGAGCCCGGCTGCACGCCTTGCGGCGTGACGACGTTCGTGCTTTGCACGGCGTACCTCCTGTGTCTCTGCAGTCCGCACGCGGTGAGCACACCGTCGCCGTCGAATCCCATGAGGCGTGGAAGTTTGGTTGCCAGTGATTTTTCCAGTGAGGCGAGGAGGCGGTTTATCACGGCTGCATTTCTGCGCGTGAACTTCCTCCGCGCGACAAAACCGCTAGAGAGGGGCGCCAGGAGGTAACTAAAGAGAGGTACGCCAATCACCAGCAAGCATAAAAACACAGTACGCCTTACACGCGCCATCATGGCCATGGCCAGTGGGGAGATGCGACGCACGAGATTCGGAGGTTAACACCAATAATGAGACCAACGGCAAAGGGAGGGAGAGTTGGGTGGGAGAACCCTAACCCGAACCCGAACCCTAACCCTAACCCGAACCCGAACCCTAACCCGAACCCGAACCCTAACCTGCCCGGCCTGGAATGCACCTGGAATGGAATGGCTTGGGCTGGTTAGAAGTTTGAATTTATTCCCCCTGCAGGGTTAATTTACTGTAGGGTCCCTTGCACACCGGCCGCTTTGAGAGTCTCGTGTTTCTTGAAAGAGCTTGAATGGACTTGCAGGAGGCTTGCAGGAGGCTTTTGCACGTGAGCTCATTATTGGATGTTGGAATTTGGATCCACCGGTGTTGCTTTCATCGCGTTGATTAAGGTGGTCAAGAGCCCGGCCGGTGTTGCTTTCATCGCGTTGATTTTTTTAAGGTGGTCAAGCGCCCGGCCGGTGTTGCTTTCATCGCGTTGATTAAGGTGGTCAAGAGCCCGGCCGGTGTTGCTTTCATCGCGTTGATTTTTTTAAGGTGGTCAAGCGCCCGGCCGGTGTTGCTTTCATCGCGTTGATTTTTTTAAGGTGGTCAAGCGCCCGGCCGGTGTGGCATTCATCGCGTTCATTCAGGTGGTCAAGCAACACGCCCGAACGCGGAGGGTCCCTGCAAGCTCGAGCACCTTGCAAGAACCACTCTGGCAAGAAACACGACCAAAGCGGCCGGTGTGGTGTGGCGGTGTGCAAGGGACCTGCGGCCTGCGGGGGGTCGGGTTAGGGTTTTTGATTTTTCCTGCTGGCCGGACGTTTGTAGTTTGTAGTTTGTAGTTTGTATTTTGTATTTTTCTCCCGCCATCGGCCATCATCGGCCATGCTCACGTTCGTCATGGGCACGCCTCCCTCTCGGACTCGGAGTAAGTCCTCCTCCTCGAAGAAAGCGTCAAAGTCGTCCAGCAGCACGCATAATCTGGAATCTACTCTGAATCATCATCATAAAGAGGCTGTGGATAATCATGCTGCTGCTGGTGATGCTGCTGGTGGTGATGCTGCTGGTCCCCTTCGCGATGCTGGGGCTGGGGCCTTACCTTCCCCTTCTCTTCGTGAAGGTGGTGGTGATGTTGGTGGTGAATCTGTGCAGTTATTATGTGACCTTAACAGTCTCGCTGTTCGCATGAAAACTTTGCAAGGGGACATCAACGTCTGGTCGCCGAACAAGACACCCAAGCTCGTTACAGCAAATAATAAAGCAACCACGTCGGGAGGTTTGGAGAACCAACACAGGGAAGCGAGAAGACAGGCGGCCCATGAACTAGCTAGCGCAATCTCCGCGCTGCTCGGAAGCAGGCACGCGCTCGTACAGCGACTGCGAAAGGCGGCAAACACACAACGAGTCGAAGAGCTCAAGGAGGTGGTGGAAGCTGTGCGTGAAATCGTCAACAACAACGACGAAGATAATGAAGAAGAAGATAGCGACAACGACGGCGAATACTTCGTCGACGCGCCAAACTCCCCAACGCCGAAGGCGGGTGACAAAGACGCGAGAGACGACTTGCACCGTGCGGCGTTCGAACTCGACGCATCCACGGTGTCGCGCGTGGCTCTTCGTATCATCGCCGTTGCCAGGCGCGCCGTGCCGACAAGCACCATGATAAATGCTGCCTCGCCGGTGAAGTCTACCTTTGGTGGCAGTCCCAAAAAAGGCCAGACGGCACCAAGTCGGCACCCACCGCACGTCGCCGAGGCGCTCGAGGTGTGGGACGGTGGTGGGAGAACCGCGCTGCACTGCGCAGTTCTGCGAAGCGACCCAGAACGAATTGCCGTCGCGGCGGCACTGCTCGATGCGGGCTTACGACCCAGCGTGCGCGACTGCAACGGGTGGACACCTCTGGATATTGCAAGCCTGAACTGCGATCGACCAATGGTCGAAATGCTCTACAGCAGGTGGATCGGCTGGATGCGCTACTTCTTCGTGCGACGCCAGCCTTCAATACGTCGCGCGCTACACCACTCTGTGCCAGATTTTGCATGCACTATAAGCTGGCGCCTCGACTCGCGCCTCTTCGGCGCACTCGTGCGGTATGTTGCACCTGACGACAGCTATAAAATTTACAAGAGCGGAGGGTCGCTGCGCGTTGACAGCACGCTAGCTGGATACGACGAAAGTCGCGCTGGTGTCCCTCGATGGCGGAGAGGTCGACTGAGCCTATTACTGCTGCCGGGCAAGAACGGCAACTACAATGGTCGTTCTGGCAAGGCACGATTGCTTCTACTGAACCACGACGATCGCACGGCGGTGGACATGACGGAGCCGCCGCGCGCACTCATGCACGAGCTCGGGAGTGCCGCGAACGCGATGCCAACTTCGCCAATATCACCACAAGATAGCCAGAACGGGAGTATTAACTGCAACAGCAACCGAAGCAGTCTCGATAGCCTGGCTTCACTGAATGAATTGACGTCTTCACCGACGCCCTCCAGCACTGACCACTTCCATCGCGATTGCCTAGACGAAGCTGAGAGTTTCGGCGATCGTGCTTCATCACCGCAGTCATCACCACGCACGTCATCATCTCGACTAGCGCGATCGACTAATGCGTCCGTCAATGCCGATAGCTGGCGGCCATTCTCGCCAGACGACACGCCTGCATTTTCACAGGAAGTTCGCGATTTGATGTGCACTGATCTTGAGCAGAGCAATGTGAACATCGGAGAATTCGACTGGAGTAGAGCAACGATACGCTCTGGCCAGCCTATGCACGAGCGTGTGATGGGCCGCGATACTGTTGTTTTCGACGCCAGCACTCGTCTTAGACTGCGCAAAACACGGATGACACGCGAAGAGTCGGGTGTCCTTTCTTGGCAGAACCTTGGAGACCAGAGCTCATACGACGACTACTTGCAGATTTGCCAGAACGAGCGCGAGCGGCGCGCAGAGTGCGAATCCGCGGCATATAAGGCTGAAGCCGACCAACGGTCGAAAAGCTGGGGCGAATGGCTTCTAGGCACTACGAAGCATACCAAAAATGCGAAGCAGGGCCACGTGCTCACGGGCGACGCTGACGGTGCGGTCAATCTTGGAGAGTTTGGCAAGGTCACAGCAAAGAGTCGTCGCCTCAAGGGACGGGTCTGGCTTGCGCGTGGACTACCCGTGCATGCGCACCACCTCCTGCCGGTTCTCGAAGCTTGTAGCTCATACCACCGGCACCTGTCGAATCTCCGCCGGTTGGTGACGGCGTGGTGCAAGCGTGAAACCGACACGGACTTGTTTCCCGTTCAGCTTAAGGTTCCACTGGCGCTGAGTGTTTACGCGTATGTTGGTTTTGAAGAAGTCAACGCTGGGCCTCAAGACAGTCGCCTTTTTGAGCCACCGTCGGTCGTGGACGACTTTGATAACGCCGACGCTGACGCTGACTCGTTGGCACGTCGATCGTCATCGTCAGGAGATCGGGCGCATGAGCATCCGATCCTGTGCGGCTCGCTTACGTATCGTCGCCTCAGTTGGTCGGAGGCGATGGTTCGCATGAACTTGTCCGCGGACCGTCGCGATGACGACGAGGACGCGCTTGGTGGCCACAGCGATATCGTCGACGACGACGACGACGACGACGACGACGACGACGTGTGACATGAAGACGTAACTTATGTACATTTTCTATGTGTACTGTATCATTCTATGTTTTTTTTTGTAAATAACTTGACACACGTACACTACAACTAAGTATATGATACTGTCGTCTACGGTGATGCAAACCAATGCACATTAGGCATAGCGCAGGCACGTAGGAAGGCCTTACTAAAGGTTTGTGGTAGTAAGTGACTAAGTTACGTGACGTATTCCCCAGGGTCGCCCACCTGGTTCGCCCTGGATCCCCCCGCCTCCTAACCCCCAATCGATTCTCGGCTGATCAGGTTTCGGTTTTCTGTTTTCCGCATCGCTCAACGCGCACTTCATTCGCCGCGCCCAGCGAGCAGTTCGCGATGGAGGACTTCCAAGACTTGGAGGTTCTGGAGGATTTCCGCTCAGTTGGCGCGCCCCCTCCGCCTCCGCCGCCTCCGCCTCCGCCTCCGCCGCCTCCGCCGCCGTTCGCGTCATCAGCGTCAGCGTCTTCTTCGCGGCGTCTAGCTACGTCCACGTCAGCTCGTAGCAGACGTGCATTTCACGCCGCAGACGTTCTCTCGCTGAACCACTGGCGCAGCCTCGCGCACAGGGGGCGCGCTGGCTATCGGTTTTTGCACCACCTGCGACGCATCTTGGAGAGCCGAACGCCGCCGTTCGCCTTTGTCGATAATGGTGCGTCAGAAGAAGATGGCGGGCAGTCGAAAACGACACCACCGCCCACACGTGCAAAGCTCCTTCCTGCCCGGGTATTCGACGGCGCTGCGCCTGGCCTGACGAACGGAGAGGATGAAATGCTTCGGTGTGCTAGCACGAGCGCTGAGCTTTATACCGAACCGATGTGCGAGGAAAGTTACGCGCTCCGCGTCTTCGAGGATGAGCTTGACCCTGGCATGTTTTACCGAGAGGACCTCGTCGCACCGCCGGGTGCTCGAACGCACTGGGCAAGTACAGAGGACCAGGTTGAGCAGAGCGTGCACAACCTGGCCGTTCGAGCTCCTTCGGGTAAGTGGCCAAGTCCTTTTGCCGAGCCTGACGAGACCGTGGAACGTCGCGAAGGTGCAGGGGTGAGTATCGAAGACGTGGAGCTTGCAGAATTTCACGCGCTCGACGCGGCCGCAGAAGCCCTAGATTCTGGTGAGGTGCTCGGTCTTCCAATTGGCCCGAACGCACGGCCTTTGCCTCCAGCTCGACCACCTCCGGTGCCAGCACTTATGGCACAGCGCGCACGTGAAGTGCTTCGACCGGTTCTACACAGTTTCTTCTGGTCGTCAACGGGAAGTCCCTCGCACTTGGAGCGCGAGACGAGGGAGCGTGTCGTGCTCGAGCTTCGCGGCGCCTTCTGTCGTGTGGATGGCATTGCATTTGGCGTTTATCGTGCACGCTACCAATTTGGAAGTCCAGTGTACCCTCCAAGAGCTGTCACGATCAACCTTACCACGTCACCGCTCGCGTTGCATGAGATGGAGTACCAGGACGACGCGCGATCCTCTTGGCAAGCTTGTGAAAACTTACCATGCAAACTCAGCGATGCGCCGCAGTTCATCAGCACGACGCACGCGCATGCTTCGAAAGGGCTTGCTCAGCGAGGTTGCGTGATGGCGCCCGCCATTCCTGCGCCCATTGCATCTCATGTGTCGCTCACGTTTCGAGGGAAACCGCAAAGTCAGTTTGACGACCGGGGTCACTACCTGGCGATCGCATCTGTGAGCGCGCTGGGCACGCGCGCGAGTGCTGCAGGTGTTCACGCTGCTCGCCTTGCTTTGTTGGACGGGCGTGCTTCGTGCACGGCGCTTCGTCTTCAGCCCAAGTCCCCATCTGCGACGTCTGGCGCTCACGTAGCCATGCTAACGTCGTACTGTCCTAGTAAGCTTATGATGCTGTAAAACATGATAAGTGTTGATTTTGTGTTTGTTCTTGTTGCGGTGTGAGGAGGAGCGTGAGGAGGAATCTGAGGAGGAGTGGGGTCAGCGTGACATCACATTCGACGAGATTTTCGACAACGAAACACCTCAACGAAACGTGTCGATGAAGTCACGAAGGCGCACAGCCTGGCTCGAAGGGGGTAACAGCACGACTCCCCTCCTCCTGAGTCCTGACTTGTGACTTGTGCATGCATGGAGAGCAGCGAGAGATGAGACATAAACTTGATAAAATTGTACATAAAACATTGAAAGAAATGCCACGCCCAATTCCTGAATTTTCCGTGAATTTCCTCCTCATGACTCTAATTAATTATTCTCACCGGAAAGGGTGTACTGTACAGTAGACCGCGGACTTACACCCTTACAGTAGCCCACAGACCATGCAAGCTTGTTGCGTGGAGCCGTGGACTTGAAAAGCACACGGTGTGGACTTGAAAACCACACGGTGTGGACTGTGGACAGGACTGTGGACTGTGGTGTGGTGTGGCTGATCCTTCAAGTGCCCAGTGGCTGATAGTTCTAACCTTTTATTACGACCTTACGACGACGACTTTATTAGGACTTTAGGCGCCTTTCGACGACTTTACGCCAGTCAGTTTCCGTCGTACTGGCAAGGGGAAATAATATCTCGTCTCCCCTTGGTACTGGCACCTTAAGTACCTCCCTGTTGTCATTCTTCACTTCGTCCATATTATTGTTGGTACCTCTATCCTATGGGCGACGACAGCACCACTCGCGTGCTCGCCTTCAACGGCGGCCAGCAAGCGGCCAGCGTCGACCACATCGCCAGCGTCGACTATATCTCACCAATGGACCCGCAGTCGTCGACGACGGCCCCAAACGACGCGGTCACCTATAACAACGCAGCGAGTGTTGACCACATCTCACCAACGCCGCAGGCGCAGTCGCCGCAAAAGGACGCGGTACCCGCCTGGAACGACGCAGCGAGTGCCGACTACATCTCACCAACGCCGAAGTCGCCGCGACGACAAGCTGCGGAGACGAAAAAGACGCACTCAGACACGCGCGTGATTCAAGTTGCGCCGCTGGAGACGGATGGTAGCGCAGCCTCCGACGGTAACGGCGTGAACAACTCCTCGTCTCCAGCCGAAGAACGCATGAAAAGCGGCTGGGGCAGAGCCAGCAAGCACTTCGTAAATGGTGAGGAAAGAACTGGCAAGGATTTCTGGACACGGTTAAGAAACACCGTTATGCCGACATATGGACTGTGGAGCAAGGTGAAAAAGGTGCACTCAAAAAGCGCTCTTATGCAAATGTTGCGAGAGCATAAGTCCTTGAATCATATTGAGGTGCGCTCCGGGCTGATGGAGTTCGACGAGCTGCGCAGAACTGCGAGAGACCTCGAGGATAGATACAGCAAGCACATCAAAAGGTACACAGTCTGTCTTGTCGCGTC
Source organism: Pycnococcus provasolii (assembly GCA_938743325.2). Lineage (NCBI taxonomy): Eukaryota > Viridiplantae > Chlorophyta > Pseudoscourfieldiophyceae > Pseudoscourfieldiales > Pycnococcaceae > Pycnococcus > Pycnococcus provasolii. Next base: position 782,860 of record OW568870.1, on the reverse strand, counting down.
CCTTTTTTTCGCCTTCGTCAACGCCGAGCTGATGTTCTTAGGAAGTGATACAACGCAAGCTCAAGGGATGGTGCGAATAATCAGTGGCGTGGCAGAGACTGCACTCTGCGTCACTGCCGTGTGCAACTTGCGAAATTACTACAGAGTGCGCGTCAAGCAACGGCTGCAAATGAAATACGTCAGCTCGGAGCACGCAACCATCTTCGAAGCTGGCTTGTCTGGCCCTTTCTATCGCGACGCCGCTATGTGCCTCACCCACTGCTGCGTGTGGCCGTGGTACCTGATTGCAAAGCTTCACGGCCGCGGCGCCAACGGAGGCTTGCTAGAAGCATGGCACTTCGACCCTGCCATGAGTGTATATTACCGGTTTTTGGTGGTTGTGTACTTCGCGTCGCAGGCGAAGATACTCACGCTTTGGAGAGTGTTCCGCCACCTCTCGCCGATCTTCAACAATCGATTCATCTTTCTTGCGAAGCTGAACAACATGGACTATGAATCGTTATGGCTGAATGGTCGCATGGCGCTTGAGCTCTATCCATTCTCTGCACTTGCGCTCATCTCCTTTACGAATACCATTCTTTCTGCGCAGGGCGTGAGCATGTGTGAGCGGATGGTTAACGGCGACGAGTACGACGATACGATCTTAGGGATCGACCCGCATATTGAACTTGCCGAAAAATCGTACAGTTGGCGAAGATGGATCTTCCACATCGTCATGAACAACTTTGGCGGTAATGTTCGTTCTCATCCGGTCACGCCGTGCGGCCAGGCGGTTGTTAGCGCCAGTCTTCTGGTGGGCAACGTCATTCTTGCGGTCCTGATCGCGATCCTTACGAATTCGATCCGTCTCAGGCCAAACGAAGAGCTTGTCGTGAAGCTTGCCAAGCTTGACATGTTGAATGGAAGGATGAAGCGCGTTGCGACCGTATGTCTTCAGCGTGCGTGGCGAGCGAAGTTGTCAGGATGGGATGCGGGCACGTCCGTCCAGTCATTCCATCGTGCGATATGGATGATGAGACAGATTCGCTTGTCGCGCGAGGACGAAAAGAGGGGGACAACATCGCCTTCCACCGCTGCCCTCGACGCAATTTCCTTCCTTGATGGCAAGGTGGAAAGCATGAACGAAACGCTCGAGACTATGAGTCGTCAAATTAATACAACGCTGACGTCGATGCAAACGCAAATAAAAAGTGTCAGCTCGGTGTTCGGCGAATGAGCCTGAGTCGAAATCTCTGAGACTACACTGCACGAGAGAGGCAAATCAGCAAATGTCTATAAATAATTGATTGTCTCATCTCATCCCACAGAATACAATACCCTATTATCACAAGGCTGTTTTGTTAGACTGTCTATAAGAGTAATTCGTACAGTACGTACCTACTATTATTTACAGTACTGTACATACAGTATTCACATTTTTATTTCAAAAAAAACAATTCAGTAACTACATACCACCATATACACTACATAAACTAACTAGTCTATCGTACTGTACTGTAAAAACGAGATTACAGTACAGTGCGGCTTACATATTAATAAGGCATGCTTCGAAGTACCTGCCAGTTTAGGACTATGGAAAAGACCAGCCAAACACCTCAGCCAAACACCTCAGCCAAAACCCCAACCTGAACCCCCAAACAACCCCCAACCCCCAAAGCACGACGACAACCAAACGTTCCACCAAATGACAAATATTTGACGGATCCCAGAGTGAGACAGGCCGTACCCATTAAAAAGTTTACCAAGAGGTTTTTTGGACAGTTCCCCAGGAGGATGGGGATCCCCTCTGGGTCCACACGGCCTTTTAGTATGGCTCCCCGTGTAATCCCCAGGGGACAGTTCCCCAGGAGGATGGGGATCCCCTCTGGGTCCACACGGCCTTTATGTATGGCTCCCCGTGTAATCCCGGACAGTTAGTTCCCCAGGAGGATGGGGATCCCCTCTGGGTCCACACGGCCTTTTAGTATGGCTCCCCGTGTAATCCCGGACAGTTCCCCAGGAGGATGGGGATCCCCTCTGGGTCCACACGGCCTTTACTTTATGTATGGGTTGCCCCGGAGCACTCCGATAATTTTACCTCGGGGGGGCCCTTTGGGACTTCTCAAAACGCGTCCGTGAATTCTCCATTCCCCATTCCAACCCGTCCAGTCGGTCGTCATGAGCTTCGCGGACGCGCTCGCTCGTGCTCCTGGTGCTCCTGGTGGGGGTGCTCCTGGTGGTGGTGCTCCTGGTGGTGGTGGTGGTGGTGGTGGTCCTGGGGGTGGTGGTGGTGGTGGTGGTGGTGGTAATTCTCATTCTGGTCATTCTCTTGGGTCGTCGGCGTCAGGCCAATTGGTGGCAGGGTCAGGGTCGTCGTCGATGTTCGCGCAAGAAGTCTCCGCCATCGCAAGACTCGCATTCCAACTCAACACGCACGTCACCACGTACCGCAGACTCGTCGACGCCATTGGAAGCAACGCAGACACGCGCGCGCACAGAGATAAGGTGCGCGCGTGCAGGGAAAGCGTGACGCGACTCGCGCAGCAGTGTGGGGAGAGGCTGAAGAAACTTCCCACGGGCTCGTCGCAGCAGCAGGAGGCGCAACGCGAGAAACTCGCGAGGGATGTGCGAAGGCTGCTTGCTGACTTCGAGGTGCTCGCAAGGGAGTCGAGGACAAAGGAGGCGAGGCACGCGCCGCGAGAGCCGGCTGCGACTTCTGCCGGCGCGGGATTTGACGCGGACAGCAACGTTGACAACGAGGAGGAGGAACGACTCCTGCCGGAACGAAGGCAGCAGCAGCAGCAGCAGCAGGAACAATTCACCAACCTCCTTGAGCACAACGACGCGGTCATCGCAGAGCGCGAGGAAGGAATTCGAGACCTGCAGCGTGACATTGGAGAGGTTAACGAAATATTCAGGGACCTTGCCGTGCTGGTGCACGAGCAGGATGCGATGATCGATTCCATTGACGCGAACATCGCGTCCACGGAGACGCGCACCGGCGGTGGGTTGAGAGAGCTCGAGCGGGTACGTTTTTCACCTCTTTTTGCCTGTTAAACCACACACAACTTTTGCTAAGCGCGCGCGAACTGCAACAGGCGCAGGTTCTTCAGAAGAAGTCGACGTGCGTGGTGTGCTAACCAATATTGAACGACACCACATCGACAGGCGAGCCAATACCAGAAGTCGACGCGCAACAAGATGTGCTGCTTACTCACGACGTTCACGATTGGATTGATCATATTCATCATTGTGATCTTCGCAAAGTGATGCACTTTTGCCAACTACAGTATAAGGCGTGTAACGAGAGAAAACAAAAAGATTTGAGAAAAAAAATCAAAAATTCAAGAGAGTTACGCAGCATCGATGGTTCGCAGCGAGTACTCCTTTTCCAAGTATTCGATGATCTGCGCACTCTCGAAGAAAGCCTTGCCCGTGTTAGGATCCTCAAGAAGCGGAACCTGAAAGAGGCCATACTTTTCCACCATCTCGTCGCGCTTTGGACTGCCACGCGCGCAGTTCTTCATCACGTGCGGCAGTTCGAGCTCGCAAAGCACCTCCCTCACAATCTTGCAGAACGGACTCGCTTCATAGCCCCAGTAGACGAGCGGCTGTTCCGGTTTCTTCGCGCTGGTGTACGTGCTGCCAGCACCCATGCGAGGCAGCAAAGACAGTCCGGCGGAGATGGCGTTCAGCGGCGAGGAGGAGAGGGTCGCTGGTATCTCCGCATCCTCGCCAGGGCCGTACGTTTTGAACAAGTAGCGTATGATGTCGTCGGATTCGTACATGGCCATGTCCACGTTCGGATCTACGAGATATGGGAACTGCTCCTTGCCCCCCTCCTTACCGACGAGAGGTCGGTAGTTCGGCGAGCCACGCGGGCACGGGTAGTAGAGCACGTCGAGGTCGAGATAGCTGCACGCCTCGCGAACCTTCTTGCAGAACGGGCAGCCTTCGAACTCGTAGAGGATGATGGGCTGCTCTGGGCGCGGGAAGCTCGTGACGTCCGTTTTCTCCGTGATGCGTCGGTTCGCGACGGTCGCGAACGTGTATCCGCTGGCATCGGCACCCTCTCCGAGTCCGAATCCGCTCCACCCCGCGGTAAGCGCCCCTGATCCGAGTCGCAGGGCCAATGTGACACTGCTCGCGACGACACGTCCGGCGACACGGTTGTCGAGTGCGAATCTCTTCGGCGCATCGCCGTCATACTTTCCGACAGATTGCACCCCCACATCTTTTTCTTCCACCACAGATGTCTGCTCTGTGGAAGATGACTCCCCCCGGGACCCGGGCGTGGATGACGCGTGGATGACGCGTGGATGACGAAGAGAAGAGCGAGAGGGAAGCAGAGCAGCACCACGAGCAGCAGGAGCAGGAGCGGAGAGAGAGAGAGTGCGGGACATCATCATAATATGAATGAGTGGAGAATGGGAGTGCTCAGCGATTTGATCGCAATCCCAAACGAGACGACGAAACGAAACGTGTGGTGGAGACGAAACGAAACGGGTCCCCACAAGAAATTTCGATTCAACAATCTAACCTTTACTTTACCAAAGGAAGAAGAGCAGGTGTTAGGGTTAGGGTTAGGGTTAGGGTTAGGGTTAGGGTTAGGGCTTGCATGTTGCATGGAAAACAAATCATTTTATTGTCACAAATCATTTCGTGAAAGTAAGTTGCTCCTCAAGAACTCTCCTCCAACCAGTTTGGCGAATTACCCACCGTAGCCTGAGGACCTGTTGAGACGTCTCCCGCGAGAAATGGGGAAGCAGGTCGTGGTGTCGCACGCTCTTCAGGCGGGGGTGGTTGTGGCGACGACTCTGTCGGCGGAGGACTTATGGTCACAGATTCGATCTTTTGCTCCGTCTGCATCGTCATCTCAAGATCCTCTGCCGGAATGAGCAAAGGAGGTGGTTCCGGTGGCTGCATGGCAACCGTCGCAGATTCGATCCTTTGCTCCGCCTGCGTCGTCGTCTCCAGTGTCAACATGCCCTCGCGAACGTCAGCGGCGGAATCTGATTCAGCAGTTTCCGCCTTAGCCTTTGAATCAAAATTCTCATGAGGTGGAGCAATCGTGGCCACGTGCTGGGGGCTAGAGCTGGACATGGATGATGCCTGCTTGCGGTGAATGCTGCTGTAATAGTCGTCATCCGCATCGTTGTCCTCATTATCGTTGAACATTGTGCTGTCCATGGACATTGCTCCAAGCTCAATGCCAGCGAAGCCCGAAGAGGACGCCGCGCCGCGGTCTACGCCGCCGCGATTACCGAACATTAACGCCGAGCGTTTTCTTGACGCGTAGACTTCTGCAAGCGTCGCGACGAGTAGTAGTGCAAAGAATAGGAAAAAGATGGGGTACTTGCTGTACCACATGCGACCCTCCTTCACCATTGCGCCCACGAGCACGGCGACACCACCCGAAACACACAACCTTCGTAGCGGGTTGGACCAGAACAGTGCCTCACCCGCAGCGACCCACGGATTCTTGAACATCTGATCGCTCCACGTTGGCCCGAACGTCATCAGCAAAGGAACAAGCAGGTGCATGGAAAACAGCAGGCTGAGACTTATGCAGATCGAGATCAGCACCCCAAACTTAGACAGGATCACGACAGTGCAACCGAGCAGAGGAAGGGCGGCTAAGAGAGTGGTCAAGCACGCACCGAAACAGGGCATGATGCATCGCTCGAATGCACACTTCCCTCGGGCACGACGAGACAGCAGCACTGGACTTTGGTGGTAGGCTTCAGCCACGTGAAGCGCAAAGTCGCACGACAAGCCAACCAGCACCGTCACGGAGAGTGCCTCGATCGCGCCGAGCTTCCAGCCGACAAGGTAAAACGATCCAAGCACGCATCCAACGATGCAGAGGATGTTTGTCATCAGAAGTGAGGCTAGCCAAACGTCGCCGGTGAATACGCTCACGGCAATTGCCGCGCACGCGATTGCTATGCCTATGGCAAGCTTTGTGCTGTCCACCGCCTCCTTCTCGGTTGCCGCTCGCACCCACAACTCGCACGCATGAAACGGACCGGACAGCCCAAGGCTCTTCGGCTGCGTGCGTCGCTGCTTCGTGATCCAGCGATCCCACGCATCGTAGTGTCGCATAGCCACATTTGCTGAAACGCCCTCGTTCACGGTAAGGCGCACCACGAGACGGCTCCACTTGATGCGCGGGTACACGAATGGCACCGCGCCAGCACTTGACCTGATTGAGAACAGCGGGTATCCAATACGGCTCTTGTCCAGGAAGCGAGCGAGCGTCAAATTGCCGGCTGCGACGGCTGCGTCGTCGACGTCAAAGTCAAAGCGGTACAATCGATTCTCGTTGATGAAAGCTGCTAACAGCATAGAAAAGATTTGGGAACGTTCTAACGTGCTACTGCCATCCTCGTAGGCGATGGGGTATGACATGCTGCGCTTTGCAAGCCAAGCCTTGAAGTCGTGCGGCCAGCAGCGCTCAACCCGACTCACCTCTTCGCGCCATGACGCAAGCTCATCGCACACAGATAGTAGGTGCACTTGAGATTCGACGCTTGAAATGTCGAAACTGCCGTCATACAAGGCTTTAGCCTCATCAAGCCTGCGTGTTCCTGCGAAACCGCCGCCGCCACCCGAGATACCCTTGATGCCATAAACGATCCCAAGCTCCTCGGCACTCGAGACCATGGGATTTGAGGGAAGTGTTTGGTTGCGCTCAGGCACATATAGCATCAGGCTAATGGCCATTGCATGTGCGCTAGCTACTCTCGCAGGGTAGTATCCCGGCCAGACGTCCTCGTCAGTGCGAGTGTTGTCGCCCACCGCACATTTGTTATCCTTGGGTTCGGATACCGAGACGAGGCCACCAGCCGTTTCATACAGCGTGTTGTACCATGCTGCCACGTCACCAGAGGGCACAGGAACTGCACTGCCATCTGAATGCTTCGCCACCCCAAACTTCAGAGTGTCTTCTGCGAGTGCATCAAATCCGCTTCGTTCAGCTGCCGGCGACGTTAAACTCCTCCACGAACTGCTCGAGAGGTCTTTGGATAATTGTTTGGCTACCGACGCTCCGCTGCAAGGACCTCCAGCGTCTTGTATGTACACGGTCAAGTCTTGGAATCCGCCCTGAGAAAGTGTCAGACTTGTTGCCACCTGAAGCTTAAGCTGGCCATTGTCATCATCGCCGAGAATCAGTCCCGCACCACGAAAACTTGTAGGATTCTCGAGCATGGCAAGGTGCGCCACCAGCGCCATCTTCCCAGCCCCGTAGCATGCGATTCCACGTTCTCTTCGCACGTGCAAGGCACGGCGTGCCCACGAGACCACCGAAAGAACGTCAGAAACTAAGTCGTTGACGCCCCTCTGCCCATCGAGAGGTACGACCAAGAAGACCGTCTGACTTTGGATGCCAGCAGCCAGGCGTCGATGAGAACCCATGGCAGCTGCACGGCATGCATCGGCGCCGAATTCCCTTGCGACAGATTCAAAGGTTGCATCCTGTGAGGAGTCAGAAGCACATAGTGCAAGGATAAGAGGATAGCCAATATCTGGAACGGAGGTATCGACGAATTGTGCGAGATGTCGGCGTCCAGATGCTTCAGGCACGTCCGTGCCCACCACGGCTGGGATCTTCGGATGAGGTTGAGGGAGCAGTGCTAAGATCTCTTTCCCATCACCCAGCGTAGCACTTTCGACACGGAAATTCCCACCATCTGATGCAGCAAGAGGGGCCGTCTTCACTTGTGCAGGTGTGCTCCACGCACCATCGCCCACTTCGTTTGATGCGCGCACCGAGATCTCGTACGTAGCATTTGGTTCAAGCTTACCACCTTCGCCGACGATAGCGTCATTGTCGACGCCCTGATAGGCAGACATCCAAACTCCTCTCTCGGTAATTGTGCGCCCACCTGGCGACCGAGAAGTTTTTAACGTGCGATAGCGCAACTCGTAGCGCATGGTTTCGGGCGACCCTCCGTCATCGAGCGGGCGTGTGACCATCCTTCCATTGATTGACTGCACTGTCACCGTGGGACGCCCGCCGTCCGACGAAGGTAGTTTCCCCCACCACGCAACTGCCACGGTTCGAGCAAGTGAGCTGAGAACCGTGGGTGGCGGCCACTGACCAGGCGCTGACACAGCTCTTGTGCGAGCACCTGCCAAGATCGAGGACCAGAGACTGACACCCTCCTTTGCTGTAGCTCGATATCGCACGCAGTACACTGCTTCTGGTGCCAGGCGATAGAGAGCGCCCGATTCACCGTTGAAGACACCAGCCGACGCAATGACAGGACTGTCGTTCGCAAAGCAATCTTGTCGTGTCGTCACCTGTACCTGATATCCAGTCAACAATATGGCGTCGTCACTTGTGGGAATGGCCATCCAACCGAGGTAAAGGAAGTCCGCTCCCGCGTAGACCAGAGTTGGTGGACGGGCCATGATCATTGGAAATGCTTTGTTCAGAGAGGGTGGTGGAGGCGAAGGGGGTGGGCTGGGAGGACTGGGATAGAGCGTGGGCGGTGGAGGCGGACTTGGAGGCGGCGGCGGAAACGGCGGCGGCGGAAATGGAACCGGCGGCGGCGGAGGAGGAGGCGATGGGGTCAGAGCGTATGCAGTGCGAATCTCAGAGTATTCGCCCAAAAGTGTCCCGTAGTCTCTCGACTTATGCACTCCACGCACTGCTACCGCATATTGCCTTCCAGGCACGATGCCATCGATAAGGATGGCGTCCTCCGCCATCCCCACGTCCATTGGAGAACAAGCGTCGCCAAGTTCAGCGATTGTGACAAAATTATTGTCGGCACATTCAACATCGCCTGTCCCGGCAGCGCGATCTACACATTCAGCGTAGCAAACTTCGTATAGGCTTGTTCTGAACCCGCGACTAACGGCGGCAAACCACTTAGCGCGGAGCGCAGGTGGAGCAGACGCGTCAGCTTCAAGGCTAAAGCTGGTAGGAGCGCTTGGACCTACACCCTCGCGTGTATATGCCTGAATGATAGAACTCCACGACGAAGTTCTAGTAGAGGACGGATTGTTCGGATCAACGTTCAGGGCACGGATGCGCACATCAAACGTGGTGCCAGGCCGCAGTTCTCCGACGAAGACTTCCGTGCGCCCGCCTTCGTAAACCGATCGCCATATACTTGACTCGCTACGAACATCAATCTGATAGTATCTTCCGTCGTCTGAAGTGGATTTCCACTGCAGATAGAGTGACTGGTATGCGTTTGCGGTATTCACTAAACCCGTTGGCGTCGATGGCAGGCCATTACCAAATGGCACATTCGAGGCGGCGGTACTAAATAAACCTGCTTGCTGCTCGCTGCCTCCTGTGCCTTCAGCTCGCACGATAGCTCGAACACTGTATTCGTAGCACGTATAGGCGTCAACATCATCGTCATCGTACGTCATTTCAAGACTCCAGTCGGTCGCTTCAACGAAAGCAAAAACTGGTTGCTGGGTCAAGTCAGCTGGAATGATACGCAAAATCTCATAGAGGTCTGGTTTCATCCCACTGAGTGGTCTTTGGAAGGTTACCCTAATCAGGTTCTGTGCAACTGATTCAACCTGCGGGCGTGAGACGATACCAGGTCGAATGATCGGAGCTGGTCCTAAAGAACCTGAAACAGGAGGTGGTGGAGAAGGCGGTGGCGGCCCCGGTGGCGGTGTGATTGGCTGTTGCGGAGGAGGTGGGGGAGACGGTGGTGGATTTGAGGCTGTGGGTAACGACCCGCTGCTTCCACTTCCACCTCCGTCTCCTCCGCCGCCGGGTACTGGTGCCTGTGATGTTGTCGTGGTCGTTGGTGGCGGCGACAAGAATGGTGGTGGAGGCTGGAATTCGTAAACCACAGCAGGCGCAGCAGTCGTGAGCGGGACGTCTTCTTCCGGAATGTCTGCTTTCTTAGGCTGCTCCGGAGGCTCGATGTAGCACTCGGAACAGCTTGTTTCTGCGGTAGTGTAGAATCCCTCCGTGCCCCAATCAATAAATCGTTGCACATTATGATCTTTCGGGAAGAGATTTGGCACCTCGCTGGCCGGCTGAACCTGGGCACTGAGAGCAAAGCCTACCGCCGTCACGATCATGAATGCTGCGATGAGGGCATAGCGAATGCTTAAAATACCTTCACTGTATTTTTGCACGAGGCTCTCTCCCTCGTCCAGCACCTTCGAGGTCTCCTCGCCATCTGGCGCTGGCTCACCAACTTCGGTGACGCTCCCCGTGAGCATTTGATGTGTGATTGTGCTACCTCCCGTCCACATGCGAACACGGGATGCAAGCTTTGGAAGGCTGCGCTCCAAGGCCCCTATGCACGTCTCGTACAGCTTGACTTCTGCGGGGCGAACGCGCAGTTCCCAGTACACCACGGCGCATGGGAAAAAGGATATGACCATCAAGAAATTGACGATCACCATCACACCGACGAAGCACCCAAACACGCGAACTGCTGGGATTGCCGACGCGGCGTTTGCAAAAAAGGCTGCCGACGTTGTTGCCGATGTCACGAGCATAGTGCCAGCGGCTCGGCGCCACGCGTACGAAATGCGCTGCGTCGTGTCACATGATCCTGGCGCCGTTAAGCCCGCGAGCTGAGTACTCCTGTAATTATCGAACCAAACGAAAACGTCGTCAACTCCTATGCCCACGATGAGAAATAGACTGAGGTACGCCAGCACGCCCACCTTTTCGACTCCCATGGCGGATCGATAGAACAAGTAGCTGATCGGATAAGAAATCGCGATTTGCAAGACGCCCGCGGCGGTGACAAACATGCTCTGAGTGTGCAACAGCATGTACAAGACGACAAGGCACATGCCCAACATGGACCATTGGGCGTCCTTGGCAAGCTCGCTTCTAATTTCAAACTCCGTGAGGTATTCACCTCCAAAGTACACCGCGAGATCTGAATCGCTCTGGCTCTTGAGGAAGGGGTAGAGAGACTGCACGAATGATCTGTACGCAGCTTCCTGCGCACCTGGCTGCTCCTGTCGTGTCGTGAATCCATCCACGGGCCTGCCAAATGTAAATTCGGCGCGCACAGCCACGGGGTCGAGGTCGTTCTCGGAGAAGTCTTTGGTGCAGTACCAGTAGCCTCGCCCATCGCGCAGCAAATTTTTCGCCGCGACGGAGACTGGGACCATCTCAGATGGCAGCAGCGTTGCATTCGAGCTGCCCTCGTATTCGGACGGCCAGAGGTAGCGCGTGACGGAGTTGGGGCGGCGGCAGTCGAGTGGAAACAAGACCTCGTGCGAGTACCTGCTCTTGCCTGCATGTACGCACTGAGCCTGGTACGCCGCATTCTTGTATAGCGCTCTCTCGAATGAGCCAACCTTTTGCATGAGTTTATCGTCGAACACGCCGAGGTTTTGGCGTCGCAGGTCTTTCTTTGGGTCCGCTTCCGGCCGCGCGTACACGACGACCAAGCGGTGGTACGTAAACGTTCGTGGATTCCTTATGGCGGTGTTCGTGTCGTCGAGAAGGTTGCGTCGTCGTCGTCGTCGTCGCTGTAGTAGTTGTCGTCGCACTGGGCTTGCCGATAGTTCCTCGCCGACTTCGCGAAGCAGAGTGTTTCCGTCGGTTGCTAGCCTTTTGAATGCGGACGGGTCGTTCTTTGCGCTCGCCCTTGCCGCACGCTCCGCGACCATGTAAGCATCCTGTCTGATGGCAGCCGGGTGGTCCTGCAGGCGGAACGTCTCAAGCCCAGAGTCGATGACGAGCGGGTAGGCGAGTGCCGCGAGTGCGAGGCACAGCGGTACGATGCTAACAAGTCCAAGCGCGGCGAGCGGCCACTTGACAACGTAGTCGATGAAGTTCAGTCTGTCCGCCGCAAGAATTTCCTCGCGAAGCACGTCCATGTTTCCCTTGAGTCGGTCTTCGATACTTCTGCGGTTCCGCGTGTTGGTATTTTCTTGGTGGGGTGTACGCCGCGCCTCGTCAAGCTCACCACCTGCTGCCCCACCACCACCCCTAACTGATGCTGCTGATGCTGATGAGGGACCATCACCACTGCGTGCATCATTGCTATTGCCATTGCCATTGCCATTGCGGTGGAAAGAACTAGAAGCGAAGCCGTCACCGGGTCGTGGACCATCACCACCGACGGTCGCATGGTTAAGCGGCAACATCATCATCCTGATGTTTCCCTCCGAGGGGTGCGAATAGAATGGTGGTGGTTTGTTTGGGGCACCTGGTGTGGTGTGTCACTGGTGTGTCACGGCACCCCTTACCCCTAAGCAACGCTTGCCACGTTTGACATATGTTGTCTCTGCTGCTCTCATTTCTCATTTCTCATTTCTCAGGCCTGAGCTCCATCAATCAATCCCTCAAGTGCTCTCAACCAATAATCAGCTGATTGATGCATGTGTCGTAGTGCCCAGCGTAGTACTACCTAGTGCCCCACGTGCCACACGGCCAAAACCCCTAGGGAGCGTGCCTACCGGGGCCTAGCTCCCCTCCTCCTCAGGAGTCAGGACTCCTCCCTCCCCTGGCCCTCCACTATTCCACTGGCCCTCCCTCCACTATTCCACATGGCCCTCCCTCCACTGCCCCAGACGTGTTCCAGACGTGTTCCAGACGTGTTCATCAAGCATGGTCTCCTGATGCATGGTCAAGCATAAAGCATCGCAACTATAGTGGTATGGCCTCGTGCATTCGTGCAAGCTCAACCCCGCGGGTACAGTACCTTCCCCTCACCACCATTCGAGTTCTTCTTCTTCGAGTTCTTCTTCTTCTTCTTCGAGTTCTTCGAGTTCTTCTTCGAGTTCTTCGAGTTCTTCCAGTGAAAGAAAATAATGGGGTCACCTCTCCCTCCTCCGGCCCCTCGTCCTCGTCGTCGTCGTCCCTTTCCAGAGAACGAACTCGAACGCGACGAAGTTTGACCTCCGCCCCTTCATCATTTCTCATTTTATGATTTGACTCATGTCCATCTCCTGTCCTCCAGGATGTCCTGTAGTACTAGCAGACGACGGGTTTCTTGTAGTTGTAGACGACGAGTTTCTTTTAGACGACCTCGATCCCGACTCGAACCTTACCTTGTCGCCGCAACAACTCGCGGCCTTGCTCCTGCCATGCTGCACACAAACAACACGCGACGACGCAGACGAAGAAACTGCACAAATCGCAATGACAAACATGGGCGTCGGGGCGTTCGCGCTGGCTGTCGACAACCTCGCCTTAAACGGTTGGGTCAGGCAGCCTGGACCCGTGTGCGCGGCGGCGTCCGCAGCCGGCGCGTACAACAGCGTCATGGGGTATAACCGTGACGACGCGAACGCAGCGACGACGGAAGAGGCGTTGCAAGTTATCGTTACGCAACGCAAAGCAAAGCTAACCGCGGCGCGGCAGTCAATACGCAGATTGCTGGCGTTGGAACGACACGGAGACACCGACGATGACAGCGACGACGCACAGACAGCTGCAGAACGGGAGGCATGGCGCAGGTGTCTAGCAGACGGAAAAAAACCAGGACGCAAGGCAAAGGACGGTGGCGCTGGCGCCGTCACGCTGCTTACTCACGCGCGCGCCGCCGCCACAGAGGCTGTGGAGTGTCGCGGCGATGTCGAAGACGACTTGGCGACGTGGGCTGGACCGTGGCCAGCCGACGCCTCGGAGCTTTTCCGGCTTGGGGTGCTCTGGCGTGAGTGGGCAGCTTCGAATCCCAATGCGTCTGACGCGGTGGACGACGACGGTGGCGACGGAGACGAAGACGGCGACGTGAATGCCGCGTCTGGCGGAGTTCTCGTTACTACCGCCGTGGCACCACCCAAGAAGACCAAGATGAAGCAGCCGCCGTGGCTTGTCGCACTCAAGTCTATCTTCACGGAGCGGTGTGCATTGGCGCGTCTCGAGGGTGACGGGCATGGCCCACCATCCACAGCGCCCGTGGGAAACGGCGGACTTCGGTTGGTGGCGAGCGCACTCCACTCGGCTCGCGATGAAGATCGGCCGCACCCGCAGGTGCGATGCCTGCTTGCGCGTCGCGTGAGCGCCGTTGGTCCTCCTGATCTGAAAGTACGGGCTGATGACACCGCCGAGGAGATGGAGAGGCAGTGGCAGCTTCTGTTTCACCACATAGGGCGCACAGGGTCGTGCGTTCAGCTGCACCTTCGCAACCACTACGCGCTCGCGTACGCCGCCCGCTCTTACGCCGTTGCCAGTGGCGATGGCGGTGATCACAGCATTCGTCGCGAGCTGCTGACTGCTCGCAAGGGTCAGCGTCCCCGCACGTGGCTTCCTTTTGAGGAGTTGTTGCGTTTGTGCTTGTCTTGGGACGGGCACTGCGCACTCTTGCTTGAGCAGCACGTATAGCGGTATACTAAAGTTAAGAGAGTACAGTACAGTACAGTACGCCATAAGTAAAGTGACTCCCTCGGACGTTACATTCCTGTTAACAGTAAAGGGAACACGTGTTCCAATACAGGACAGGAGTCACAAATAGGGTACCCGTACTTTACCTGTCCCAATCCAGAATCCAACCCAACCACGTGGGGCAGCCCTATTGCATGCAGGGTAGTAACCCTAGCCCGAGCCCCTTTTTAAAAACCCTAACAGTACTAACCCTAACAGTACTAACCCTAACCCTAACAGTGCCAACCCTAACAGTGCTAACCCTAAAGAGTAGCCCATTTCCCGAACCCCTCCCTTTACCCTAATCGGCGACCTCCCTCCTTTCCCTTCCCCCCCGTCCCGTGATCCCTGCGCCGCCTTCCGCCGCCTTTTCGCTCTGTCATTCTCCCCCTATAATTGGGGGGGGTATGTCTCCGCGAAAACATCAAAAAACACACTTGTAAATACTGCGGTCTAGGACTTGCATAGCACCTTCTCACTCAGCTACCGGGTGTGTTAAATAATAGCACTGGCTTGTGACTTTATTTTTTTTCATCAAACGTCTTGTCGTCTTGTTCTTGTTAGGTGCGTTCTCTTTTTGTACACATATGTGTTATTGTTTTTTTTTTGTTTCTTTGTGGATATGATGGCACCGAGTATCGAAGCACGGTTCGGAGCACTTTTAAAGTTACACCGTGCCGCTCCGTGTCAATATATTTGGTAGAGCAAAACTATATCGGGTCGCATGGGCAGTTGCCGTGAAATACTTACTGTGAACGGACACTTAATAATCTGCAACCCTACATTAACATTAGCTGCTGCTCACCCCCTCGTGGTGACGAATGTTGCGAAAACAACAGACCTTTGAGGTTTTAAGCGCCGCTAACACACAACCGCAACCCAATCCCTCACACACACGCCCTAGAACGTTATACGATAACAGAGATACAGTATGTATGTGATCATAGCTATGTAACCAGCATTAAAAAATTATAACTTTATTTAGAATTGAACGGAGGCAAGTAGACATTCACGCCGCACGACGCGTCAGACGGCGCGGAACGCAGCGCTCGTCGCGACGACGCTGACGACGCTGACGAATCGCAGTTGCGAGCTTGAAACGTCTTGGTAAAGCACACGCGAATCTCCTGCAAGTTTCCGTCCGCGCAGTTAAGCTCAGGATCCACGTCGTCGCCAATCACACTCTTCACAGCCTTAACAATGTCCTTCGTTGGGTACGCTTGCGTGGAAGACGGTTGAATGCCCGCGCGAAATAGGGCAGACGACAAGTCGAGGCGCTCGTTCAAGCTCAGCGCAGCGCCGAAATAGTCGTGCTCTGTGGGGAGCACGGAGGCGGAACACGTGCCGTGCTTTTCAAACTCGTGTGACCAAAGTCCACCCTTCGACAGGAGGTCAGGCCATTCGGCATTCAGGCGATCCTGCAGGTCCGCCACCTTGTCCGGGTCGAACTTGCGCTTGTCGCAGAACTGAGGGTACTTCCCACTGTCGTAGTTGGGCCACAGGCCGTGGATTGTGAGGTTCCGCAAGCCCACGACGTGTTTGCAGTGCCGTCCAAATTCGTGGTCGCAGAACGTGCCCGGCCACGTGTTCGTGAACATGAAGAAGTCGAAGTCTGAAGAAGCACGGGAAGCCTGCGCGACGAAAGGCGAAGCAAGCGCGACAAGGACGACAAGGAGCAGCGACATGGCCATGGCTGACGCACGTTACAATGTCACCCTCAAAAAGCCACTCGGAGGAGTCGGTCGGGAAAACCAGTCGGGAATCTTTTTTCACTCCTGATTTTGGAACCCCTAACCTTGATCCAGTTCGGGGTTTCTTCTTCCAACCTTCTTTTACGTTACATATGGGCGAGTTTCAGTCGCCCTTGTCGCCGGCGCTGGGCGCGTGCGAGCTTGGGCCAGCCACGCCACGGCGTGCGGAGCTGGGACCGTCATCCGCGGCGCTCGCGACGAGCTCCGCCACGGACGACCCAACACCTGCGCGGCGGAACGCAGAGAAGACGACGACGAGCGCCAGCGCCGCGGTGCTCACGAAGAGAACCGCCTCGCCTTGAAGCGGCGAGACGTCACGTCGTTCGTTCCACTCGTATCGCACAATCACATGCTTCGGCCATGCTGTGGCGTTGTAGAACTCGTCAAGCAAGTCCACGTGCTCTCGCGCGTATGCAAGAGGCAGCGGAACGACGTGAGCCCGCACGCTCACCATCTTGTCGTGCGTGCGCGTGAGCCGAACCTGCACCATCGGGATCGGTGCGTGCTCAGCACTCTTGGTATTAAGTTTGTCGAGGTTTCCGCCCAGAACGCGCAGCCATCTAAATTTAGAAGGAAGCGGGGTGGGAGGTTTGCGATGGGAGAGGTGAGAACCCGCGTCTATCGTATGCCAAGAAGGAGATCAAGGCGAAAGGGAAATAAGAAAAGAAAACGTACGGTGTCACGAAGTGCTCTCCTTCGAAAGCGAGCGACAGTTTGTATTCATCGCCTGGCTGGAACGACTCCGGACGCGGTATGGGCATCGCCACCGTTCGGTCCATTCCGAATCGTGGCGCGTGTCGGCCCAAGGCGTCGTGCCACGAAGTGCGAGTCCCATGGAACTGGCCTCGCCGTGCCGTCGGTACGTAGTCGCCGAGGTGGAAGTTGGCGCACACCGTTGCGGCGTGTAGTGTGAGCAGCAGCCACGCATAGAATACGAGAGACGAACGCGCGAACGTCATAGCGCACACACGCACAGCGCACTTTGGGAGCCGGTTGGAATGAGGAAAAAAGATGCAGTGGGCGGCGCAGAGTGGAGGGAATTCCTTAACCCCGAATAATTCCATCCAAGTTGATCAACCCCCAAATGCCTCAGTCTCTTCCCCTTCTTCTTCTCCTGTTCTATTTGACGCGACATCCTCCCTCCCCTTTTGCCATGTCAGCATCCCCCGTGGAGCTCGGAGCGTTGGCGTACGAAGCGCTCCGCCTCGCATTCATACCGTGGCAGCGCGAAAGACGTGTTGCGAAGGAGCAAGAGCGTATTCGCATAGCGCGATTGTCGTCAAGAGTGATCGCAGCAAATCGTTTTCACTCGCTGGCGCGACGACGCGACGGAAGGATCGCGTCCTGGGGATACAACGACTACGGCCAAGCGCCTCCCGGCGGCGTCGACGGCGACTTCATCGCAATCGCTGCGGGTTCCCAACACTCGCTCGCGCTTCGACGCAACGGCGGCATCGCGTGCTGGGGATACAACGGCGAAGGCCAAGCGCCTCCCGCCGGCGTCGACGGCGACTTCGTCGCGATCGCCGCGGGTGGCCTTCACTCCATCGCGTTGCGTCGCGACGGCAGCATTGCGTGTTGGGGCCTCAACTATCGCGGCCAAGCGCCTCCCGCCGGCGTGGACGGCGACTTTGTCGCGATCGCGGCAGGTGACGCTCATTCGATCGCACTTCGACGCGACGGCGGCATCGCGTGCTGGGGACGAAACGACGACGGTCAGGCGCCTCCCGCCGGCGTGGACGGCGACTTCGTCGCGATTGCAGCGGGTTGGTATCATTCGATGGCACTCCGACGCAACGGCAGTGTCGCGTGCTGGGGCGACAATGGACAAGGCCGGGCGCCTCCCGACGGCGTCGAGGGTGACTTTGTCGCGATTTCTGCCGGTTGGGGCCACTCGATCGCACTTCGACGCGACGGCGGCATCGCGTGCTGGGGACGAAACGACGACGGTCAGGCGCCTCCCGCCGGCGTGGACGGCGACTTCGTCGCGATTGCAGCGGGTTCGTCTCACTCGCTGGCACTTCGACGCGACGGCGGCATCGCGTGCTGGGGACGCAACGGCGACGGTGAGGCACCTCCCGCCGGCGTCGCTGGACCATTCGGACCAAACGTCGACGTGTAAACAAAAAACAACAATAAGAGCAAGTTGTACCAAACTAATAACATGAAAAAAGTAAAAAACGCCTACTTTTACTGGTTTACAAGTCAAGTACGTTGAACATGCGTGCATCCTTTTGTCATGCTCGCAGCGCATACCAGCAGTCGCACGGCTCTAGCCAAGCGAATGTGCCACCGCGTGATAGCGCAACTTCTCGCGAGGCGCGGCGCGCCTCCGCATTCGCGTAGACAATCGCGTCCAATTTGTCGAGAATCAAGGTCGTCGCGAGCGCCGTGAGGGCGAACAGAGCGGCGGGCAGGAATGCAGCAAGCGCGAACGTGGCCGTGGTCGGTAGAAGCAGCACGCATGGCGCAAGCAGAAGTGACCCAGCAACCAGCTTTTCCACGACCACTTCTCCGTCCGTCGAGTGCGATTGACGAACCAGCGCCCACATGCGCCGCAGCGCCCACATCTGCCATATGAGCAGTGCGAGCAGTGCGTCGAAGCACAGGGCAATGGGTGACGCAATCAGGCTTGCACCAACCACCACGACACGTGAAAGTGCACTCATGCCGAACATGGCAGCCAACGAGCCGAATCGTAGCAAGGCGAGGACGATCCACCGAAAGCGAGTAGGGGATTCGGTCATCCATCGCACTGTCACGTGCAGGCATGCGATGACACGCAAAACAGCCGCGCCGAGCAGATATGCGAGTTCACGGTTCTGCTTCAAGCCCGCCGGCGCGTCCATGAGCCAGAGGACGTGATCGTCGATGCGCGCGAGCAGCGCCGATGTGGCTCGATAGACGTCGGGCGCGTCCAGCTTCGCGATGGAAGATTCCATTGCACGTGACGCGGCGTAGGCAGCCATCCATCCCAGAGCCACGTCAGCGCAAAGCAAGGCGACAAGTCGAGTTTCCGCAAATCCTGCTGCCGCACTGCGAAGCACAGCAGCGTGCTTTCGGAGCGCGTGCGCTGCGGCGGCACAGCACGTGTGATGGAGCAAACGCCGAGCTCCAAGAGCGCTTCCACTCCGTGCTTCGCACACGGCGCGTGCCAGGGTGTCGGAACGTGAGGCGGCACGAAGGAGCGTCGAAAGCGGCGCGGAGCCCACATTCTTCGTTGGTAGCGATGACGCACGCTGCCAAAGAAAGGCGTTAGGGGCGTTGGATGCGATGCAGCATGTCGCAGCGAACCACGTGCCCGCCTTCTCGCCGCCGTCGCCAACGCGCGCACGGTACACGCGCCCACTCTGGAATACCACGCGCACGGTGTGAGTATGCGTGCTATTCGCGGCGCTCGCATGCTCGCGCATTTTACCAAAGTACACCACAGGGTCTTTCCAGAGTTGTCTGACATCGGCAGTACCTGCCGCGCTCCACCGTGCGCCTGGCACTGGCGGCGCGAGTGCCGCGAGTGCTTTGTCTGCTTGCCGAAGGTCAGAAGGATCGCCGCCACGAATGAAGGACTTGGGAACGGCGCAAGCCACAGCAGCGATCACGACATTTCCACGCGTGCAGCTGACGATAGCCCAGATTCTTCGATCACTGTCGTCTTGCTTGCTTTCTTCGATGAGCTTGACGACATCGCGCGGCACGAGCACGACGTGCTTGTTCGCGCCTCTACCACCCGTGGCGGCTCGTGGTGCCTCACCCTTCGTTTTTCCCGCTGCGTCAGTTCTAGTTTGCTTGCGCGGCGGCGGCGACGTCGACGCATGACGCACGCGGCGTCGCGACACACCCATGACCCAAGCGAGGGAAGATTGGTGCCCCCCGAATGATAGACTAGTTTTTCTCCAACCCCTTGGGCTTTCCTGCTCCCTTTTCCTCTGCTTTCCTTTCCCGCCCTCTTTTTCTTTTACCCAAAAAACAATTGTCAAGAAGATCCGTCCGTGGCGCCTTTCACTTTTCCTTTCCCACCGGTGCTTCTTCTCACTTCTCACGACTCTCACGTCACGCTCTCTCGCGTCGTATCATGCCAGTGTCACAAGCTCTGAGTGACTCCTCCGACTCCATGCTGCGACCGCTCGTACCCATCTCAAACTCCAAAAAGAATGGAGCGAAAACTGTGGGGGCGAAAAAAAATAACAAAAATACATCTGTAATCGACCTCGACCAACTCGTCAAGGACAGAATGGAACGCGAAAAGCGAAACGCACAGGCGGCGCGGGCGAAGGCGACTGCTCCAGACTCGGACTCGGACTCGGACTCAGACGACTCGCTGCTTGGCAACACGAAAAGGCGACGCGTCGAGACGACAAGCAAAGAGGCGAAGGCTGCCACCGAGGCTGTGGCCGCGAAGGTGGGTGCAGCGGTGGACGACATGGAACGCATCGCTCGCGAGTACGTCGAGGAGCAAGTCGCGCACGACGATGGCGCGGCGCCGAGATCGGCACGGCACGTGTTGAGCGTTGCAAGGAGCGGAACGGACCATCCTAAACCGCCACCCTGGCCGACGCTTGGCGACGTGTTCGGAACGAAGGGAAAGGACGCGAACGAGAACGCTGAGGTAGACCAGACGTCAGTCGCGCGCGCTCTCGAATGCGGCGTACTTGTCTCCCGTCTCCTCGCGGCGGAGAGGCCTGTGCCAGAGTCACTTGGCAAGTGGCTTGTGCACAACGCGCTGTACGGAACGCACGTTTCCTCTCGTCTGTGCGCGAACACAGTCGCGTCTCTCGCAACGGGCAATCCGTGCGCCCGTGCGTCTTCGCACTTCGGGCAATTGCAGGGTGCGCCTCTTCTGCAGCCATCGCTGTGTGCCCACCAGCGCACGACGACGTCGTCACCAACAAGCACCTTAGCGCTTGACTTCTTGCCAACGTGGTCGGACTTGATAGAAAGCTTGGAAGCCCACGGCCTCTGCTGCTCCACAGACGGCGGCGGCGGCAGTGGCGATGGCGGAGGCAACAACGCCAAGCACCGCCACGTCGTGGTGCACCCGCAGCTCAACGTTACGCTCGACTTAATCCCAATTATCGCACAAAATGGCGCCGCCTGCTGGGAAGGCGCCAACGCGGGCACCAATGCCACGCGTCTGCTCATCGCGTGCATGCGTGTCCGTCTCGACGACGTCGCCGGGGCCTTGGCGCCGTCCGCCGAAGCGGCGCAGATGGCGCTGCTCGATCATGCACCCCGTGCGCTGTGGTACGGCGAGATGTTGATGGCGGCACGTGCGAGCGTATTTCAGCTTCTCGGATCGACGTCGTCCGGGGCATCTGAGACTTCCGCCGCCGCCGCCTGGCACGTGGAGGCGCTGCTTCGCCGAGGCGTGCCGTCTTCGGTTCACCGAGGACGTGAGCTGCAGCTCATTTGCCTTCCACGCGTCATATTGACCGCACTGCAGACTTCCCAAAAAAGAAACAAAGCCAACGGCAGTGTCACCGAGGTGCTAGGGAGCGCGGCGCAGGATGCTCTGGAGGCGCTCGGCGATGTGCGTAATGTGCTCGAGCGTTGCGAGAAGAATGAGATGAGCTACTGGGGCTTGCATGTCGCGATGCGTGCAGCGCACCACGCGCTCAGCCTACACCTCCTGCATGCTCACGGAGTGTCGCCTCACACCGAGTATCAGCACGATTCCTCGAACGACGAGAAAGGCTCCTTGCGGTGCGCCCCCGCAGAAGACGGGTGGCCGGCGCCGCTGGAAAATTTGTGGATCAACCGCACGCCTCTGACGAAAGAGAGCTGGAATCTCATTCACGATGCCGTGAAGTACTTTGAGGTGGTGGAGAAACGAGTCAAGCCCAATCCGATGGGTCCACAGACGCTGCAGCGTGTCAAGGGTCTCGCCGCTCGACTGCAAACTGACTGGACAGCGAACCTTCAAAAAGATGAGGCGGCCGAGGATGCCGACGACGACCTCTTCTGATAATTAATTTAACCAAATTTGTTGATTACATAGATTTGGATGAGCTGGTCTTGTCGACCAGCCGCTCGTATGACCCAAACATCATGTCGTAAATCATCAAGTACTGCCCGTAATTCTTGGTGGGCAGACGATGGTGCACGTCATGCGCCGCCACCTCGTAGGCAGGTGTTGCACCACCCTTCTTTGGGTGGGCGAAGGAATAGAGACGCGAGAACGCGCCAAATCGCACGTTGAATCGCGTGTGATTCAGGCTCGCAAGCGCACCGCCGAGAACCACAAAGGTGAGAATTGCGCCAATCGGCACACCGCCAAGGCCGGCGGCGCGCATGCCGTTTCCCACGAGGCTCACTGCAAGCAGGTGGTTGTACTCGCCGCAGATGAATTCGAAGGGATGCACGTTTATGGCGTCAAGGTTCCCTCTCGTCGGAGCGTGTTGTCGGTGGTGGTGCTTGTGCACGAACTTGTACAGCGAACGCAGGTGAAGCGTTCGGTGAAACCAGTAGTAGAAGAAGTCGTACGTGACGTACATAAGGATGACCGAGACCGCGTAGTGCACGATCGCCGAGGTCGTTTTGCCAAGGTTCGCATCCCAAGCTGTCTTCGTAGCACCTGCCGTCACAACTTTTGTCGCATTGCCCGCGATCACGTTCTCGGCGAGGAACTCGACGATCGCGGCGTTCGCATCCACGAATCCGTCTGCGGTGAAGAGCGCCGCTGGCATGTTCTGCGGAAAGTTGTCGTTGTTTCCTCCCGTACCCCCTGGCCACAACACACATGGGCTTACACAGCAGTACACGAGCAGGTGGTACACGAAGGGCACTGTTATGCACCGCGAGAAGGTGATGCAGAGCCAGTCTACGGCGTCGAACTTGTCGTGGTGCGAGGACTGCACGGGTACGCTGCGTCTGCTTTTGTCCTGCATTGTTCGTGTGAGCACGTTTCCCATGACTGGCACGACGAGACGCGCGAGCACTTCGAAGCCTGCGAGTATCACACACGCGAAGGCGAGCGGGAGCATGGCGTATTCCATTTCTTTTGGATCCAGGAAAATCCAGAGGAAGAATCCGGGAAAGAAAAATTGGAAACTAAATACGTCACCCCCGCCCGCGTCCGTCCGCGGAGTGTGTTCTCTCAACGTCAACGTCAACGTGTGGATCCCCAGACCCTCTCCCCTCTCCCCTTATGTAGATTCTCCACCACACATCTATCTCCCCCTCCCGGAGCTCCCCCTTCTTCTCCGGATTCCCCCTTCATCCGCCCCCACATCACATCCCATCCCATCCCTGGTATCATTCATCTATGGCTCCGCTCCTTGCTCCTTCTAGGCTTGGCGTGTCCTCTTGCCGTCGCCCAATAACTCCTACCGCAACCTTCGCAGCCTCGCGGGAAGCGGCGTCGCGTGTTGTCATACTCGGAGGAACAGGGCGTGTAGGCGCATCCACCGCTGTCAACCTCCTTAACTTGAGACCGAACGTCGAGCTCGTGCTTGCGGGACGATCGAGGGAGAACTATGCGCGCGCTCTCGACGAAAACCCAACGCTCGCGAACGCGAAGTTTCTGCAGACGGACGCGGATGACAAGGCGTCCGTCAAGTCCGCTATAGACGGCGCTGATCTGCTTGTGCACTGCGCGGGACCTTTCCAGCGGCTGGAGCACTGCCACCCGCTCGACGCGTGCATTGAAAAGGGCGTTCCGTACGTTGATGTTGCGGACGACACGGAGTACACGATGCGATGTCGGGGACGCGCTGACGCAGCGAAAGAGGCGAATGTACCAGCCGTGACTTCCGCAGGAATCTTTCCAGGAGCAAGTAACGTCATGGCTGCAGACATGCTCGACGAGCGCCGTGCCGCGGCTGAGGAGAGCGGCGAGGATATGCCCACACCGGAACGTCTCCTCTTCTCGTACTTCACCGCAGGCTCTGGCGGTGTGGGCACGACAATCCTCGCAAGTACCTTTCTCCTCGCCACGGAGGATGTCACGTGCTTCAAGGATGGCGAGCCAGTGACGGTTGATCCCGTGTCCAACCGCCGAGTCGTCGACTTTGGCAAGGGCGTTGGCAGTCGTGAGGTGTTCCTCTACAATCTGCCCGAGGTGGCGACGTGCCACGAGACGCTTGGTATACCTTCCGTGAGTGCGCGATTTGGCACGAGTCCAGGAATTTGGAATGGCGCCATGTTGTTGCTCTCGAAGCTTCCGAGACCCGTGAGTCGTAGCCGAGCCTTCGCCGGCGCAATGGCAGCACTGAGCGATCCTATCGTGCGTCTGGTTGATAAAATCGAGGGTGAGAAGGTGGCAATGCGAGTGGAGATTGAGTGGAGTGACGGTGCCGTCACGTGCAGTCTATTCAACCACCCAAGCCTGAGGACAGCTGTTGGTGCGGCGACGGCAGCTTTCGCCGACGCGGCGCTTGCTGGAGATACGCCGGCGGGAGTCTGGGTGCCCGAGCAGACGGAGGCGGTACCGCTTCGCAAGGACCTGCTTGAGAAATGCGCAGCGCCGATTGGCGCAATCATGATTCTGGGGAAATCGCCATGGAGGTTGGGGTCAGATTCCGTCCAACTCGGGATGGGCTTGTACGTCGATCGATAGCTAATATCGCTCATTCAGTTATGTAATGTGAATAGAATTTACCTCTTCCAACGGTCGTCCGTTCACATTCACCGTTCAGCCCATTCAATGGCGCCACCAACAGCGCGTATTTGTACGTGGCGCTGGCTTCGAAGCATCTATCGAGGACGAATTCGGGATTTGTGTTCGGGACCTTGCAAGCGCCCCCCCCTCCCCCGGCCTTCGAAAACTCGGCAGCTGCGGTCCCGTCCGTTGCGCTCCTGCCGTCGTGCAGGTACGCCCAATGCAAATGCAATTTGGCCGGTGGGACTCCTAGAGAGGCGAGGGCGAAAGAGCTTCCTTAGGCTAACCTTAAGAATATATTGGCAGACTGCGGGACTTGCCCTACAAAGCGGCGGCCGCCAACTACCGGAGTCGCGCGGGTGTACGACGAGCCGTTGGTTCGCGGCGTGCGTGCGTGCAAGGAGGAGTACGACGAGTACGACGCAAGGAACGATGGGAGCACAAGCGGCGGCGCCTGCGCTGGCTTTTGCGCTCGGCCCTTCTGCTCGAGAGGAGCACAACCTCAAGGAGGATGGGGTGTGCGCCGCGTGCGGTCGGAAGGAGGAGGTTGCGGGCGTCCCGGAAGCCGCTGTGGACCGAAACGAGCTCTTCCTGGGCGAGTTCGCGCCGAGCGAGGAGAGGAGACAAGAACGCGAGGCTCGCAAGTTGAAGCATGAGCGGGCCAAGTTGGAAGGCCGGGCGAAGCGGAAGTCGCAGGGGGACAAGAAGGCGAACTGCTGCCTCGTTGGCCTCTTCACCTGCGCCAGCATCCCGTGCTTGCTGTGCTGCCCCTCAGGCTCGTCTGAGACGAATGCGGAGCTCTGGCGGGCGAGATGCTATTCGTGTTGTAGGTTGTGCAGCAAACGGGTCGGACTAAGGTCTTACGATAGGTCGCACGCACGACGCACGTGCAGATGTACAAAAAGATGAGCTCATTCCCGTGAGGCGAGGCACATCTCCATGGTAAGGTAAGGCAACGGACGAAGAAGAGAGCCAAGAAGGCACTCCAAATGGTGAGAAAGAAAAGAAACCACCGATGGCCGATGGGGTCCCAGGTCCCAGGTCCCATCCCTCCGTGGAACTGAACCGTGGAACTGGACGTGCGGGATCCCGATTGGTGATGGATGGCGACATCGTTCTAGTTGGTAGAAAGTAGTAGGGTACTAGAGAAAGTTGTCCGGTGTTCACCATCCATCCATCCGGTGGGATTCATCCATCCGTGAGTGCGAATCCCTTTCCCCAAGCAAGAAACAGCCTGATGATGATGAGCCTTAAAGTTTACATTACATCGTATCAGATGCGTCTATTGTTTGTCTCGAACTCTCTTTAGACTAGTGAGTTTCCGCATTCCCCCTACCTTTAAGGTGTTCGGCGTTTCTCAGCCTCTCAAATGTCCCTCTAAAGGTTTAGAGCGTCCCTTCCCTGACGAATCCCACCCAGGTGGTTCCTTCTGTGCCAAGCGCGCACCCCCCCCCGGACACCGGAGAACGCGTACAGTATTGCCAGGTCCCTGCAATACGCCTTACATAGGCCTTCTGGATAACACCTTTTAGACACATTGTATTCCTATTACACTCGTATTACACCGGGTTAACCATGTCCGACAAGAAACTCGCCACCGAAGTGTTCAACTGGCTCAGCACCACGCCAGAGCCGGGAACGCCTGTCGCTGACGCACTTGACGCACACTTCCCTGGTGCGCTGCCGGGCATCGCCGTGCTCAAGCGCACCACCGCCGTTGTCAAGTCCAAGTATGACATGGATGGCGATAACACCATCTACGGCCAGTCCATCTGCCCGGACGAGATCAACAACGAGAAGGGCGACCTCGCGGATATCATGAAGGAGTACTGGGGTGAGGTGTTCCCCATGGGCGGTATCGGTGGCGCCCCGTACGTGGGCAAGACGGGCTTCGGCGCCTTCTCGCACCACGTTCCCGACGACGGCCACGTCTTCATCATGTTCGGCCCGCACGTCGGCATCTCCAAGTCTGGAGAGGTTGGCAAGTACCATCGCGTCGGACAGGCAACCGAGTCCGGTTCGTGTGGAGCTATCCTTGCCGCCTACGCCCAGTGCTGCTCCGGGGACTCGTTTGGGTTCGATATGGACGATATGCAGCAGTCGTATCTGCGCAGCGCGATAGCCCCGAGGTGCGAGGAGTGCAAGTCGGCGGCGAACCCTATCGCGGCCGTCACGCACGCCGCGTATGACTCTATTAAGGATAAGATGATGAGGATCGTGAACACGAAGTTTGGCACGGGCAAGCTCGTCATCTTGGGCGGTATCCAGATCAACATGCCCGCGCCGTACGAGGACCACTACATGCCAAAGTTCTTCCAGGTGCTGCAGGAGGGCCAGGAGCCCGTGGACTTGCTGTCGGAGCTTACGTTCAACTGAGCCGAATCATTCTGAGTGCGTCAATTTGTTTGGTGTTTAAATTATTGTTCATATGAGCTGTGACGCAATAAGAGGTGCGCTTGAACCGTATGGGCACATACACGTGAGCATATACGGCAGCGTTCATATACGGGCAAGCAGGTGAATAAGTTGTTTAAACATGAAACACGAAGAAACATGAAGAATTTTAAAAAGGTACACTTTAGTCTCGTAACACTAGGGTAGTGAACTTCATCCCGTCACCATCACATTCACGCCTTCTCGGAGCACGTCGGACTTCTAGCACAGCACAGGGAGACAGGGAGACCGCTCACCATGGCCCCTCCATCGCAGCAGGTATTCTTTCTCCCTCCCCCTCCCCTCCCCTCCCGGGCTTTCCCCTTCCCCCTCCTCGCGTCACTCGTCACTCGTCGCCGCCAAAGACTGTCCGGGAGTGGGTGGATGAACGCACGAGCTTGTCCAGCGGCACCTTCGAAGGCGAGAGCTTGTTCAGCGAGGGTGATGGTGGCGGCAACTTCTCCACCCTCACGGTTAGGGTCGTCGTCGTCGTCGAAAGCCCAGTCCATAGCAATCGTGGGCGCGGGACCGATCGGATCAGCCGCCGCGAGACATATCCTGGAGAGGACGTCGGCCGACGCACTCGCGCAAGTTTACGTCATCGATGGGACACAGGCGGGAACACGCGGGTCGCACCACGACTTAGCGCGTCTGATCCGTGCGGCGGATGCCGAGGGAGACGCAAAGTGGAGTGTGCGCAACGCCGCGTCTCTTGCGGCGTTTGCTGAAATTGAACGCGAGTCTGGATGCAACTTTTTCCATAAGAGCGGTGCGCTCGTCGTGGGACCTAGGACGTTCGTCGAGCGCGCGGCGAAGGCTGCGCAGACGGCGGGGTGCGAGCTTGAGTTGCTGGACGACGTGAGAGAACGATTTGCGTTTCTGACGCCGGCGACAGGTTGTGACGCCGCCTTGTACGACGACTCGGCTGGCTGGCTTGAACCGAACGCGATGATCGAAGCACAGCTCGAGTACGCGCGTAGACGTCACTCAGACCGTATACACGTCGTACCGGCGGCGGTGCAAAGCATCGAAGTACTGGACAGCACCGGTGGTGGCAGCGGTGGCGTGTTCGTGGAGCTCAGCACCGGGGCTATGCTTGTCGTGGACAAGTGCTTGGTGACAGCGGGTGCTCACACGCGTGCTCTGGCTGATGGTATGGTGGAGGGTAAACTTGACGGCGTTTCCGTCTCCAGAAGAACTGTCGCCCTTCTCGAGATTTCAGAAAGCACCGCACACGAGCTCGAGAAAGTCATGCCCACCCTCAAGTACCGATTCGAGGAAGGTGGCGGCGCGTCGGTGTCCGGCAATGAGCAGAGTAAGACGGAGGCAACGAGCGTCTACCTGCTCCCGCCGGTGCGTTACGACAACCTCG
Source organism: Pycnococcus provasolii (assembly GCA_938743325.2). Classification (NCBI taxonomy): domain Eukaryota; kingdom Viridiplantae; phylum Chlorophyta; class Pseudoscourfieldiophyceae; order Pseudoscourfieldiales; family Pycnococcaceae; genus Pycnococcus; species Pycnococcus provasolii. Next base: position 754,403 of record OW568870.1, on the reverse strand, counting down.
GCGGTCGATACTTCATCAAGATTGGAGGAGGACCAAACGACCTGATGCCCGAGAATGTTAGCTCCGAGGAAATTGCCGAGTGGCTGGCATCAGGAGGAGACGCCGAAATGGCTTCAAAGCTTGCAGATATCGGCCGCAACTTGCTCGGCGGCGTGACATTTGCAAATGAAGGGCACGAGACAATGGCATGCGTGACGACAGTTGGCAGCGATGACATGCGAATCGTGTCATCGCCGTGTAAGCGTGTGACTGCCGTCAGCTGCTGCTTAGGAAAGGCGGCAGGTCCGGCGGACGCGATTGGCGCGGAGATCGCCAAGCATGTCGTGGGCATTTCTGATCGGTGCATCGAGGTGGAAAGGAAATTCGCCCCACCGAGTGATTTGCAGACGATGAGAGAGTCGGTGTCACGCCTCGGTGGGGGACTCGACAGTGAGAAAGTGACCCGTTTCGTTGATGAGTACTACGACGTGCCGAGCCTCGCGCTCGTGGCGTCGGACTGTTGGCTTCGAACTCGCAAGGTCGAGGGAGCTGCGTCGTCGTCGTGGGAATTGAAGCTGCCCGTAGACGTGGAATCACGATCTGGCGGAGAGCGAGAGGTGTTCCGTGAGGTGGTTGGACTCGAGCATGTGGCATCTGAACTTGCACAGATCTTGCATGAGCCGTCACTGTCCGCCGATGCGTGGAAAGGAGTTCTTGAGCGCATCGAGAGCGAAAACAGCAGCACGACGTTGGCATCCATCGCAAAATTTGCGACGGAGCGAATTACCTTTACGTTGGACGACTGCTCGATCGACGTCGATTCTGCCGACTTTGGGCATGCGGTGATGGAGGTGGAGAAGCTCGTCGCAAGCCCTGACGAGATACCGGGTGCGAAGGATGAAATCGCACGCATCGCGAGTAGCATCGGTGCTACACCTCTCCCACCTCAGAATGGTGGAAAACTTTTAGTCTATTTGCGGAAGTATCGGCAAGATGTGATTGACGTGTTGGTTCGTTCTGGCATTTTAAAAGAGTAGTACCTACCCCAATCTGTAAATCTCAATATTACTTGAATGACCAATCTCTTAGCATTTTCCCTTCCACCACCACAAAAAAAAAGCACTTTCTTCTTTTTCCTTTACCAACACACACCAAATTCCAGTAAATTCTCGGCATCGGCGCCGTCGGCCCCTCCACCAGCTCCGTCAATTTACTTGCACGAACCAAAATTAACATTCGGCCGGCAGCACAGACTCGCACGTGCACATATCCTTTTTAAAGCCATCCGGGCCGCAACACTGCGCAAACTCGACGACAACGTCGCTGCTGCTCTTCGACGATGCCGCCCACTGCCACTTCCTGGAAATGCCAGCAAATTTACCATTCGGGTCGAGCTCGGAGACTGCACATCCGAAGTCGCACCACGTGTTTGGAAATTCCGCAGCACCATCGAAGCAGACCTCCTGTCCACGCGACTGGTCCCAACCAGCCTTACCCCAGTGAACGCGCGCGGGGCCGCAAACTGGGCTGCGGAAGACATCCATAACAGCCTGAAAGGCGTCGTTCTTGCCGTCATTGTTGTATTGCACGTAATCTTCCATGTTGAAGCCCATCACGGGTTCGTCCGAGCTGTAGCTGAGATACCCTGACTCCTTGTTGGTGAGGCGCATGAGGAATTGGGTGCGGAATCCACGCCATGCCTCGTCGTCGGAATTGTAGAGGCGATCCGCCACCGCGGCAACGCAGTCGCCCACCTTGGAGAGCGGAACGAACATCTCCCACTGATCGTATGCGCTAAAAAAGCGGTGGCGACGCGATTGCCCCTCCGTCATCGACATGTACGCGCGACGAGACGCGAATGTGCCTGGCATGACATTGTACGTAACGCTGCCGGCGTAGAATTCGCTCCACAGGCGAGCGTTCGATCGCATGAAGCGTCGCTCTCCTGGCGTCAGCGCGCCACGTCCGTCGCTCTGCTGATTTTCCGTCACACTCATCGGCTCAACTTCGAGCAGCGAGAATTGGATGTGCCAAGCCTCCTGCGTTGGGACAAACCAGTACATCGCCTTCTCGTGGATCGGAAGTCCCGCATCATCCTTGCCAAACATCTCCGTGAAGAAATCGCCATCGTGATCCGCGCCTTCCATGTCTCGATTTGCGATGTACTTTTCTTGAAGCGTCTTCATTTCGCCGACAAAATCCTGGATCGGCTGGTTGCGTCGAGTCGAACGGCGCACGCTGCGCTGAGGCTCGATCTTCATCGTCAGCCACGTGTTGACTCCCAACCGACCAACATTAACGCGCATCGCACTCATGAGGTGCTCGTTGTCTTCGTCGCTGAACGTTTTCGTGCTCCCGTCAGCGAGCACAACCTCAAACTCCGTCACCTGCTGGGACATCGAGCCATGGCGCATCGTCGTCCCGTGCGTTGCGGTGGACACCGCGCCGGCAACTGTCTGATCGATGAACCACGGAAACGCGGGGAGCGTGTATCCGCCGGATTCGCCGTACGTTGCGAGGTAGTCCAACAGGTCACGCACGCGCACACCCGCAGCCACCTTGACGACATGATTCGCTTCGTCCACCTGGCAGCTTTCATTGTTGCACGTTGAGCACTCGCACGCCGGGTTGAGCGTGGTGTCACACGGGTCGCCGATTCCGTCCCCGTTCGTGTCTGGGCAGCCAATGCCAAGGACTTGCATTTCGGTCGTGACGATATTTACTGCATTCGACGCGTTTCCTGAACACGTGAACTCCGTATTCCAGCTGTGTCCGACACCTGAAGCTTTCACGAGAGGATGCTCCTTGACGATTAGGGAAACCTGCTCTTCCGTCTTTGGCTTACCAAGCATGACATTCGGGCAGGTGAAGTGTCCTTGGAAGTTGGTGACGGATGCGGGCAAGATGGCGGATACTTCGAGTACGATCGAGTTGGAGGCCACCACAAGTGCTACCAGACTCATCATGACGAGTGACACATCACGCGTCATCATCATTTTCATCAACAACAATGATAACAGTGATGTCGTCGTCGACCGGGGAGCTTATGATGCTGATTGCTGATGAACCAAAACAGAAGGCTCTTCTAAGAAGTATGACGACACCAGGAAAGGAAAGGAGTCCTGAGAGGTGAGAGCAGCGAGTGGTTCTCTCTCATCAGAGAGAACATGGTGATTGATGTCCAGTGACATGGCAGTACAGTGCAGTACAACAAAATAACAGCTACAGTGTGTGTGACTGCCTAGGGTGGGTTTTCGCAGAGCCGAGGGAACAATAGGGTCGACGGAGACCGAGGAACGGACATTCCAGGGGCGTGGGGGCAGGGGGGGGGGGGGGGAGGAATAGGGAGTTCCCGTCTTGTCCCGGGGATCCCTCGCTGAACCAAGAGAGGGATTTTAAACACCTACTCCCCTCTGTCACTCATCGGGGATTAGCAAAATCTGTGTCCCCTCCCTGCACCTGTCAGCCTGTGCGAGTAGGCACATCACGCCTATTGTCACACACCTTAAGTAGTACTGCGCTGTCGTTATTCGAAAGATAGACTACCTTTACTTCTTGTGTGAAAAGATCCACTTCACAACTCCATCTTTGTCTGTGCACGGGTGGTGCTTGACCCCTTCACCGAGGTACTGTACCTTGTAGGGGTGGTGGGGATGTACAGTACATACTACTACTGTTGCGATGGATGTTGTTCAAGGAGAGTCGAGTTACTGATTCTCGTTTTGACCGAATTTATGACCTAACCCAGCAAGGCACACAACATGTTTTCGCATGTTAGTTTTTTAGTCCTCGTACACGCGGCACTCATCCGCATCGGGGTTGTCGCCGCAGAAGAGCTCGAGCGGATCGCCGCTCGTGGTGGGGCCCTCCCAGCGCATCGCGCAGAGCTCAGCGAGGTCCACAACGCGCTGGCTGTATCCCCACTCGTTGTCATACCAGGCAACCACCTTGAGCATGTCGTCACCCATGACCATCGTGAGCGATCCGTCGATCGTCGTGCTCACATCCGTCTTGCGGAAGTCAATGGAGACGAGCGGGTCGTACGTGATCTCGAGAACTCCCTTCATCGGGCCGGACGCCGCCGCCTCGAACGCCTTGTTCACAGCCTCGGCGCTGATTCCCTTCTTGACCGTGTTGATGACGAGGTCAACGACGGACACGTTCGGCGTCGGCACGCGGAGCGCAATGCCGTTAAGCTTGCCCTTCATCTGGGGGAGCACGAGCGCCACAGCCTTCGCCGCGCCCGTGGAGGTGGGCACGATGTTCATCGCCGCGGCACGCGCACGGCGCAGGTCGCGGTGCGACGCATCGAGCAGGCGCTGGTCGCCCGTGTACGAGTGCGTGGTCGTCATCGTTCCCTTGACGACTCCGAACTCCGCGTCGAGCACCTTGACGAACGGCGCGAGGCAGTTGGTCGTGCACGAGGCGTTGGAGATGATGGGAGCCTGCGGGTCGAATTCGTCCTCGGCGTTGACGCCAATGACGTACGTGGGGATGTCGTCACCCTTCGCCGGGGCGGTGATGAGCACCTTCTTGGCGCCAGCCTCGATGTGCTTGCCCGCGCCCTTGGAGTCAAGGAACACGCCCGTTCCCTCAATGATGAGGTCGACGTTCATGTCCTTCCACGGCAGCTGCGCCGGGTCGCGGTTGGCCACAACCTTGATCTCATTTCCATCAACCGTGAACGTCTCGTCGTCGACGATCTTGATTTCCGCGTCGAACGTTCCGAGGAGCGAGTCGTACTTGAGCAGGTGCACAGCCGGCTTGACACCGCCCGACTGGTTGACAGCCACGATCTCGAGCTGTGTGTGTGTGTGTGTGTGTGTGCGAGAAGGTTGTTTTTTTGTTGGGTTGTTGGATGCGTGAGTCAGAGGACAGAAACAAATAACAACAGAGAGACAAAAAAAAGCAGGCAATGTACGCACGTTCGTGTTGTCACCGCGCGAGTGCAGGCAGCGCACGAAGTTGCGTCCAATGCGGCCGAAGCCGTTGATCGCGACGCGGAGCTTCATCGAGGCGTGTGCGCCGCTGCCGTTGGAGGCGCCGAGCGTGCGTGCGGAGGAGATGGAGCGAGCGGACGACAGCATTGTTATGGAGTTGTAGGAGTGGGAATGAGGCGTGGGAGAGGAGAGGGGAGAGGGGAGAGGGGGGGAACGTGCACCGTGTGTGTGTGTTGTGATATATCTATCCACGCACAACGAGGGGCAGCCCAGTGCCAGGGGAGAACTGGTGTGTGCTACTACTCACTCACTCAGGGTGCTCGAGCAGGGAAGGGCAGGGCAGGGACGGGCAGGGACGGGCGTAGGCGTAGGGGGGGCCGAAGGGAACGTGGGTGGCATCCACACGTGAATAAATAAATGCACCGCTGAGAGGGCACGAGAGGCCCGGACTCGGATCAGCGCGGGACCGACTGGATATTTCAACGAAAATGTGAGCCACAGGAGCATGAAGTGAAGCAATCGGAAATCTTATCAAGATGCTTTGGGGGTCCCCATGAGAGGTTGGCTTTCGGGGTTGGCTTTTGTGGCTGGTGTTTCCTTTTTTTTCTTTCGGGGTTGGGAGATGCACGGACCCTGTCTAGGACCTAGGAGGGATCCCGGGGTCCCGTTCCCACCCCCCCTAAGACGGACCTGACAAGTGCAGTGTAGTCCCGCCCCGCCCCGTTAGAAACAAAGATCGTCCGTCCCCTTCCTTCCTTCTTCCATGGCGGCGGAGATGGACCACTCCTCCCAGGCGCAGGACAACAATGCCGCAGAAACGGCTCAGCAGATGGACCGAATCACCGACCACGTCGACGACGAGGACTCCTCCTCCAACCTTGACGCGTCCAAGGCGGCGTCTGCGGCAAACGTCCTCGCAGCCAAACAGGCCAAAGAGCTCGAAGCGCAACAAGCACGGGAACGGGAACTGGCGGCTGTCAAAATTGACAGAAGCCACGTCGACGTCATCGCCGACGAACTCCTCGTCGACAAAAAGGTTGCGGAGAGACGCTTGCGCGAGCACGGTGGTGACGTCGTTAAGGCGATTCGCTCTTACCTGTAAAAAAAGTTAATTCAATACACCTACACCTACACCTACAGCTCCTCCTTCGTGCTGCCGCCGCCGCCGCCGCTGCTCTTCTTCTTCTTCTTCTTCTTCTTCTCACTCGTCTTCGTCGTCGTCTTCGTCGTCGTCGTCGTCGACGAAGACGAAACACCACCATCCTCATCCTCGTCAGCACCACCAGCAGCCTTCTCAGAAGCAAGCTTCTGCGGCGTTTCTGCACCAAGAACACCATACCGAGGCTTCACGTCCAACAGATTTCCCGTCTTATCCCAAGCATCCGTCAGCCTTCTCTGCTCGTCGTCCAAGCTGCTCCACTCGACGACGATACGACGTGCACCGACAAGCTTAGGCTCCTTCGTCATGGGATTGTTGCACAAGTCAATCGTCTTCGCACGTAGCTTGGTCGTGTTGCCGCACCAGCTCTCACACCAAAGCCACTCATTCGGGAGACTGTGGATGCGCACCTGATGCTGAGCATAGTTGGGCAAGTCCTGGTCCAAGTTTGCCAGGCTGTTCGGATCTTTCGAAAGGTTGTCGTAAGTCACACGAAGCCGGTCACCAGCTGCCGTCTGGCGGAATCGCTTCAAATCAACAACGTACAACGCGGAGATGTGGTATGGACGACCCTGCAGATGATCTTTCCAGAATCCCTGGCTCCAGAATCTGTAACCGTCCATCTCCTTGTTGTTCGAGCAGAACGGCGTGTACGCGTACGGTGCACCTTTCAGGTCCATGTCCATCAGCTCTCCGAGATCCGCACGCACAATCTGGTCCGCATCAATGAAAATCACGCGGTCGAGGTTCAGTGGGAAGATGACGTCCATGAAGAGAATCTTGTACGCCCAGATGAGACGCTGTTTCTCAGTCTGCGCATGGAGCCACTTTGGCCACGAGTACGTGACAAACTCGTACTCAAATTTCAGCAAAGCAGCCATGTGAGGCAGGTAATGCTTGAATCCGGGACTCAGGTAGTTGCGAATGAACCAAAACTTCACGGGACGTCGCGTGTTCGACAGCACGGACATCACCATGATCTTCAGGAATCGCTCGTAGAGGTGACCAGATGCAATGCTGAAGACGTGAACCATCTTTCCAGTGCGGTACGGGATCGACGCACCGTGGGCGTAGGCATCCACCGACTGGTCGAGACGAGCGAGCGCATCTGCATGACGAGATTTGGCCATTGCCAGTGGCATCGAAAACGATGCCGAGTGCGGGGAAGCAGCTGCTGCCGCCGCCGCCGCCGCCAACCCTGAAGAAGATCCGCCAGCCGTCGCAAGCACAGCGTCAGTGACACGGCTCCAGATGCTTCCCGAAGATTCCTTCGACTTCTTCGTGGCGTCAGGTGTGCTGTCGCTCCTGTCGCCGTCGTCGTAGTACGCGTCTATCGCGTCGTCGGCTTCCAGCTCAGCCACCTCCGATTTGTCTTCCGCAAGCACGTCTTCGCCATCCATACCAGGACGTCTCGCCACAGTCAACTGCAGATTAACGCCGCTGAAACTTGTCACCGCGACCGGTACCTCGATGCCCGAATCCGCCCCATCACCAAGCAGGAGACTTGCCTCAGCGTCCGACGGGCCAGCTTCCTCCGCCGCGTCATCCATGCTCTGCAGGCGCTTCAAACCTGCAATGTTGTAGATCTGCCGACTCCTGCCCGGGGCGAGGCGCATGCGGAACACCCCCGGAGACGCCTTCAGCTGGAAGTATCCCAGGTTGGACATCACCAGCGTATCCTCCTTCGTTGCCGAAAATGATGCATTGACCACCGCCGCCGCCGCTTGGTCCGTCTTGGCGGTGGCAGCAAGGCGGCGCCTGCGAATCGGAAGCAGATCCATCTGCAGCCCGCGAGGGTGCCGGTCGCGGTGCGAACCACCCATATCCGTGCAGCTGCCCTGTATCATCAGCGCCTCGAGCTGGAACTCCGCTGACATGTGACCCTTTTCGCCGAGGTCCTCCAGGCGCAGGTTGTCAAGGTCGTAGCTCGCCACATGGCTCTCGACGAGCCAATTCTCGGGAGCCTCCATGTGAAGCGTTAACGTCTTGTCCGGCGGAAGGCCAGTGAACTTGGCGCTAAGCTGGCGCGTCTCCACGCTCGCGCTCTCCGACGCATCGTCAGAACCAAGCACCTCGGCTGAGCTCGGCAGCACGTAGCGGTAATAGCTCTTCAGCGGAGGCTCGCTCAGCTCGCGGCTTGGGTTCAGGTAGATTTTGATCGACACGCCAAGCTCCTTGTGCAGCCAAAGGAAGAGCGGTGCAGCACGGCGCGCCGCCGCACTCAATGGGTCGATGATAGCCTCTACAAGCACAGACGGGCCAACCTCGCCGTCTGTGGCGTTGCGTGACAGCGTAACGGAGCTGTACTTTCCCTTGAGCTTTGCAAATGCACCAGCGATCGCTGCAGAAACTGAACGTGCACGCTTGGACGATGTATCAACACGCGTGGCAAGCAGGCCACTCGCGGCAGCCACTGCACTCGACAGCCTCGCGGGAAGAGCTTCGTCTGCTGACACGTCTGACGCGCGCTTGCTTGCCGCCGCTCGTTCGTCACGTGCTATGGCCAGCAGGTCCCGCGCATATTCGTTAAGCGCGCGAGCTTCCAGAGCCGCCACGTCAGAAGCGTCGAATGGTACAAGGGAATTTTGCGCCGTGACAGGAGCGACGTAGCCGTTCGATACTACAGCGCCGTGTCCCATCGATGCTGTGGTAGGAAGTGATTGCGCGTATAGAGCTGCGGCACGGGAAAGCTCCTTCAAGATTTGCTCGTGATTCGACCAGCGCTTCGCTAGCTCGGATGTTTGCACACCACAAGCATCAGCCCAATTCGAAATAGACTTTGGAAGCGTTGCACCAGCCTTGTAAGGCGCGCCTCGAAGGGATAAAAGTGCTTTCCCCAAATCAGCATAAGCAGCCTCGAGATCAGGTGCCGAACAGCGTGCCTCCGCATGTGTTCCACCGCCGTCGATCGCCTGCGCAACATCCACGATAAATCGCAGCACCTTAGCGCCTCGCGTTTTTAAGCCAGTCGCCGCCGTGAAAAGCGCCGCAAGCTGATCAGGTGTCGAGGAGTCAGAAGCGGTAGACGGGACGATTGGAAAGAGAGCCATGCGGCTATTGGATTTGGCGGGATCTCCCGCTGCTGCATCGTCGTCATCATCATCATCATCATCATCATCATCATCTTCGTCGTCGTCGTCAGCACCGACATCAGCCTTCGAAGCCGCCGACGTTCCAGACATGAGCGCCTCCACATCGAGAATGCGGTTTGCACATGCCATCAGCACGCTGCGACCCAAAGCCTCGCTAGGCTCTCCAAAGCACCACTGCGTAATAGCTTTCACGTCGTCCTCGGTGCCACGAGGATGGTAGTAGTGCACATCGCTTGCGTCTAGATCAGGCGTCTCCGGTGTCGCGTCGCCGGCATCCCACCGTATACCCGTGTATCGCATGCGCCGATTCAGCTTATGGGTGTCCATGGCTGTTGTGGAGAATTTAGGACTCGCGTGAAAGTGCTTCGAAATCGTCTTCAGCAGGTTCTTGTCCTTATCCTTCAAAATGCCGTCATGTACAAGCCTGCGCAGTCGATGCGACTCTGACTGAAATACGTGCCCGAAAAGCGATTCCGCGGGATATTGCTGTGTAATTGGTAGCGCGGAGTGCACGTACTGACCGTTCACGAGGAATGCCCATGGGCCCTGCGCTTCTCCTGGCACCTCCTCGTATTCATCGTCAGCAGAGGCGATAGACACTTTGTCTTCGAATGCCGCGCTAGTGGCGGCGATACCTCGTGCCATTGCCGCTTTTGTGCACTCCATGGTGAGTGCTGACAGCACGTCCTCGAGAACGTTGTCCTCCAGCACGGCCAACACCTCCTTGTCCGACTTGGGGCGCGACGGCAACTCCGCAAGTTTCTCCGAAAGCACGCGAAGTGGGTGGGTGCTGCGCAGATGATCTACGCGCACTCCCTTGGCCTTCTTCCTTCCCTTGTTGGAAAGGACAGTCTTCTTCAGCGCCGGTGCAAAGTGATCCTTCCAATTCATCGGGCCGGTGCCTCGCACCGTACCCATGCCTCCACCCTGCATCATCATCATCATGGCATTCATGTCCATCTGCTTTTCGTCTCGATTCGTTGCCGCCGCGGAGAGGTAATCCAATGCCGCGTCGCCACCATACAGTGTAGCTACCAAAAATGTCGCTCGCATCGCCTTACCCGCGTCACTGGCTTTTGCGAAGCTCGACTTTGTGTCACTCTGCGCAACGCCAACAACGCTGGGATCATAGAGCAGCGCGGCAAAGCGGATGGGCATCTGGCTGCGCTGGTAGGCTGAGAAGAGCTCAAACAAGTCGCCGGCTCCCGCGCTCGCTGGATTGACCGCGGCAACTGTGGTGATGAGGTTACGTGCCACCAGACTTGGGCGCCCTGGATGCTGCTGCATAAGCATCGATCGCAAGCTGGAACTCCATCGCTTGTACTTCGAGTCTCGCTCAAGGTCGTTGAACACGAGCACGCCTCCCTCCTCGAGGGATCCCGCAGCGTCTGATCCGGTGAGGTCGATGCGCGTAATTTCGCCAAGTGCCTCATCTTCGCCGGAAGACGCTGAAGGCGGCGCCACCCGAAGAGCGCGTGAAACACCATCAGCCCCAAAGGCGCGCGCGGAAGCAGCCACGTCGCCGAAAAGGCGCACCTCCTCGCGGAGCATGGTAAGCACTTTGAATGGATCCGCCTCCACAAGATCTGTGACCAGTCCGTTCAAAAGCATGCGATTGATACCCGGCTCGACGAGTTTCTGATTTGAGTCAACCTCCTTCTGAAAAGCCTTATTGATTTTGATCTTGGAAAGCGTTCCCATCAGACTTGGAAAGTTGCCGCTCACGTCTGTGAGGAGTCGAAGCGGCTCAGACGACGAAGCGACGATCTGGCTTGCGGCGAGCGCTAGATCACCCATCTCCCACACCTTGACGTCGTCGGAACGGGCGTGCTTACTCGCGATGGAACGGCGAAATTCGGAGAGCTTCCCCGCGAGCTCCGGACGACGTTGCTTCAGCCGGGCAAATAGGAATCCGCCAAGCTCCGCATCGCTGTCCCCGTCCTCGTCTGCGGACCCATCCGCGTTCACCTTCGTGTCGTCGATCGCCTTGTACTCCATGCTCTTGAGGTCAAGTGCCACTCCGTACCCGCTAAGCGCCAGAGAGCTAGCCGCGGCGCCAACGGCTGCGCACCCGCCGCCGCATGCGTCTTCGCCGCCGTACCACGAACGAAGGACGTAGCGAAGTCTGCCCTCGCTGGACAGCACGGAAAGTGCGGCATGAAACTCGGCAAAGCAGGTAGTGCCAACGGCGGCGTGAAGGACCGCCGTTGGTCCAGTAGCCGACGCGTTGTGAACGTGATCGAAGGGGAATGTGACAGCGTCGACGCTCACATCACTTGTCGAACTGGATGCGAATGCTTGCACGTCAGAAATTTTGTTCGTGATGTGCGTTCTCCCCAGCTCGACGTAGCAGCATGCTCCGCCGATCGTCTTTGCCGCCTCGTCGCTGACGCGGCTTGCGACTTGTCTCGCCGCCTCGAGCTTGGGCGCCGCCTGTCTGAGCGCCAGAGCCGCCGGCATCAACTCGGCGATGGGTGCACGTGCACCGAGCGCCTCCTTGGCAAGTCTCATCATACGTTCGTGGCACGACGTTTCTGCTCCCGCATTCTCTTTTTGCGAAAACAGATCCGCGAAGCGCCAGAAAGCTTCGTTTCCTTCCTCGGCCACAAGCTCCGCCGCCTCGAGCAGCGTGGGCGACGGCGGCCAAGGCGCGGTGAGTCTGATATCCGCCCCCTTTGGCTCGAGCGTGGACGCCGAGTTGGCTGTAGCGTGTCGTACGATCACACAAAGCACAGCTGCTATTGCTGCTCGGCGGATCGCCGAAACGCCGAAACGCACCGCCATGCTGCTGTGGGATACAGGAGTGTTGGAACTTTTGGAAACCTTTTGGGCGAGCGAGAGTAAGTACTAAGAAGTAGGGTAACAACTAAGGGGAAAAGGCCGGGCACGAGAAATGGGGGTTCGGAAACACCCAAACGCAAGGGGGCATGTCCAGATTAGGGGTTATGGTGGCACGTCTGCGAAGGGCGCACGGCCGGGATAGATTCCGATGAAAATCTCTCGTAGTGTCCTCGTGCTCGTGCCGTTTGTGGTGGACAACCAACCCCCTTCCCCTTCCCCCTTCCCCTTCCCCTTCCCATCTTTTCGATCGCACGAACTGTACCGCCATGACCGTCGCACGCAACACGCTGGCGCTGCGACGAAGAAGCCTCAACACTCGGCCACAATACGCCTCTGCATCGCGCACACAAGCACACACTACAACGGTGTGCATGCACGCACCGAGGCGAGTACGCCACGCGGCACACGAACTGAGAGTTGTTAGACTGGTACAGAGTAGCACCACCACCACCACAAGTACCACTAATATAACTGTGACGGAGCCACCTGAGTCAAACACACGTGATGAGAGATCAAGGACTAGGCTCGTCGCTGGTGTTGTGGGAGGAGGACCTGGGGGACTGGCGGCAGCATGCGCACTCGCCAAGAGGGGGTACGACGTTCGCGTCTACGAGGCGCTGTCGCAACCACCACCACCTGACTCGAAAGAGTGGGGAAATCCGGAACGCAGCTATCAGCTTGGTATTGGTGCTCGCGGCCAAACTGCGCTAACTGAGCTGGGCGCTTGGGATGCAGTGCTTGCCAACTGCCAACCCGCGCTGGGGAGACTCAGCTTTGATGACGAAGGCAACTCGGTTGCCACGCTGCGCCGCGACAAGCTTTACACCACGCAAGTGCTCCAGCGCGACAGGCTGCAAAGCGCGCTGCTGAGCCATGTGCGTGACGTGCACGGCAGCTGCGTGAATGTGAAGTTCGGCGTTGAGTGCACGGGTGTGGAGGCGCGCTCGGACAAGCGCACTGCAATCACCTTACGAGATGCCGAGGGTATCGAGTCGACGATTCTGTGCGACTTGGTCATTGGGGCAGACGGAGCTGCATCCGCAGTTCGGTCATACCTAGCAGAGAACGGCGTGAAGAGCCGTCGCTATGTCGATGACAATAAACTCGTTTATAAAACTCTCGCGCTGAGGAACATTACAGGTCGTTTCGCGACAACGACAAAAGTCACAATGCCCGACGGGTCGACGGAGCCGAGCGATGAGAAGGTTCGCTTCGACGAAACTAATTGGGGTGGTCGAAGCAAGTCTGGGATTACGTTTGACGCACTACCCACCAGCGACGGCCACATGATATGTGTCGTTCTCTTCAAGCCAGACGACGAGCGCTTGGCGAAGATGGAGCCTACCGCGGAGGCTGCAAGGAACTTCTTCAAGGATCTCTTTCCTTTCCTGCTACCGTACATGGAGGATGCAGACCTCGAACGCTTCGCACAAAAGTCGCCCAAAAACCTGCCTTCATTCTCCTACACATACCCTAAGCTCCATCACGGGAATGTCGCCCTACTGGGTGATGCAATCCATGCCGTGAAACCGTATTTCGGCCAGGGCGTGAATTCAGCATTCGAAGACGTCGTCATCCTGTCGAAAGCCCTGGCAATGGCGACTGCTCGAGTCAATGCAAGAACGTCGACGGAAGCCATGGATGATGTCACCGTAGATACGCCTGATTCGGTACTTGAGGGCCTTGATGAATACTCGAGAGAGCGTGCGAAGGATGCGGAGTCGCTCGTGAAGGTGTCCCGTTCGTTTGATAGACCTGGTAAGCTGGGCACATTCCTTTTTGTGTTTCCACTGATACTCGACACTATCTGCAACAAATTGTTTGGACCAGCACTATGTGAGAAGTCGTCGATTGCAATTCTCAGTGACATGAAGTACTCGTACAGCGAAGGTGCCGCCCGCAAGCGACGTGATCGCTTTGTTCAAGGTGCGATTTTCGCCGCCATTCTTAGCTTCGTTTTATTCGTGGCGCGTGGCGTGTTTTCCTTTGTTCGCGCGGCTATTGCTTCGTAGCTAAGATCGCTCATTCAGTAAAGTAATAGAGTTTGCTTCGTATTTTTCTTTTAGGAAATTTTAGGAATGGAAACATTGTAGCTACATTGCAATGCGTCTAGGTGGCTTGTTCCGTAAGCGCTTCATTGTCCGCTTGCCCTCCATTGCCACCCGGTGTCGATGATGCCTGACTTGTGCCTGGTCCACTCGCATCCGCGTTAGAGCCGGCGGTCGCACCTGAGCGAAGCAGCGGGTTGCTTACCTGTGGTTGTCCGGAACGCCGTCTCCCCACAGCTTCACCGGCTGCGAGCATGACCATGGAAGCTCGGCGTGCGTAACTTGCAACGGCGCGGCGGTGCTTAGATGGCCCAAAGAGTGCGGCAAGCATTCCCAGCACAAATACGACTAGCAAAAATATTGCCCAAACAGGCATCGTGCCAACGCGCTCTTCGCCGTCGGCATCGGAGGTGGTGGCGAGGTGGTCAGCGGCTGGTGGTAATGGGGGAGACGACGGTTGCGGCGGCGGCACTGTGGAGGTTGTGGTGGTGGTTGTGGTGGCGGCGGTGGTGGATGTCGTGCCCACGGTGGTTGTAACGGTCTGCTCGCACGGCCGTGTCTCTACCAAGTCTGGGCAAGGTTTCGAGCCTTCGCCCTTCGGGCTCCTGACAATTTGCCGGAATCTTTTTTGCGTGCCATCAGGACGGCATTCGGTCTCCCACGCCTCCCACTCGGAAACTTCACAGTCGGATGTCGGTTCAGGCTGTGCCTGCTCGAGGTGGCGTATTCTGAGGTGTCGCTCAAGCAGCGCGCGGCGAGTCGTGCTAAGCTTAAGTGCCGATTGTTCTGCCGTATATTGAGCGCCGACAGAGAGTGCTAAGCTTAATAGCAGTAGGGATACGACTCGAGAGTTCAAGAGGCCAGCGCGCATCGTCAATGAGCACGCGGTCACAAGTCACGCACGCGACAGCCACGTTGCGGCGCGTTTGCTTCGCTGACTCCGGCCGGTGCGTAAAGGTTTAGGGTAGGTGGCGACGACGCTTTGTGCTTGTGGGTTCGGGGAAAGGGGAGGGAAGGGAAGGGAAGGGGGCACACCTCAATCAAGTACGGAGTCAAAACGGTTAACTGGTAGGTGACAACGAGGGATCCCGGCGATAACGGCGAGTTTACCACGGAAAAATTTACTGGTATGAAGTTGGCACTATTTTCAGGTTGTTTCGGAGAGGGAAGGAAAACGGGCGCACGACCAAACTGTTCGTTGTGAGGAGGAGGTAGCCTGGCAGCTCTGAAATACCGCTGTACACAAGGTCAACAAGAGCTCCTCGTCCCGTAAAGGTAGAGGATCCCTGGAGGTGAGAAGCCTACCCTACCCGTGGGTAGTACTACCGTACCCAATCGAAACATGTCACGAGGAGTGTCGCACTCTCCCTCGCCATTCTCAGTCGCCAGGGAAGTGGACAAGCTGATCCCATCGCTTGTGCCCAATGAATGCACTGTGTGTAAGAACTAAGATATTCCCAGGCCAGGCCTTTGAGGTGACGTGATTGACGTCATGTGGCAGGTTGAAATGGGCCGGGAGCAGCGGAGACGAGCAACGGCAGTGTAGTGTTAGTGTCGTCCTTGGAAAAAAATGGAACAAAGTCCTTGCATGATTGCGCAAACGGAACGGGCGGGCCTGCCACGCGTAAAGGGCGTGCTTTGGAAGGGGAAGCTGGAACCACGTCACTTAACTCCCCCCCCCTCGGTGGAACAAGGCGACTTCCCTTTCCGTTGCTCTCCGCTGCATCCCTTTCCGTTCTTCTCGGTCCCAGGCCTTGTCTTGTCTTGTCTTGTCTTGTCGTCGCAGGTGATTCACTTGTCGCCTCACCGCGCTGTGGCAAGCCCTCGCTCGCTCTCACCTCTCAGCTCTTTTTTGAATCAGATGGAGTCGCCTAGGGACGGGTTCGGGGGAGAGTCGCCGCCGACATCGACGCGCAACCAGACTTCCCCCGCGCGGCGCAACCATACACAGAGTCCGACGACAACTCCGACGCGCAAGCCAGAGCTGGCATCCCGGGCGCTCAGCTCGGTGTCTGCAACTTCAAGTCCAACTTTTAGCGACAACCACCAAAGTCAACCTATTCGAAGCGAGAACAAAGAGAACACAAGACGACGCAGTCAACCTCCGTCTCAAGCTCAAATAGCACCAAGGCAGAAAAGACGAAGATGGACAGGCGCGAACGACGACATGCACGGCACGGGTGTGGCCACGAAGACCACGCACAACCCTCACATTGTGATCGAAACAACAAGGAAGGACTTTGTCGCACTTGTGCAGTTGTCGCGACGAACGCTAAAGCTCTTGGCGTGGCTTGCACTACTCAGCGTGTACATCCTCTACCTCATCGCGGTGACGGACACGAGCGGGGCTCAGGTCACGCACCGCGCGGTCATGTACCTTCTGCTTGACACTCGTCGACTTCTCAAGGAGTCGTCAAGCAACCTCGATGACGTCGTCAATTACGTCCAGCGCGCATTCACCTCGAAGTCGGCGTGGCGTGATCCGCTGTGCGGCGATGGCGTCTGCGAAGAACCGTATGAAAATCACGACGGGTGTCCAGCTGACTGCAAGGGAGGCGAAGACGACGCGCGCGTGATTTTGCGCATAGCATCCGACTTTCGGCACAACCGAGTTCCAAGCGAAGCGTTACGTAGATCGGCACGTTGGAACTTGTGCCGACGTGACGACGAACGTGCACGTGTAGGCATCCTTGACGACCTCTGCCACTTCTCGCACGGCAGGCATTTCGAGCGACTTCCCGCGCAAGGAAGGCCTTGGGATCTCAAGGTTGTCGACGTGACGCTACGTCCCGGCGTTTGGTATCTCGAGGTGACTGGCGACCCGGCAGGCCGAACACAGGGATACGCGCTTGACGCCAATCTGGTTGCCGCTCATGGTGCTGCAAAAGCGATCGAATTCGCGGAATATTCCAAGAATGGTGGAATCGGTCGCGTTCACTTCCTGCGTCGCAATGCGTCGACGTGGGATACGTGTGACACTCCGCCAGCTGCATCGGACTTACCAGCGTTCCAGCGCGGCGACGGCATATCAGCATTTCGCCACCGCAATCTACTACAGACTGCCGATGATGGCGCTGATAACAACGCCACAATGACGACAACCACCACTACCACCGCCGCCGCTTCGATTGCCGCGACTACAACACCCCCCTTTCCGTGCGAACATCAGTGCCCTCCACCGCAGATGCGAACGGTGACTTGTCCCTGCGACGCTTGCTCGAGGATCAACGACGATTCGCTACCGTGTGTATCGGCTGCTATTGAATATTGCCAGGTGCCTGACGGCATCGGCTTTGCGTATCCGCCACCTCCTCCACCGCCGCCATCTCCTCCTCCCGTCCCACCGCCGCCACCGCCGCCACCGCCGCCACCTTCGCCACCACCGCCACCACCGCCACCACCGCCGTCGCCCCCCCCTCCTCCGCCGCCATCTCCACCACCCTCGCCGCCACCTTCGCCACCACTGCCGCCATTTTCGCCACCACCTCCACCGCCGCCGCCGGCACCGCCTGCGCCGCCGTCGCCTCCGCCAGCGCCGATACAGCCACCAGCACCTCCTCCACTTCCACCGTCGCCGCCACCACCGCCAATACCACCATCGCCGAATCCTCCTCCACCATTACCTCCGCCACCTCCTGCCCCGTCTCTACCACCGCAACCGCCGCCACCACCGCCGGGTATCCTGCCCTCTCCGCCTCCATCGCCTCCTCCACCGTCGCCTCCTCAGCCACCTCCACCGTCACAACCGCCACCACCCCCACCCCCACCAAACCCGCCACCTCCACTCCCACCTCCACCCCCATCGCCACCACCGCCACCACCACAACCCCCAAATTCACCGACTATCGCGGATGTTGGAACCTGCGTTTATAGTGAACAGCCTGGTGACGGATGGGGCCAGAAGGTAAGCATTTCAGCAGACGGAACGCGTTTTTGCGGCGCTGCATGGGGCAACCATGCAGGCGGATTTCGTCGTGGTCATGTGAGAGTCTTTGAGTATGATGGCGCTACTTGGAATCAGTTGGGCCAGTCTATTGGCGGTGAGAGAGACAGCGACAGGAGTTCGTCGTGTGCCCTTTCAGGCGATGGTAAACGCCTCGTCACTGCTTCTATCGGCGACGATACATGCAATGGAGCTGATGCGGGTGCAGTGCGAATTTTTGAAATAATTGCAGGTACTTGGGTTCAGGTGGGAAATAAGTTGTGCGGTGGAGGTTCACAGGATAATTTCGGCACTTCTATATTTCTTGATGAGGATGGCTCTCATATCGCAGTTGCAGCTTGGTGGTCCGATGGTATTCCTTATGTCGGATCTAATGTTGGTGGCAACTACGTTTACGAGGATGTGAACGGTACATGGACTCGAATGGGATCAGCCATTTACGGTGAAAATAGCCAAGATACCATGGGATCGAGTACGGCTTTGTCCTCCGACGGAATGCGCATGGTCACCGGTTCTGTAGGCGACGATACCGGAGGTAATAATGCAGGCTCGACAAGAGTCTTTGAGTACGATGGCACATCGTGGAATCAGATTGGCCAAACTATCTATGGTCTTGGAACAGATTACACTTCGGGCAGGACTCTTGGAATGTCAGGAGATGGAAATCGAATCATCATAGGATCACATCGCGCAGGTAACACAGGTAATCAGGGACATGGCTGGGCCCGTGTATTCGAATACGTGTCAGGTGCCTGGTCGCAGGTTGGTAGTAACGTTGGTGTAGGAACAGGTTCAAATGACCAGGCGGGTTATGCAGTGGGTATTTCAGCTAACGGGAATCGTGTGGCCGTAGGAGCTCCTTACAACAATGACGCTGATAACCTAGCTGGCAATATTAAAGTATTTGACTGGTCAGGAACTACCTGGGATCAGGTAGGATGGGACATACACGGACAACGTAATGAGAGAATAGGATTGAGCTTAGCATTGGCTTCGAATGGATACTACGTTGCGACCTCTCAAAATGGCAAAGTCTGCGTTTACGCCCTGGGCCAAGTGCCTCCATATCCTCCCTTTCCGCCATCACCGCCGCCGAGTCCGCCGCCGCCACCGAGCCCACCACCACCGCCACCACCACCACCACCACCACCACTACCTCCAAACCCTCCACCACCACCACCACTACCTCCAAACCCTCCACCACCGCCACCACTACCTCCAAACCCTCCACCGCCTCCCCCGCCACCACTACCTCCATACCCTCCACCGCCGCCACCACCGCCACCACCTCCACCGCCACCTCCGTCGCCGCCACCCAGCCCACCACCACCGCCGCCGTCTCCCCCTCCGCCGCCACCAAGTCCCATTGCACCCCCCGGCCCGCCTCCCCCGCCACCATCGCCTCCTCCGCCCCCTTCCCCACCACCTCCGCCTCCTGGACCTCCCACTCCACCCCCACCACCATCGCCACCGCCACCGCCGCCACCATCGCCTCCACCACCACCTTTCGTCGCTTCGCCGCCACCACCACCTCCACCTCCTCCTGCAGTTTTTAATATGGTTGGCACAGATATCGATGGTGAGGCAGCGGACGACAGATCTGGTGGCTCTGTGTCCCTTTCATCAGACGGTACACGCCTTGCCATCGGCGCTCGCAACAATGATGGTGGCCCCGGTTCCAATACAGGCCACGCTCGTGTGTACGAGTACGATGGCACAAATTGGAACCAGATCGGCAGCGACATTGATGGCGTACATAATAACGAGAGAGCTTATGGCGTATCGCTATCGGGAGATGGAGCGCGCCTCGCGTTTGGAGCTGCCCAAAACCGAGACGCGTGCACGGCAATTCAAGCATCCTTCCCTTTGTTGACATGTTCCCAAGTGGGCAGTGTGCGCGTCTACGAGTATATTTCGTCATCGTGGCAGCAAATTGGCAGTGACATAGATGGTGAAGTCTCCACCGAACGTTTTGGAGAACACGTCAGATTGTCGTCGGACGGATCACGTCTCCTTGTTAGCGCTGTTATGTCATCCCTCAGCAACAATCAAACGAGTGGCGACATACTGAATGATGCTGGGCGAGTGATCATGTACGAATACGATGGCTCAAATTGGGTTCAAATGGGCAATGCCATCCATGGAAGCCGGGCGGATATTCATTTGGGCGCTGGGATAGCCATATCGTCAGATGCCACGATCATGGCTGTTGGAGCTCGCTATTATCCAAGTATAGACCTCGATGGTGACGGCAACGATGATTACCCTGGTCAGGTTAAGGTGTACCAGTACAGTTCAGGATCGTGGACTCAGATGGGAGGTGACATCGACGGCGAGGGGAATCAAGATCAGTCTAGCAATAATGCGATTGCCCTTTCGTCGGATGGCTTGCGCCTAGCCGTGGGAGGATGGCGCAATTGCAACAGCGCCGGGTCATTTGCTGGCCATGTCCGCGTCTATGAATTTTCATCCAATGCATGGAGTCAGATGGGATCTGATATTGACGGTGAAGCAGCGAATGATGCATTCGGCCGGTCAGTAGCTTTATCTTCAGATGGCACGCGTCTTGCTGTCGGCGGTTTTTACAACGACGGCAGCTTTAGTGACGCTGGACATGTTCGCGTATTTGAGTGGATATCAGGCAGCTGGCTTCAGATTGCTAGTGATATCGACGGTGAAGCGGCCGACGATAGATCTGGCGACAATGTGGCCATGTCTGCGGACGGACTTCGTATTGCCATTGGCGCATATTTGAACGATAACGCCAATGGCGTAAATGCTGGCCATGTACGCGTCTATGACATTTCATACACCGGACGTCGGCGACGACAAATGCAGCAGATGGTAGTGAACAATAATGGTTCTCCAGCATCATCAGCACGCAGCCGACGCGCGCTCATCGTACGCCCTTCTTTCTACCAACCTGACCCGATTTGTGGCGACCACTATCGGCATGCAGTCACCAGGCGTCTTTTTCGTACGACGGACTGCACGGATTTGCCTGACCAGCAAGGGTTGGCCTCGCTGGGTGGGGGACCGCCAGCTGCGCATGTCGAAAACAGAGCCTACGCCGCCACGTACGTGCCATGCTCAATCATATCGAGACTTCCCGAAGAGGGCATCCTAGCCTCCATGTACATGTACGAAGTTGCACTCAATGTAGCCGCGTCAGCAGCCTTGGGTGATAGATTAGCTGGTCCAGTGATTTCGCTGCTTCCTCACAGCTTTCCGGTTTCGCCCGACGAAATCACTGTGGATCTACCGTACCAGATCGGAATCGCCGGAATCGCTAACGCTGTTCCCAACGTGCACGTGATGCCCGATGAAGCTTCGACCGAATGGCAACCGCTGTCAATTGTCTCAACACGATGCGATGGTACCGCTTGCATTGCAACTGTGAGGGCATCCAGTTTTGCAGTGTTCGCCGTCACGCTCGAGGCACCTCCGCCTACACCACCGCCACCGTTACTTCCACCGCCACCTTATTGGATACCATCTCCTCCCCCGCTTCCTCCGCCTCTTATGCCGAGCCCGCCTCCACCAAGCCCACCGCCGTCACCACCACCTCCCCAGCCAGTACCACCACCCCCGCCAGGTGTCTTGCCAAATCCACCGCTTCCGCCTCCAAATCCTCCACCACCCAGCCCACCGCCGCCCAGCCCGCCGCCGCCCAGCCCGCCGCCACCCCCGCCGCCCCCGACACTACCTCCAGCACTGTACGAAAGCCCACCAAACCCACCATTCGTGCCCCCACCTCCGCCAATTCCAAGCCCGCCACCGCCAGGAATCCCTTCGCCACCACCACCGCCGCGTGCACCGCGGATTATAACATCGCCGCCGTACGTGACTTCGCCTCCGCCTCCTAGTCCGCCTCCGCCGCCGTATTACATGCCGCCTCCTCCTCCGCCGCCAGATCTTGGAATACGCGGGCTCGTCTTCGCAGTGACAAATGACACGATTTCTGCTCCACCTTCCATCGCCTCACCACCTCCACCGCCAATTGATACTCAGCCTCCACGCCTGACGCTTCTCGGTCCTGCCGACGTTTACGTGCACCAACATGATACGTACGAGGATGCAAACGCGACGTGCGTTGACAGCGAGGATGGTGCTCTCGAGGTGCAACCACCACTAGCTCTTATGTCACCTCTCGATACGTCGTATACAACACGCCCAGATTCGCCTCACGTGATCACATTCGTCTGCGTGGATCGTGCTGGCAATCGAGATGTGCGCCAGAGGCGTGTGCACGTAATCAAGGCGGTATGTGCTGACATTTCGGCAAGAACCGGACATCGCGAATACGTCTGCCCGGGAATCTATGTGGTAGGCGAAGACACGGAGCCTGAATGCAGCTTATTTGGAGTATGCAGCGTGGACAATGCTCGTATTGATCCGCACGCTGCCAACGCGGATGTTCCGGCTGTGAGAACTCCAGTAGATCGCATTCCGCCGCTCCTGCGCCTTATCAGCGCAGATCATGAGGCTGCGACGATGGTGCGAACAGCACGTGGCATGCTCGTTCTTCGCGAGGAGATACGGCAAGGTGAAACATTCGTCGAACCAGGATACATTTGCTTTGACCAGACGGATGGAGACCTGTCGGATCGCGTCAGCACCTACGGACTTGATGCAATCGACACGCGTCGCGCCACTGCGGCGACGGAACCGCTTGTTGTCCGCTACACTTGCACAGATCGGTCTGGCGTCGAAGCAGAGGAGGTGCAGCGCTGGATAACCGTCACGCCAAAATGTGCCGAGGGAGATGTCGTGTGCCCCGACGGCACGTGCCCCGTAAATGGCAGCTTCTGCATAGCCTCGAGTCCAACCACTGAAATCGAGGTCGAGAGACATCCCGAACATAGGCACCCGGACGAATTTCCATATATTCAGCTCGCCGGCGCAGCTTACGTCGAGGTTGAGAATCAAGGATACGATCGATGCTCGAATGCTTTGGAAATTTCAGCAATATGCGATCACGGTGCACGTGCACACGACCCCGAAGATGGCGATCTCACTCCGTACATCAAGGCTTGCGGCCTTAATTTCAAGCAATATGGTGTCTCCGGATGCACGATATACGGCGAGGACTATCCTGGATTGTACAATGTCACTTTCTCGGTGATGGATAGCGCTGGTCACGAGAGCAGTGTGACGCGAATTGTGCGACTTCTTGTCCAATGCCCCGCAGGCGAAGAGCGCTGCTCGGATGGAATGACGTGTGTTCTTGAAGGCATTCCATGTGAGACTGACATCGCGCCGGCGGTCGAAGCTGCAGCTGAACCAATAGAGCCGCCCTCGCCTCCGAATGTCACGGTCATTGGTGACCGCTCGATCAAGATCCCTCGCTTCACGGCGTACGATTTGTGCTTGCAGGGACAAATTCCTACAGAAGACTACCCATGTGATCTAGGTGCGAGTGCGGTAGATGCGAATAATGGCGATCTTCAAGACATGCTACTTGCGTGCCCTCCGGGTAGCTGCATGCTATATGGTTGTGAGGGACACGAGCTGTGGCGTAAGGGAATAGAAAGTTGCGTGAATTCCTCAGCACCGGTAGGTACCGTATTCAACGTGTCGTTCGTGGCAATCGATACCACTGGGGCGTACGGATTTGATGCGAGGAGTGTCGTGATTGGCGCACCTTGCAAACAGGGACAACATTGGTGTCCCGCGGATTCGACGTCCGGACGCTGTGAGGAAGCTTCGTGCGATGCGATTAACGCAGTGATGGACGTCGAAGATGACAAGTATTTGATCACCGATGTTGAGGTGGAACCGCGTGGACCTGATATCCTCTGGCGAACACCACCTCGCGAAGAAATGCCCTTCGTATTCGTGTTTGGTCAGACTCCCTGGCGAGGTGCGGTGGGCCTAGTTGGTGGCCAAAGGGTTGATGCGAAGTCTCTCGCGGGTGCCAACCCGCTTGCAGCATGCCACGGCCAATTGAGTGATGCATTTTATCCAGATTGCGTTGCGAAGGCTGTCGACAGTATCGACGGAGATGTGACTGATACTCAGCACGTGTACAGTCGGCACACCCAATGTACTCCTCAAGTTTTTATGGACGGGCTCTGTCCGCCTGGCACGTACTACTTCTACATTTCCGCGTATGACCGTGACGGAAATCGCGGGTATGGTGACGAAGCACTAGTCTTTCAGATTGTGCAAGGTAAGGTTTTGTTTTGCTGCCTGAAGTTGTTCATCGTATTTGCATCGAATAGCTGCTCATCTGACAAGTTGTCATATCATCTCACGAATGTAAAACTTTCTAGGTTGGGAACAGCGCTATGGTACGTACCGCGTTGGCCCTTGCGAAATCTTTCTTGACCCGCGGCTTGAAGATAGTGCCGATGTCCGTGCTGAAGTCGCCGCTCGTTTAGACGTGCCGCCTGGACGAGTGCGCATTCAGTCTTGCACGAGAGAAGTGCTCAATGGAAGAGATCAGGCGTTCCTGGAGGTGGATGTTGTATTTTCCTTCTATGACGACGTCAGACGTCGCCGAAAGCTTCAGCAAGATGAAGGTGACGACAGTGACAAACGTCTTATGCTGCTACGAGTGGGAGTAGATAGCGCGGATCCACGGGGGTTGTGGTACAGGAACGCACTGGCTAAGAGTATCGTGTCCGCCGCCGACGACTTGGGCGAACGTATTGGAAACAGGACAATTGAAATGAATATTACAGCGCGACAAGCCAGCGATGCGGATAAACCAGACGTCGCGCGCGGCACGGGAACACGCATTAGCAATGCCTTCAACAATGGGGTGGATTCGAGAAGATTAGGGCAACAAGAGGTATTTTTACAAGCTAATCACGAGAAAGTTGCACATCGTGGTGGCAGTCTGGAAAAAACCGCTACGTCATCGACGCCGTCGAATTCGTCATGGCTCTTCATGGGATTCGGGGGAAGTGGTGGTACCTTGCTTGCAGCTCAAGAGCGTGCTGAAAATTTGGCGGCATCCGTGGAGACTGCAACACGAACAGTCGACGATGTGAATGCCTTGATGCCAGACGCGGTTGTGGGATGTCGTGCGCCAAATGGAGCACTTCTTGTGTACTACAACGTAAGCGCTCGTGGGATCGACGAGATTCGTGGTAGCGAAGCTACTCGTGTCAACAGCCGCCGCGAACCAGTTAGAATCGCACCGTATGCTTCCGCTGTCAAAGCTGGGAGACGGGATATTCAGCCTTCACGCCGACGACTTCATTTCGCATCGTCGCGAAAGATGCTTCGTGATGCTCCCCCTCCAAGGCAGCTGGTGTCGCGTAGCGACGGCAATGATGATGGCAATGCGTGGAAGGGCTACGCTCGATATGCGGGTGCTGAAGATGACGCTAATTTCGTCAGGCACAAGGGGTACACGCGTCCACGGACATTCGGTGCCACGGGACAGCTTCGTGTGATTGGCGGCGTGCTCATCACGCAGCGACGTGCTGCAGTTGCGGTGGGTTGCCGTGATCTGCATGTAAGAGCGGGACTGATATCGCTTGGTGGATCGAGAGGTCGATTTACAGACCTTAGTAGAGACATGCCATGCTCAAGTCATGTTGCAGATTCGGCGTACGGTTTTGACCCAATGTTCACTCGCCTCGACCTTCCTAAAGGTGCGATGGATCCTGCGACGACATTACGTGCAAATGGTGGGCTTTACAAGCCTTCGCTTCACGATGTGCGTGAAGCCTTCTACAACGAAGTGACTGAGCTCACACCGGTGACACCACCATCAACAAGAAACGTCCCGTTTGGCTTTTTCCCACGCGATTATGACAACAAAAACAGCAGCATTCCGAGGAGACAGACGGTGTCTTCTACCAACATCGAAAGCGCACTCTATGATGTGTACCTTGATGGTACTCTCACGAGAGAGAGCGCAAGCCGTCTGCTTTCATACCTACATTTTTCTCGCTTTGTGGATCGACGCTCGCGCTTGATCGACATTCGCGTTCTCATGTACAGCGCAGCCTCAGAAATTCTGGTTGACGCGCGAGTCAATATGCGCGTCAATGCGCACGGAGAAGTACATTCCAGCACCGAAATTTGGAAAGTTCCGCTGTTTGACTACTTTGATGGCACCCCTGAGAATGTCGGTCTCTTCGTCTTTGAGATTCTCATTGGCGCGCTTGCTCTTGTACTTTGCGCGAGCTCCATTGGCGACGCACGCCGATTTGCGCATCTGCTGCACGATTCCGTCATGCGGCGGCTTCAGCAGCACATCTCGCATCGACATTTCATAGTGGATGCATCTATGATAATGGTCGAAGCGATGCAGCTCGCGATACCGATTTGCTTGCTTGCCGCCAGCGTCGTGCACTTCGTGTACTTTTTCGCATACGTGCGCAGCTTCACGTACGAGCGAAATTACCGCTGGTACGATGGCGACGGCTCTGCGGAGGCACGCATCCTTCTTCCAAAACGGCTTGCCGATCCTCAGCCACCGGTAGAGGGGTATCCGCGCGGTGCATGGAGACACAATCTGCCTGTGGACTTGTCGGAGCGTGACGCCTACTTGGCATTGCTCGATAAGGTGGATGTCATGAGCACGCTCAATGGGTGGTACCTCGTGCTTCAGGTTCCCATCTTGCTGGGTATTGCCGCAAATATCGTGCGACACATTGTCGGACTGCCTACGCTGTACCCCTACATGCGCACGCTGCAGAGAGGCATCCCTGACTTTCTGACGCTGATCGGCACAACTGTGCTCTGCACGACACTTCACGCCTATGCGCTGCATCTTCTGATTGGCTACCGCACAGGGATGTTCCGAAGTGCACGACGCGCCGTGGAAAGTCTCTCTGCATACACGATTGGAGACGTGTCTGGTCTTTTATATCAAACTAACACAGGCACAGATCAGAATGTGATTGTCGAGCAAGTCGAGCAAGTCGTGGTTGCTCTGGTGCACATCATCTACCCGCTCATCACCGTGTTTGTGCTAATGCACTTCGTTGTTGCCATTTTGCTCGACTTCTTCGTGGAGGAACGCCACCGCCGGCTAGCAAAAGATCGACTACAGAGTCGACGTGAGACCGCCGACCAGAAGCTCGCGCGGCGTGCGATGCGCACGTACGGGCACTTTGACTGGGCGCGTGACATGGTGAGCGCCATTTTATACAGCCTAACTCTAAACAATACTGCGGCGTTTATGTTTTCTAGCAATGTCAAGTGGATGGATCCCAGGCGACGTCTGCGTGGCTTTGCATATTCTACACAGCAGCAGAGTGGTGGTGGTGGTACCAGCACTACGATGTCGAGCAAGGAGGAGGGCATAGTGTTGCTAGGTTGGATGCACAACAACAACAGCAATGGAATTAATACTACTGCACAACAGGCATCGAGTGGCGGAGGAGTGAAAAACCCAACATTCGGTGGTGAAAAGGAAACTCCTCAGATGCAAAAATACATGCGCGCACTCATTGACTCCAGGAAAACTGTGGCAGTCGCCATGTCTGCTAACGCCAAATCGCCTAGCAGCAACATTACAGCGATGGAACGATGGCGACGTGTGCGTGAGCTTGTTCGTCAAGTGTGGCTAGCTGAGCACATGCTAGGCGCGATTGTGAAACAGCAACTTGTCGGAAGCCGTGGCGGCTTGACGGAAGGAGGTGATTCAAAGACTAAAGATAGAACAATGGCGACGCGACTGACATCTGGTGGTCACGTGCGAACGAAGGGACTGCAGAACGACACAGCTCGCTACCTTCGGATGAATCAAGCCGATAGGCAAGAACTCATTGTTCCTGTGATTGGCATGATCGGTCCAACGGCACTTGCCGAGGTGCTACATGGGCTCCATGATCTCGTGATACGGCTTACTTCTGAGACTGCGCACCGCCGCACTTTGTCTATTAAGGACGCCGACTACTATTCTCACGAGCCGGGTACTTTCACCATCAACCTCGAACTCGTGCAGAATAACAACGAGCCGGATGATGATGAGGCAAATAATGATGCAATTGATGGTGGCCTGGCATTCAAGGTTGGCGTGGAAGATCCAGCCGATAATGCGCTCAAGCCATCGCCCTCCAAGTTTTACGATGACAACTCCGATTTGGTAGCTGTCACGGAGATGCAGAACTTGCTTTATCGGTTTGCATCCGAGAACGAGCGTGCGCGCCTTGCAAGCAAAACGGAGCATCTTTCAGAGGCAAAGTTCAGAGATATCACGCAAGTCGCGTGCTTGAGCTTGTCTCGCCGCGTCGTTCACGACCTCGGCTGGCGTGCTGGAACAGAATTCAATCGACTAAGTGGCGACGCGCTGGTGGATGCTGTTCTGCGTCGAGCGCGAGACACGTCGAAGGGTATGGCGGCGGTCATATCGGACATGATGGGCTCGAGCGCGGCCTTGCCACAAGTAGTGCAAATGGTTCGTGATAATGAGGGGACGCGCGCTCGTCGGCCACAACAGAGGCGCAGCAGCAGCATCTTCCGCTTGCCTGCAGGACTTTCATCCAAGTTACTATCCATGCGCAGAGGAGACATTGTAGAGAGCACGTGGCGCCTTGGAACAAGTGCCGTCCAAGTTGTGACTGAGGTGCCGTGGCGCATGTCCGGCGTTTTGCTGAAGGTGCTGTGCGGTGGAGAAGCGCCCCCGCTCGTGAAGGGAAATTCCGAGCACATCGATTGGGATGAGACTTCGCGAAATGGCGATACGCTGCGCCGCGACAGGAAGGATGCGCGAAGGATTCGCCAAGCAGGGCGAAGTGCCTCGCGGAAAAGGATGATCAACGATATTCTTATGGGTGGAGATTGAGACTACGATAAGACTGTAAAGCGAAATCAATTCTTTGGAAATGCACATCTACAAGTCATATTGCATATTCGAGCTCGAGCTCTGCTTCTTCTATGTGGTACGTCTTAAAACTAATTTAAACTCCTACCACGCGATAAAGAGCTCCTTAAGCCGCGCATTGATGGGCACTTAAGGTACGTAAAGAATCCTCTTCACCGGACTGCGCGGGCTGGCTGGGAGGGCGGTATCAGGTCGAGGGGTGATGATATACACGTTACATCGCGCCGCCTTCGCCGCACTTCTTCTTGTGCGTCTTCCAATCATATCGCTGGCACCCTGCGTCGCAGTACCTCACCGCCTGGCAGCGCGCGCACCTGAGCGGCGCCTTGGGCCGCAGGCAATAGTCGCAGCAGGTGTCGAGATCAACGTCGAAGTGGTTGGAAAGCACTCGCGCGGACTTGTAGAAGTTGTTCCAGACGGGGTGCGGGTGGATGGGCGTCATGTGAGGTTGCCATGCCTCAAAATCTCGCAGGAACTTAGAGGCCGGGTCGCTTGCGCTGTCAGCAACGGCGCCGTAGTTCGCGCGGTTGGACGTGTTCCGTAGCTTGCACGAAACATCGCGACGAACGAAACTCATGTGCCACATCTCGCACGTATCGCGCGGGACGATGAGAACATCCTCGCGAGCGCAGTCAATCCGTCGCGTGGGGTCCACCACCATCTGCCAGTTGGGAAGCAGCTTGAGAGGGTAGGCGTCGTCACAAACGCAGATAACGGGCACCTTGAATGTGTCCTCCTGAGGAAGAAGCTCCCAGCGCGGGTCCTTGAACAGCAGACGCATCGTCGCCACGCTGGCGAGAGGCAGGCGACCTGTCGTGGGGTTTGGCTCTTCCATCATTCGTGCTAGCGAGGCGAGCTGGTCGTGTAGATAAAACTCGTCTGTATCCATGGACATGAAGTGCGAGCATCCCGCCGCCGCGCAGCACCGCCGCCCATCCTCACGCTTCTTAAGCTCCAGGAAGAACGCTTCGTTCAGCGTGGCAAACGTTGGATCGTTTCCTACCTCTGAACGCGGCGCGTCTTTGGACACCACGGAAGCACGCGCCTCGCCTGGTGGTATGTCGACTGGATCAACGCGGAGCAGCTCGTCCACGATGCCTCGGTCAAGCAGCGACTGAAGCATCAGCTCGAGGCCAGGTCGCGCTGGCTCGCCATAGTTGGATACGAGCTGATAGACGACGACGATGTGCGCTGCGTGTGCGCGCACAGACCTTGCACTGGCCTCGAGGAGCTCCTCGCCGTCGTACACGTTGTATGTGACGCCCAGACGCATGAGCTTCGTTGCGGAGTGCGCGCCGAGAGCATTGTAACGGCAGAACGGTACCTGGCAGGGGAGGGGCCACCACGTACGTAGAATTGCTTCACTCCCTGATGCCCGCGTCGTTCGACGGGAGGGAGGCGAACCCTAACCCTAACCCTAACCACCCGACCGGTCCCCTTGGCCGAACGTTGGCAACGGGGGGCCATTACGTCAGGTGTTTTTATGTCGTTGCGCCTCGTACAAGCTGCGACCCGATACCGCTGCTGCCACACGCGGAGAACAACTACAACAACACGAGCCATGTCGCCCGTCGTCGACTCCCACCTTCACGTATGGGCAGGGAAGGAAGAAACCGCCTCCTTTCCTTACGAACCCGGCCGTGAGCCACCTGAAAGCCTCGCTGCGTCCACGGACCACCTGCTCAAGACGATGGACCTGTGCAAAGTCGACAAGGCTATGATCGTCCAGCCCATAAACCACCTCTACGACCATCGGTATGTCTCGGCGGCGCTCAGAAGCCATCCACAACGACTTCGTGGAATGCTCCTTGCCAACCCAACGGCCACTCCTGAGGAAGCTGTTCTCGAACTAAAACGCCTCGTATCAGATGAAGGTTTCAGTGGCGTGCGCTTCAACCCTTATCTGTGGCCAGTCAATGAGGAGGGATTGGGCACCATGAACGACGAAGTGGGACGCGCACTGTTTGACGCATGTGGAACTCTCTCACTTCCAGTTGGTTTCATGTTTTTCCAAGGAATTCTTCACAGACTAGGCGGTGAGCCCGCACCAACGCACGCTGATGACGCAGTCGCACTCATGGAAAGTTTCCCAGACACTAAGGTCATCTTTGACCACTTCGGATTCACCAACAAGTTCGAGTCACCTGAAGCATGGCGTCGGCTCTTGCAGATATGTGACGCATTTCCGCAAGTGTATGTAAAAGTTTCCGCGCCGTTTCGTAAGTCTACACCTGTCTACCAGTCATGATCCATATTCCATACCAACGGGAACATTAACAAACTAACTGAACACTACCCTTAAATGGAACAGGTGTGTCCAAAAATGGCTATCCCTACGACGACATCTTCGCACAGCAGCTCAACGAGCTGCTGCGAGTTGTTGGTGCGGAACGCCTGATGATAGGCTCAGATTTTCCCTTCGTTCAAGAGCAGGAGGGTGGTTACGCTTCGCACATCAGCCGCGAGTTACTGGCCAAGGTGAATGGCATCACGGAGAGTGACGTGAACGCCATTATGGGTGGGACGGCTGACAAGCTGTTCTTCAAAGTGTAACCCGTATTACAACGTGTCAAATCAACTAGAGGGCGGTGCGCTTGCGCCCCAGCTCCTTCACTTGCTCGGATGAGGCAGGCACTACAACCCGGCGCTTCATCTTACGAACATGCTCGTAAAAGCACTTCACTTGCGCGGCGTACTCCTTCTTCGCCTCAACATCGTGATCCAGATCCAGCTGAGGATCGTAATCGAGTACCAGCGTCGGAACGCCCGCGCACAGCGGATGGCTCTTCGCTGAGAGGTACCTCATCTTACCCCGAATGAGCTCGGGCACCTCATCCTCGCCTGTGAGGCCGCCAAGAAGGCTCTTCGAGGCAAAAGCATGCTGCGTAGCTTTACCGCCGCGGATCATGTGCGGCGAGTTGCCGTCGCCAGTGTAGAGCCACTGCTCGTGCTTCTCGTGAAGCTGCGTGAGGTACTCCAAGTCCACGCCATCCTCCTCCATGCGGCTGCGGACGTTCTTGCGGTCGAAGCACGTCGACGGCTCGGCTCGCAGATAGATGAAGCCGTCGGGAATGAGTCCGGGCATGGCACTCACGACGGGAGCGAACCAGCTCTCGTAGACGGCAAGCTCAAGCTCGGACATCCACTTCGCCTCGTGCACGGCGCGGACGAACACCATCCGATCGCTGAACACAGAGCGCTCGAGCAGGCGTATGGGATTTTGCCAGTTCTCAGCCGACCGCTGGTTTTGCAGCATGCGTGTGACGAATACGTAGTTCTGGAAGGTGTAGGCGAAGCGTTCCGGTTGGGCGTAGAAAGCGTCGAGCAGGTTGAATGTCTCAGCCTTGGGTCGCGTGAGCGCCATGTTCTCAGGGTCAAACTCAACGCCCTGCACCGCACTCCATTCGCCCACAGGTTCCGGCACGATGTCCACGAGCTCAGTGAGTGTCACGCATGCTCGGTCCTGCACAACTTTCTGCAGGAAGGTTGTCTTTCCCACAGCGATGTTGCCCTCGACGCAGAACGTGACGCGCTCGTCTCGCTCGAACTTCGCTGCGGACGCGGCAGCCTGGAGCGCGTCTTCGTCTTCGTCCACTCGCAGGCCTTCGACGTACCCCGCGATTTGCTGGGCGTGGTGCTGGTACCTGATGTTCACCTCATCCATGAGGTACTCGACAAACGCCTTGCGCCTCGCGCCGATTTCATCACTGTGATAAATATGCGCAAGCTTTAGCACGCTGTCAACGCCGCTCGAGCGCAGCAGCGTCTCGTTCTTCGGCCCTACGCCCGTGACGTCCTGCAGCTTGAGCTTCTTCAGCGGCTTGCCATCCTTGCTCGCAGTCTGCGGCTTGTGCGCCGCACCTCCTGCCACCTGCTCGAGAGCGCGGTTGAGAGCGCCCTGCACTGCAGCCACTGCGGCAGTGTCACCGTTCTTACCAGCATGAGGCGAACCATTCGTCATGGCGCTCTCCATCACATCCCAAGCGGATGCCAAGTTGGCACTGGAAGTTGACGTCTCGTCTTTCGCGTCGTCATGCTTCGCCCTTGAGCACGCAAAGCTACGTCGCGCGGACGCTGGGAATTCGATGCGCGCGGGCCATCGCAGTGCCTGCGCGAGCGCACGCCGCATTGATCTTCTGGTATGTCTGTGCGCGCACGCGGCACGCGGCGGTGGGGGGGCTGAGCCAGCGGCGGCTGTTGATGGAATTGCACAGCGACGGGCGCCGTGCTTCGCCAAGCCACTTTGCATGTAACAGTGATGATCGACGCCGAGACCAGACTGGACTCAAGAAAGTGAAGCTCGAAGTCCTACGATAAGTCGTGCACGTCAGTCACCACGACCTACCTCAACACTACACCCTCCACGAGAGCTTGTTTTGCTGAGAATGAGGAGGCTGAACGCGTTGTCGGGGGACCTCGGGTGACGGCGCGACAAGAAAAGGGAACGAAGAATATCTCAACCGCCAGACCCCTCCGCTCCCAAGGCGGGGCCGGGGGGGGGCGAAGAAACAAGGAGAAACAAGGTCGGCTGCTTTTTAGGTTAGGGGTTAGAGTAATGGTAGGTAGGGGTAGGGGTTTGCTTTCTTGCATCGCGCTGCCTCGCACCACGGTGTCGCTATCGATACGATCGTTCTTGTGCTCACGACTCACGGCATGTTTTGGAACACACAAAAGGATGAGCATGTGATGAATACGCGCGGGTCAAAGCACGCGATGATTCGTGACAGCGGAGAGTATATACTGGCCGAAGTATCACTACCGGTGTTAACGCGCCGCTAAGCTAAGAGAGACACGAAGAAGAGGTGGAGGACTGGAGGTTGGATGGTGTGTGTGAATGGACGATGATTATTTTTGTTCTTTTACTGCGATACCCCGTCTTCCATCATGTTCGTCAAAAAAATAGACACCACTGTCCAAGTGAAGCTTTTTCCCTGGTGAAAGGCGCTGGCAGTGTCTTAAGTCTCCTGATCTGGTGCGCGAGTTGGCGGCGCGCTCGCTGCCCGGCTTCCGGTTTTCCTCTTCATGTACTGACTGTAAGCACCCGTCGTAGGAAGCGTGTGCCTTGAAAAGTTGTACGTGATATTGCGCACCTCCTTACTGCGCGCGTTGTTCAGGTACTGTTTGTCCTTCTTCGACTGATCGGCCCAGGTTGTCCTCGAGTAGAACGGCTTCTGCGCGACAATGCGATCGAGCATCCTTGAGTTCTCCGTCTCAATTCGCTTAAGCTCCTTGCGCCTAGCAACGACATTCAAGCTCTTGCGTGGAGCGAGGTTTCGACTGGCCGTCTGTGGGTAGTGGCCGATATCGGTGCGCAAACCAGGTTTAAGCTGCAGAACACTTCGGAAGAGGAACGGCGTGCTCACCAGGCTCCCGGCGTCTGAACGACGCGTGAGCGGGTCGTTGTTGATGATGTGTGTCATTTTCCGCAGCAGGTTATTGTTCTCCAGCTCAATCTCCGCAAACCGCTCCGCCTCAAGCTGCATCTTCTTGGCACGAAACTTAAGGTGCTTCATGTCCATCGACTCTGGCCTCGTTGTGTCCATCTTGACGTTCCACGGCTTCTTCAGCTTACTTGTCGACGTGGTCTCACCGAGCGCGTCGTAATGCTTCTGAACGCGGTCATAGTTCATGCGCTCTATGCAGAGGCGGTTGTTCCATGGCAGCGCCCGACGACCCCTATCAGCCATGGCGAATAAGACGCTAGCACCGGCGTTGCGACGGGACTTATCTCAACGGCTGGTGGTGATTGATGGCGAGGGTGTGCGAACAGTGCAGACAGAGTCGGGGCGTCGGGCGAGTCGGGTCAAAGCTCGTCGTCTCGTAACTTGAGCGACACGACGGACAACGGCCTCTTTGGCGCTAACAACAAGAGGTCGGGCCCATCAGACTTGGATGGCCTCGATACCTTTGGTGGATGCCAGCTCCTTGATCGTAGGGTAGGCTTAACTGCAATCGGGCGATGCATTCCCCATTCACCCATGCCTCATGCCTGCATGCAGAACCTGGCAACCTGCATGCACGAGGCAGCCAGGGCCACAGGCAACTGGCAAGCATGGTGGGCAACGCAACCAGCGAGGTCGCCATCCTTCTGAGACTGTTTCTGAGACTTGAGAGGAGGAATAATGGGGTTTGGAATTTTCAATTTTGTTTTGGTGAAGGAATGGAAAAACCCAAAAAGTCGGCGGCAGGAGAAAAACTTGAAAAAGCCAACTACTTTTTATTTGGGACATCTATTTCGGCGCCTTTCACGTCAGTCCACTTCGGGCGCCCTCATCAGCTCGATGGCGGTGCACACAAGAATGCCGCTCGCGGCTGGGTTAACGGCCATTCTTGTGTCGGAAGCTGTGCTATTGCTTTTTGCACTGAGCTCGACGCACGACGCGCGAATCGCTGCACCCATCGCCTGTGTCGTCTTCATAGTTGGTGTGACAGCGCTGCTACTACAAGGCTTGCGACGACAGGCTCGCGATATTGGCGAGAGCGAAAGGAAGTTATGGCTATCAGCTTTGGAGAGCACAGTCCTGCCAGCAGCATGCTATGCGACTGCCACTGTCGGACAAGCAAACGATGTCCTGCACCTTCCCTACGCCACATTTGCCGCCATGTCGTGCCTATTTCCGACACGCACGCGGCGTGCGCAAGGCGCGCTGTTCGCATACGCCACCGCGCACTTGTGCGCGCTCTTTATTGTCGCCGCTCTACAGGCTGCAATTCCATTAGCGGCGCCGCGCTCGTCGAGCACATATTCGTCGGCGATACTTGTGCGCCTGGTTGGTTTGCTTTCGCGAGGGAACTGGAGCGGTGCTACAGAGCGTGCACTGCTCGCCTTGCGCATAAACCTTGTCCTTGCTGTCTGCGTGCTCAGCCTGTTGACATGGCGTTCTCGTTCGCCGATCCAAGCAGTTGACACGACCACGCCACGCCCGCGCAGCGAGCTGCTTCCGTACAGCGCGACAAAATTTGCCACTGTGACGCGGTTCGTTCTGGCCGCCGCATGCACGGGCTGCGCTTGGCCAGGCTTCGCAGGCAGTGCATCAGCCATAGGCGTGCTCTATATCGTGGTCGCCGTAGCTCTTGTTCTCATGACAAGACGGCAGGTGATACTTTCACGTCTCCTGCTCGCTCTCGCAGTGAGCGACCTGGTGCTCGGGTACGGCCTCGGCGTGGTGTGCGCAAGTGTAGGAGATAACCGCCTCGACGGCGCATGCGGCGGAGAGGGCAAGATTGGCTACGCACTCAGAGCCGCAGGCATATCAGCCTTTGGTGCACGGAGCATGGACCATGTTCGCGCGGCATGGGCACGACCTGCAGTCATCTTGATCCTAGCCAAGCTGCACACTCACTTCATCTCTACCGCCACCACGACGACCACCACAACATCGTCAGCTTCAGAAGCAGCTCCGCAACAACCGCTAACAGCACCCACCTCATCACATCCAGCCATTCCAAAAACCAGCACTTGGATTAAGTGGTTGGCGTCACGCGTGCATCTCATCACTCATATTCTGGCTCTGATATTTGCCTGCACAAATCCAAGTCTGCTTGGCGTATTTGTCGTCGGCTGTCTCGTGTCGCATATGAGTCTTCTACTGCCATCGCCAAGCACAAGACGTGCGGTGACTCATATAGCATTGCACATATCGTATGTGATAGCGTGTGCAAGCTTCCTCGTCTTCGGCTATGTTATAAGCATACCTGCAGTGGATGACGTCTTCGATACCCTTTCAGATACACAGCGCGCGTGGCTGCACTTTGGGCTCGGTGCCATCTCGCCAAGCAGCGTCGTGTCCGCTGCAATGTTACTACTTGCCATAGCACTTGAGCGCGACACGGCGAATTGGCAGGAAAGAGTTGGCGATTCACTTGTGCAATTCGGTGGATGGCTCAATGAACCGTGTGGACCGCTGGTTGGTCAAGTGTCGCTTCTCGCAGCCGCACTTTACCTTATCAACGTTCCAAGCCTTTTGTTCTTCGTAATTGCATGCCTTGGTCTATCTGGAGGCGCAAGCCGAAGGGTGCGCGGTTTGATTTGGATTTATGGCATCACCCCGGTCACGAGCGGTGTCCTACTTTGGCAGTACGCAATGCTTGTTGGACCGCCACCTCATGGTCATCGCGACGACACTACGTCTGAAATGATTCGATGGCTGGGCTTGTCGAAGCCGACTTCATCAGAGATGCTTTGCTACGGGATCGTGCTAATCGCAAATGCCCTTGTCTCCAGATATGCGTACGAGACGCTCATAGCTGATGTTGTTCGTGATCAGTCAGAAGTAATGGACGAGTCGACACTAAGGCAGCCTCTTCTAGGCGAGACGGGTGACGTGGAGACAGGAGCCGCCGCAGTTGAGCCATCGTCGCCATCGTCTTCAGCAGTATCTGATCATCCAACCTCTCTGTCAACACCCACATCATCAGTCATCGCAGCCGCCGCGGCGGCGGCTTACAAGTCGAGTACCATTGCCGGGCCTATTCTTGAGATGTTAGGGGTCTCTGAGCTCGAGCACTGGCATGCACGACTCTGTGTGCACACGATGGACTTAAGTTTGATAGGAACCTTCTGGCTCGGCAGCCTGAGCGAGGATCTGATCCACCTTGGATACCTTTGGTATGCACTGTACTTCTTTCGCCATCGTGAAGCATTGCTCCGTCGCATGAACTTTCTGTTTTGGCATGTGCGCGTGTACAATGCGCTCGTCCTTGGAATGCAGTTGGCATTTCAAGCACCATTTCCGGCGTCACGCCCTTGGGTTGCACAGCTCACCCACGTCATCGGACTGTACCGTCTCAAGCCGCATGGACGCGGTGGAACCTTTACGTTTGCCACCGCTGCACCTCTACCAGATCTTGCTCTTTTTGTGCTTTTCACGATACAGGCATCTTTCTTCCGCAGCAAGGTGTACCGTCTCGCATTGGACAAGTGCCAGCAGGTTGGACGTAGGCGACACCGGCAGCAGGAGGCGCTTCGGCGCAAGGCTTGGTTGCACCTGTGCTACGCCAAGTCAGTGACACAGGCAGTGATTGCGGATGAGCGCGAAGCTCGAATCGAGGCACTTAAGCGCTCAGCGGAGGAATGGACGACCGAGCATATGGCAAACAAGCCGAATCCTGACAGCTCCCATGACGACTTATCTGCAGACGAAATGGGCGAGATTCGTTCGAATCTTTCGCGAATGTCCAAGGCTGAAGAGCAACTCTTGTCAGAGCGGCAATTTGACACCGACGTGACAGCGAGCGAAGAAATCGCCGCTATAGCTGAGGAAAGCGCAACGGCCGCCACGCCGCCACCAGTTACCCCAGGATCACCCATACACTCAGACTTGGACGATACATCAAGCGAGCAAAGCGTGCAATCAGCAACGCGCTTGAAAGACACCGCATTTGCTCATCTGGCGAATACTTGGGACATCAATCCAGAAACAGTCATGTGCTTAATATTTGTATGTATCGCGTACATAGCATCGTATGGCGTTTTCCAGATGGCGATTTTCCTCTTGATATGCTTTCGCGGAATGCTCCTTCCAGCATCGCTGAAGTTTTGGACATCCCTGCTGATGGCAGTCGAGGCTTTGATCATCGTGAATTATGCCTTGCGCATTTTTTGCCACATCGACATTGTAAACCCGGGAAGTGATGCTCCTGGACTGCCCAATACTCCAAGTGGAATGTGCTACCAGCACCGCTGGCTCAGCGACTTGCTCGGCTTTTGCGGCATAGGCGAAGATGGCGCCTTCTTCTTGCAATTACACATTTTCACGCTGTTTTTGCTTTATCTGAGTTTACTGCGAAAGCGTTTCGTGCTGCTTAAGTCAACTGCTGTTGCTGATCAAACGCCTGAGCACGGTATTCGCTTAACTGATTCGCTTCGCAGGATAGTGCCTCGGAGAATTCTTGCATCCGTGCGCGATTCACTGCTCGCTCCATGGATAAACCTTTCACGTGTTTGGCATTACGTAATGTCAAACAGGCGAGCATGTCCTCCGTACTTTGTGAGCGTCGTGTTCGACATTCCGACGAATGATGACTCTGATTCCACACAAGCTCGAGAAGCCTGTGATGCGTTCAAGACTGCCGTGAGCGTGCAGTCTGGTCTAGAAATTACACTACTTCGCGCTCCTGAGCGCTACTGGTCTAAGGGAAGCCAGATACAGCAGCAAGATGAGGAGGAAGAAGATGCCCGTCCCATTGCGCTAGATCGGGAAGTGTTCAGTCGTATGATCGGTCACACGCTGCTGGGGGAGGAGAAAACCAGTACGAGGACAGGAATCACAGACAGTGTCGAGCCGAGTGAAAAGCCCTCTCTTGTTATTCCAGGCGAGGGAGGGACTTCCGAAAGACCATACGTGCGTTATCATGCCGCTTTCCACGTGCCATTCCCACCGATTGTAGACCAGCCGAGAAATCAGGTACATCTTGAACCACATGTCTTTGCCGCGAAGAATATTTGGCATTACTTCGGACCTGAAGCAGATGCATCATCATTGGACGATATTGGTGGCGGTGGTGTCGTTGCAGTCCAAGTTCGACCATATGCTAGTCATCCGCTTGATATTTATCCGCTGACGGTGACATGCGATGCAATTTGCCTCATTTATCTCCTTTTTACGTATCAGGGAATCGTGAAATCTGATAAGACAACCGTTGGCGTTGACTTCGCCGAGGCGCTGAACCAAGAGCAATTTCCTCTTTATTACATAAATGCGCTCGCCGTCAGCTTCGCACTAATTCTGTTTGACCGCATTGCGTATGTGCTTCGGGATCACCGTTTCAAGGCTGTCCACTTATTCATCAGCAGCGTTTTATTCGTCGGCGCAATGTGCTGGATTCAATGGGTCGTTCATCGCGAGACCTACTCCTCTGTTGCGTCTAGCGCCGGTGGAAGTCCCGATGATGATGGGGGCGTCCTACGCGGCGAGTATAGCCCTGTGCAACCGCTCGGACCATCACCTCGCGACGGCGATTTAAACTCTCCAATATGGCAAACACGTCGATGGTTACTCCTATTTTGGCTTGCACCCGTGAGACTCACAGGCCAGCTTTTGCACGCCCTTCAGCTTCGTATGGGCTACCCCAACACGACGGCGGGCCAATACCTTACGCGCAGCGATGGATCTAAATGGTATTGGAACACGTTATGGGGTTTGTACCGCGCAGTGCCTTTCCTTTATGAAATGCGCACCATCCTTGACTGGAGCTGTTCGTCGACTGCCCTCACACTTCGAGAATGGCTGAAGCTTGAGGACATCTACGCATCGCTCTTCACCGCGAAGTGCTTGGCTATCTACAATCGAATTCGTGTGAAGGGACGGCCACAGCCATGGTGGAAAAAGCTTTTCCTGGGATTTGGTGCCTTTGCGCTGTTGATCGTGGTTTTGTGGGCCCCGCCCTACATATTCTCCACAGGAAATCCCACGGTACTGATTAATCCCGTTCGTGCTGTGCAATTGAACATCACGCTCGAGCGGCAGCTGCCTGCTTCATTTCCTCGCAATACAAGCGTCGAGGAAGACCGTTGGCGATTGTACGAGGCGGGGTACAGCCGCCGCTGGATTGGGCCCCACACGATGGACATTGCATTAGACCCACCGAGCTTGGCTGGCTTCCCCGACGAGCAGCTTCAGGCGCTTTGTATCGCATCAGCATCAGACGTTGACTGGCCGATATCGGCGCCAAACGTCGAAGCGCTGAGGCAATTTCTCAACCTTGCACTAACGGCTGTACCAGCACCCATTGTGCAACTGTCGTACGGATGGACGTTCGTGCGCGACCGCCCAGCAGCAAATCGATATGTAGCACTGACGCAAACAATGCCCCTCCTGCGATCCGAGGTGAATGAAATTCTCGTAGCTGTAGATAAAGTCTTCAATGCAACATCCGCAGCTTTGCAGCAGCGTCGGCAGCTGCCAATGACTCGGCAGGGTCGGCTACGGTCGCTCGTGCACAACGAAACGATTAAGATGCTTCCGGCAGGCGTGAGTTTTTATGCGCGCCTACCCGGCGAGGGTGCGCCGTTCAACGTTCAAGGTAGAGCAACGCACACTGAGGCGTACTGCAACCTTACACTCTCATCGTACATGACCGGGGTGATGGGGGAGTTTGTGTGGAGTGCGGAGTGCTACTATCCAGGAAACGAGGATCGCGGAGCCAGTTATTTCGACAACATCTGTCCTGAATCTGGCCCTGCGCTCGTGGTTGCAAGTGATAAGGTGCTTGGCGGCATCCTCGCATCCGCACTGACGGGCATAGGGCTGGTCGGAATCTACGTTACCTTTGTGCTGGGTATTGGCCGCTTCCTTCGGCTGACCGTTGCCAACATGCGCGTCTATATCCCATTCGAGGACCTACCGGACGTCACTCGCATTGTCACTCTCATTGAGGGCATCTACGCCGCTCGCTCTGAGCGACTTTTCGCACTTGAGGAAGAGCTTTACGGGGCGTTGATTCGGCTTTATCGAAGCCCGGAATTGCTCATTGCGGCAACCGAGCCGGTGTACCATCATAGCAAGCACGCTTGAGTGATTTGACCATGTAATTGAATATAACACTAATGTACTTGATGAACTACGCACTACACAACATGGAGAGAGAAAACCTACAAGAAAGAACCACAGCTGGAAGAAGAAAAGAGATTCCAATTTTACACCAAAGCACTCTTCCCGCGGGCGCTTTTTGTTTCCCTCGTTTCTTAGCCACCACTCTTTCCGCCATCGCCAAAGCTACTGTCGTAGCTAGCAGACGGCTCGAGCTTCTTTGTGTCCGAAATTTTGCGCGCAGCCTTCACAAAGTCCTCGTGCAAAGTGTAGTCTCGCTCGTCGCGAATCGCGAACATGCCCGCCTCCGTACAGATGTTGCGCAGATCGGCGCCGTTGAACCCCTCGGCGAGTTTCACGACAGCCTCGTAGTCGATATCCCCACTCTTGGCGAGTGACGACGCGTGGATTTTCAGGATTTCCACACGACTACTCTCGTTCGGCAGCGGGATTTCGATCTTACGGTCGAGGCGACCTGGGCGCAAGAGCGCCGGGTCGAGCACGTCCGGCCTATTCGTGGCCATGATCATCTTCACCTTGCCGAGCACGTCGAATCCGTCGAGCTGGTTGAGCAGCTCCATCAGTGTGCGCTGGATTTCTCGGTCAGCGCTCGTCCCCTCAGAGAAGCGGCGTCCGCCGATGGCGTCCACCTCATCCATAAAGATGACACAGGGCTGGTGGTCGCGCGCGTACGCAAACATCTCGCGGATGAGGCGCGCGCTCTCGCCGATGTACTTGTCGACGATAGCGGACGCAACCACCTTGAGAAAGTTTGCGTCGATGTTGCTAGCAATCGCGCGGGCGAGCAGCGTCTTTCCAGTTCCCGGCGGGCCGTACAGGAGAACGCCTTTGGGAGGCTTGACGCCAACACGCAGGAAGAGCTCCGGGTTCATCAGCGGCAGCTCGATGGACTCGCGAAGCTCTCGAATTTGCTCGCCAAGACCGCCGATCGAGCTGTAGTCCGCCTGTCCTGGAGACTCGTGGAGCATATTGTACACAACGGGGTCCACCTCGCGAGGCAGGGCGCGCATGATGGTGAGTGTGGTCATGTCGAGCGCAACACGCGTTCCATTCTTGAGCCTGGCCTTGTCCACCTTGCCGCGGCACCCCACGACGTAGCGCGGGCCGGACGACGCCTTGACGATGAACCGCTCAGCGTCGAGCTGGCGGAGCACTTCGCCAATAATCTGCCCCACGCTCTGCAGTGCACGCAAGTCCTCCTCCGTTTGATCGTACTGCGCCGCGGTTTCCTTCACCTCCGCTCGCAGCTGGCGAACGCGAGCGTCCAGCTCTCTGTGTTGTAGAAGCTTTCGCCGGTATCCTGCG
Source organism: Pycnococcus provasolii (assembly GCA_938743325.2). NCBI lineage: Eukaryota > Viridiplantae > Chlorophyta > Pseudoscourfieldiophyceae > Pseudoscourfieldiales > Pycnococcaceae > Pycnococcus > Pycnococcus provasolii. Next base: position 711,753 of record OW568870.1, on the reverse strand, counting down.
AGCGCTTGTGCGCGCGGGTCCTCCGCTGGAGCGGGAGGTGCGTCGTTCGTCCCGCCCGCTGCCGTCTGGTTGTCCGCCATGTCCCGTGAGCGTGCTTCGAACGAACTCTTCGGGAGTGACGAGGAGGGAACCGCGGGAAACGGGAGGGAGGGGAGGGGAGGGAAGGGGAGGGGAGGGGAGGGGGACCACGCAACCCACCACCCCTGGACCCGGGGGCGGGGGGGAAAAACCTAAACTCGAAGAAGGGGTTGGCAGGAAGGAGAAACCCGAAGGTTCCCGGGTGGCGTTTCTCGCAAACCGTTTCGCCATGGCTGCGGATGACGAGAACGTTCCACGCCGACGCCGGGAGCCGAAGGATGTCGAGTACGACGACGGGCGTGCTCCGCCAAAGCCCAAGACGCTGCTCGACTACGTTCGCAGCATATCGCTCTTGCACGTCTTCTTCCTTCTTCTCTTTGTCCTACCTACCATCTTCGGCATGTACGAGTGGCTTGCAAGTCACGGATATCTCGGCGCAGCCAACGTAGCGTCGAGTCGCGGTCGAGGTCGCGTCAACTGGGCGGCAAGAGAAAGCATCAAGGCGGTGTATCGTGACTACAACCCGGAGAAGCTCAAGGGGAAGGAGCTGGAGAAGCTGAATGCGATCATGGACAAATACGCTGGCCGTGAGGATATACTTCTCAGGTACGTTTCCTCTAACCATTCGTGACGGATAAATCACCAACAGTCTAATAAAATCAACAAAATTACTACAGGAAAGTAGTCACGAAGTACAAGTCGCAGAAGCCTAGGGATGACTACGACTGAAGACTTGTGACAGTCGACGTTTTCGTGTTGTGTTGTGTTGTATACCATAAGAAAAAAAAGTTGGAAAGTGCTTACAAAAACTCCAAGAAAGACAAAATAAAAGAAATTCACCTTTCGTCATCCGTGTCGCTGTGCAACTCAGCGTCGTCAGCCGCCAACGCAGCCCTCTCCGCCTTGTCGGCATCGTACTCGGCACGAGCCACGGCACTTGCCGCCGCCTCGCCACCTGTTACCGCATCTGCATCGTTCAATGGATGCAGGTTCCAGACGGCGGAGGCTGCAATCAGCTGCCTAGCACGGAGTGCCTCGTCGTCGCCGACAAGATCGTGAAAGTCTCCGTCGAGGTCGATGCCAGCCACGCCGTCGCACTGGCGCGTCTTCAGGCAAGCTGAGATGAGCCAGAGGGGAACCCAGAGCAGGTACGCCTCTCCATCTCCAAGGGTGTGCGCGTCAACGAGCACGTGGCGCCTGCGTCCATCCGTGCCCACGACGCGGCGGAGTACCTGCTCGCAAACAAGCACGCGATACTCCGGCGGCTTCGCTAGAAGCTCGGCCCGCGCCACGCAGCACGCACCAAACCTCTCGGCAGCCGCGGCGGCAAAGCTCAGCGCCTGCTTGGCTGCGCTGCTCGTCGACGGCATCGGCGGCGAGGTGGGAAGGCGCGGCGGATCCTCCGCATGAAGCGAGCAGCGGTGCACGCAGCTCGTCTCCGTTGTCGAGCTTCGCAGGATGGATACCACGCGCGCGTAAACAGCACGCCTCGTCTCCGACGGGTGCTTGACGACGACGCGCACTCCAGGCGCCAAGAGGTGAAGGCTGCTTTCGTTGAGGAGCCCAATGCGTCGAAGCATGCCGTGTAACTCGCTGGCGCGCGTGCGCCACAGCACCTGATTTTCACCCACGCCTGGAAACGAGGTGTCCAGTGCCTTTTGTTGCTCCTGGTTCACGTTGCCGTCGCCATCCTCAAATACACCACCCGCTTTCTCAAGATGTGTGATTGGTTCTGCCACAGCTTCTTTGGTGGTGGTAGTAGTGGTGGCCATGGAGGTAGCGGCGGCGGTGTTGACAGTTTTCTTTTGCCGCTTTGGCGCAGGAGCAGAGGCTGCCGCATTCTCCGACGCTCTTTTTGGCTTTCTCGCAGCACTTCTGCCGGGAACGAACCGGTCAGGCTGCGTACTCATCCTCTTCGGCTTGCTGCTCGGTCCCGCCCCTGCAGCCATCGACGACGACGCTGCTCCTCCAGTGCGCTTCTTGGATACTGGCAAGATGGGCCCGTTCACTTCGCCCGTGCAGCCCTTCGTTCCACGCTTGGGTGCCTTCCCCGCAATGTCGCGCCACTCCTCAGGCACATCCTTCCTGTTCGGGAAGTTGAGATGGCTGGCGACGAGCTTCGTCATGCCTGTTTTATTTAGTGTGTTAGAACGTTAGTGCATGTTTTTATATTAAATGCGCCGTGGCTGGTTAGATGTCGACTTACCATAGTTCTTGACGGCGTAGTCGTCGTAGGCGCGCGCAGCAGCCTCTGCCGTTCGGCACTTCGTGATGACATGGTATTGCTGCTGCCTCGTGACGTACGCGAAGTACCAGCCGTTCGCTCTGGCCTTGACCCCTCGGAAGGAGTTGGCGAGCGCGTGTTCTTCTTGTGTGGGCATGCAAGCTCGCCGTGCGGTGGTGGAGGGCACGAGCGCGTGGTGTGAAGGGGAAGGTGTCACGCACAAGACGAAATGGGCTGGGGGAGAAGAGGGGGGAAAGAGGGGCAAAGCGAAGCGAAGCAGGCCTTTGAAAATGAAAAGACCCACGCTTTCGCCTGAAGTGGACCAAAAAAGCCGAATTTCGCCTGAAGTGGACCGTTAACTAACCCTAGACCTAACCCTAGACCTAACCCTAACCCTAATCCCTAACCCTACACCCTAATCCCTAACCCTACAGCCGGACTATTTTTGCCGACTATTTGGGTGGTATTTGTTTCCCCCCCACTTTTTTTTTTGTTACTTCCCCGGTACCCGACCCTGCTACTCACTTAGAGGCGGCGCAAGCCGCTGCGCGTTGAAAAAGGCGACACCATCAAGGCGCCGGCGCCGGCGCCGGCGCCCGCGCTCGAGGCGCCGGCGCTCGCGACGGCGTCATCGCGAGCGATGGTTGAGCGCGTGAACTCCCCCCTCGACTTGAATCGCTTCGTCTTCGGCTTCCCCATCTTCTTCTTGTCAGGCGGCGGCTTCACGACCGGGTCGTCTTCAGATGCGGCGATGTCTCCGATGCCACGACCCTCAGGCATGTGCACCACCATGCTGTCAACGCCTTTCTTTAACGTGTCCGTAAGGTAGCACTCACCGCAGTACTTGCGGTAGAACTCCATCATGTCGGCAATCACTCCACCACTCTTCTCCTTCTCGGCGGTGAAGATGTGCACGCAAGGAAGCAAAAGTTGATTCGGCATCAGGCAGTCGCAGGTCTTCAGTGCGAGATTCACCTCGTACGTGTGCTTCGCACCGACCTCGCGGTACACCGAGTACACGTCTTCCGAGCAAGCGATGCACGTGTACGCGTTGGCGTCCACACGGCTCTGCTCAAGGTGCTTTGCCACCTCCGTCACGACCACCACCACCACCACCACCTCTCTGACCACCTTTCCCTGTGCCACTATCCATTCTAAAGGTATCCCTGTATTCGTGAAAGAAGTTACCCTTCGACAACGGCTTGTGCTTTTTCCGCTTCCGCTAATAACAGCGCGAACTGAGACAGGGACAGCTCAATTACTGTAGCTTTCGAGGAACCTGAGGAGAGCGAGAGTGCGAGTTGTACGGATGTGCGTCCCAGAGGGGATGAGGGGGGACACTCCGAGCTCGAGGAGGACACGCAAAGACGCCACGCTAAATGGGAAAGCGTAGGCAAGGAAGGCACAGCCGAATTGCTCAAGGCTGCTTCTGCTGCTTCTCCAACTCCAAATGAGATGGCAGGTCTCACAGATAAACTCCCTGGAAGCAAAGAGCCTTCCATGAAACGAATAAAACGGCAGGGCAGGGACAAGTGCGCCGCCGCCGTTCACCGTGAGCCAGACGAGGCAACTCCACGTCTTCCACGAACTTCTGAGAATGACGAGGCGAACTTTGGACGAGAAGAAGGAATGGCAATGGCGGCGACAGGTGGTGGTGCGCTTTTTGGGGCTTGTCGGAACCCCCAGGGTGGTTTCCAAGTAACCCCGAACTAATTCATCCTTTAGTCTAAGGTAACGGAATAGGAAGCAGCCATGGCGCTGTAGGGTTCGTGAACAAGTAAAGAAGTAAGTAGAAAGAGAGAATGATATTACAATAGTAAAGTAGAAGTAGTATAGCCGCCAGCGCGCCGCCAGCTGAAGCGCGTCAGTGGTCCATAGCCACTCATTACATATCGTCTCCATCATTACCGTCTTGAGTTTATTCCGCAGTGGGGGAATTATCATAATTCCCCCACTGCTACTTCTTGGACAGCGGCCTCCGGAGGCCTCAGGAGGCCTCCGGAGGCCTCCGGAGGGGTCCGGAGGGGTCTGAGGCCTCCTGAGGCCTCCGGAGGGGTCGGAGCGGGGGGGGGGGGGGGGGGGGGGTGTTGGTTGCCCGTCTGGTGTTACACGCCACCTTCTTACATTTCCACGTACTCGTTATCCACAAATACTCCTTGCCCATCTTTGTTCACATTCTCCAACGGAGCCCTCTTCTCGAGTGCATGTGTTGTAATCACATCGTATGCCTGCACACCGAGAAGACGAGACGCAACATCATCGAGCGCGAGACGGAGCTCTCAGATCGCAACTCCAAGACGGTGGACGTTGACGCCTTCAAAGAGTATGTGCGCGATAAGAACAAGCTCAATGCGGAGTTGTGCGACTTCTACGGCCTGGTGGTGCATCGCAAGATGAAGTGGAGACACTTCGTCTATACGCAGCGAAGCGAGGATACGTTTATCGGGCGAATGAGACACCTGTATGGCGATGATGCGCTCGTGGCTTATGGCAACTGGAGTCGCACGACGCAAATGCGCCACTTTGTACCGACCAAGGGTGTTGGGATGCGACGCCTCATCTCGCGACACTTCGAGACCGTCTCGATCAACGAGTTTCGAACGTCAAAGCTCTGCTGCAATTGTGCAAAGGAGCTCTCCCATGTGACGATTGAGCAGGAGGGGAGCAAAAAGAAACTGTTCCGATGCCTTGTGTGTGAAGAATGCGAACGCTCCGAAAGCAAAAAACGCGTATTCGTCACACGGGATCTGAACGCGGCACTGAACATCCGTCGCTTGGCATGTGACTGGATCTGTGGCCAAACTCGCCCGGTTGCATTCTGTCGGAATGCGACTGGGTTGCCCACCACCGCTGTGGCGGAAAAAGATGGGCAATCAGTTGATTTTACCGCGCGTCATGGCGCAAATCTTTACAACTCTGGACTCGACCCGTAGGGGTCGGCGTTTACGATTTTCAAAGGTGTAAAAAGACCCACTGCGCACGAACGACAACACAAGGCGCAAATCAATTGGGGGTTGGGAATCAGCAAACCCCCAAACTCCGCAGCGCACTGTCAGCTATGTTGGTATGGGCGGCGCCGCAATGTCGTGTGCGCGCGCAATATTTCATAGAGGAAAGAAGGCTATGGATAAGCCGTCGTTCGTTACAAACTACTTGCCTTTCGAGGTAACGTTGAACTTGAAGTGGATAATGTCTCCATCCTCGACGACGTACGTCTTCCCCTCCTGCTTGTACTTGCCCTTGTTTTTCACCTCGCCCTCAGTGCCGAGCTCCTTCAAGTCAGCGTACTTCATCACCTCCGCGCAGATGAAGCCTCTCTCGAAGTCGGTGTGAATCGTTCCCGCAGCCTGCGGTGCCTTGTATGACTTTCTGATGCTCCAGCACTTCACCTCGTCGGCACCCGCGGTGAAGAAGTAGATGAGCTGGATCGCGGAGAATCCCGTGGTGATGATCTTCGGCAGCGCGCTCTGCACGCCCATCTCCTTGCAGTACGCCTCGCGCTCCTCGTCGCTCTGCATCATGACGAGGTTCTCCTCCAGCGCAGCGCTGAATGGGATCATCGGACCTCCGCCGTGCGCCTGCACCCACGCGTGCAGCTTGGCGAGGAACTTGTTCTTCTTACGCCCATAGTCCTTCTCGCTCATGTTGCACAGGTACACGGCGGGCTTGGACGTGAGTGGCTGCAGCTCGTTGATGAGGTCGATGTCCTTGACGGACCACTCCTCCGGCGAGTCCTTGATATTAATACCATCCTCGAGGCACTTCTCAATCTTCTTGAGCGACGCGAGCTTGTCCGTCTCATCCTTGGTCAATTTCTGGTTCTTCTTCTCGTAGCCGAAGATCTCCTTCTTCATCTGCTCGAGGTCCTTCGCTCGCAGCTCCGAGGCGATGATTTCGAGGTCTCCCACCGGGTCGATGCGATCCTCGACGTGCACGACGTCGGCGTCCTCGAAGCACCGGCATACGTGGAAGATGCCGTCGGTGCGTCTGATGTGGCTCAAAAAGGCGTTTCCGAGTCCCTGTCCCTCAGCGGCGCCGCGCACGAGGCCTGCTATGTCGTGTATTTCCAAGTAAGCCGGCACTTGCGACTTTGGCTTGTACAGATCGACGAGCCAGGTGAAGCGCTCGTCAGGCACGTTCACGCGCGCTTCGTTTGGCTCGATGGTACAGAATGGAAAGTTCTCAGCTGGAATGCCCATTTTTGTCAACGTGTTGAAGAGTGCTGTTGATTGGTTGTTGGTGGGGAAAGGAGGAATTCGTTAGAAAAGGAAAAGAAACGTGCCAAAACCTGGTCTGTCTGATCCGTGAGAGCAATAGAGGGTAACGAACGTACTCGACTTTCCGACATTTGGCATGCCAACGATGCCCATTTTCAGGTGGCTTGAGAACCGGCCGAGAATCGGCTTCTCCTTTGGCGCTTCCTCCTTCTTCTTCGGCGGCATGGCAGCGGTAGCTTCGTTGGACTATCGTAACTTGCGCGTGACAGATCCGGCGCAGGTCGGCGGCGGAGTGCGTTTTGGGTGTAGTTTTGTAAGGACTATGCCCCCCCCCGCGGCGACGAAGAGGGGGGGAAAAGGAACGGGGAGGGGGAGGGGAAAACGCAAAAAGCCAAAAACCCAAGGGGGCAAACGGCGAAGGAGGAACGCTGTTCCAAACCCCGAAAACAAAAAGCTCCAAATCCACGGGAATCGTCTGAAGAGGTATCCCCTCCCGCACCACTCAACAGCCGCCGCCCTTTCCTTTGCCCCCGCCTCCACCCTCCCCCCCGCCTGGCGAGGCGCCGTCTCCCGACGCACCCATTCTCGTGGAGTCTCGACGCAAAGAGCTCGGTACGTTCGTTCAACTGCGCGCCGGTGTGGGATGGTGTGGGCAGGGGCTGTGTCGTGTTCGTGAGACTCCGGCGTGTCGTCGTGCTGCGTCGTGCCGTGTTTGGTTCGTGTTCGCACGCGCCGTCCGTCTGCAACGCCAAAAATGTGCCTTGTGCGACGCGCGATCGCCGACGGCCGACGGTGCGCTCTATGTAGAGCGACGTCGACGTCGACGTGTTGTTCAGTGCGCGTCAATGGAAGGGCTGATGTTGTGGCGTTTGCTTGTTTATCTTGACTGGGAGATGTGGCGAGGTTTTGGCGACGAGTGTGGGTGGTCCCATCGAAATCTCGTCTACGCAAGTTTTTGGCGACGAGTGCGGATGGTCCCACCAACGTCTGGTCTGCGCAAGTTGGAAGGAAAGCACAATCTTACACATACACTCCCTATACCAAACAATATACAGGCACAGAACAGTACAATGGGTAAGGCAGGAAAGGGTACCGGCTCGTTCGGTAAGCGTCGTAACAAGTCGCATTCTTCGTGCCCGCGGTGTGGACGCCGAAGCTTGCACCTGCAGAAGGGCGTGTGCTCGGCGTGCGGTTACCCGGCGGCGCGCACGAGGCGCTACAACTGGGGATACAAGGCAATTCGTCGTAAGACGACTGGAACGGGACGAATGCGCTACATGCGCCACCTGCCGCGCCGCTTCAAAAACGGATTCCGCGAGGGAACGCAGGCTGTTTCGAAAAAGGCTTCAGGCTCAGACTAAGCTAATGTCCGCTTCGCAAGTGTGGATGGTAAAGATGATATCATCGTCTCGCTAAGATCGGTCATTCAGTAACGTAAAAAGAGTTTACTTTGTCCAGCGCGATGGTCCATATTCAGTGGCGTCATTCAGCGCGTTTATACTTACTTGGCGCTGATGATTTCGAAGCTACCTATTAAGGTTATGCCCCTTATCGTTGGCGTCGTGAGAGCTATGTTTGCGACTTGTTGTCGTTGTTGTGGTCGCCACCGCCACGAGTCGTGCGTCGTGCACCAATCAACATTATGGTCAAAAAGGGTAAATCGTAGAAGACCGACTTGGTTTTAGGGATCCGTTGTAGAACCGTAGTCGTCTATCCATGATATGTACATGCTTTTTCCCAAGCTGATGCAGTTGATCGGCACCTCACACGTTGTGACTAAGAAGAACGGAAAGCCGAGCGGTGCCGCGACGGAAGCAGGAAAGAAAGCCAAAGCGAAAGCCAAAGGCCAAAGCCGATTGTAACAGACCAACTTATCCTTGCAATGACGACGACGAGGTTCTCTCACAATATTAGATTCCATAGTACAGTTACAATGCATTGAAACTTCGTCTAATGTCACACGCACGGTGAAGAGCTTCGAACGTTAGCAACCACCTTCATAGATCATTGCTGCGGCGCGGCGTCGCACGGCCACGTGCCATTCCGTTCTCGTCCACCTCGTCTTCGTCTTCATCCACCTTAGTCGCGCCCGCATCTGCCACATGCTGCTCAAGAGCCTCCACATGCTCCTCTTCGATCTCCCCATTCTCTTTCTCCTCCTCCTCCTCCTCCTCCTCCTCCTCCTCCGATGTCTCCTCGTCGTCCGTCTCCGACAGATTAGAAGTACTCTCGCCGAGCGATGCGACGGACGACGCGGACAGTGATGATCGAACAGCCGCCATGTTTCCTGATGCGGCAGCGTGATTCTTCGATCGACCCTTGCCTTTGGCTTTCAGGCTTTGCGCGTATGGGCTACGCGCTATAGATGCCAGCACTCTCGCGGATGGCTTTCTGCCCGGATTTGCCTTCCACTTGTCACTCAGCCGGCGCCAGTGCTTGGGAAAGGCGTCAAGCTGCCTTGCAACCGCGTCCCACGCCTGCTTATCTGGCCGTACACAAAGGCAGCGCCAGCACACGGGGAATGGGCTGAAGCCATCGTGCTCGACAGGTAGCCCGATGCGCATCTTCAAGACGGTATGCCACCACTGCTCGTAACTCTGCTTGTAGTCAAGCAAGAGCGCTGAAAGGCTGTCGTACACCATAGGTTTGCCTGCAAGTTCGACGCGTCGGCTGAGACCAAGTGCGCCGAATTTGCCGCTTGGCCTGTCGCGTATGGCAAGCACGATATGTCGCCAAGTCTGCGTCGCGCCTCCGTCTGGAGGTTCAACTTGTGTCTTGAAGCCCACGGGTATGCGCTCCCAGTCGTCGAGACCACTGGTGATGTGAAGACCGAGGAACGTCGCCTCCAGGCACTTGATCGGCAGTCTGTCACGCGCCATTTGCTTTGCGGTTGCGATTATTGCGCTCAGCGGCCTGTTTTTGCGCAAGCAGAAGTAAGTGCTTCCCGTGTGGTTGTACTGAAACCCGTCCACGAACGCCTGCAGCGTGGCCAGTCGTTCCTCCGCCGGGACCTTCTCCAAGTTGGAAGGCACGAGCTTTAGTGGCGCGGGCGGCGCGACGAGGCCAATGGCTGCGAGGTCTGGCACCAAGCGCACGAGCCGCTTAACCTCTGTCATCTGCTCAGGTGTCAGCGGCACGTTCTTCCAGAGCTCCTTCAACCTCTGTGCGGCCCTCGCCTGCGCGGCTGTGTGGTCACGCATCGTCGCATTGTTCGCGTGCTGCTGTTGGTGGTGCGACTGTGTCTGCGGCGTTCCCATGCGCGGCGAGACGGCGTCCGTTCGTTCGTTCGTTCGTTCGGGAGCGATCGAGCGACGGGCGCGGCGTGTCGTGCGTGTGCAGGAGTCACCCACCGCACAACCAAGGTTAAACTTTAAGTTGGTAATACAAGTTAGGTGCAAGGGTTGACTAAAACACCGTAGTCTGAGGTTACTGTACCGCTGCGGTTGACCGCCCCACCCACGCCCACGGGCACGGGCCACGGGGTAGGAAGGAGGGCGAGTGCCTAAAACACGACGCACGACGCACGGGGAGGGGCGAGAGGGTCTCGCATAGTCGCATGGCTAGGCTGGAGGAGATAACCGGCTGGAGGGTCCCATGCGAGAGATCAGAGAGGGGGGGAGGGAGAGAATTACTGGGCGTTTTGTGCCACACCTCTTGTTCAGACGGAGTGGTACCACAGACAGACGCACTGCACTCATGCAGAGGTCTCATACAGTTATTACAGGGGACTACAATTACTGTAGGTGGTATGACATATTTGGTACTTCTATGCGATGCCGTCTGGTCTGGTCCGTTCGGGTGGTCGGAGTGCGTTATTCAGGGCATTTTGGTAACTGCGACCTGCGTGCGACTCCCCTCCCCCTCCCCCTCTCCCTCTCTTCTGCTCCTCCCGGGCTCCGGAACTTCTCATCAAAGCCTCGCCGACACCGCACGCACACGCCGGCAAACGCAGCCATGGCCAGCAAGTGGTCCGCCTTGGCCGCGCCCGTTGGGGGACCAGACGGAGATGCCGCTCTAAAAGGTGCGACGCAAACGAGGCACACGTCCGTAGGATCGATAGCGCGACTTGGACAAGTCACGCGTACGGCCGAAAAACGCATGGTGGACGCGGCGAAAGCGGACAGCCCGATATGGAAGGAGATGGTGCGCTTGAACTTAGACCCGCACAAAAACTACGAAAACGCGGCAACTGCTGTCGCCTTGCTCCTTCCCATGCTCAGCAGACAGGCCTTCGTACACCGAACGGCCGCAGAGGTGAGGCTGTTCACCGAAGTGGCCGTCCAACACCTCGCTGGGTTTGAGCAGCTCGACGTGCCTCTCTTGCACCGCCTTGGCACGTGTATCGAGCTCGTCAGCGTCCCCGCGGGAGAACCCGTTCAGCAACCGGAGGATGAACCGGCTGCTCTGTGGGTGCTACAGGGTTCGATATACGAGTCGAGCGAAATTCAGCGAACGGCGCACACTGGCGCTCAGAGGAACGACCTTGCCGAGTCGCACGAGGAGTACGCTCGCAAGCACCGTTCACCTGACAGACGCAGCGGCGTGGCGACACACGGGCCGGGCGAGGCGGTGGGCACGCCGTTAGCTGCGCTAGGTTCTGCCGCAGCCATACACAAGGAGGCACGAAAGTTTCTTCGAGCCATGCCGTCGATGGACGACACCGACGAACTTGAATGGACGACGTCAACATCGTCCGCAATTTCACACCACGATGAGGGCACTACCATGACCAGGCGGCCGTCACCAACCATGGCAAGACGCCCGTCAGTAACTCTGATGAGGAACAAGTCGTTGAACTCGAACGCTGATGGTGCGCTCGCACATGTCATGAAGCTGTCGCTTTCAAGTTACGAGGTTGCGCAGCAGGCACACGCGCTGGAGACAGATGCTGACGTGACGGTGCGCAAGCTCCTGCTCACGCCGAAGCGCATGCGCACGGAAGATCAAGTGAAGGCACTGCAGTCAAAGCTCGCGCAGACTTGCAAATTCTTCGCGAAAATCTCTGATCCAAATCTTGTCGCAGAGCTTTGCCGCAATCTCGACTATCATCTTACACCCGCAAACAGCTTCGTGTTCCACCAGGGCGACGAAGGTGATCTCTTCTACGTCGTCATTTCGGGCCGCTGCAAGGTAGTTGATGCGACGACCGGACGAACGCTTGTTGAGGTGCCAAGCGGTGGCGAATTCGGAGAGCTCGCTCTGATGAAGGACGCGCCACGTGCCGCGAGCATCGTCGCAATGGAGGACTGCGAATTCGCGACGCTTTCGAAGATTGCGTATCAGCGAACGCTAAAGCGTGTGCATGCGGCCGCTCTCAAGACGCGCACCGACTTCATCGGAAGTCTCGACTGCTTCAAGCAATTCCAGAAGAACGCCCTGAACAAGGCATCGTACTTTTTCCGAACCATAGAGCGCGCCAAGCACGAGGTGGCGCTTGCGCGGATGGCGGACTGCAGCGGTAAGATTTATTTCTTGCTTAAGGGTGAATGCAGAATTATTGCGCCGATCGGGAGCGCGGCAAGGGCAGATGGCGGCACGGTCAGCCAGACCGGCGCGTCGTTGAGAGGTAGTGGTGGTGGCGATGGCGGCGATTCGTCGTCGATTCCATCTTTACCGCGTACACCAACGCCGAACAAGAAGCCAGGTAGGCCTTGGGCAGGCTCGGGCCAGCGCAAGGCGGTGGAAGCACGGGGACGCAGCGACGGGCACACCTTTGGTGATGGCGCAGGGAACGGCGACGGGGTACCCAAACCTGGCAATGCGATGCGCCAGATCTTAACATCAACGACCATCGCAACATTGTCCACACGCGAAAGCTTCGGTGCTGCTCACGCGCTCGGCATTGCAAATAACGTGACTGACAATCTGAAGGTGATCTGTGCGACGAGCTGCACTTTGATGTGCATAGATGTTCACGATCTCGCAAACCTCGTTGGTGAAGCGATGATGATTGGGGTGATGAAGGACGAAGAGACGAAGGAAGAATGGTACGCAAGCCGCATTCGCAAGAATACGGAAAGCCGTACCGAGATGAAGCGCAATTATGACGCTGCGGTTAAGCGCCTCCGAGTTGCAACTTCTCTTGCGGCGAGCGATGCGCCCTTGCCTTTCGAGGCTGGTCGTCGGCCTCCACGACCCTCTAGTAAGATTGATCTGCCAAGCACCATATCGGCTGTCGATATGCACGACCTCATCTTCACTAATTCTACGCAGCCTATGACAACGCATCAACACGCGCAGCCTTCGCCAGCACGGACACCGACGCCGAATCAGCTGCGGCGCGCGGAAGATCGCAGAGATGCCGCTGTTATCGAGGCGGCACTTGATGCTGAGGTGGCAGCACTCGCGGCTGCCGGAAGGAGTCCGGGTATTGCCGCATTGGGCAACCTGGTCGAGAGACGCGACCGATGGTCAGCGCTTCAGATGGCAACCACACCGATGACAGTGCAGGCAAGGCATGCGGCTGAATCATCCAAGACGCCTTTACAATCTTCGACGGCAAGTGATGCGCTCAAGTCCGCAACGCGGCGTGTGCCGCTGCAGGATGCTGCGTCAGCATCGCGCTCCTCGCTGCTTTACCACAACACGGGCGTGCCAAGCCGGCCCAGTAGTCTTCCACTGCTGATGCGTGACGAGAGCGACGATCCGTCCGCCCCTTCAGCATCGGTCAGTGCGGCTCTCACGGGTTCCGATGCTCACGTCTATCTAATTACTCCAATCAATCGGCGCAAAAGTCCGGTGGCCGCTGCTCGAAGTTCCCGAATGGACATGGCCACTCCGTACCGCGATGATCTGCTCGAATCTGCCAAATCGCGCTACTCGATTGGAAGCACGCCGGGATCACTATCGTCGACTCTGAGGGAAAGCCGTTCTGAGAGTTTGGTCCTCTCGTCATCTGCAAGCCCGAGCTCTACGCTTATCTCAACATTCGATGGCAACGGCACGCCAATGCGTTCCAAGCCATGGCGCAGCAATCTGTGCAATGATACACGTGCCAAACTTCATCACGAAGATGTCCAAAGCGAGCAACGCAAGCTTACGGGAACCAAGAAAAAGTCAAAAAAGACGAAGCGAAACATGTCGCTCGTGAAAACGATGGACAATAACCGCCGCCTGCGCATCCTCGAGGGACGACCTACCGCGGCACCTGATGCCGAGAGCGTGTCGACGCTTACGTACGTACTACCGTGTTTCGACTCACGTCATCCGACAGGTTTCGTCTTCGATGAATATTAGTGCAGTTTAAGTGTGAAAAGTGAAATGTAATATGGAAAGTAGTTACTCATATCTTAGATTTTACAGATTCTGCGACACTTTGTACTCCTCCTCGATGCGCATTAGCGCGTCTTCCACAGAAAAGTAGGTTACATCGTTGATTGGCACCTCGCCGCCACACTCGAGTGAGATCCTCCTGCGTATTTCTAAAATCCATTCCTTTGCAGCCTCCATGCGTAGGCCGAGTCTGTTCGTAGCCGCACTACGCTCGCGCACCCACACGAAGCGAAGGATGTTGATTGCGGTTGCCCACAACTCCATGTCACACGTGCCAGCAACTTCCGAGGACGACGACGATCCTCCAAGAAGCATGTGCGAGGATGGAAGCGACAATTCCAAAAGTTTCCGAGCGATCCCCGCGGCGTCGTCGTCTGGTGCGTCGCCCGAAGGCTGCTCATCCCATGCGCGCGCAAGCTCTCGGCGCGCAAGGGCAACAAGGGCGGTGGCTGCTTCGAATGCCATAGGAACGAGCGATACGAGCACGCGAAGGCGAGGCAAGCCTTCCGGCCAGATGCTTGTGCATTGAACAAGGGCTGAGTGAAGTTCCGACGCCGTCGCAACATCTCCCGCTCGTGCGCACACAGGGAGCGCTTGTACGAGCGCACGTACAGGTCCGTCAAGAAGGAACTCCGGATGGTCCGTCGCGTCTTCCGCATCGGCGACAGTGCGGCAAAGGGAAATACCACGCATCATGAGTGTGCGTGACAGCGGCATCATAGGACGTGCGGCGTCCACAAGGATGCTGGCACACTCACAGAGGTGCTGGACGCGAGCCTTGACGTCGGTGAAGCAGGCGGCGAGAGCAACGCCCACCCTTGCGACTTCGTCTTCCTCTTCTTCATCCTCTTCCTCGTCTTCTTCGCTGCCGTCATGGCGCGCCTTGCTGGTGCTTACGATGTCACCTAATGCGACGTCAGCAACGACGTCGGCAAGTTGCCTGCCCACGCCGTCGTCATCCAGATAAGCTTCGCCGCGTGTCGCCGCAAGCACTCGCGCGGCGAAGGTTGGTGCCTCAACATTCGATCCAGCCGCACGTGCAACCTCTGCGTAAGCCTCCGCAAACCCCGTCGCTGCTTTGCATACAGCCGGCGCACCCACCACGTGCACTGCGCGAATGACGAGCGGCGCCGCCTCAGACGCGAATCGGTGTGGCTTGCGTCGTATGCGCGGGAGTATCGCCGTAAGTTCGTCGACTGATGCCACCGCAGCGGACGTGAGTACGTCGACGTCGCAATCTTCGTCCCAGTTAGTGTCGTGCATGGTTCTTAGCGTGTCGTCGATGACTGCGCATGTTTCGAGGAAGGAGGAGCGCGGGGAGGACATGTGATGTGGGGAATGCGAAACAAAAAAGGTGGAACCCCGAATAATCGCGAATAATCGCGAATCCCCTCCGACCTTTTTGCCGTGCTCGTGTGAACTGCTCTCGCCCTTGTTTGCCGGCCTGCTCTTGTTGTTCCGTTTCGCGCCCCCTTCCTCCTCCCCTCCCCCTTCCCTCCTCCTCCTTCCCGTGTCTGCGTCGAACACACACTACTCCGGAGCAGCGATGGCGGGCAGCGCTTCACACAGTGCCAAGGACCTATACACGCTCCTGGGCGTCGACCGCAACGCAGACGCAAGGCAAGTCAAAAAGGCGTACCACAGACTCGCACTCACCTTGCACCCGGACAAGGCGTGCCAACTCGAGCCTGACACGCCCGCGGAGGTGCACCAACGGCGATTTCAAACGCTGCAGCAGGCGTACGATGTGCTCTCCGACAAGGACAAGAGGGACATTTACGACAGCACAGGGTCTGTGGAAGCGGCGGAGGGACAGGACCTAGGCGCGATGAAGGGTGACTTCGACGAGCTGTACGCGTTCTACAGAAGACACTACAAAAAGGTGGACCAGAGTGAAATTGAAGCTTTCGAAGCACAGTACCGCAAGTCGGAGGAGGAGAAGGGCAACCTGCTCGAGCTTTACACGAAGCACAAGGGGAACATGGAGAACGTGTATGCGTACTTGGTGTGCTCAAACGAGGGCGACGACGACAAGAGATTCATCGCCATCATCGACGAGGCGATTGCTCGAGGTGAGGCAAAGTCGTTTGACAAATACGAGGCGTGGAAGGCGAGCTCGAATAAGCGACTCAAGAAGTTGAAGAAACGTAGAGAGAAGGAGGCGAAGGAGGCGGAGCAGATGCTCGAGGAAATGCAAGTCCGCGAGCGCGTGTCCAAACCCGCCGCTGACGACAACGACGATGGCATGGGGGCGCTTGCCCTTCAAATCCGAAATAACGCCAACAAACGTGGCGGTTTCCTGGATGCGCTTGCGGCGAAATATTCTCAACCAAAAAAGAAGGCGGGCAAGACGAAAGGACGGTGACCATAAATTTTGTTTGTTGTAAGATGAATTTTTGTTTCTGCAGTTACAACTTCGCCTGAGCCTCGCCTCCCACGACCAGCGACGCGTTGCGCTTTACGATGTTGGCGGCGCCGACGACCATCTCTTCCACGATCACCTTTGCAGGCAAAATGTTGTCAATGGCGCCCACTACGCACCCAGCAAGAAGCGGAATCGCCTCGATGTGAGCGCGACCTTGCAACGGACGTCCTTCCTTCTCTCGTTTTTCCATGTCATCCTCGTACGGCAGCTTGCCGCTCTTGCAGAGCTCGACAATCTCGCGCGGTCGGTTGTCCTCCCAGTCACTCGCGTACGCGTTCTTGATCACGCGCAAAGGGCGACCTGTGTAGATGAGTGTGCGATACGTGTCGTCGTATCCGGCGGCAACAATGCCCTTCTTGTGTCGGGGAGGTGCACTGGCCTCCTCGGATGCGACGAAGCGCGTGCCGACCCAAACAGCCTCGGCGCCGAGTGACAGGGACATGGCGAGACCACGGCTGTCGAAGATACCACCTGCCGCCACGACGGGCACCTGTACGCCCGTGAGAGGCGACGTGTGGTTGCGGCACGCGTCCACTGCCTTAGGGATGAGGATCGATGTCGGCGTTGCACCGGTGTGCCCTCCCCCCTCCCCTCCCTGCGCACAAATGATGTCAACCCCCGCGGCCAGCGCTGGCTTGATGTGCTTCACCGCACCAATCATGTTCATCACGTAAATGCCAGAGGCGTGCAGACGCTCAACAGTACGTGCAGGAGGCACGCCGACGGCGGAGACGAAAAGCTTTGCGCCACTGGCGATGACGATGTCGATGAGCGCGTCCAAAGTCCCGTGCGTGTAGTCGTAGTTCGTCGATCGCGCACCCTCCCCAACCTTGGGCAGAAGGAGGTCGACACCGAATGGGGCGCTCTTATCGTGCAGGCCGTCCTTGAGTTCGTCGATGACCGCCTGCAGCTGTGCGGGCGTGTAGTTGACGCCTCCAATTACACCGAGTCCACCTGCGTTTGTGACCGCAGACGCAAGTCGAGCTCCGGCGGCGACGTTCATGCCCGCGAGTATCACCGGGTGCTTGACCCCGAACATGTCTGTGATGGGAGTTCGTATGAGCTGCTGCATGGTGGCCATTTATTGCGGTAACGCACGGGAAGGGCGAGGCGGAGATGGAGGCGAGGTTGTGGGAAAAGGGGAAAAGGGAAGGGGAAAAGGGAAAAGGGGGAGGGGGTCGGCCACGTCGTCGGCGCGCGGAGTGCAAGCGCGGAGAACAAGGGAAAAGGGGGCGAGTGTTCGGGGTTTGCCACTCCGTATAAATGTTTCTGATGTTCGGGGTTTCGCGAGGTGTTTGTTAGAACTACATACCGCATATTTGGCCGTCCTCCCCTCTCGTCCCATGTCCGCCGCAAACGTCTCCAGAAACGGAAACGGCACTGGTGATGACGTCATACTCCTGAGCGAGACGCTGTTCCAAGACATCACCGCGAGGGTCTCGACGGGCGCAGCGACACCACCTTGCAACGCCTCGGAACCTCAACGGCGACCCTCAGATTTATCGTTCACACTCAACGGCAAGGCGGTGTCGCTGCCTCTCCCGACGTCGCGCATCTCGCTCGCCGAATTTCTGCGTGAAACTCTGCATCTCACGGGCACCAAATTATCCTGTGAGGAGGGCGGATGTGGAGCATGCACAGTTTTGGTGCAAACAACTCCGTCGTCACCGTTCAAACCAGTGAACGCGTGTCTTCGTGATATCCGGTCGTGTCACAACCAGGCTGTCGTAACGGCCGAGGGAATATCTCAAGTTCAAGCATACCTCCAAGAAGCTCTCGCGGATGGCAACGGGTCGCAGTGCGGATTCTGCTCTCCTGGTATGGTTGCGTCGATGGCAGCTCTACTAAATAATAATGCAAAGCATAAGAAGAGTATAACCAAGAAGGATATCGAGCTTGCAATCAGCGGAAACATCTGTCGTTGCACAGGCTATCGCCCCATACTTGACACGTTCGAGAAGCTCGTGGAGGTCCACAACGGTCATGCAGGAGCTCATGTGTGCGATATTGAGGACCTTGCTGCGATGAAGTGCACGTCAAAGAAAGCGCCACCTCTAAGTAATAATGAGTGGGTCGCTCCCACGACAGTAGACGAAGCCGTCGCCGCACTGAGAGAAGTCAATCCGTCGATAGCCGTGGGAGGTTGCACAGGACTTGTGGGCGTGGCAAAATACTACAGCATGACAGCGTCTACCCTCCCTACTCCTCGCCGACTTGTTGACGTTCAGCACATCGAAGAGCTGAAGCGCATCGAGCTCAACCAATCAGACCTCTCCATTGGAGCGGCGGCGACACTCGAAGACTTTCACAATGCGCTCATCGAGCACACGTCGGCATCAGCTGCTTTCACATCGTGCGCCAATCACCTCTTACGCGTTGCCACGCCTCAGGTGCGTGCTGTTGCAACCGTTGCAGGCAACGTCTTTCTGACTGCGGCGTATCCAAAATTTCCATCCGACGTGTGCCTCATTCTGCTTTCTCTGCGTGCCACAGCTTGTGTCATAGACATCGCGACGGGTGTTATGCACGTCGAGACAATTGCAGATCTCCTCTCCAGAGGCGAAAGCGCATCAATGCAGGTGCTGTGCGTGAGCTTCTCAATTCCGTTGAATGCAAAGGGATCTGATGAGGGCGCGTACTTCATTGGCAAGATTGCACCACGACACTGGAACGCACATGCAATTGTCAACGGCGCCGTGTCGCTCCCGATGGGCGCGCTGCCACCATCAATTAGCTTCGGTGGGCTTGTGATCGGATACATGCGGTGCATTGCAATAGAAAATGTGCTGCGAACGACGAAGAGTCGGTCTGATTTGAACAATCCGGCCCTACTCAACGCAGCTTTGGAAGCTTTGGCTACGGATCTCGCGAGCGACGCCGTATCTGATGATAATAGACGTATGGCGTTGGCGCTCTTCTATCGTGCCTACCTTCGTGCACTCCCGGACGGCGCGCTTTCGCCAAACCTAGCCACCGCCGCCAAACCACCGGTCGATTCACGTTCCGCGAGTGCGGGATCTGTGAACTTTGAAGGTGTCACGGATCCAACCGAGCTTCCGATCTCGGCACCTCACACGAAGCTCTCCGCTCGTCTCCAGACGAGTGGCAAGGCTGTATACGGCGACGACGAGCCATTCCCATCGCAAGGCTTGCACGCTGCACTCGTGCTGTCGACGGAGGCGAATGCCGCGATCGCGGCTATCGACACCTCAATTTCGTGCAGAACAGAAGGTTTTTGTGCATTTTACGATGCCTCGGAGCTGAAACGAAGAGGATTCAAGAACGACGTGGGAGGTGGCGAGCCGCTATTCGCGGAGGACCGCGTTGCCTTTCACGGGCAGCCTCTTGGTATAGTTGTGTCCACATCACGTTCTCTCGCGCAAGCTGCAGCTTCGCTCGTACAAGTTTCGTATTCCGACGTGAGAAAACCCATTTTGACATTCGATGACGCTGAGGCTGCTCGTAGCTACTTTGATGTGCCGCCGACGGCCAGCACGATTAAGGTAGGCGATGCAGAAGCTGCGCTGGCTCATGCAGATATTGTGTGTCAGGGTGAAGTGGAGCTCGGAGGCCAGTATCACTTCTACATGGAGACACAGAATGCGACGGCAGTGCCTTCAGAGGGGGGTCAGTTGGAGGTGACATGCACCACGCAAGGGCCCGCCAATGCTCAGGCGGCGCTCTGCCAAGTTCTTGGAAAGAGCTCTGCACTTGTGGACGTTAGCGTCCGGCGAGTGGGCGGCGCTTACGGGGGCAAGATTAGCCGAAATGTGCCTGTTGCATGCGCGGCGGCGGTTGCGGCGGAGTGCTTGGGACTACCTGTTAGATTACAGCTCGACCTAACGTCCAACATGCGTGCGCTTGGCAGTCGTCGACCTCACAAGGCGAAGTACGCCATTGGGCTCGACAAAAGCAGACGCATCGTCGCACTGAAGGTGGATGTGGCTATGTTGCAGGGCGCCTTCTCCGACGGAAGCTTTGGCACACCGCTGGACGTTCTCATGGGCATCGACGGTGCGTACAACGTGGAAAATTGGCACGTTCGCGGCCAGATTGCTCGAACGAACACGCCCCCGAATACGTACTGCAGGGCGCCTGGATTTGTGCCAGGCTCGCTTATCATCGAGAGTGCGGTGGACGCCGCGGCGAGGGCTGCGGGCATGGCGCCGGAGGATTTGCGGTGGCTGAATCGATACACGACAACCTCCGTGACTCCGCGAGGCGAGGTGCTAAAATACTGCTCGATCGACAAATGTTGGGACGCCCTCGTTGCAAAGGCTGGCGACCCGAAGGCGCGACGCGCTAAAATCGAACATTTTAATTCGGAAAGCCGATTCTGCAAAAGAGGCTTGTCCATGGCACCGATGCGCTATGCCCTGTTCTGGGACGGCAACGACATGCGCGCGCTCGTCACACTGAGCATAGATGGCCGAGCATGCATTGAACACTCCTGCGTTGAGGCTGGACAGGGCTTGAATGTGAAGGTGGCTGCAGTCTGCGCCGCATCGCTTGGCATTCACTTGGACGACGTCATCATAAAGAAGACGACGACACGCATTTGTTCCGCGGGATCGTCGGGCACGGGAGGGAGCATCACCAGCGAAAACTGCTCCGCGGCGGTGGAAGATGCGTGTGAGATTTTGAAAGCGCGCTTGCAGCCATATCTCACTCCCGAGCGCACGTTCACAGAAGCGATTCGTGCGGCAATGGACGACCAGGTGGACTTGTGTGCACGCGGTCGATTTTTGGGAAAGCCGAATTCGCTCGGGCCGGCGCAATACCAGTCGTATGGCGCGGCGATGATTGAGGCTGAGGTAGACGCGCTCACAGGTGAGTCGCGCATCGTATCCGCCGAACTGGTCATCGACACAGGCATTTCGTTGAACCCGACTGTGGACGCGGGGCAGGTGCAAGGTGGATTTGTCATGGCACTGGGATATCTTCTAACCGAGCAAGTTGAGTTTGACCATTCGACAAAAGGCGCAAATGTCAAGGTGGGGACGTGGGAATACAAGCCACCAACGGCGTTCGAATTGCCAGATTCGTTCGATGTGACTCTTCTTCCTCACGCGCCGAACAAGCAGGGTTTCCTGCGTTCCAAGGCGACAGGCGAGCCGCCACTTCTACTTGGGGCAAGCGCTCTGTTTGCCATCAAAGATGCCATCGTCGCTATCCGTGGTGATGACAAGCCGTTCGACCTTCCTGTTCCCGCTTTACCTTCCACCGTGCACCGCTTGTGCGACGTGGACTGGAAGCGTGACTACACGCTAAGTTGACGCTGTGCATAGTGGCAGTTGTCGAGTGGAATTACTCTGTGAGGATAGGATAACAAAATTGTACTTGCTGTACTGTAATCAAATTCATCAAGGTTCGTCAACTGTAACGTCAGGAAGCAAGCTGATGACACCTTTGAGCGCCGTGACGAGCTCGCGTCCACTTGCGGCGACCACATCCGCGAGATCACTCTGCACCTCTTCACCCATTTCGCCCGCACCATTTTTCGCCACTGTGTCGGCGACGGTTGTCCCACTCACCTGCGTACGAACTGCGCCATCTGCCTCGTCAGCCGCCGCTGCCGCACGGCACGCCTGATCAAATTGTCTGAGCGCGTCGAGCACACGTGCGCCTTCCGCAAAGTCGGAAGGATCTTTTGCAGTGTTGCGCGTTCCGCTCACGATCGTTTTTATCGACCCAGATCCGTAGTATGCCCCAGCAATGGCAATGTCCTTTCTCAGTCGGTTCAGCGGCGCGCGCCTGAGCATCTCTCGAGCTGCGAGCGGCTGTTGCGCCCTAGCGAGGTTGACCGCACGTTGCGTCGCCTCGCTCATAGCCGTGAGTCTGACTCTCAGTTCTGCAGGCGAGGGATAGTCGTCATCTTCTCGCGACGTTGACGCGGACGCACCCGAGTCTCCTGGCCCACCACCACCTCCTCCTAGGTTGCGTTTCTTGAGCTCCTTCAGGATGGCGTCGTTCGACTGGCCTGGATAGTTGGACGCCAGCTTGGACAGTCCGGGCGGTACGATGAAGACGGGAAGCACGACGACGAGAGGTCTGCGCGTGAGTCGACCTCTCGTCGTCGAGTGACCAGCGTGGCGGTGAGGGGATCGTGACGACGAGGTCGCCATGAGCCAAGGCGCGAAGACTCGAAGGGGGGACAAAGTCCAAGGGAAATCTGGCTGGAAATATCTTCGCGTGCGAGGACAATAACCCTAACCCTAACCCTAACACGCGGCAACCATCGCCCCAATAACGGCTGGGACGCAATATCAGCCACACATAAAATATCATGCTCCTCCAAATGCCCGCGCTCGTGCTACAAAGTGTCGCCTCACAGCTCTCTGCGCACGCTCTCGCACGCCTCGCAGCAACGTGCGTACAACTCAGGGCGTCGGTCGAGGGAATGCACGAAACGTGGCGTGACAAATTTGTAAGAGACTTTGGAGACGCCGCGGTGACGTCGCAAGTCCGCGAATCGGCGTCGTGGTGCCTTGCATATCGACGCGAGGCTGTGATAAGGTGCGTGGAGTGCTCGCAGCGGACGCACCACGTGTTTATTCCAACAGGAGTGCGATTGTGTTCAAGATGCGAGCGCGAGAACCAGTGCCGATATCGACTCATTACACGGGCGGTCGCTTGTGCTGAGCTCGGTGTGCCTCACGCTGCTTTTCGCCATTCTCCTTCCGTGGACATCAAAGGTGTGAGGTTCTACGTCGCGAGTTCACTCACGTCATTCACATCAGCCTGCTCGGCGAGCCGCGACTTCTCTTCTGACTCATCTGACGACGAAGGCAGCCACTTAAGAGTAGGTGCCGCTGCTCGTCGTCCGTTGAAAGACGCTGCAGCACTTAAGGCTGAACGAAAGGCAAACAAAAAAGCCGCGAAGTTAGCCGCGCGTCAGAAACGAGCAGACGTTGGTGAGAAAAATGAGTTTGTGTTGTCAAACTTCCATGCTCGTCCCAAAAGTCATGGTGAGCATGCTAGCCGTTCGCGGAAGGCGTGCAAGACGCCTTCCCGCAAACCGTGCGCGACTCGTGGCAACGAATCAGAGCTCGAGCTCGCGCTTCGAGATGTGGAAAAGGCGCTGGGCCAGGACTGGCAGCTATCTTTAAGCGGGCTTGTGCTCGCGGACAAATGATGTGATTTGTATGTACATTTTCTGTAATCGGATATCACTATTTCCCCCAACACCGAATCAACCTCTATTTGGTGTTTGTCCAATAAAATGTACCAATAAAATGTCAAACACCGAATCATAGAAAGTGTGTGCCGTTGTCACATACCAATTTTTGTAAATTTCACATCAGATGATGATGATGAGGACGTGCCTGATGACGACAGCTCGCTGTAGTCCGCGCTACACGAAAGCGTCGTGCGTGACAATGATGATGATGTTTTTCTTCCTCACGGCGCATGCGCAACAACAAGAGTTGGATGCGGCGCCGATCGAATCAGACATTTCTCCTGCCGAGGACGACGTTTCACCAAGTTTTCTTCAAGTCTTCCAACAGCAGTCGAGTAGTGCGGTGGTAGACACAAGTTCGCGTGATCTGTGGAAGTGGTGTGGAATTCCAGGTTGTTGTCTAAAGGTGGACTGCGATGCGGCATACTACATTCATCCTTGGATCGGTTTGGACGCCATTCCATTTAATGGCAAGTGGGCCATTTGCTGCTGCTGCTAGGCCAAAATTTTGTTCGTTGCTTTTTGAATTTTTTTTACACGTAATACAGTACGCACGTAAGTAACATCACACTACTGCCGTCTTCTTGCGTACCAGCGCAGCGTCACGTCGTGCACTCCACCATCATTCGAATCCGCGAATGGCGCATCCATCGTGACGGATGTTGTCCACTCTGATATCAAATGCAAGCGGCGGTACTCACCACCGCTCGCTTCCGCCTCCGCAGCTTGCTGCTCGTCATGTGCCATAAGACGGTCGTGAAACGTGTCACGAATGCCCTCTTTCCCACGTCGCCGTGTCGCGTCTGCGAGAAGAACACCCGCGCCCTCGGCGCACGCGTCACTGCCATGCCGAAGCCTCGCCACACAGCACCGTGAAACGGCGTCGGCAAATGCGGGCTGGTACAAGACGTCAGTAGCCACCACCATGTCGAACGAGTGTTTTGCGTGCTTTGCATTCACCGCGTCGTCGTCGAACCAGTTGAGCGCCTCCAGTTGCACTTCCACCTCCGCATTTGATGATGTTGGCGCCTTGTCAACGCCACCGGCAACGATATCCTGAGGTTGTTCGGGACACGCAATGGAAGTTTCCTCCTCCTTCGCAACGAAAACTTCGTCCACCCAGTTGACTTCTGGCAGCTTGCAGTCGTCCACCTCGCGCGGTGCGTTGACGACGTGGTGCCTGGCAATTGCTGCAGACTGAGCCACGCACCACAAAGCGCGAGGTTCCCAGTCGCACGCAAGCACCGTGCCACCGCGTCTCGACGACGAAAGTGCCGATGCCGCAGCAAGGCTTGGAATTCCGAGTCCGCATCCAAGCTCGCACACGCGAGGTGACGTCACTTGACCATTCCAGCACTCGAGACGGTCGGCACACGCAGCGGCAGCGGCAATGGCGGCGGGCCATGGTTCACCCCACGTGGCGTCCCGAAGGCGTGCCTGGTCAAGTGCCTGGTACATGGCCTCAACGACCTCGACATCCTCCGGGCACACGACACGCACAACGCCCCTCGCGTTCGGGAGAGCCACCGCGAGGTGTGGCTTCGCCAAGACGGGCAAGTGGTCCGAGAACGGGTGCGTGAGCTCCCAAGAGGTTGGCGCATTTGAAGTCTTAGCGTGGCATTTGTGGCAGGGTGCGTTCCTGCGCGGAGGAAGGCGGAGGAGGTGCTTCTGCGTATGCGGAGGACGGGCACTGGTGTTGCGCGTGAGTAAGACGGAGGAGGACATGGCGAGCGAGAACGGAACAGATGATAGGGCGGATGGCGCAGGAAGAACCAAGGGGAAGAATCGCAGGACTTGGCCCCGCGATCGAAACCCCAATCATTCGGGGTTTGCCGAGATCCAAAGTTCCAAACTAGCGTCGGGCCTCACCCCTCCCTCTCTCTCTGCTTTGCCGTCGGCCTTCGCGCCGGCCGTAGTCTTCCCAAACGTAAACGTTCGGTGTGACTCTCTCGAGCTGTGCATGGCGGCTGGCACCGTTCCACCACCCGCCTCCGCCGCCGCCGCCGCCTCGCCCGCCTCCCCGTCGCCGATAAGCGCACACTCGCGCCTCGCCGTCTCGCTCCTGCACGACCCGTCGCTGCTCTCGCTCTGCGTCCTCTCCTCCTCGCGACGGGGCACGCTCCCTGCTCCTTCTTCAAAGCTAACCCAGCCGGCTTCGGACCCCGCGCTTGTGCGTCTCGCGCTCTTTCGCGCCTCTTTGGGTGGCGAACCGAACAGGTGACTGAAGGAACTTGGTGACTTTCATGTATCTGCGTGATCCTGCGGTGGTTCCAGGGGGTGGGGAGGGTGGTCTCGACGTCGTGTTCGTCGCGGAGGGCGACCTATGGGGGACCTCCGTTGGCGCTTCCCCTGATGCCCCACCAACAGCAGTACGCAGACTTACGGACGCGCCGGGTGTTTGCACGAACCCTCTCGTCAGGCCGGATGGCGCTCACGTCGTGTTCTCGTGCACTGCGAATGGAACGACAGAACTAAGGTGCGTTTCCATCAAAGGAGGGGCGTGCTATCGCCTCACGCACCTGGGAAGGAACGCAAGGCCAGTCGCATGGTTGCCCATTGTCAGCCAGAAGTCAATATGTGGGTGGATGCTGATCTTTTCAATCAGTGATCACACAGAAATCGATGGTCCGACACTGCACGCCGTGGAGCTTGACCACGACTCGTGTCAGCCTGTGCCGGGTAAGCTTAGGCCCGTCGAGCTGAACTTGGGACCAGCCAGCCACTTGTTTGTGACGCCGTGTCCGTACGAAGCTTCCTTGGGGGACACAAGCAGGGATTCGATGCATTTCAACATCGTTATTGCACGTCACGTCGACGATGCGGCCAACGGTAATTGGAAGGGATACGCCGGCGGACGTAGCGGCGAGCTATTTCTCGCAGAGGGCAGCATTTCAAGAGCAGCACTCGCCGAAAACATGACTACGATGCAGTGGCGTGAATGGCTCGGTAATCTGCGGTACTCCAAGGTTGCGCTCGACCCGCCGTGTCCAATCAGCTCGCCATGTGTGATTGGTGCGGGCGGGTTAACAAGCGTTCTATTCGTTTCTCCAGGTACCAGCCGTGCAAGCTGGGATGCGCCATGCTCACGTGGACAAGTGCGACTGCTTAAGCTGCACGGCACACCAGACGATCGAGCTGGAACGCACGAGGTGGTCGAATTAGCTTCACTTGATAGTAAAGGTGATGCGGCATTCTGGCCAAGATGCTTGCACGCTTCCGGCATGAAAGAATCGCAGCGCTGGAGATTCGTATTCACGGCGGGTGGCGAATTGCATCACGGCATGTTTAGTGCGGGAGACATATCCTGTTCTCAGGCAAATAGCGTACACTGCGCAAATGTGGATTGGGTTGAGTGGCGTCGAGCACTCAGTCGCCATGGTCCAAACATCGCCGCGGCATCTGATCACCTTGTCGACATGAGCCTCGACGCGCGAGGCATGAGCGTCGTCGCCACGTTCGATGATGGATCGGCGTATGCGCTTGGCCCATTCGAGGGACCGGCTGTCTCACTCGCCGCTTCATCCGGAGACGAAGAGGCGCCTCCATCAGCGCTGTGCGCGGCGGGGGTCCTTGCTCACCTCTACGACGGCGATCGCATCGTTCTCTGCACAGACGCCACGGGGGAATATGACCTTGAGGTGCACTATCTTTCTCTCCCGCTCTCAAGCCAAGAATGGGATGAAGAGCCTGATGATAGCAGCGATGATGATGAGAATAGCGATGATGATGGAGGTGGTGGCGGCAAGAAGCGTAAGGGAGGAAAGGATGGCAAAAGTCATGAGAAGGCAAGGGCAAAGCCACCAACTCGACACCCTAACGACATCCTTGCTCAACGTCGTCGGCGCCTGCACATCTCACCAACTATGCTCGGTAGGCCGATGTACCTCGCATGCTCACCGCAGGCTCCCTTGGTGGCTGTGGCAAATCATCGTGGAGAGCTTCTGTTGGTGGACGTGGACGCTCCCGAGGTGTCGAAGGTGTCGACGCATCCCCAACAGTGCCGATGCCGTGTTGCCGACGTGTGCCGAGCGTCACCGCGTGATGGAATCTTTGATCTAGTCTGGAGCCCTTGTGGTACGTATCTCGCCTATGCAAAAGTTATTGCATACGGTTCTGAAGTTTCAGCCATTTTCATCCTTGACGTGCGCTCAGGCGTATGCACTCGCGTGACCAATCCAGTCTTGGGTGATCGTTCTCCTAGCTTTGATCCTGGTGGAAAGTGGTTATACTTCCTAGGTGCACGTGACTTCCGTCCGATGCCCAACCTGCTCGCGGGAGCCGAACCTTCGTACGCGTATGGCAGGATGGAGCGCCCATACGTTATCCCGTTGTCGGGTTCCATGAATCCCTTGTTCCCGCCGCTGCGTCCAGTGCACGACGATGGTGACGATGACGACGACGAGGAGGATGACTTTGAGACGGACTCGGAAGACGACGACAGCGATGATGACGACGACGAAGACGACGATGGTGAAGACTTTGATCCGCCAGACCCAATCACTGTGAACCTTGACGGAATCTGCGATCGTGCCATGGCACTTCCCGTTACATGCGGTCGGTACGGTCGACTTGTCGCCTTAGAGAACGACAAGTGTATGTACACCGTGCATGCGCTGCACGACTCATCAAGCGCCGTGGGAACTGATGGAGGTGTGCTGGAAGCGGATGAGGATGACGGCGATGCGGCGCTTGGCGCTCTGCTGAAGTACGACACGTACCGCCGAAAGGTGACGGTGCTGTTCGGATCAGGCGTGTCTGATGTATCATTGTCGATGGACGGCCTTACCATGCTTGTGTGGCGCTCAGGCGACGCTGACGAAGATTCCGCCTCAAGTCCGACAGGCCACGATGTTGCTGGTGGTGGAGCATGCCTGCACAAGACGTCGTGGTACAGCGGCGAGGAGGGCTGGAGCTTGCTCGTCTTACCCGCAGGCAAGAAGGATTCGGAGACACCTGATGATGACGAGGATGGCGATCCCGATCCGTCTTTTCCGGGCAGGGAAAGTGGCCTGATTGATCTCGATGGGCGAATAGCGCTTGACCTAGAACCTGTGCCACACTTCCGTCGCGCTTTACGCGACGCTTGGCGCCGCGTACGCGACGACGGTGCTTGGCATAGCTGGCTTGGGGACGGCGATGCGCTCTCGCGTTCGATGGCAAGTCTGCAGGTTTCGTCATCGTCGACTGACAAGAGTCGTACCTATCCCCCCTGGTGGGACGACGTCTACACTCGTTATCAGGCCCTTTCGGTGCAATGTGCGACGGACGGCGATGTCAACGATGTTATCTTGGAGATGCTGGCGGAGGCGGGCGCAAGTCACGTCACGTTAACAGACGAGCAGGGAAGTGACGCGTCAGACTTTCGCAGCTCGTGGTCTCGTCGCGCCTTCGACCAGGCTGCCGCACCTGATCTCGGCGTTGATATGATTTGGGATGCGGAACACTCGGGGTATCGTGTCATATCCGTGGCACGTGGAGATTCGTGGTCCCTTGCCGGCGGCGGTTGCCTGGCGCACGGCGCCGAGGTGATGGTGAATTCCAGTGGTAGCGATGATCCCGTGATGCGGTCAACGAAGAAGCTCGTGGCATTGCATTCGAAGGGTAAAGACTCTGCAAGAGGCTCAGGTGGCGGCGTTCGCGTGGGCGACGTGCTGCTTGCCGTGAATGGCATGCGGCTGACCGCGCGGCGATCGCCGGAAATGGTACTAATGGGCTGGACGGATGGTGCATCGGCTGGCACATCAGCGGGATCGGCGGAGATTCTTTTGGAGGTTCTGCGATCGCATTCGTTACCTCAGCTTCAGGCGGCTCGGGAAGCGTCTAAGGCTGCTGCCACATCCCATGCTAGCTCCCAGGAGACGACAGGCTCGTCGTCCAACTCCGCGAAGAAGAAGGCTAAGAAGGCGGCGGCTGAGCGCAAGAAGCAGGCTGCAGCGCTCGCAAGGCTTTCCGATCCGTCAGAGCATTCCGTATTTTTGCGTACTCCTATGCCTCGGGCATCCGCAGTTGCCAATGCACGGTGGCGCGACGTCATCGACCGCCGTGCCAATCTGGTGGCTTCGCGAACTAAAGGTGCCGTTTTGTACGTGCCTCTGCACGAAGATATGGAAGGCGGTGGTTTTGCGGAGCTGACTCGCGCACTGCACCGTCCGACGGTGGATGGTCAGGGTAGAGTGTTCGATGCAACGTTTGCTCGAGCTTTGTTAGTGGACGTGCGAGGCAACGTTGGCGGTCATGTTAGCGCGAGCGTGCTGAGTGCTCTGAGGGCGTGGCGCAAGCCTTGGGGAATCGAGGGTGTCGAGGCCACGGCGGTGTCAACGCTTCCAAATCGAAGTTGCCTCGCGGCAGCTGCGGCTGGATTGGCGGGTGGTGGTGGTGGGGATAAGGCGCCTCCCACCGACTTGCCCCCTGGAGTCGATGCGCCATCTCCTGACGAGGGTGTAATTGTGCTACTCATGGATGCCAACACTGGATCTGATGCAGAAGTCCTGTGTGCCTCGGCACGCAGGTGCGGTGCAGCGAATGCGGTGATTGGCGAAACGCCGTCGTATGGCGGAGTTCTGGGCTACGACGCCGAGCCTGAGGTTGGTGTGGGCCTTTCATTGATGGTCGCTTCGGTGGGATGCCGTCTTATTGGCAAGGATGTGGAGAATCGCGGCGTGCAACCTGACGTATTGATTAGCCCGAGCGATCCGGGCATGTACTTTCAAGATGATGTGGTGGGTGACCCTGTGCTTATTCAGGCGGTGGATGTGACGTCTAAACTGTTATCGGCGCAAACTTCAATCATGAGCGATGCACAGCTCCAAGCGGTGACAGCAATATGCGGCGACCGGCTTGTACCGGTTGGTGGTCAGTGCTCCAGAGAAAGGGAGATGGAGGAGGAGGACAGCAAGTGGGACTTTACCGTGTGGCGCAGGCTCCATGAGGAACAAGAGATGTAACATAGACTACGGATATTATTACCACTTGGACGACGGTGGAGACAAGAGAGCTCGCACCTTGACGAGTGCCTCGTGGCGTGATTGCGGCGCACTCGCCGGCTCTGGCATGACCATGGCAGCCGTGGCGGCATTCCCTACACTCAGCGCCGCGAACGTCTGGCGAATTCCACATGCGCGGCTGAAAGAACCGTCACCGCCATCTTGGCCATCGCGTGTCCATGGGCAACCTTCACGATGCGCCGCCACGGGGTGGAAGGATGCTGGCTCAGGCGCCGAGCCGCCGGGAGAACGTAGCGCCGGCGGAGACTCCACGAGAGGGAGCTGGTCGTCCGCACGCTTTCGCTTTCCCGCACCCTTCTCCGCGTCCGTTGGCGTGCTGATCGACGTGGGTGTGGAAGGGAATGCGTCGGTGGTCGATCGCGCATCGGGGCCGAACGAGGCACCCGTCACACCGCCGAATGCCGAAGCCGCGGGGCTTGCTCCCCCAGCTATTGTGGTGTTCAGCATAGAGCGCACACGCGCCGCAGCTCCGAGTGACGCCCCACCAACACCGCCGAAACTGAGGCCTGCAAGTGGGCTTCCCACAGTTGCAGCCACCGCCAAACGCATTCGCTGCTTCTGCTGCTTCTTCTGCTTCTGCTGCTTGGCAGGCTGCTTCTCCGCGTCAGTGACGTCGTCCCCGGATGTCACCTGTGCTGCGGCAGCGCGTGGCCCGCCCGTCCCAGTTGGCACCGAATATCTCAGCTTCGGCGTCGCACCACCCTTCGCAAACAGCCAAAGAGGTTGAGTCGCGTTGCACAGCGAGCAGTGCAGTACGTGAGCATTCGCAGCCTCGCTCCCTTTGAGCCGGTACGGTCGGTCGGCAAGCTCCCACCCGCACGCGGCGAGCACTGCGGCGTTCGACCCTCCAGCGCCGCCAAGCGTCGCCAATTTTTCCCTCGCGTTCGACGCATCTTCATCGGTGCTACACCCGGCGCACCGCAGGGCGGCAGGCACGTCCACCGAAGGAACGGCTGGCGCGCCGTCTGCGTTCCAAGGTGCCAGCCGTTGCCGGAATGCCTCCTGTCTTGCGCCCGCGCTCGACGGTGGGAACGCGACGACGTCCTCGCCGCACACCGATCCCTTCCAGGCGCATCCTGGCTCGTGTGCATCGTCGAGGCTTTTGGCGAAGTCTGCGCACGCCGCGCGCCGTCTTGCGAACGGCCACTCCGCGGGAAGCGTGAGCGCCGCCTGGTGGCCGCACGCCTCGCACGCGATCACTCCGTGCGCGCGAAGCCGCCATCCTCGCTGTGCTAGGCTGCTAGGGTCGACGCCGACGCCGCGCGGTGTGCCGAACCACGTCCCGGGCGAGAACGTTCCGAGGCGTCGCAGGTAGTCGGTGCGTGACCACGGCCTTGCCGCGTGCGTCGTCCTGAGGGCGTCCTGACGCGGTCCCGAGGACGTCGTCGCTACGCCTGGCGCCATGACGTCCTCGCGCATGTACACGAGTCCGTCGAGCGCCTGGCGCAGTCTCGCTGCGGGCGCGTTGGGTGTGTTGGTTTGCTGCGACGCCATTCCAGGAGGTTGGGGGGAGGGAAAAAGAAGCAGAATCGCATCGGCGGCGGCGAACAAGCACGGTCCCTAAACCCTAACCCTTAGATCACGTGATAGATTTCCTTCCCGTGTCCCGCCCTCGGCCCTCCCGCGCCACAAGACTGACACACGTAAGCTCTTGAAAGCAGCTCTTGAAAGAGAGTCAAAACGGTGGTCGTTTGGCTCGCGAGAGAGAGAGAGAAAGAGAGAGAGAGGGACAACAAAGACGACCATGGGAAACTGCATACCGAAGCAGGATTGGGGGACACCAACCGGCGACGGGTTCACGGATATATCCGCCGCGCCTCGGACAAATAGCAAGGTCGACGCACCGCCGAGCAATCCTAACGAAGCACTATCGTACGCCGAACACGTTATCGGCGATCTACTAAAGGGTGATGTGAACGCCGACGAACAGCGAGAGGCGCTGCAGCAGGTTGCCGTGGCGCTGCGCAGGGCGACCGCAGACGCAAAAAATCCCTCGCGCGAAAAGGCTGCCAACGGCACGACGAACGCGAGGTTATCATCACACCCTAAGGACATCCTGAATAAAAACGTTGGCGAGTACATCTCGTCGCAATTTGACAACTCCCAAGCACGTCCAGCTCTTGCACAACGGCGCAAGTCGGTCCAACTTTCCGAAAATGGCGAACTTATCACCACTGCAGCAGTACCAACCGCATCCGCCAACCGCCGAAGCGTCATCATGCGCCGAGCTGGCGTGCTTCCGCCATCCATACCGGAGCTTGAAGACGAAGAAGCGGCCGAGCTCGAGGATATGCTGAAGAACGTCGATAGCGACGACGAATTCGACGTCTGGGCACTCGACCGCGTGACAGGGGGGAACGCGCTGGTCATGCTCACCTGGCACCTGCTCACGAAGGTCTGGAAGAGCTGCGAGCTCCTCGGAGTGAACGAGACGAAGCTTGACGCTTGGCTCCACCGCGTGCAGCAGCACTACGTCGACACACCGTACCACAACCACGTGCACGCCAGTGATGTACTGCACCTGACACACGTGTACTTGCGGAAAGGACTGTACAAGCGCATGGACGACGTGGAGATTTTCTCGCTGATCATTGCCGCGGCATCTCACGACGTTGGACACGACGGTCTGAACAATGCCTACCACAGCTCGCGCATGACTGACCTAGCGATCGTCTACAATGATATCAGCGTGCAGGAGAATGGCCACGCACACCGCGCCTTCGATATTATGAACTCGCATGCGGAGTGCAACTTTATTGACGGTTTGGAGCGGGACTTCACGAGCCGGTTCCGTTCCCTGGTAATCTCGAATATCCTCGGAACGGACATGGTGGGCCACAAAACCATGATCACCGAGTTTGAGACGTACTTGAACGCCAGCGACGATGGTCGAGATGATACGGTAGCGCTACCAAGCGCCGGCTTCCTGAGCAAGGTTGTGCTTCACCTGGCGGACATTAACAACGCGGCACGGAAATGGGACTTGGCAGAATTCTGGGCAAATCGTTGCCTTGCGGAGTTTTTCAATCAGGGAGATCTGGAGAAGAAGCTCGAGCTGCCGGTCAGCCCGTTGTGCGACCGATCAACGACGGACATCCCGAAGAGCCAGATTGGTTTCATCGACTTCGTGGTGATGCCAGCGTTCGTACAATTTGCTCGTCTGCTGCCGTACGCGCAGAAGTGCGTCGATCGTCTTAACGAGAACAAAGAGCTTTGGAAGACGCGCGATGACGTCTCGCAGAAGGCAAAGCTGATGGATGCGCACTTGCCATATCAGAGCGTCGCCGCTTCCGCGTGATTTTGTCGTACTGTCTGTCGCAACAACAACACTATTAGCAGCCATCATCTTATATTTTTCAACCAATCCTCGACGACTGAGATCTCCCATACCCCGGGTTCCGGGGTTCAGCCAAAAAATATCTCCCCCCCCCCCCCCCCCCCAGTCCAACCTTGGTCCCTCCCTGAGCCCCCCGGTCCCGCCATCCCCCTTGATCAGCATGGCTGCCGCGAGTCGACTAGCAAGCATGCTGCTCTCCCATGCTGCTCACGCAAGCACCACGTGGCGGCGACCTTGTTTTCAAACCTTGTTTACGTCGATGAATGTGCATGCGCCACCGTGGCCAGCTTGCTCGAACGTGGTGCAGCAGCGGTGGTACTCGTCGGCCGCCGCCGCCGCCGCCGCCTCATCCGCGCAGGTGAGCGTCGTTCCTTGCCTAAAAGACAACTACGCATACGTCATGCACGGCGGCGGCGTTCCAGTCACTGTCGTGGACCCTGGTGAGGCTGTACCTGTGGAGCGCGAATTGGCGCGTCTTGGAGTGGCGCCCGAGTACGTGCTTCTCACGCATCACCACGACGATCACGTTGGAGGCGTCACACGGATTAAGGAGGCTCACCCGAACGTGAAGGTTGTGTACTGCGAGGCGGACCGAGACCGCATGCCCGTTTCTGCTGATGTTGCCGTGTCGCCGAGCTCAACGTTTGCGCTGGGTGACTTGCAAGCCGAGGTGATCGATACGGGAGGGCACACAAGGCACCACGTCGCCTTCCACATTGCAGACGCCGGTATCGTCTTCACGGGTGACGCACTCTTCGTGCTAGGTTGTGGACGGCTGTTCGAGGGAACTGCAGAGCAAATGCACGAAAGCCTTGCTCGCCTTGCTGCGCTTCCGCCGAAAACACGCGTGTATGCCGGGCACGAGTACTCCGTCGCTAACGCTGACTTTGCGAGAGCCATCGATCCCAAGAATGCAGGTTTGCGTGCACGTGCGAACCAACTACGAGTGCTGCGGAGCGCAGGAATGCCCACGCTGCCCACTACCATCGAAAGTGAAAGGGAGCTGAACATTTTTCTACGAGCTTCCGAGAAAGAGATCGCTGACAGCGTGTCAAAAAGTGTGGGAGAGGAGGTGAGTGATCCTGTGAATGTATTTGCAGCTTTAAGGAGACTTAAGGATAATGCATGATAGCACGACCATGAACGACGACGACGACGACGACGACAACACGTTATATGTAAAAGGTATTTCTGTTACCCACCCATTACTTATTCATGCTCCCAGCAATTTTTTCAATTCAGCCTCTTCTGCATTTGCAGGATTGGTCAACACGTGCCTTACCAGCACGGTAAGGTATCCACGAATATCTGGTACTGGTACTGGTGTGCCGTCAGTTTCTGTGAGAAAATGGGGGGAAAAAACGTGTGAGAAAAAAAAGTCCGTACCTTTCAACGCACCAACGCAAATAAAACTCACCACACAAATACAAAAAACAAGGCAGCTGCACCCATGGCCAAACGTCGCATACCTTTCCAGTTGATGGTGGTAGTGGTGGTGGTCTGCTTTGGCTGTTCCGGTTCCGGTGGCGGCGAAGCACATGCATCCATGCAGTTAAAATTAAATTGCTCTAATTCGATCGGGCAAGCCGTTCCGCCATTCGCCGCTGGCACCAGCACAGACCTCTTACGAACACTCGGTACGCTGCTGCCACAGGGCGCAGAACACGCACTCCATGCACTCCATGCGCTCACCACACAATCCACCGGCGCCAGCGGTGGTGGCGGCGGTGCAGCAGCCTCTCCCTCCACTGGTACCTGCAGCAATGCACGCGGGCTACCAGCTGCGTACGGCGTCGCACCGTCAACCTGCTTGTTCACCGCTGCCGAGAGCAGAGCCTCCTTCACCTGTGCTGGCGTCGCGCCTGGATTGGCCTGCAGCACAAGTGCAGCCGCACCCGCGACGTGCGGCGTCGCCATCGACGTACCAGACATCACCGCGAACGCGCGGCTGTGACCAACGTACGCAGACCTGATCGACTGGCCCGGGGCGAAAATTGTCACGCATTGGCCGCCGCTGCTGAAATCCGTGATGGCGTCGTTCGGTCCACTCGCGCCAACGCAGATCACGCCTGTGCCCGTGCACGGCGATCGTTCGCACGCATCGCCGTGGTACGTGTTTCCTGCCGATGCCGTCATCACAATGCCCGCGCTGACGACATCCGCCGCCGCCTGATTGAGCGCGGCGCTCTTCGTGCCGCCTAAGCTCGAGCTCACCACGCACTGCCAATTGTTCTGCTCGCACATCGACACGGCCCAGCTGAAGCCCTCGATCACATCACTCAGCGACCCGCCGCCATCGTCGCGCAGCGACTTCACAACGTGCAGCACGACGTCCTTTGCCACGCCGTACTTTTGGCTTGCGGCGATGCCAGCGCAGTGCGTGCCATGCCCTTGCACATCCGTGGGGGGCTGCCCGTCGTTGACAAAATTGCGCGACTCGCCTAGAATTCCTGCGAATCCCTCGTACTCCATGTTGCCACCGGTATCGACGACGAACACGTGAACGTTCGTGCCGTTGTGACTAGGGTTGTATATCCCATCCAGAGGTAGCTGAGATTGGTCGATACGGTCGAGTCCCCAGTTGTCAGACTCGCCAATGCACTGGATTTCGTTCGTTTCCATGCACGGGGATTCGCTCGAGATGTCAGCAGAGCTCGATTCGATGCCAACGGATGTGTTGCCGCGTGTGTGGCTGCTACTCTCGTACCCCACATCTTCGACGATAGCTGTGTGAACTTGGTGGTGATGTTCGTCGATGGTAATAGCGAACGGGTTATCCACCTCCACGATTTCGAAGATTTCGTCGGTGTTGCACGGTGGTTTGGTGTTCTCGTTGCCGAGCATAGCCTCACCCTCAGCATCCACCGACTCCGCGAATTGCGCCGCCTGAACGAGCACGTCAACTGCGGAAGCGTGCTTCACCTGGAAGAAGCCGATACGGTCAACCGGCGCGTCCGTGTCGTCGGCGTCCCGCCTTGCCTGACACTCGACATCTCCCAACGCGTGCCAAAGGAACGCGCAGAATGCGACGTTCACCACACTCTCGCATCCTTGTTTGACTTTGAGCACGACGTTGAAGTCGTCCTTCTCCTCGTCTTCAGGTTCGACGACGTTCAGTAGTCCGTTGGAGGTTTCGTCGAGTCGGCGTCTCTTGTTATATTCGACGTTTTGTTCACGCCTTTCCTCGACTTGACGGTTGAGCGTGTGTGCCCACGCAGGCATCACGTTGTCGTCTGTGTAGTCCGTCGTCCCCCACGCCGCAACAAACATGTGTCGACTGCTGCTCGAGCTGCAACATATTATGAGTGACGTAATGGCGGCTATGTACGACGCCATCCTATGAGACATGAAGAGCCGAGACATGGCTCACTCACAAGTTGAAAAATAAACTAATGAAGAGGAAGGAGTTGAGCCAATTACCAGGTACGTAAGGTACCTGTGCATTGTAAGACCATCCCATGAGATGAGCCTCAAAAACACATGAGGAAGGCACAGAGGCACAGATACGCAAAGGCACTGCACATGAACAAGCCGTATAGAAGAATGAGCCGAGACATGAAGTCAAAGGTACCTTGAGCAAGTGTCAATCTCGAGAGAGACATTCATTCAGACATTCACACATGTCCGGACATGTGTCACATGCGAACAGAATTCCTTTAGAAAAGGTAGGGGGGAAAGAGAAGAGAAGAGGCGACGACGACGACGACGACGAGGGGCTGGACCCAGAACCGGAACCCTAACCGTAACCCTAGCCCTAATAACCCTAACCCTAACCTGATTATTCGGGGTTTCACTTTTAGGGGGGGAATTGAGGTGGGGAATTGACTGCCTTTTTGTGTTTCTCTTCTTAACAGGGGATTTGCCTAAGAAGTAGGAGCGTTTGTCGGGAGCCCAAAAAACTAACTTTTGCGCTATTTGTGCGCTTGAGATGCGGTTTTTTGCGCTGGATTCCACATCTCCCGTAATGGACTTTAGAACAAAACAACACTCAAAACGGAGCTGTAGAACGCCGTCAGCGCGTTGTGAAGTGAGTGCACTCGGCTGATCTATAACGGGGAAATATAACGGGGAACTTCCCCTTCGCATTTCTCCGACTATCCTCGATCCACTCCAACAGCTGGCTGCTCGCACCCAGCTGCTCCCAACGTGTCTTACAGCTCCTAACCCTCAAGCTAGCAGCCGAGCCACGCGACGCCCGCCAAGGGCGGGTCTGCTCCCGCGAAGGAGCAGGAGCAATCGCAATTACTTGGTCCCAGCCGCCTTTTTGGCGGCTGCCTTCGCAATAGCAGTTGCGAAGTCCGAGTCGAACGTTCGAGAAAACGTTTGCGCGCTGTCAGACAACAGTGGTGCCTGAGCTGATTCTACGTCGAAGAGAGCCTCTACCGCTGCACGCTTTTCCGGCGCGATCGCGTAGTCAGGAGCACCCTTCACGTACAAGAAATCGTTGAGTTCGTTGAGCCTCGAAAGGATCCCAGTGGCAGTGTTAAGCGTCCGGTCAAGAGTCGCGGAGCGTTGAGCAAGCACCGGCCTAATTCTGTTTCGCCAAGCAGCTGCGTCCTCGCCAGCTAGAGGGGCTAGACCGTCCTCGAAGTTTTGACCGTCAGCTATGACGTCTCCCAAAGCGGATACAACAAGCTCGAGGTAAGCACCAGCTGTACGCGATCGCCGATACGTCCACACCTGGTGCTTAGACTTGCGTCTAGAGTACTCGGTTATGGCAAGATCGTTATCAAGGCGAAGCGGGTTGACTGCACCTTGACGACCAACACCGTCGCGAGGGAAAAGATCAGCAGAGACGACCTCCTCGAAATCCCTCGGAAGCAAATAGTTAAGCTGCACCGGCTGTTGTCCTACAGGCGCAACAGCTCTGCCTTGGGCCTCAGCCACAGCTTGATCACGTTGAGCTTCCGCAATCTGCAACTGCAAACGCAAGGCCACAATCTCAGGTGGCTCTTGTGCAACAGCTGCCATATGCAAGTGCCCTCAAGCACTTAATCAAAATCTCCTCGGAGTAGTAACTAAATCAGAAATCTCCTCGGAGTAACAAGATAGGTAGTTCACTTGTGAACTCCTCACGTCAGTGATCCCACGCGTCTCGACACGTGTGGCTGCAAAGGTTGCGCGAACAGCGCAACCAGCAGCAGGAATGGTGGTCCGAGGGAGACCACCTTAAACCCTAGCAGCCGAGCCACCCCGCGGCTCGGCACCTCAGAGGGGGCCCTCTACCGTTTACCCCGACTAAACCTTTCGGTAGAATCGTACAAAAATTCCTACTTCTTAGGCAAATCCCCTGTTAAAAATTTAGTGGTTCTTTACATGAGGGTTTTGGGAGGAGTTTTTACCAATGTGTGCCCCACCCATAGTGGTGGTTGACCGGCGCGGTGGTGTGGTGTGCCCCTCCCCAGGGGCCTCGCCTCTTTTTTATAAAAAGTCGTTCGAATCATTCGTCGTTTTTTTCTATTTCAGGTGTCGTCGTCCTGACTGAGCTTTTAATAGGGTAGGCTCTTACTTCTCTTATTCCTTATTATTTATAGTCTCTTGTATTGTAAGTTAAGGTATTGTCATGGGCAAGAAGGGTGGGAAGAAAGCGAAAAAAGCGCTCGAGCCGGCGGAACTCGAAGTCAGAGATAAACTTAAAGTGGCGGAGTATGAGGCGCTCGTCTCCGCTAACACCATCGAACGAACCACCGCGTCGCTCGTACTCACAAAGCGCGAAACGGAGGCGCTCAGGGCGGACCTCACGGCTACGCAGGAGGAACTCGTATCCTCCAAGGAAATCACGCGCGATGTCACCGCGGACTTGTCCCGAAACCACTCGAGGACGATTGAAGTCATCACGGAGAAGATGGACGAACTCAGGAAGGACAACGAACGCCTACGAGATGCCGTCAACCAACGTGACGAGAAGATTGAACAGCTCGAGCAGCGGCTCAAGGATGAACTCGCGGAGAGGGAGCGAAGTGTCAATGCGCTCAAGGCGAAGATGGAGTCCATGGCGAGCCACTTTTCAGACTTGCTTCGCGAAACACTTGAGCGTGTGGCTGACCGCCTCGAGCGGTGGGACGACGAAAAGGTGGAGCTTAACGCGCCGCAAGCTGTAGCATAGAACGAGTCACTGCATTATATAGTCTAAGAAGGACCACTCAAGGTTGACACTCAAGGCACTCAAGGCATCGACAGACATGACGAGGCCACCACCGAGGTCCACTTTAGGGGTCAACTCCCCCACCACCTCAGGGGTCAACTTGACAACTTCCTCTCACCTGCAAAGAACCAGAGTGAAAGCAAGAACCAGACTGCGTGAGTGAGTGAGTGACTGACTGACTGCAGGCCATAATGTGATGTCACACCCAACCCATTAAAAAACACGAGGGGGACGATCCTCCCGGGATGTACTTTATAGGGAGACTTCCCTTGTTGAGCCTCACCGCGGCCCCCGGGGGGTTGTTGTGACCCCAGTGGCCATACGGGACTGGCCACTGGGGTCCACACGTGTGTCAGCGGTCCACATGGCGTCCTCGTCACCGGCCAAGTCCCGCATGCGCGCAGCCTTCAAGGTGTCCACGCTCGCAGCCTCGTCGCCCTTCTCCAAAGAAGCGGACGCGCACGCCGAGGGCGGAGATCGCGACGAGTGGCTCAGGTCCGACGTCGGACGCGCGGTTCTCACCGGAGACCTGGAGAGAGTTCGCATACTTATCACCAACGCGGCGAACAAGGCGGCGGACCTTGCGAGTCAAGCGGATGACGACGACGGGGGCGGCGACAGCGACGACGACGACGACGAGGGAGACCCGCGCCGTTCGCCATCTCCGAAGAAGGGCAGGAAGTCTCCGAAGAAGAAGAAGAAGAACGTCGAGGAGGAGGTGAACGTGGAGGTGTCGCCAGACATGCTCGAAAAGAGCCTGACGGACCCAGAGCGTAAGAAGTTACAGCGAATGCGGCCAGCCGACCGACGACGGTGGAGAAGGCGACGATGTGCGGAGCTATTTGCCGCTGCGCCTGACGCGTACGGCGAGGCGCCTCTGCACATCGCCGCCGTCTACGGACACGAGCGTATTGCAAAGTACCTTGTCGAAAGCCTGTCAGCTCCCGTTGACGTGCCTAACGCCGAGGGTCTGACGCCGTTCCTCCTCGCATGTGCGCGCGGGAGCCTAGAATTGGCAAGCTATTTGTTCCGCAACGGCGCGAGCGACGGGCCGAACCCACAGCAGGAGCACACGTGTGCGCGACACTCCTTTTCGGGTGCCACCGCTCTTCACCTCGCCGCCACGAGCGGCAATAGCAAGCTCGTGCAATGGCTTATGTCGCCCGCTGGTGGCTCTTTGAATCCTAACTGGCGCGATGACTTTTTGAGACTTCCCGTGGAGTCTGCGGCAACCGCGGACGTTGTGGAAGTGATCGAGGCCGCTATGCGCGATCTAGCACGTGCAGAAGCTGAGAAGCAAGCCGCAACTCTATGATACATCAATCAATTTGTAAATCATGCACACATATTAAAAAAACAACTCTGTGGTAAGTGAAAATATCACACGCAAACGCGCTGTTGAATGGTGAATCGTGTGAATGAGCGACCGATGGACTGAAGTAAACCTAGTTCTATTACTGAGCGAGTGCACTTAGACTAGATACTTTAGTGCGTCCGCACTGGGTAAAGAGGATACCGTTTGCCGTTTGGTGCAGGATTGAGCAGCCAAATATGCGTGACGAGAATAGGTGCTATGGTTAGCCAGCACGCCATCGGTAAGATTGTGAAACCTGCGCTTTGATTTGTCAAGTAAAACGCTTTCACCACGTTCCACGCGCTGATGTGCACTCCAAACCACACCAGCAGGACGGAGAAGCCGAGCTGTCCATCGGCGTTGTTCACCGCATTCCATGTGTCGCCGATGCAAAGGTGAGCCAGAATGGCAAGAAATGGCCAGCACATTGTCGTTCCCACCGTTTGGTAAATCATGAGGCACGATGTTGCACGTAGCAGTCCAATCGTCGACCAAATAATTCCGAATGCGAACCCTGGTGGTTGCCACGACGGACGCACGCGCTCTTTCATCACCCTCTTTTCCATCGCCGTGTTAGCGTCAGGTCTCGCGGCGTTGACGAAGGCGAACGTGCGGCTTTTGACAGCAAGGAACGCGAAGCTGATCCACGCAAGAGCAGGCTTCACGTACGTCCCAACCTTCCCGCCTAACGCAGCGTCGGGCGTCGCGTTCATGACCACGTCGAAACCTTTCAAGGCGGCAACAAGTAGAGCAAACTGCAAGACTGTCGCGCCGACGTACCTCGCAAGCAGCGCCGCATCGAAGTCGAACGAAATGGAAGCGCCACGTGAGTAGTAGGGCAGTAGAGTCGGTCCATATGCTGGTATGGCGTATGTTCGCGTGCTCGTGCGCGTTCCTGTTTGTGACTTGTGCTTCCGTGCGCTGAACAAATCACGGGAAGGTGACCCTGATAGCGGCCCTGTCTGAACCACACTCACTGTCGCCAACTCACGCCGAGACCTGAGACGAGACGCCCCTGAACCACGAGACTGAGCCACTGAGGAAAGGGGAGGAGAAGAACCGCGGGAGACAAACAGTGACGTCGCCATGATTCGATCAAAGCGAGATCAAAGCAAGCCTTTTAGAAGTGTGCGAAGTGGGAGGGGAATTTATTTATCGGGAGAGGAAATCTTTGCTTTGGGTCCCGAAATCCTTTAGGACATCTGTTACTGTACAGGGAGGAGGAGGAGAAGGTTAGGGTTAGGGTTACGGGCTAGGGTTACGGTTTGGGGTTACGGGTGTCCCTTGCCTTTTTTCCTTTTTTCCTTTCTCCTTTTGTCACTTTGCTGCGTATGGCGGCGGCGCCTTCTTCATCCGAAACAGCATCCATGCCCGCTCGAGTCCTGCTGCTCGTCGGACGCACGGGCGCAGGCAAGTCGTCACTCGCCAACGCAATTCTTGGAACGCGCACATTCGTCGCGCGACGCTCCCTCTCATCCGTGACGCGCGCGTGCGAAGCGCACGGCGTCGCAGGCGACCGGGACGGACTTCAGCCATCAGTCGTCGTCGTCGACACGCCGGGCCTCTGCGACACGAGC
The DNA here is from genome assembly GCA_938743325.2 of Pycnococcus provasolii. Taxonomy (NCBI): domain Eukaryota; kingdom Viridiplantae; phylum Chlorophyta; class Pseudoscourfieldiophyceae; order Pseudoscourfieldiales; family Pycnococcaceae; genus Pycnococcus; species Pycnococcus provasolii. Next base: position 668,940 of record OW568870.1, on the reverse strand, counting down.
GGAATGACGCAGACGGCGGTAGTCGACGCCATTGCCACATTCTGCGAAGCGCCAGGCACCGCGTGTGACGAGTCCGTGGCGAAGGCGGTGGCGGGTGGAATCGACGCGATGCTCGTCGTGCTCAACCCGCTCGAGCGTGCGCCCCCTGACCTCTTGTCCGCGCTCAGGCTCCTGCGACTGAGGTTTGGCGAGCGCATCATGGAGCTCGCGACGGCGGTGTTCACGCACGCAGATGTGCTTGCAGGCGACGGAATTGCGAATGTCGACGACCTGCTCGCAGACGCGGGGCAGGATGCTGCCGAGCTCGTGTCGGCGTGCGGCGGAGGTGCTGTCATCGTCGACGCTCGAATGCAAGACTCTGCTGCATGGTGGGGTCGCGACGACCTACGCGCCATCATTGAGAGTGCGCAAGCGCGATGCGACTCAACGGGTGGGCCCGCGCGAGTACCAGCCTCGGGCGACGAGGGCGACAAGGCGACGCTGGCGGCGGCGCGCGTCGCAAGCGATGCCGCTGACGCGCTCCGTGGCGCCTTGTCCGATGCGGCGCTCTTCAACCGCAACGGTGTCGCGGCCGACCCGATGTTCGCCAGCCTCGACGCTCCCAACGCAGGCGCCTCCGCCGCCAAGGCGCTCGACCGCGCGCTCGACGGCGTGCTTGCGATGGTGCGCGGTCATGCGGCTGCGAATGGCAGTGCTTCCCCGCACGCGCCGAACCTCGCCGCGGCGCTGCAGCGCGCACGTGCGGGGGAGCGTGCACTTCCGCGCCGTGAGTGGGACTTGGCGACCGACCTCGCTGGAACGTTCGAGGCTACTTCAGGCGTGCAGCTTGCGCTCGAGGGCGTTGGAGCGGGCGTACCCGAAATGAGCGTGCGTGGCGAGCTTGTCATGGAGGCGGCGACGTGTCTCGAGGTGGGAAGCTGCGGCAAAAGCGCGATTGGTGGCAGCCTGCAGGCGCTCGATGGCGTGCTGGTAGGCGGCTCGAGCAGATTAGAGATGAAGGCGATTTGCGATGCGCGAGGCTACGCTCTGCAGCTGCGTGGTCCCATATCGTTGCAAGGGCCCGTTCGCCTGCTTCCAGCTCAATCGACGCCGTCTCCGTCGTCGCAAGTCGACGCTGCAGTGGAAAGTTCCGAGGTTCTGGTTCGTGATGACCATTTCCTCGACGAAGGTGTGTATCGCGTGGACCTCATGGGCGTTGCTGGCGAGGGCGGCACAGTGTCGCCCGACGCGCGCGTCATTGCGACGCTCGTACGCACAGAGCGCGCATCTGGCGTGCTCGTCGGCGTGCCCTCTCGCGTGGGCGTTTCCGTTCCCGACGGATGCTCGCTTGAGCTCGACGCGGGTGCGATTCTAACGGTGGAGGGGCTCGTGCGCTTGACGGGCGGTTCGATACGCGTTTCCAAGGGGTCGCGTGTTCACGCTGTCGGCTTCTGCCGTCTAGCTTGCTCGAGCGATCGTGCTCAAACGCTTCGCGCCCCCGCTTACGCCAGAGGAGCTCGCGCACGCGTCGTGCATCCTCAGGAGAACGACTGACGTTAGTTTCTTTCGTGTAGTTTATATACTTATATACTTATTATCGTACTTACAAGTTAAAAGAATGCCCCGCTGTCAAGTAAAAAATAGAGAAAAAAGTCGGCCGGTGACCATGCCGCTTAGTTAACTATTCGTGATGGGCAAGATTCGAACCGATGGTGCAAAAAGAAAACCGCACGTCACCGGGAGTTCCATGCTGATTCCTCAAGCAAGTACTAATCCGGCCCATTCTTGCTTAGCTTCCGAGTGCTGATGGGATCGGGCGGATTCAAGAAGGTATGAACGTGCGATAATCAATATTGTGAATTCACAACATATAAACGTGCAAAATTGTCTTCAAGCAGCCACATGCAACCGTCCTTGTAATAAGGGTTAAAATGCAAATCCCCTGCGAAAATCTAGCGCCGCGTGAGGTATCTCGCTCATGGCCAGACGGAGACGTCAGCCGACGAATCCATCGGGCATCGACTTGTCTTGTTGTTCCCTCCCGTCTTACATACAGTACTTCAGCTTGCTCTCCCCAACCTCCAGGTGGGTCGAACAACAAAGTCGAACGGTTCGACCAAGGGACCAACGCAACGTGCCGTACATAGACTAACTTGGTCCAATAAAATAAAGGCCATAATATGGGCAAGTTGCTTCTACCCGGTACGATAGTCTCCTCCACAACAACAACAACAAGCATGTTGTTGAGCTATTAAATTGTTGAGCTGTTGTTGTTGAGCTGTTGTTGTTGAGCTGTTGTTGAGGCCAAGGAGGTGCTCCCAAGGGGGTGTGCAAAGCAAACTGCGTGTAAAGCCTGATTGATGAGCGCCATTGAGCGGAGCGTGAAAGACTGAAAGAGAGAGGGCCAGAGGGGAACAAGAGGGGAACTGGGGAAGGTTAGGTTAAAAATCAGAAAGAAAGCACGCCCTGGACTTGGAAGAGGGGAAGGGGAGAGAGGGGACGAACTTCAGGGGAGAACGTCTGATTATTATTGGCCGCCGCCACCCCGACTCCCGTCCCCGTCCCCTCAAGCTCCGCCATTCTCCCTCAGCCGCTTTGATCTGCGCTGATTCTGCGCTTGCCAGTCACTCATTCTCACTGGGTATCATTCCCGTTCGTTTTATTCATAGTACTGTTACTCTGCGCTTTCTTGGTGGTTTCTTGGTGGTGTGATCGATCTTCTACTATAATATTGGGCTGATTCTGGTTTTATTTCATATCTACTAGGGATAGACTGACTATATACAGTAGTTTTGATTGTTTTTTATTTACTTGTTGGAACATTTTTTTTTTTAACCTCGTGAAATATTCGAAGAGCAAGCTAACCGCAGCACACTTGTTTGGTTCATGGGTTATTACAATAAACAGCACTACCATATTACCACGTACGACGATCTGAGACCTTGGGGAGGAGTGGAGCTCGAGCGCATGGCCTGCTACGCGGACGTTGGAAAGGAGCCGTCCTGACAACCCTTACCAGAAAAAGGTGATCGAAGGGGGTGTTGTCTCACGCGCACAAGTACACGTGTGTGCGGAAGGGACTCGATAGAAAGCAAAAGAACAAAAGATACAACTAGGGTACGCCTAGACTTTACACGAAAAGCAAAAGGACACAACAACAACTGGCCAACATGGCGCTCCCGCCGCCGGTGTTCGAAGGCTCTGAGAAGCGCCTCGAGGTGACTTTCGCCAACGCAGCCCTGAGCGCCAACGCGCTGGGCCTGCGCCTTCTCCCGCGCTCGTCGATTGACGAGCTCATGACGCTCGCACGCTGCGAGGTGCTTTCGCACACGCGCGGCACCGCGTTCGACGCGTACGTGCTCTCGGAAAGCAGCCTGTTCGTCTTTCCGCACAAGCTCGTGCTGAAGACGTGCGGCAACACCAAGCTGCTGGCTGCCCTGCCGCGCCTGCTTGCTCACGCCGATGCGCTTGGCCTCACGCCGCGCTGCGTGCGCTTTACGCGATTCGCGTACCTCTTCCCTGCCCTGCAGCCCGACCCTCACCGCGCTTTCGAGGACGAGGCGTCCACGATCGACGCCGCTCTCATCAACGTGCAGCACTTTGCGCACCGATCCGTGAGCGTCGCGCCATGCAGCGGCGACCGAGACGACGCGCTCTACCACGTGTACGTTGCGGCGGCGAACGAGGCTGCTGCCGTGCCCGAGGGGGCGACGCTCGAGGTGTGCATGTCGGGGCTTGACCCGGCGTACTGCGCCAACAACTTCATGCACGACTCGTTCGACGGGTGTGCCAAGAAGACCACGGAACAGTGCGGCCTGCGCGCCGCCGCGCCGCTCGGCGACATCGTCGACGCCTACGTGTTCGATCCATGTGGATACAGCATGAATGGCCTGCACGACGCGGTCGGCGGCTTCACCACGTGCCACATCGCGCCGGAGGATGCTTGCTCGTACGCGAGCGTCGAGGTGCACGTGCCATCCGCGAAGATCCTCGCGGACATGCTGCACGCACACGTGGCGGACGCTGGTGGGATTCAGGATGCATATCTCGCGATTGCCGATTCGTGCCGACGCCTTTTCGGCGCGCGTAATGTGGTGGTGGCGGCGACGGGCGATGCCACCGCGCTTGCTGGTGCGTATGCGGCTTCGGGATGGCATGCTGCCGTCACGCTGTCGCAGTCGGTGGCTGTGTGCGCCTCTGTGATGGAATCACAGACGCCACCGCTTTCGATGGCGATGGCGAAGGTGCCGGCGATGCAGCAAGCGGAGGAGGAGGAGGAGAGTCGTCCTGACAGTCCCACGGCGAAGAGCGACGGCTCGGAAGAGACGATGATGGCCACCGCTGCGAGCCTCATGAGCTCCATGAGCTTCAGCAGCGAATCCATGGAAACGGTTCTTGCCGGCGAGGACAACAAAGCTGGCCTGCTGCAGCCATTCGTCGCCGACTGCGTGCTGCTCAAGTCGTGGTCTGTCGATCAAGATGCCGTGTGCCGACAGCTCGCGCGGGAGCACGAAAGACTGTCGTGCACGGAGGACTCGTTTTACCTGATGGACCTTGGCGTTGTCAGCCGACGCATGGAAGCTTGGCGTCACCATCTCCCGCGCGTGACGCCGTTCTACGCGGTTAAGTGCAACGACAACCCTCGCCTGCTTGCGCACCTCGTGCGTCTCGGCTGCGGTTTCGACTCGGCGAGTCCCGCGGAGCTGGAGCTTGCCATCCGAGCGGGCGCATGCTCTGGCATTGATGCCGTGTCGATGCAAGATCGTGTCGTGTACGCCAACTGCTGCAAGCCTATGAGCTACCTCACCCACATGCAGACGACGGGCGCGTGCTCGCTGACGACGTTCGATTCTTCGTGCGAGCTGCGCAAGTGCGTCTCCAAGTACCCTTCGTGCCGTCTTCTTCTGCGCATTCGCGCGGATGATCCAAATGCCCGATGCCAGCTCGGTCACAAGTACGGAGCCGAGCCGGAGGAGGCGTTTGCGCTCCTCGAGGAAGCGCATGCGCTCGGTGCCAACCTCGCGGGCGTGAGTTTCCACGTGGGATCTGGCGGAGACGACGAGGAGAAAAACTCGCAGGGCGACACGAGTGCCGCCAAGGCTTTCCGCTACGCCATCGCGACTGCGCGTGAGCTGTTCGACATCGGGCGCGAGCGCTACGGCTTCACGATGAATGTGCTCGACATTGGTGGTGGCTTCCCCGGCGGCGAGAACGGTATGCCAGGTGCTCATTTCGTGCGTACAACCCGCGCAATCCGCGAAGAGCTTGCCACGCACTTTCCAGAGCAGATGGGCGTACGCCTGATTGCCGAGCCCGGCCGATACTTCGCCGAGGCGGCCTGCACGTACGCGACCCGCATCATTGGGATGCGCAGTCGCCCGACACGTCGCGAGGATGGCATCCTGGTACCTCACACCGACTACACGCTCAGCGATGGCCTGTACGGAAGTTTCAACAACGTGATGTACGATCATGCGGAGCTTACGTACCGTGTTGTGCATGTGAGTGACGACCGTGCCAACGGCATCTCGGATGGAAATGCGACGAGCGCGCGCCTATTCGGGCCGACTTGCGATGGCCTCGACACAGTGATAGAGAACACGATGCTTCCGGAGCTGTCACTAGGCGATCTTGTGGTGTTCCCCGCCATGGGCGCTTACACGCGCACCGGCTCGTGCGACTTCAACGGCGTTGCGGTGACTGCGGCAAACTTCGTTTTTGTGTCGAGCCAGAGCGACTAGCCAGCTAGCTGATGTGGGGGAAGGGAAGGATCTCATTTGGAAAAGGATGCGCACTGTAAAAGTGAAAAAACAAAATGTTTCAGAATAAAACTACTACTACGTGGTCATTTGTCCTAACGCTTTTTGACGAAGAGAATGATCGCCGTGCCAAGACACATCGAAATCACGCCGAACGAGATTAGTGCGACGTAGCCAGCTAGTGAATTTCCACCACCTACGTCGCCTTCACAGCCACCAGGGCCCTCGCCGCCGCCACCACCACCTCCACCTCCACCTCCAATGCCATACAGCAGTGCGCCACCCATGCTCGGGCCCAGGCAGGCACCGATCATGGCACCCACGCCCCAAACTCCCAAGAAGCGAGCGGCACTCTCCTTATTAGGCAGCACATCCACAGCAAGCGCGAGGTCTACCGCCTGGTATGCCCCGTTGCTCACTCCGATGATGGCGCCAACAGCAAATGCGGAAAATGGATCGCGCAGGAAAAGCAGAATCATGTAACCGACGGATATACCTAGTGTGCCCAGAACGATCAAAGGTTTTCTTCCCCAGGAATCGCTCAGGCTGCCGGAAGGGTACGCTGACAGCACGCCACTCGCCTGTCCGACAAATGCCATCACACACGTCACACGCGCAGGATCGTGCAGCGAACCGCTGGGTGGGAGGTGGTAGATGTCTTGGAAGAAGTACTGCAGGAAAGCGTTGATGCTCACGCCCATGTAGAAGCAGGTACGCCCCACGAAGACGAGAAAGAAGTCGCGATGCTCCGATGGACTGATCCAGTAGCACGCCTTAAGCTCCTGCCACGTCCATCCCGTAAGCCCGGTGCCTCCGGAGCTAGGCAAGTCGAGCGAGCTCGCGCTCGGCGACTCGATTCCCATTGGCGCAGCGGCATGGAACGTCTCGTTTGACGCCTCCTCCGCGCGCTCGAGGCGCGGCGTGCCATCGTCGACGAAGTCGCCGTCGTTCACGTCGACGGCCAGCGCTCCGGCAACGCCTTGCATCTTGCGTGTTGCTGTTGCCGTTGACGAGCCTCCGGTAGAGGAACACGTGATGACGGCTGTTCCGAGCAGTGCGAGTGTGTACAAAAGATACATAGCACCGACGTCGTTCCTGACAAAGTAGAAGGCGAACCCTGTGCAGTTTCCCACGACGCTCCAGAGCGTGTTAAGTCCGTTCGCTTGGCCAGTCTGCTCATCCGGCACGGTGTCTGGAATGAGCCCGTACGCCGCGGTAGAGACGACGTTGAGCGCGACGTTGGAGATGACGAAGGCGACAGCGTACATTTCCAGCTGCAGTGCCTCTCTTGCAAATTTCTGCACGACGACGCCAGCGATGCACGTGACACTTCCGACGACAATGTACGGCGTTCTTTTGCTTCCTCTCCACATTCCATTAATGGCCGTTTCGCTCCTGTCTGAGAGAAACCCTGTGAATGGTCCGACGAGTTGCGTGACTCCTGCGAAAGCGATGAGTGTGGCGACGGTGAGCGTTTTACTGCACGGGTTCATGCGTTCCGCTTCTTTTGGCAATGTGATCATGGCGTATGTGGAAAGCAATAGCGAATACGCGAATGCGAACGACGTGATACCTAAGAGCTTCGAAGTAGGTGCAAACGGCAAGGAGGATGACGGCAAGGAGCCTGGCAAACCCATGTTACCACCACCACCACCTGAATTTGCATGATTAATCCCAAGAAGATTATTACCAACATTATTCCCATTATTATCATCCCATAAGGAGGATGACGAATTAGCGTTCAGAGTAGATACGACTCCTCCAAAAGCGAGGGTGTCCGAAGGTGCCATGAGCGGCGTGTGTTCACTTGATGAAGTACCAGTACCCCCAGTAAACGAGCGGGAACCACCTCTGTGACGTGGAGAAACAGCCCCAATGGAGGACGCGGGTCCAGGACCTTTTCCAAGAGGGGAGGATGATGAGTCCGCCATGACCGGAATGATTCGGCTTGCGAAGGGATGGATGCCTCAGGGCAGGGCAGGAGCGTGGTGCCGTGGGTTTAGGCGGCACCGTCCCGTTTGCCTCGAGGGGGAGGGGGGGCCCCACGCGTAAGAGGGGATTAGGGTTAGGGTTACGCGTCTCGGGGAGTTCCACTTCCAAGGGGTCTGGGTCTATTGTTCTCTCTTTCTTCCCTCCTCCTCCTTCCTAGAATACAGTACAGTACCCGGGTAATAATCCCAATTCCTCATTTCCGTCATGCCTATCCACACATACAACGATACGTCGGCGCACGGCTCTACTCACTTCACAACTGCCGATGGTTTTAGGGCACGTTTGCCAGATGGCTGTTATATTATTGCAGGTACAATTGTGAGTGTCGCAGCAGGCTCCGTTCCAACGTCGCTCGTGCACCCAGCGTACGAGGGAATCAAGAAGCAAATCATCGACGCCTTCAAATCAATGGGAAGCATCACACTCCCCATGACTACCATCCACGTGACTGCGTCGGGCAACGCGACCTTGGTCCAAGAGATGATAGTGGACGGAGTAGATTTCAACAAGGATCACGGCGAAGGAATCACGCCGTTGCACATCGCAGCATACATGGGAGTGTTTGGTTGCCTTGAGCTCCTTGTGGAGGACAACCCTGGAGTTGACGTCAATCGTACGGATGGTTTCGGCATGACGCCCACGCACATCGTTGCTGCTGCTCCGGATGGAGACTCGGTAGGGGTGGAATGCCTCAAAGAGCTGATTGTATGTGGCAACGCCGACATCAATCGCAAGGATGGAGTCAGCGGCGCTACGCCCGCGCATCTGGCTGTGAAGGCTGGCAACACCAAGTGCCTCGAGCTGCTCATCTCCAAGGGCGCTGACATGACCCTCGAGGACAATGACGGCTTTACGCCTGCGCACTACAACGCAGCAGGTGAGAGCACAGCGTAAGCCGTTCGTTCGATGAAGAAACTGATGTTGCGACTGATACGATAGTAAAATAATTTGATTTTTGATGAAAGTAAAAGAGATGTTTGTGAATTGTCAGGGGGGGGATTAGGGTTAGGGTTACGAGGGGGGTGGGGGGTGGTTTGGTTTTTATGGTTTTCTTCCTCTCGGGCAGATAGTCTATCTCATGCCGGCGGCGGCGGCGGCGGCGATTTTGATGTTCACTTTTGGTTTGTGACTCCTTCTCCACGGCGTCCATGATGGCGTCCACTGACTTGCCCTCTGCGTTCTGTGCTGCTCCTTCCGTGTTCATCTGGCCACGCCGGTTCCTGCTCTCTCCAGAGGACTCTCGTATTCTGACTCGTGTTCACGTCCTTCATAGCGCGCACGCCAAGAGAACCGCTACAGTCGCTCATCCAGACTCCGGGCATGGAAAGGTAAAACAGGGACGCGTGCTTGTTTCGTACGAAGACGGAGAAGAATGCGACGTCGTGAAAATTGCACGCCTTGTACCCGCCATCGACGAACGGGACGCCAACAACCTGCCTCTCGTCGTCATATGTCCAGACACGCGCACATTCAGACACCTCGCACAAGCATTCGCGCAGAAGGATGACCGTATCTTGGAAATCGGATCGTCGTGGGGCGTCGCAACCAACATCATTCACCAGCAGGGCGCATGGGTGCTTGGCGTGGACTCGTCCGCCGAGGGAATCGAGGCTTCCAGGAAGAAGTACCCGAACTGCCAGTTTGAGCTTCTTGACTGTCTTCAGGACATGCACAGGCTCAAAGCGCTTGCAGATAAGCACTCTTGCAACAAGGTATGCGTCGACGTCGGAGGCGACCGCTCCCTCGATGTTCTGGCTATGCTATTGCCGTTTGTTGAACAGGAGATGAAGCCGGACGTTTGTGTCGTGAAGTGCGAGGAGATGCACGCCCACGCCGTCGAGCACGGCCGACTTTCTCATCCGGAGTACGCAGAGCACTTCCTCGAGAAGCTTCCTCACGCCGACGAATGGCGTGCAAAGCTTGCCGCGGAGGCGCGCTCGCGCATCCAGCTGACAACTGGCAGTCGAACCAACTTCACACTACACCCCCGTCGTTTTCCTGCGAAATTCTCTCCCGACGGACTTCTCATCTGCCGCTACCACAACTACGCGACATGCAAGAAGCTCGAGAGGTGCGATTACGACCATCGGCACTGCAATGTGTGTTTGCTTGCGGGGCACAAGGCGACGCAGTGTCCTGCGGAGACGTACTTCGGAAGAGGTGGCATTCACTGATAACACTAACCTTAGTACTAAAATTTTAAGTTGTAACACCTGTACGTGTAGGGTAGAAATATCTTGGAAACAAAACCCCGAAACAGTTTCCGCCTCAAACTCCGATGGGGAAATCTCATCCCATATCTTTTCTCGTTTTTTAACACACTCATCCCGAACCATTCATTCCGTTCCTCGAGGCTCTCTTCTCTTCTCTCGCTCGCTCGATACAGATGTCCGTCTCCTCTCCTCGTGCGAGTTCTCGCTCTTCCGTATCTGCTGTATCTATCAGCTCTCGCTCAAGCCGGCATCCTCTCCTCGTGCTCGCTCTTCCGTCAGCTCGTTTGTCATCTCCTTATTTAGGTTCAGCTCGTCGTTCTTGTAGATTTTCATTTCGTTCGTCCGCGTCGTCGTCATCGTCCGCGTCAAAAGCATCAGCATCAGCATCAGGAGATTCTTCTTCCTTGGTCGCGCCTGTCGTCGCGCCAACGCCACGGGTCGTCGCACGAGGTGGAGGTGATGATGATGGTGGCCTGTTGCCGCTCCCGCTGATTGACGCCGAGAAATACAGACACGTAAGCCCGGGCGTGTGCGACGCGTGCGCAAGCGATGCAAACATACGCGCGGCGTGGGCGCAACTGCTCATCGACCAAATACCCGCGCACCAGGTGCAGGCAAGGAGGAGCGAACAGGCGAACGTCGGTGGTGTCACGTATGAGGCGTACGAGCGCTTCGAGCAGGCGTACCACTCCTGGCTCGAGGACATGAAGCAGCCTGACTGGCATCCCGCGTCCGGAGAGGCGCCGACACTGCTTTGGATGGTTCGCGAAAAGGAAAGGCTCGTGCGCGAATACGGGTGCGGTGACGTGTTTGCCGCCATGAAGGACGAGGAGGGACAAGTCGCACTCGCGTTATACCCTGAGTTGTGCGCTGAACTTGACGGAAAATCCGAGCTGGCGCTATCGCCAGACGGCGTGCCCGCAGTTCTCGAACTCGCACTTGCGTGCTGCCTGGCAGGGAACCTCTTCGACGCTGGCGCGGCTTGGCTGATTGCCAGCGAGGCGAACTGTGTGGACGACGAGTGCGAGGTGGACTTGGACAGTGATGGTGAGCCTGGACTCTTGCTGAACAACGCCAAGGTGGCAGATACATTTCGCGCCGCCCGTGCGTTCTGCGAGCGCGATGGAGGCTGGCACTACGATGACGCCGCCGCACTTTCATCGCGACTGACGGCGAAAGATGGTAGCGGTCGTCCCATTCGACGTGCGGTCGTCTTCTGCGACAACGCAGGCGCTGATACGATGGGAATGGTACTGCTCGCACGTACGATTCTGCAAATGATGGGTGACGATGCCATGGTGGCACTCACGGCAAATTCAAGTCCCGCGCTGAACGACGTGACGTTCGCGGAGCTCGAAGCCTTCGTTGATGAGGCGCGTCGCGCCGACGCCGTCGTGGACGACATGCTGCAATCTGGCCGGCTTGTGCTTCTTCCGAGCGGACAGGACTCCACGCTTCTCGATCTTGGCAGCATCTCGAACGAGCTGCACGCGTGGGTCACATCAGAGCTCGACATAGTTACTTCGCACGACGAATGGCTGATCGTGCTTGACGGCATGGGCAGAAGCCTTGAGAGCAATTTTCAGGCGTACGAGTATGTGACGCAAGGCACGAGCGTGTTGACCCTCGCAATGATTAAGAGTGAGATCAACGCCCGGCGTTTGGAGGCGAACGTGAAGGACTGCGTCGTGAGATTAAGGACGGGTGAAAGACAACTTAAGAATACTTCTTAAAGTACGATAGTAGTACTACTGTATTATTCATGAGCCACGGCAAATGTTTTTGTCGTCGCTCAAAATTTTGTCAAAAAATGGTCAAAAAAATCGGCGATTTGCTTGTCGATTATCCTTTGCTTTGAATCTTTGATTGTCCTGGGGCTTTGCTTTGATTGTCGATTATCCTTTGCTTGTACTAGCGTAAGCACTACCTCAATGAGTTGGAGCTTACGTAATGCTGCACTGTATGAACAGCGATGATGATGATGATGATGAGATTGTTGTGCTGCCGACGCCGCCGATATGGGCATCCATAGTACTTATATTGTCGGTTGCGGCGCGTGCGGCGGTGGGATGAAAAGTGAAAAACGGCCCCGCGAATTCGGGGTTCCATCTGGACGAATGCGTTCGGTGAATTCCTTCGGGGGGAACAGTTCTGGCATGTTCCTAGCATGGCCGTCTGCCTCGTCTGCCGCTCTCTTGAATTCGTCGACGCCGACTTCGGACTCGTGTGCGTGTCATGCGGAAACCCACTCGACGACGTGCAGACACAAACGCAGACGTTCGCAAGAGCAGGCACGTTCGGTGCATCTCTCGCGCTCGCCAACGACGACGCGTACGACGTCGGGTTTGCTGGTGGTGCGGGCTCGCAGAGACGTGCCAAGGGCAAGGGTCCTGCTCTGCAGCTCTCTCAGCCAATGAGAGACGAGCTGGCGTTGCAGGGCGCGGTCGTTCTTGACGAAGGCGTGGCCGATGCGAGCCAGGCGACTCGAATAAGTAGAGCTATTCGTGCGCAAGAACGCAAACAGCAGGAGATGTGCGACGCCAACAGAGCGCGTGATGCGTACGTCAAGGTGCTAACCGTGCTGGTGCGCGCGATTGCGCGTAAGCCTTGCCGTTTTTCAGGTATCGACCAGGATGACGACGACGACCACGACGACGACGGACCGTCGAGCACCAAGAAAAAGAAGCAGAAGAGGGATGACGACGAAGAGATGAAAAAGAAGCAGAAGAGGGTTGAGAAGAAGAGCGCTGGTATCGCGGACGACGCTGAGGCAGTTTGGCAGGCATACTTATCGAAGCACACGCCGGAGATGTTAGCTGTCGAACCTCTTCCCATCACCGAGGTGCGTGTCCAATTAACCAAGGCCCTGTCCGCGTGGTGCGCTGTCAGCGCTGTTCTCTGCGCGCACTGGATGCGCAACATCCCAATTTTGGCCGCTGATGTGCAAGCTGCACTCGCTGACGGGACTTTGCCGTGGATAAGCGAGGTTGACGAGAGCCTTCGTTCGCTAGACTCCGCGAGGAGGCACGGGCTCGATGACGTACGCAGAAATATGGATGACTTGCCGATAGTCTCCCGCGATGGCGTCTCGACATTCGCTCAATTCGCTACAATCGTCTACTATCAAAGCGATAGTCAAGATGAACGCAACATGTTCATTGAGAGAAATGCGATGAGAATGCTCCCCGAGGGAGCTGTCCCGCCGTATCGGCAGCTACTTCATCGGATTATCAAGCTTGCGACGCTTCCTCCCGAGCTTTACGCAGTTTGTGACCGCCTGCTTAGCATGCTAATACCTCATGTGAGCGATCTAGGATTTCGCAAGAAAACCGACCGTGCGAGCAAATCTCGCGAGAATGGCGTGTCAAGAAGTTCGCAAGAGATTGCGGAGCTGTTTTGTCACAATCGCGATGGAGGGAAGTGTGACACGCTGCTCTTCGATCGCCCACGCCTGCTCATCGGCGCTATTATTGTCACTGCGGCGCGACTCTCGTTTGCAAGCCTGCACTACAAAGGATTGTTATCTTGGGAGCTTCCAGAGCATGTGCGGGTTGGCAACTCGTTTCGCATCGTCACGCCGTCTCTTGCCAAGCAGCTGCTGTCGGATGGAGATTGGCACCAGTGGTACCGCAAGTTTTTGGCTCAGGTAAACAACGTCGCGGGCTTGCCAACGAGCTCGCTTGAGCGCTTGGGCGCAGACTGTGTGACCATGATAGTGGCGAGAGCTAGACGCAAAGTCCCGGCTTTTGACGCAGAGAAAATGAAATTGGTGCCGACGTATGGATCGCGCGAAGAAGATGATGAGGCGGCCAAGGTGGTGCATAGCGCTCTCGCCACCCTGCGACATCCACCAGCACCGCAACACTTACCCAGCATGAAGACTCCGCCGCCGCCGCCGCCGCCGCCTGGGGCTGCTAAGCAAACCTTCGTACAACCACGGCCACAAAAGAAAAGGATTAATGGGGGAACGGCGGAGGAACGTACCGATTCTTCCCCTTTCGCCTTGTTTCCAATGAAGAAAAGGACGTACGAACGACGCTCGAAGGTGCATGAAAATAAGGAACTATGGATGCCAAACCAGGACCATGATTTTGCATTACAACAAGAATCGCCCGCGGAGCGGTACGATGCGTGGAACGTTTCAGTCCAGCGTGGCACACCATACTACCACGTTCTGCGTGCGGTTGGCATTTGTGTCGGCGCGCACGAGTGGGAGCTACACCGGAATGCCGCTGCCGTGGAGGCGATCTTGCCTTTGGTGCAACTTAAGAAATCTGAGGAAAAATTGGACAATTGCATTCTGCAGAAACGGCAGGTTCGTCTTGACACCTCGGATGCGGAACTCCGCGAGCGATCGGCGCATCTTCACTAATAGTTTGTATACAGTGTGTGTAAAGTACATGATCAAGACAGTTTCATTCCCTAAAATAGGACTCCTTTGGATGATACTAGTCCGTCATCGTGTTGATGCACGCACGCGGTTGGTGGCGACGGCGAGGACAACAACGACAACAAGCTCAAGTGGAGCTCTGGGAATATTCTGAATGGTGAATGTGAATGGTGTGAATGAACGACATTTGGACAGAGTTACTCGCATTTTATTACTGAATGAGCAAGCTCAGGCTTCACCTGTCCTTGGCACCGGACGCCAAGCGGGCGAGCCATCTTCCTCCTTCTTGCCGTCTTGCAATGAAATGCCAAGTTTTGCGAGCTCGTCGCGCAAGCGATCTGACTCGGCGTAATCCTTGTTCTTCCGCGCCTCTTCTCGTGCAGACAATCGTTCGGAGAGGTCCCCCTCTGTGAGACCGGCTCGCTGAAGCGCCGCAGCTTTGTATTCAATAAGGCTCGAGCGATGGCCCTCCGCCGCATCAGACCCGCCCCAGACGAATCCCAGTCGATCGAATGTGTCGTACGCTGCCGCAAGCAGTGCCTCAAGAGCAGCCTGTCGCCCCTTCATCTTGCGGCCCGCCTTGGTTTGGCAGATGTCATTGATCGCCTTAAGAATTGGCACCGCCGCGGCACATACCATCGGCGTGTTAAGGTCATCCTCCATCGCCTTGTCGCACGCTTCGCGAGCCGTTGCTGCAATGGCCAGCTGCTCCTTTGGGTTCGCCTTTTTGTCGTCGCCTCCCGCCTCAATCGTGGCGGCGAGGGCGAGCTCGCCATCGAGCAGCGTGGACCGTGTGTAGTACAGAGTATCGCACGACATCTCCAGCGCGGTGTCGGAGTAGCTCACGTCGGTACGGTACTGTGCCGAAGCTAGCAAGTGCCGCAGTGCATCCGGCGGGTAACGCTCGAAGACGTCTCGGATTGTGAAAAAGTTACCCAAGCTCTTGCTCATTTTCTCGTTGTCAATATTGACGAAGCCGTTGTGCACCCAGTATCTTGCGTACGAGTCTGGCTCGGATGCCGCCGAGGGGTCGTCACACTGGCAGCAGCCCTGTCCAGCGCGTGCCTGCGCGAGCTCATTTTCGTGGTGTGGAAACTGCAGGTCGCGCCCACCACCGTGTATGTCGATCGGAAAGCCGCCGAATGTCTTTTTTATCATTGCTGTGCACTCTATGTGCCATCCTGGTCTCCCGAGACCCCACGGGCTGTCCCACTTGATGCTGTCGTTCTTGCGCGCACCCTTCCACAGCGCGAAGTCGAATGGACCACGCTTACGCCCGTCTACCGCGATGCGCTCACCCGCACGGTTGTCTTTGCTCGGGTCGCGGCCACTTAAAGCGCCGTATCCTGGCAGCGTGTCAACCGCGAAGTACACGTCACCTCCCACGCCGTCGTCGTCGCTCGACGCGGGGTACGCGTGTTCGTTCCCGATCATCGTCTCAATAAACTCAATCATCTCTGGGATGTGCTCGGTGGCGCGCGGCTCCTGGTGTGGTCGCAGGCACGAGAGCTTATCCATGTCCTCGTGGAAGGCTCTCGAAAACTCCGCCGCGAGCGCCACCGGCTCACCGAGCGGGTCGTTCGGGTCTCTCTCTCTGATCTCGTCCGCCCTCTTGATGATTTTGTCGTCAACGTCCGTGAAGTTGCGCACGTACGTGACGTCGTATCCGAGCCGCGTGAGGTGTCGATACAGCACGTCGTAGCAGACGTACGCGCGCGCGTGTCCGATGTGGCTGTAGTCGTACGCGGTGATTCCGCACACGTACATGGTGACTTTATTTTGCATGCCCGGCCTCGGCAGGAACGGCTGTTTTGTGCGCGCCATGGTGTTGTAGAGCTGGAACGCGGGCGCGGTGTCTCGGTTGAACGCCTCGCTCCTAGTTGAAGAAGATGTGGAGGTGGTGGAAGAAGTGGTTGACAAGGCTGATGATGCGGCAGCAGGAGGAGGAACCACCAACCGGCGTGGTTTGAAAGAGAGTCGACTGCGAAATGACAAACCTCCTCCTCTGCTGCGAGAGGACGGATGATACGGAGCATATGACGACAACAACCTCGATGCAGATGTCGTCTGCATGGATCCACGAGTGTATCCTGCACTGAATCCACCGAAGCACGACGACGAAGGAAGCATGTTGACGGAGGACAATTTAATATTGGTGACGGATGAAACCAAAGAAACGAAACAAAACAACAATGACGACGACGACGACGACGACGAATGTTTCGACGAATGGCAGCCACAGAAAGTTCCGAATGCGCAAATGGAAATCCCAAAATAACTTAGGGATAAGATTCCTTCCTCTATGGGGCGAACGGGTTAGGGTTTTAGGGCTATGTTTAGGGTTAGGATTATCGTAGGGCTTTTCAGAGGGGCTTTTCCACCACCTTTTTCCACCTGGCTTTTCCCCTTTTTTTCAAGTTATTATTACAGTAGGGGTGTTTATTAGGGGTTCGCTCGGGTTGGGATTTTTGCACGGCAAACTTTATGCTTGTCGACGGTTTGGATGGGCTCGGCATAAGTACAATTGGGAACCCCAAGGATTGGATTGATACGAACCCTACGCGCAGCCAGTCCCGTAGTCATTCTTGACGTTGAATCTAGTCACCAACTGCGTGACGACACGCTACGACCTGAAAACACCATGCTTTTGCATGCCGCGACGTCTGCTGCTCGTGCCGTTGACGATGCACCACCTCGCCGCGCCGCTGTCTTCCCTTCCATTCCAGTCGCTCCACCACCCGTCGCGCCGCTCAATTCTCCTCTATATCTGTGACGGCAAAGTTGACCTTAAGGTGTAGTGAACGGTTGGAATGGCGGTTACAGTTAAGGGGAAAAGGTCCCGGTCCCGGGGAAGGGGAAAAAGGGGGTTGACAAGGACTAGGGGATCTAACTAAATCTCCCTCCACGTCATGCCCTTCCACGTCATGACCCAGTAGGGGTTTGCACCGCCTTGGCGCCACGCCCCAAGTCCCCAACTGGGGGTTTGCACCACACACCACCCCGTGGTGCTAAGGCGTGCATGCACTGTAAACTGCCAACAAAATTTCGTTCCTTATTGCAGCACCAACTGCGAGAAGTACAGAACGGCTCCGACCGTCTGACTATTCAAAAGAAAGGCACGGCAGCTCCGACTGCCATGGTCAAAAAGATAAAACAGCAGCTCCGACTGCTGAATTCAAAAAGAAAACATGGCAGCTCCGACTGCCATGGTCAAAAAGATAAATCAGCAGCTCCGACTGCTGAGGTCAAAAACAAAATTTGGCAGCACCAACTGCCGGTGTCAATGGCCGCCATTGGCGGTCCGAAAACGCTTTGGAGTCGGCGCGAGAGTTGAGGTCGTGCTGTTTCGCTTGGCAGTGTTAGCGTCCTCGCGAGCAACCTCACCACCCCACGACCGTAACGGTCGCTTAAGGTGTCGAATGGTACGGCCGTCCAAAGGTTTTGTCATCATATCCGCCGGGTTGTCCTTGCCCGGAATGTGGAATAACTGGTGGCGGTGTGCGCCAATGAGCTCACGAACATACAGCATCTTGGTCCGAATGTGTTTCATCACTGTTGTGTGCATTGGGTTGGTTAGCAGGTTGCGTGCAGTCGTACTGTCTGTGGCTATGAGAGATTTCGGCCGAGATCCGAATGCATGTTCGAAGAGCTGTGACCAGTATTCAGCTTGAGTCGCGGCAGAGGCCGCGGCGACCGTTTCCGAGTCGCCCGAGCTGAGGGTCACGTAAGGTTGATGTTTCGACGTCCAGTCGAGAACCGTGTTATCCACAGTGACTATTTGTCCGCTGATGCTCCTTCCAGTGGACGGGTCACTTGCGTAACTCGCATCTGTGTACGTAAGCAATGTAGCGTTGTACGGGTCCTTGCTAGGGCGAATGACGACGCCTCGTGTTGGCGTGTTCGCCAAATATTGAAGTACTCGCAGAAGAGCTGTCCAATGCTTCGGCTCAGCGTTCGCTGAGGCTCGTGACAGAATCGTCAAAGCTACCGCAATGTCATATCGACAGCACCTTGAAATCCAAAACAAGGAAGACAAGAGAGAGAGAAAAGGTTTATCTCGCATGGCATCCGTGTCTGTCGGTTCAGTGCTGACTTCCATCTTGTAAGAGGGTGACATTGGACAATCTGTAGTTCCATTTGCTTTGACATCGAATTGATTCATCAAGTAGCTGATGTACTTTTCCATGCTCAGCTTAATATTAC
Organism: Pycnococcus provasolii; assembly: GCA_938743325.2. Classification (NCBI taxonomy): domain Eukaryota; kingdom Viridiplantae; phylum Chlorophyta; class Pseudoscourfieldiophyceae; order Pseudoscourfieldiales; family Pycnococcaceae; genus Pycnococcus; species Pycnococcus provasolii. Next base: position 650,404 of record OW568870.1, on the reverse strand, counting down.
CGTCGTCTGTCTTCTGCACTTTCACATTGAAAATTCTGTCGATTCCCTTTTTGTGCGTTCCGACGTTGAATTTCTTTTTCAGTGCCCTCATGAAATCGTCATTGATTTCTTGAGTCCTGCCTGCGATCTTTCCGTCGTCAGTGTGGACAAAGATCATCAGGTCCACCTTCTGATTCTCTCCGTATTTGAACCATAGGCTGGTGTCAGACATTGATTGCTCAAATCCATAGTCACGGAGAAATGCGAATAGATCACGCATCCAATTGTGCCCTGCTTGCCGCAGGCCATAGAGAGACTTGTTCAGCTTCCAGATCATCGGATTTCCTTTCAAATCAAGTCGTTCCAAACCATATGGCGGCCTCACCCTCCGCCGCTGCAGTTACTGTGGCCTGATGAACCACAATTGGCAGAAGGGCAGATACTACCTACACTTCATGTCCTTTCTGAAGAAGACACCATTTCGATTCAACATCCGTTTCTATTGGCTAGGATTAGCAGTCTATATGATATTCTTATCGGACGAGATCTTATGGTCCGACTGCGAGCTGTGGAAGACTATGTAGTGCAGATAGAAAAACCAAAGAAAAAAGGGTTAGGGTTAGGGTTAACCGTAACAGAAACGAACTGGAAGGAAACATACGGGAAGCCAAACAAGTGAAACAACCTTAAAAGTTAAAACAAACGCGGTCATTGGTCGAACCTCATCGGTCGACAGTCGGTCGGGATCACTCGGGAGGTTAATTAAGTCGGGAGGTTAAGTCGGGAGTTGTCCTTAAAAAACAAACGCGGTCGAGTGTCGGTCGGGAGGTTAATTAAGTCGGGAGGTTAAGTCGGGAGTTGTCCTTAAAACAAACGCGGTCGAGTGTCGGTCGGGAGGTTAATTAAGTCGGGAGGTTAAGTCGGGAGTTTGTCCTTACTCCTTAAAAACAAACGCGGTCGAGTGTCGGTCGGGAGGTTAATTAAGTCGGGAGGTTAAGTCGGGAGTTTGTCCTTACTCCTTAAAAAACAAACGCGGTCGAGTGTCGGTCGGGAGGTTAATTAAGCCGGGAGGTTAAGTCGGGAGTTGTATGCACCTATACCTCATAGGCATGATGGAGGGTCCCTTCCTCAAGTACTTGTCGACTTTTGGTATTTCCACCGACTTTGTTCTGTTCTGCTCTTTGCGGAGTGATGTTTCATCCGGAAGCCTTCGAAGTTTCGGACGGGTTTCAAGGTCGGCCATCTGCGGGGCCTGGCAAGTCAAGACCGTTGAACGTCCCATTATTTTATTTCATTTCATTTCATTTCATGCCGGTGGGTTTCATTAATTCTTCTGTGTGTGTTCATTCTTCTCTCGACTCCGTCATGGCCTCTAGTAGTGCACGCGTCTCATCCACGGCAGCCATCTCTAGCGCAACTCAAGGTTCCACCTACTCTGCTAATCACACTCTTGCGGCCACGAGAAGACAAACGTCCCTTGATATCAAAGAGCAGAGAGAACGCTCCATGGACCTCGCGGCGACGTCGTACACCGGTGATACCGAGACGAGAGAAAAACCAAAGATTCCTAAGCCACACGACGTTCGATCGCCAAGGGCTACGGCAGCGCCCGTAACTGGCGTGTCCGGGAGAATTGCTGACCTGTACGTACTTCTAAGCCGTCTTACTTGACCAAAAACATTCGTGCAAGTCAAACCGTCTGAACTGACAAACACACACACGCACGCACGCACGCACGCACGCACGCATACATACATACATACATAAAATTAATACAGGACGTTTGATCAGCTCAAGTCTGACCTGCTTCGTGTCTTCGCACCCGCCGCGGCGGCGATCAAGGCGAAGCAGCCGCTCAGACTCGTGCGGGTGTCCGATGGACGGTCGTGGCCATCCGCGGAGTTTCCCAAACACCTGCGCATGCGTGAGGTGTTCCGCGACGGAGACGCGCTGACGTGCCTCTGGGGGAAAGGTGCGACCGTGATGGATAAGAACGGCAAGCCAAGATTTCAATCTGGGTCGGCAACCACCTTCCTGCCACGCACAACGCGAAAGCACAAGCCGAAGACGGATAAGTCGCAACTCACACAGCCGCTCTCGGGGAAACTCGAGCCAGGCTCGACCGTGGCAATGCGAGGTGCGCTGCTAGCAAGCTTTCCCACTCTCAAGTCGCGCGTTCGCTACTCCGACGGCTCAAAACCTCAAGCCACGAACGCAACGCCTGCGTCGTCGAAGAAGGGCGGCGTGCCTGAGCTCGCCCTAGTGCCGAACGCGCGCGCTTCGGCTCGTGGGTCGTCACGCAAGTCTGATGTGCCTGGCACGCCTCAAGGACTCACGGAGCGTGGCAAGCATCTCGCCGAGGTTGCTCGCGGCGCGCAGGAGGAAGTTGCGCGCTCGGGAGTTCCGGACGACGAAGGTATCGCGATGTGGAGTGGCGCGGCCGTCTTCCAGCAGGGACGGCTCGTCGGTTCGACCAGCCACGCAAACGCAGACATTGTATAGCAAACTAAATATTTTTTAATAAAAGGACTAAATGATATTACTGAATTTGCTTTTGAGCACAGGTTCGAAAAAGTGCGTGAAAGTCAGCTCGCCCGCGTCGTGTTGAAAGTTTTTGGCGAAGGGAGCGTCACGTTGGTACACACTGATTTGTTGTTGTGCCCTTAAAGTCTTGGAACCGTTATTATCGCGCTGCGCATATTTTGTTATGCGATAGGTTTGGCGTATTGCGCGACGGGCATTCCGCTAGCAGGCGCGGGGGCAGGCACGCCGACGACGACCCCACCAGAGTTCGCTGAATAGGATTTCTCCCCCAGGTGTTCGTATCCGCCACCAGGGTTGGGTGAGCACGCCCCCATGGAGCACGCCCCTCCTGATGACGAGCACGCCCCCCTAGATGAGCACGTCCCCTTTCCTCCTGATGAGCGTTCGTAGAGCGAGCATGCTATTGGAGGCATTGGTTTCGTTGTGTCGACGCATCCCAGAACGCGCGCCATCTTGTGAGCGACGTACTCGACGCCGCTTATTAAAAGTCAGCACATCTTCCTTGTAAAGGTATGTAGGGTACAGTACCTATCCTATTACAGTACGCGAACGACGACGAACGTTGTTGACAAAGCAGGCTGAATTCAGTGCAGGGAAGGAATGAAGCAGGTGCGTGGCAAGAATGACAAAGATGCATGGACGCGTTCGGCTCGAACCCTAACCCTAACCCTAGCCGTAACCCTAGCCGTAGGTTAGGGTTTTATCTTTGGGGAAACAATGGGGTTGTCCAATTTTCTTTTTTCCTCCCCTCCTCCTTTTCCACATATGGCGGCGGTGGCGGCGGCTGTGGCGGCGGCGGTGGTGGTGGTGGCATACTGAACGCATACTGAACGCATATTGGTGTCCTCCATACTGATCAGTGTCCTCCATACTGGTGCGTGTTGTACTATCTCTGTATTCTGTTGGTAGTGGTGATATCTGTTTGTTTGTGTGTGTTTGTGTGTTTTTGTGTGCACGAAGATGTGGGGATGAAGAGAACGCTCAGTCGCACATTTGTTGAGAAAATTTTGACATCTGAATATAAGCTGAAGATGTTTTCGAGTTACATTCTGCAAGCCGGACCCACCTCTTTTTGTGTGTTTTTGTTGTCGCGTTTATTTTTTTTAATTTTCGTCCAATTCACGCGTTGCAGTGACAATGTTTGGGGCTAACCTCCTTCCCACCATAACTTCGCAGACTTTCTCATAATGTCGGACGGCAATGCGGCGACGCTCGCGCGCGCGGTGCGTGTTCCACCCCGTGAAGGACTCGTCGCGCCAGGAAGTGCTGTACTCGCCGAACCGCCGTGTGTAAGCATACTCTCCGTGGGCGTGCGTGCACGCGACGCGTCGCGCGCGACGGCAGCGCTTGCGAAAACGCTCGACGACGAGCTGAGACATCTGAAACGGGCGCGCCCGGCGCCGCAAGGCGCACTCGTCGACGCCGGCGATGGTGAGAAGGTGATTGAAGTGTGCGTATGCCGCGTGGCCTTCGACTGCGCGGAGGTGAGAGAGGCTGTCACACTGCAGACGCTCCTCGAAGATGCCGTCGGCACAACCTCTCTTCCGGATGAACTTAACGACGTTGCGCCGCTCGCCGTTGGATACGCTCTGCGTCGCGTTCCCTCGGTGGCACCTCCTGACGGAATAACGCGAAATGACTGGAGTGCGCGACTTTGGCCGTGCCACTTTAAGCCGACGAATGCCAAGACGGAGGCGAAGCGTGCGAGGAACGACGCGCCTTTCATTGGCATCTTCGCGCCTGACGTGCCACGAGACGAGGAGGAGCGCATTTTGGACACGATGCGCCGCGTGCTTGATGTGTGTGGTGTCGTCAACGACGGCGGCGAGCACGATGCCGCGGCTCTTGTGGACCCGTCCACCGGAGAGATTGTTGCGTACGCGACATCGTCGGAATGCGACACCACCGCACATCCGCTCCGCCATCCGGTGATGTTGGCGATCAATCGCGTCGCAGAGCGCGCTCGGCGCGTGCACGACAAGCACGCCGCCTCCCACGACCGCAAGCGTGCGAAGGGCGACGCGCATGATGACGTTGCGAGCCACGTGGGCCGTACGCCGGCTCTCGAGGGCTTGCCGTACCTGTGCACTGGTCTCGATTGCTACGTGGTCGTCGAGCCATGTCGCATGTGCTCGATGGCGCTCGTGCACAGCCGCGTTCGTCGCGTCGTGTTTTTGAAGGCGGACAGCCAACACGGCGCGTTGGCTTGCGCTTGCACACCTTTGGAGGGAATGTCGCGTGCTCCTTCTTCGAAACCTCGGTTGAGCACGCCGACGCACGGGTGCGGGAGCATGAACCACCACTACGAGGTGTTCCTGGTGAACTCTTTCGATCTTCTGTAAAGTACACTACAGTACAGTACATAGTCTAGCTATACATAGACTACCGTAACTCCCCGGGAGGTGATGGACGTTTCGGAACGCTGCTCCCCCATGGAACGCTGGTTGTGACATTAATGTTTGTGTTCCCTGGACTCCACTAGTACTACTTTACAGACAGACAGAGGTGGTTTACTGTAGAGGGATATGTATCCCCCATACCACCCGTCTGATGTCTGAACAGAAATCAATCTCCCCTCCTGTGATGATGTCAGGATGTCCCCGGGAGCCCCTTCACACCTTCTTTGAGAGGTGTCTGGAAGGAGAGGAGAGGACGTCTGGCCTTGCCCTTTCAGTTGCCCCCCGCCCCCCCAGGGGAAACCCCAACCCGAGAGACGTTTTGTTTTCCCTTCCCCGGGGCGGGGGGGGTGCTCTTGGAAACCCGTGTTTGGTTCGCGCCACGTCACTCCCCTCCGGAGTTCTGTCCCTGCCGAACTTGCCGAATTCAACCCGGCATGTCGGCAACACGCACACGTCTGTCTGTGTGTGTGGTGTCTTCATCTCCATCTCAATCCCCAGTCCCGTTCTTGCTGGTCTCTCTCCTTTTCTTTGTGTTGTACCTGCTCTCGGTGCCGTTCGCGCTTTGTCCCCCGTTCCTCGTGGTGTCCGTGGCGTTCGGGTTTGTGACACTATGGGAAATCTGTGAGAGCATCTACTCCTCGGTGCGGCCGCCTGGGCAGAAGAAGAAGAAGAAGTCAAAAAATAGTATGGGCGGTGGCTTCTTGGCGGCTGATCATGCTCCGAGTCATCAGTTTTCGGCGTTCTGGTATGCATTCCCACTCCGTCTTTGGGCACTGTTTTTGCCGACAGTATTTGCGCTCGGGTTGAACGAGTTTGCTGAAAGTCTAGACAATAACGACGCGACGCGCGTTGTGGGAGTAATCCTGAGCACAGGACTGCTCATTGGAACGTTTGGTTTCACCGTCGCGCACGAACTGCTGCACTCGCGACATCTGAAAGACCAGTATGCCGCGTGGACCATGACAACTCTTGTCTACTACGGCCACTGGAATCTGGAGCATCGCTACCACCACCACAAATTCGTATCGACTCCGCTCGACCCAGCGACGGCTTTGCGTGGACAGTCATTTTACTCGTATCTCGGCCAAACCGTTGGTGGCACATTCAAAACGGCGTGGAGCCGAGGAGGTGCTGGACGTGGCCAACGTCGTGTTCTTAGCTATCTCGCTTGCTCCGCGTGCGTGACATGCGCCTGCGTCTTGCGTGCTGGAGTTGCAGCTGGCGTAGCATACCATCTCGTGGTGAGCGCACTGGCGATTATGCTCCTTGAGGTGGTACAGTATGTTGAGCACTATGGCCTTAAGCGCAGTCAAACAAGCGAGAAGGCGAATCCGTCAAATGCTGATGACTACGAGGCGGTTGGGAACATGCACTCCTGGAATGCCAAGAATTCGTTAACCGACCTGATTCTGTTCAACCTTCAGCATCATGCACATCATCACGCGGAGCCAAAGACGGAGTACCATATGCTCGACGCAAACTACAAAGGCTCGTCGCCACAGCTGGTGCTGCCCTATTCCAGTATGGCGTTACTCTCACTTGTGCCGCCAATGTTCTTCTCTTCCATGGACCGAAGGTTGAAGGCTTTGCAATCAGGCGCAATCGAAGCATCTCTGTCGTGGTCCGACACTCCTGCGGTGCTTACCGCCGCAGGTCTTGCCACGCTGTCAATTTCCCTTCTCCGATACTAAGAGCACAAAGGGTTGGTATCTTTTTGACTGTTGCTGCTACGATTCAGTATAGAAGTAATTCGGGTAGAAACAAGGCGAGATGAAAGAAAAACACATGTAGCACCAAAAACACAAGAATTATTAGTTATTAAAATATGTAAACTTTACATCGGCGAATCTGACTCGCAGGACGGATCTACTAGCCACAGCGTCGGTGGATTGGCGGCGTAGTCGAAAATCACGCGACGATCTGCGATAGCATCGCCGCAAAGAAGGCCCATGCCAATCGACGACAAGTCGAGCGCACCGTTTGTGCCAGCGACGAGGGCCGACACGGGCGTGACAGTTGCGGCGACCGTCGAATCACCAAGATCACAATCTGACAATGCATCGTCACCACCGAGACGAAGCACAGACGGATTAGGGTGGTCGGTCAGGATACGCAGGCGTGGAAGAAGCGCGCGGCGCACGGTCATGGTCGAGCTGGCGTCGCCACCAACCCCACGCACCGACGCAGCGCCAGCCGCTGGTGAAGAGGAGGACGCCAAACTATCTCCATCGCCCGACGACGCCGAGGCGGCGGCAATCGCCGCGGCGCGCTCTCCGAACAAGTCCATCTCGTCCGCGGCACGCGCATGGAACATCGCCTCAACGCCCCCAGCGCCGCTGTCGAGCATCAGCAGCGCGGGCGACGTTGGCATAACGCCTCCCATCGCCTCTACCTCGCACCATACGTGCGGAACGTTAGAGATCATGGTCATGGTAACGCGAACAGCTCTATCGGGTGGTGGCGCACAGAAGCTGCCCGGCTCGTACAGTGCGACCTTCAGGTCATTCGGAGTTTGGCCGGATCCTTGTGCTCCCCTATAGCGCGAGGCTGGTGGTACCTCGACCGCCAGGCGCTGAAGCACGTCGAATCCGAGTATGCCATTCACGGGACCAGGGCGGTGAGTTCCTGAGACGACGCGCGCGACGCTCATCTCCATGAAAAGTGGATCCGAGAGAACGAGTGGCCCAAGGCGCAGCTCTTTCGCGCGCCGGTACTGGCTTGGCACCTTTCCCCCGACACCGCTGACGTGCACTTCCCCAAAGCCGGGAAGGTCTAGCTCGTCAGCCGCCTCTGGCTCCAGAACGAGACCACTCGCGCCGGTGTCGAGGATGAACCACCCGACGTCTCTGCCATCGATCAGCGGTCGCACGAGCACGTGCCCCGATCGCGTGCGCTGCGCGTCCACCAGCCAAGCGGATCCACGTTCGCACGCCGCCACCACCACGTCGTCGTCCTCGACAACCTCGGCTGGCGGCGCGGCGTACGCCGTCTTTGCCGGGGGATACGACTGCGTCGGCATGGCAAACTCGCGCGTGTCCTGTGCGTCATCGCTCATCGCCCATCGCACCCAGTCGACGCAAAATTCGTGCATGGACGCGCCGCCCGCGACGACGTGCGACGTTCGCCGCGGAAAGGGGAGCGACACGTCGTCGCCACCTGTCGCATCACACGTTCCCCAGTCGTCGAACAGCCACGCCTCCATCTCGCCGCACACCTGCATTTGCATACAGCTCGCGAGTCCCGTGTCCTCGTCCACGATGACGTGAGCGGTAACGCGTCCGTTTGGCAGGCGCACGCTGACGACGCTTCTTCTTTTGGGCAGGCTGTCGCGCACGGCTTCTGAACCCGGCCCTTCGAAGCTCGACACGTCGCTGTTCAAGAGCGCGGCTCTCACGTTGCCGACGTCACTGGTGTCAACTACGAGCCTTCCCGCCTGCACCGCTCGCGTCCAGTATCCTGTTCGCACCCACGCGCAGAGCAGACCTGTCTCCTTGTCGTCGAAGGTAAGTGATATGGGAAGTCCGTACGTGTCCACTTCCCACGTGCACTGGGGGCTCGCGACGTCCTCGCTGCCGTCGTATCCCCAGCGGTACGACATGTACTCGCCTTGTGCGCCTTCCCAGTACGACCCGTTGCGCGAGTCGGCGGCGTCGAACGTGAGCGACCACTCGATGTCCATGCCTAGATGTGTTCCCGTTCCCCCGCACGCGCACACGGCGTGCTTAGAGTTTCTGACGGCGTCGTCATCAAGCCTCATCGCGCGTCTGCATGCGTCGACGGTTCTGTGCATCTGAGCGGCTAACTGCGATGACGACGTTTCTTTTTGCTCCTCTCCTGCAGTGTCGTTTGTACCTTGATCGCCTTTGATATCTTCGAGAGATTCCAGAGAATCCGGTGTCCTTGATGCATCAACCGAAGATCCTGCATCAAGTGCCCTGCACACCACTCCTAACAATAACGGTGTTTGTGATGATGACGAACATGATGACGAGTGATGCCAAGCTCCTGCTCCTCCTCCCCTTATTCTTAAACAAGGTAGAGGCGACCCCCATGAACGGCTCCCATTTTTTCTTCGATTAAAAGACGAGATAGTACGGGACGAAATAATAGAAGGAGGACGTCTTAGAGAACGACGCATAGAACGACTACAAGCACGATTAGTGTTGTTGTGGTGGTCATGAGAATGAGAATGAGAATGAGAATGAGAATGAGAATGAGAGGAGTGCGATATGCATGGAACGGCCATGGCTTATGACAAAGTTCTACAAGAGCGAGGGAGCCTCCTGTTGTGGCGGCCGGGTCGCGAGGGACGGGCCCAAGCACCAAGGGCGAGGGGGCCACGAGGAAGGGAAGGGGCCCGTCCGAATCCGCACCCGGTCCAGGACTGCCTGCGAGGGGGAAAACGCCAGGCCTTTCCTTTCACATTTGACTACCTATATCTGGGGAACCACTCATGCACAGTACTGTCCTGAGTTGCATTGCCTTAAAAAAATTCCCTTCGTGCCTTTTATCATAGTGGTAGCTTCCTCCTGGTACACTGGTAGTACGAGTAGGCAGTCTGTTCGGGGATTCGTCGTTGAACTCAGATAGGGGATTGAGTAGGGACTTTCGGGGAGATCGGGGTTTCCCTTTTTCCTGCTAGATTTCAGATTTTGCGCCTCCTTTTCATCTTATCCTTTTTACCGTAGTGCGATAGGAGTGCCGTTGATAGCCTAAAGTTTATTTTATCGGCCGGTCATCTCCGACCCCTCCCAAGTGAAAGTTTCGTCCCGGCGGCCAATCCGGATCTGAAAAGCCTGCCGCCATACTTTTCCTTTTCAACTTCTTTTTAAAACGCTAGTCCTGTTTTGGTTCTGATCATCGTTCCCTCTGATATCTCTCAGCATGGTTTCATTTACTTCTTCACGTGACATTGCAGTGTCGTCATCAGTGTCGGCGGGTGTTCATGTTACGGGGATCCCGGGGATCCCTACGGCTACTCATGGCGATCTCTCTTCTCATTCTTCCTTCTCGTTCACAGCTTCATCAGCGTCGTCGTCGTCGGCATACAGACGCTCACCGTCGTCGTCGTCGTCGTTGTCATCTCGTTTCGCATCCTTATCTCTGGGCATCTCGTCTCGTATGAATGCGTGGGGGGGAATTTCACCTCACGATGGTGATGATAACAACAACAACAACAACCAGAAGCATACAAAGAGCCTGCTCACGCCCCGACCGGCGCCACTGTGGAACCCAGTCACGACCGACCTCGCGGCTGTTGACATCAAGCAAAGCGCAAAAATGCTACGCGAAGTGCCCATCAAGGGGGACGGAAAGTGCATGTTCAGAGCTATCGCGCAGGGACTCGCCGCGAGCCGAGGGATGGTGCTCAGCCCGAAAAAGGAGGAGGATGAGGCGGACGAACTCAGGCGACTCGTGCACCGCTCGCTGTGCTTGTCGCGAACCGCCGACGAGGAGGCGGCAATGCGAGAGAAGTTTGCTGACGCCATCTTCTCCATCAGTCACGGCGACCAAATCAACCTGCCGAAGTACTGCAGCCGTGTCGCTAGCCCAAGCCACTGGGGAGGCGAGCCGGAAATGATCGTGCTGAGCACACTGCTTCGCACACCCATCGCGGTGTGGACGCCGCCGGGACAGAAGGGCGGGCAAACCACGAGCAAGGGCCTATTCAATTTGAGCAACCCGAGCAACAACAACACAGGCTCGTACACGCTCGTTTCTGTCTACGGCAAGACGTTCGCCAAAGACGTCAAGAATGCTGGGCTCAAGGAAAACCAAACAGTCAAGGGTAAGAGTCCCATCTGCTTGCTTTACAATGGACGAGACCACTACTCGCTGCTCTTGTAATGCTGGAATTTGATCGTTCGGTACTTAACTTCGTCCAACAATTGTCCATTCACAACATTCACTTTCACCATTCAGCAACCGCGTTTTTGTACATGGCGCTCGTCATTTCGAAGGTAGGTAATCATAGATTACAAACGCGATCACTCACGTGTACTGGGCCGTGCACGACCACGCCATAAAGGCGTCTCTCCATGGCCATTGTATGTGGCGCTTATCATCTCCATGAAAGTGAAAGTATTATTATTATTATTTACAACAGATTTATGGCGTCGTTCCACGACCTTTTCGAACCTCCGCGAGCAAATCCTTTAACGCCGCATTCGACGCGTCCACCTGCAAACCACGCTCGCATATTTTGCAAGCCTCCGCCGAGTTGCCGAGCGCGACGTACGCTTGCGCTAGGCGCATGTACGCCTTTCCATATCCCTTGTCCGCCGCATGGGAAGCCAGCGCATCTTCAAGCGCGAGGTCTGGCTGACTGCGCTTCAGGCGGCACGCCGAGCGATTCGCGTGAAGCATAGCACGCGCGCGGCGGCCGTCGGCGCTTTTCACCTCCGCAGCGGATGTAGCTGCCCAGAGCGATAGCGCGTTCGTGTAGTGCCGAGCGGCGACGGTGTAATCGCCACGGCCAAACGCCGCATTGCCAAGTGACTTGCGAATGTCCGAACGTTCTCCCAGCGTTTGTGTCGAAGCATCTTCGCCGGCGGCGCCATACTCCGCCTCCTCCTCCTCTGTCAGGCCGTTGTCAGCCTGAGTTTCGTCAGTCGGAGCCATTTCGTCCACCGATGCCATCGCCGCCGCCGCATCCGCCGCGCCCTCAGGGGAAGTCCTGATTGCATCCGCGGTGCCACGAGCCTTTTCGATCGCCTGTGCCGCCGAGGTGTGCCCTGCGGCTCTCGCAACACCCGTCGCATCCAGCCCATCCTCGTCAAGCGCCGTGGCGTCGCAGAGACCCTCAAGAAGAAGCAGAGTGCAGCTTGTCGCCTCCCCATTCGAAGCAGCAGCATGCAGTGGTGTGCGATTGGCGCTGTTTGTGAGATTAGGATCCGCGCCAACAGAAAGCAGGTACCGAGAGCATGCAAGGTGGCCCCTTGCGCATGTCCAGTGAAGGGCGCGGTGACCAACGCCCGTGCCCGCCACATTCACAATCGATACGCCAAACCGCTCGATGTCAGACTTCAAGCCATCCAGGTCTCCTTCCTTAGCGGCATCCAGCCAACGCTTCGTCACGTCACGCGGGTGCGAAGCCGTGGACTCAGCAGCCGACGTGCGCGAACGTAGCATGGCGTCGCGTGCCGAGGCTGACTGCACGGCGGGTTCCGCTGCCGGCGACGACGATGCTGCTGCACCAGAAGACTCTGCGCCGCTTGTCGTCCGCCCTGCAGATTTGGTGGTCGCGGAGGACTTTGATGTTGACGAAGATGATGCGCCGCGATTCGATCCAGCTCCCCACATGTCGTCATACCGCTGCTGTGCTTCGGCGATCGCCCGCTTCGCCTCCGCCATTCCATTGTGACACGCCATGTCGTTTGCGTCTAGGGCAATGCCCTTCTGATACCACTTGAGCGCCTCGCCAGCCTGCCCAAGACCCACAAGCGCCGCACCCTTGCGAGCAAATGCCTTGGGCCACTTCTCCTTCGAGTACCGTATGCTGCTGTCAGCATCCTCAAGCGCGAGATCGTACTTTTTCTGTGCACATCGTGCGGCACTTCGATTGGAGAAGAGCACGTGGTTGTACTTGTCAAAGCGAAGGGCCATGGAGTACTGGTGCTCCGCCTTCATGTAGTTGCCTTGCGCGAATGCTTCGTTGCCCTTCTTGCGACACTGATCGATGAGCGAGTCGCCGTCATCTTCACCGCCCCCTGCGACACTAGTCTCTGCCGGCGTTGCGGAACGCTCGGGAAGAATCTCGTCGACCGCCGCCGCCGTGGGAACAGTCTCGTAGTGCTTGTGGCTCGGCTGAGGAGGCTCTGGTGGAGGCTCGTGCCGTGATGCGCGAGGAGGTGCCTGCTTCGGAAGGGAAGGTGGGGGTGCATCGTCCGACATATCCGACGCGCTGTCGTAATCTTCTTCGTCGTCTTCGTCTTCATCGTCGTCGCCTCCCATCTCCATCTTCATCATAGTCTCCATCATCTTCTTGAGCATTTCAGGCGACAGCTCCGGCTGACCGCCACCCTTGCCCTTGCGTCCTTTCTTGCCCTTGCGCCCACGTCCATCTCCACTGCCAGCACGGTTGTCCGCATCGAGCATCTCGGAAAACATCCGCAGAAGATCGGTTTCCGACATTCCAGGCATTCCCATGCCACCAAAGAGATCGTCGTCGTCGTCCAGACCGGCTCCTCCTCTGCCGCCTCTTCCGCGCGCACGTCCACCGCCACCACGTCCACCACCGCGCATCTTTGATGCCATGCCACCACGCATCGTACCACCGTAGCTACGAGACGGATCAAGCTTGATGCTGGCAAGCGTCTCTGGCGGGAATAGATCTTCCCAAGGTGCACCCATGGTGTCGATACCATCCGAGAACTTCATTCCTCTCGGAAACGTGCGCGGCGGGAACATGCACTCGGGGAATGGAAACGGCGGCATTCGCTTCAGGTCTGATGAAGACAGCGTAGCCATGACATCGTTCACTGACATGTCGCCAAAGAGCTCGGCCATCATCTGCTTGTACATCTCCTTGAAATCCTCCGCTGGAATGTCCTCGCGCTCGCCCGTGCGATCATACAATCGGCGTCGTCGCGGGTCGCTGAGAACATCGTTCGCCTGCGAAATGAGCTGGAAGCGCTGCATGGCCGCCTCGTCGCCACCATTTTTGTCCGGGTGCCACTTGACTGCCAAGGTTCGATACGCCTTGCGAATCTCGTCCGCAGTGCATGTTGGCTTAAGGCTGAGCGTGTTGTACAGCTCGAGGTAGGGCGGACCAGGCTCCTTGCCGATCTCCTCCGGCGCCTCCGCGGCACTGGGTGCCTGCTTTTTAGACTTCTTCTTGCGGTTGCCGCTACCACCGCCGCTGCTGCCGCCGGCGCCGGAGCTTGATGCTGGAGATGGCGCGGGAGCTGCCGATGCTGGCATCTCGGCAGCGGTGGTAGCGTGTCGCAGCTTCTCGCTCCGCGCACCACCGACTGATTCCTTTGGCTGAGACGGAGCTGCGCGTGGCGCCGGCCCTGAGTTCGGGTCAATTGCAAGGTACTCTTTCATCGCCGCGTCGTACTTCTTGCGCGCAAATTCGTTTGCACAGGCTACAAGCTGAGCCTTCTCGACGCCGTGCCATTCCGACTGCGCCACGCCGCCAAGCTGGAGCATCGCCATGGCAACCTTCAGTGGCACCGCCGCGGCGCCAGCTTGCACCACCTCGACAACCCGCGAGTACAGGTCAATTTCGGCGACGACGTCATTTTTCTTGCGTGTGACAGCCTCCTCGCGCGCGGTGTTACCAAACTCGTCCTGCAGCTTGGCGTTGCACTTTCCGTAGACGAGAAGGAAGCGCGCTGTACTTGCCTGCCCGTGCGCCGCTGCCGAGAAGAGCGCGTGCGTGCCTCCGTTGTTGACTGCGTTGGCGTCCAGTCCGCTGTCAATAAGCATCTTCGCAGCCTGCACGTGTCCTTTGGCGCATACCCAGTGCAAGGCTGTGTGTCCCATAAGGCTGTACGACGTTCCCTGTCCTCTGTACGCGAGCACGCGTTCGTTCTCCTTGATCATCGCCGTTAAGGTTGCGACTTGCCCCTGTTTCGCGGCATCCATCCAAGCACGTCCTTCAGCCTGCGTGACACCCGCCGCTTCTGCGTCTTTGCGTGCTTTTTCAAGTTTGCACGACTGTTCGGCCTCTTCTCTTCGGTCCGCTTCTTCACATGAGGCCAATAGAGCCGCGCGTCTTCGTGCACGTTCGTCTGCAAGCGAAGCAGCAGCTGCAGATGATGATGCAGAAGCATCTGCATCTGCAGACGAGGGAGAGGGAGAGGACCCAGAGGTAGGCATAATAATAGGTACAAATAATCTCTTCAATATATGAAGAAATAAGATCTGCTTGGGTCCCACAACGCTCACGCGAGCAAGAATGAGGGAATGGCCCCTGGGGGCAGAGGTGGCCAGGGGTGACAGGGGGGGGGGGGCGAAGCAGGCGTCCCCCCCCCAGCCCTCCCTCGGACCTCGGACCTCGGAGGAGGAGGAGGAGGAGGAGGAGGAGGAGTTCTCTGTTGGTAAGTTCTATGTATGTGCCGGTACCGTAGAGCGCTACTGTACGATAGAGGTGTACCTTTACTGTACCGTAGTGGCGGGAAACTCAGGACGTCTGGTGGTTATCGTAGGGTTGTCTGGTTCGGGTTAGGGTTTCGGGTTTCTGGTTAGGGTTTCGGGTTTCGGGTTTCGGGTTTCCTCCTCCCTTTTGATCTTCCCTTTTTGTGTGTGTGTGCTTAGTGGTGTGTGTTTTTTTGTTTCTCATTTTTGTCTCCTACCCGTACAGTAAGTAATTTTTAGAAATGTCGCTTTGGCGCACCCAGCTTAGTAGTTTTTTGAGCGGGTTTGCCGTCGCGTCCATGGCGTCTATGTTGCTTCTACGTAACGACGTCTGGACTTCACACCGTGTTTTGTCAGATCAAACCGCCTCGTTCGAATCACGCATCAAGTCTCTCGAGGAACGAATTTCAGGGGGGGCAGCGTGAAGCCGTGAGTGAACTACTTCCTTATACTATACGATATAGGTACCGTAAGTAAGTTGTTGTGCACTTTGTGTTCTCAGGGTTTTTTCTCAGGACACTGGTCACTCTCTAAGTGTGCACTTCCATGATGAATAGGAATAGGAATGTATCATAATATAACAACTGTTACATGAAGTAGCTTTTTTTCATAGACTATATAAAAAGACAAGGCACACACGCATGAGAAGCATGGGGGCGAGAGAAAAACCCAACCCCATTTCCCCGGGGGAAGATTTCTCCGATCATAATTCGCACATGCTGACGCGCGTGAACCACAAAGTCAAGTCGGTCGTCCCTCAAGTAGGTCGTGTCTGGCGTCACTACAAAACTACGCGTGCTCGTGCTCACGCCGCATCAGCTACTCATTGTACTATGTGGACGTCATTCCCGAACTTGGCCACTTTCGACCACACTTTTCAAGTTCCTCTCGACTACGCCAACCCAGCGGATCGGAACATCAGCATATTCGTGCGCGAGCTGCGAAAACCAAGTGACAAACCAGAAGCAGGTGCCGAAGCCGATGAGAAAAAAAGTGACAAGAAGTACCTCGTATACCTGCAAGGCGGACCGGGACACCGCGCGGGAAGGCCGACGGAAGGAAGTGGCGGTTGGATTGGCGCGGCACTCGACGCTGGGTTCCGCGTGCTGCTCTTGGATCAGAGAGGCACCGGTCTCAGCACACGCGCTAGCACAGGAATGCTGACAAGAATGGCAAAGCGGGATGGCGCCACGGCAACCGCAGACTATCTGAGCAACTTCCGAGCGGACAACATCGTGCGCGACTGCGAGGAAATCAGGAAATCGCTTGGCATCGAGAAGTGGACGTTATTGGGGCAATCGTTCGGCGGGTTTTGCTCAGTCCAGTACCTTTCACAAGCTCCGGATGCACTGCAGGAGGCACTCCTCACGGGCGGGCTGCCTCCGCTCGTCGCTGAGTCGAACGCGGCAGATGGCACGTATCGCGCGCTATTCCCTCACGTTCGTGCGCAGAACGCGAAATTCTACAAGAGGTTTCCTGGCGACGTTGCCGCCGTCAAGCGCATCGTCGAGCGCCTTCTCGAATCACCCGCGAAGTTGCCCATGGGTGGTACCCTCACCGCTCGTGGATTCCAGTGTCTCGGCATTATGTTTGGACTGCTGAGCGGATTCGAGACGGTGCATTACATCATCGAGGACGCGTTTGACGCGGATGGAGAACTCAGCCACGAGTTCCTCGCCGGCGTGGAACGGATCGTCGGATGCTCGGAGGCGCCCCTTTACCTCCTACTCCATGAATCCATCTACTGCAACAACGGTACAAGTAACTGGGCTTGTGAACGAGTACGAAATGAACCAGAGAATTTCGCACTGTTCGATGCGCAGACGGCCATCGACGAGGGGCGTCCTATATTGTTCACAGGTGAGATGATGTTCCCGTGGATGCTCGACGAGCTTAGCGAGATGGCTCCGTTGAAGGAGGTTGGCCACGAGCTGGCGAAGCGAGAGTGGCCAGCTCTGTACGACGTCGATTGTCTGAAAACATGCAAGGTTCCCGTCGCGGCAGCCACCTATGTTGAGGACATGTTCGTGCAGTTTGACCTCGCTCGCGAAACTGCTCGAATCATCGGCAGCGAGCACCGTGACGCCACCCTAGGTGGCGAGCACGTGCGTCAGCTCATGACTAGCGCGTACAATCACAGCGGCCTGCGGGAGGACGGCGCGGTGCTGTTTAAGGAATTGCTTGCGATGGCGCGAGATGAACACCCCGTACGGTAATAATATCTTCCTCCGGTTGTAAAATCATGGATACGCTTGGTTACTTCGAGCGAGTCATACACACAACCAGATCTCTTTGATCGTCTTCATCTTCCGTTGGATCCAACATACCACATTTGTTGTAGAAATCAACTATGCCTTGCAAGCGTACCGCTCCCGTTCCCGCACGTGAGTGCGCCATCAGTGGCGGGATTGCCTCACGTTCGCCCTTCCAACCGTACACGAGCCAAGATTCTCCCGGATAGGTCACGAAGTTCAAACCGTGTGAGAAAACACGGTTGATGGGAATTTCGATGTCGCTGTTGCGCTCGTTGCGGATCGCAAGCTCGATGTACTTAAATGCACCAGTATCAGAATCAGCGGGCCATGTCAATGTGCAGTCTTCGAATTCATCAGTTATCGGACGCACGGCGAGATAGTTGAACGGGTCGCATTCAGCGTCCGAATTAAACAACGCGTGTGAAATATACAACAAATCACCGTCATTTATCGTGACTCGTTGTTGTTTGTTCTGCTCTTTACGAGTAACTTCAAGCACAAACGACTCAGCTTTCGGCTCGTACACCGCCAGGCAATTCGCCAGTTCCTTGAGTGCCTTTTTGCACTCCGCGCACAAGTCGTCAAGTGCGAAGAACGTCGCCTCGTTTGTCAAGTCGTCGAGAAGCGCGGCGTTGGTCGCGACTGCAGCTGACAGTCGACCCGCGCGCATCCAAGCAAGCACGTGCTTGAAGAGCTCCGGGTCGCGGTCGACGAATATGCTGGGCGTGTTTTCGTCGCTTGCTTCCGCCCCGGCGAGGTCCCTCTTCACGGCCGCGGCGAGGTACCCGCCGCACGCCTCGATGGTCGCGAATGAGGTGACGAATCGCGTGCCTCCCGCGTCGACGGTGATGCGGCGTGCGGCCACAGCGCTGTCGTGGTGACGAGCCAACTCTTCGTCGTCGTCTTCGTCCTCCCGGCGTCGCTTATTACTGTTATCGCTGTTGGCGAGCGGCATGGCAGCGACTTGAAGGTTATAAAGATGGGCCGCAAGAACTGGGGGTCAAATGGGCGCCAACCCGAACGGAACTTCCCTTCAAAAGTTTCCCACCTCTGTTTCCTACATAGTTGGTAGTGGTAATGACGGCAAGCTGCGTCGGGATCGTGTTCTTGACCACCTTAATAGCCGTCTGATAACACCCGGCCATTGAGCTCACTAAAGCCTCACTTGCACTTGCACGTGACTTGCACGCTTGAAAACATAAAGTTTAATCTGGCTGGGCCTGTCTGTCTCTCCCCTCTATCCTTTTAATGACCAACCCCGCACATATGCGGGGTAGAGGCGTGTTAAAGATGGTGCCCGCCGTGCTGCAAGGTTGTAATAACACAAGATGATGTGTAAGTTGCCGATTCTCCTTCCTCGACCATCTGGTAGGACTTTCCAACGCCGAGCACCACTCCAGTAGCCGGTAGCCCTAGCCCTGGCCCTTACCCTAACGTGATGAGCTCCTCAAGCCGAGGCGACCCCTACAGGGCTGTTTCGGCCCAACCGCCCAGATGTCCAAACAACTTGTCATGGCGCGAAGTGCGCATGCCATTTCGCCTTGCAGGTCCAACCCACAGTCTAGACTGAAGGATAGGTAGTACAGCGCCACGCGTTCGCCATCGTTGCGCTGTGATGTTGCACATCAACGATCGGTAGTCCCTACGAGCGAGTGTGTGTACCTTGGGAGGTAATTAGACACCATGGCTAGACCGATGTTGTGAATCTTGCTACGCGTTCTGGCTTAAGAGACCTGTGGGTACCTTCTGTGTTTTTTACGACCAGTTGAGCACCACATGGGCGACTCCTAGGTGCCAACTTGCTGACTCATTGACAACATGAACAACGTTTGACTACTTCACCGTTCATGACCGTACAACCTACTATAAATTGGCTTACATGAGGACGTGACAACTTATTTAGACCTTACAGATATGTTGACTACGCTGTAGTACACAACTGCGCTGGGCATTGACCTCATGCGTGGCGCAGTTGGGCAGTTCCGCGCGTATCATCGCGTGTTTGGGCATGGCGATCGTGCGACCAGAAAAAGTGGGAAACCTCTGTGGGAAGGGGTTGGGGGAAGAGGAGGGAGGTGCTGGTTGTTTGAACAACGGCAGGGGGCCCCGTTTGGCTAAGTCGGGCTACGACCATTTCTCCCCTTATGTCCTACCCCGCAAATGTGCGGGGAAGGGCCGGTCACTAAAAGGATAGGCCTATACAGAGAGATACAGAGCACGCTTCATGACATCACGCAAGTCGCCTACTGTATTATTACAATAAGGCTAAGGTTAGTCCGGCCCATGCCATGTACGGTACATGTCGGGCAGGCGACGACTGGGTCTCCCAGGCTGCCATCTAAGGTTAGATAATAGTCTAGGATACCTCTCCCAGACTCCCAGGACCTAAACCTTTACAGTACTCCCCCTGGCAGCCTGGGGTGGTGACTCACGAGCACGCCGGCGGAGCACAGTACCTGTAAAATTTACCGTAAAAAACTTTTTAGTATGTGAAGAGAAACCATCGGCTTTACAGGGAGAGGAGACGAGAAAGCACGCCACCTGTCATGCTCTTAGCTACCCACCGTGGTAAAATTTAAGATTAAAGTTTTAGTACTACTATTTCATAGCGATCCGGCGAACTTCGAAGCACTTACGATACGATAGCGTGATATCATAGTCCAACACTCAACCACCTTTTGGCCAGCTGTGAGTTATATAGGTAAAGATATAGGTAAGATCCAAGCACCACACCAAACACGCCAGACGTCAGACGCCTTTAAAGGTGTGCCGTGTGTGCGTGTCGCGTGTGTGTGTGTCTTGAAGGTGTCGCCGCCCCCTTCCCGTCCATTTCATTTTAAGGTTGCCTCCCTCCAGGTGGGAGTTCTCGGCCGCCTGTTTCTTCTCGCATTTTCTCAAGTCATTCTCCTGATATATATTTCACTCGCAAACCAGTTCACGATATAATACAAACGTGTGCGTCTCCTGGCACTTTTGTGAGTTTTGTAGTATCTCGTAGTAGGGTAGATACCGCCTTAGATATCTCGCTCGTAGGAGATAGATAGATCGTATTTAAGCTTTAAGCTATGGCCTCTGAGACCACCACCACGGTGGTGGCGGCGAGCCCTCAAGGTCCACCACGTTCTCAGAAAAGTGGTGGCAAGAGCATAAAAAGACTGAAGAGTTATAACGGGGCACCGTCAACGCCCGCGGCACGGAAGAAGGATGCAGGTGCCGCGATGTGGAAAACGCTGCGGCGCTCCCGAACGAAGGCTGTACAAGAGTCTCGGTGGAGAAGCAAGGCGCAGTATGAGCTCGACGAGGACGCGAAGAAAACCAAAGAGCCTCTGTCACTGGAAACGACACGCGGGCTCGTCAAGTATGTCATGGATAAGGCGAACGTGGCGCTCAAGCGGAATTCGCAGTACGGCGTGTTGCTCTTTCGCATCACCCTCCTCTTCCTTCTCTTCGCGCTGCTCTACTACCAGGCGCGCGTCATTGTGGTCAACGAGGTGCAGTCGGGTGTCAGATACGTGACGGAGCAAGGATTGCCCGAGAAGTCGGTGTCAGGCACGCGCCGCTTTGACGAGCTGCAAATGGCCGTGGACTGGGTGCAAAACTATATGGTCGACCCAGCTTGGAAAGACCCCGTCTGCGGCGACGGCATCTGCGAACTACCGTTCGAGTCTCCGAGCTACGGACGATTCGGCTGCCAGGTTGACTGCGGAAGGTCAGAACGTACCAAAACTGCTCTGCTGCAGATGGCGTCCGACTTCCGAACGAAGGATGTGAGTTCGCAGGCGCTCCTCGACGCGGCATCGTGGAATCTCTGCCGTGACGATCCGGTGCGTGCCGCCTACGGGCTCGACGACTTGTGCGTGCACGGCACCGACCAGTCGTTCCCTGGCATCAGTGGTGTCGGCGTGTCGAGCGTGACGGTGGAGCCTGGCAACTGGCGACTTGTCGTCAATGGCGACTACCTTGGGCGCACGAGCGGCTCCATGCTCCTGAAGGATAGCGCCAGTGCGTCTCGGCGGAGCGCAACGGAACAACCTGTGCTAAGCACGGTAACCTCAGACACGCCGTGGGAAATGTGCAGGGCAAACTCGCCATCGCAGAAGGCAGTGTCGCGTCGCAGAGAGCTCGGCGCTTCACGCGCTGCGCCCGTCGCGCCGGCGCAGACGCAGACGCCCGAGCGCAGATTTCTCCAGGGCTCGTGCAAGGACTACGTGATCGAGGCTGGTTGCAGCCGCAACGGCTGCACAGCTGCGCAGACGTTCACCGTCCCAAAGCCCTACACCAAGGTTTTCTTGTCGTTCGGCGCTTACCAGACGGACTTCAACTCGAAGTCTTCGGAGAACGTGGAGTGGGTCAAGGTGAACGGCGTGGGCATCACGTGGCAAGGCGCGAACAACGCGATCGAGTCCAAGTGCTTCCCGGGCAAGCAGTGCAGAAACTCAAACGACCCTGTGCTCAACGAGCTCTTCTGCTGCTTTGGAACGTGTTCTGGATCGTCGGCGAATAATCGCGTCGATGTGACGAATTTCGTGCACGAGTCGGGATTTGTGAAGCTGTCGTCCAAAGGAGGTCGGGGCGTAGGCGGATTCTTAACATGCAAGGCAAAGGGATACGGGTACTCGGTTCAATGGAAATTAACAGTTTGTGGAGGCGCACCAGCGCCGCCGCCATCGCCGCCGCCGTCACCACCACCTTGGCCCCCTTTTGCGGAGCCAAAATGCTGTGACGAGCTCAAGTGGCCAGTATCAAAAAAGTGGGACCAGAGTGCCACAATATGTGCTGAATCAGATGGAATTTTGAAATGCAAGAGGGATATGTCGTTTGAGAACGCCAACTACTACTGCAAGTCATTCGGGGCACGACTATGCACGATGGAGGAATACGCGCCTCAAACCCAAGGAACCGGGTGCGGTTTTGATGGATACGTTGGATGGACAAGCTCCAAGGGCAATTGCCCTGATGGCGAACGCATGGCAGTGAGAAGCACGTCAAATCCTGCTGGCAAAAAACAAGGATGCTACAAAGAATCTGATCCTCTCGTAGTGCGCTGCTGCGCTGATCCTTGTGGGGCGCCGCCACCGCCGTCGCCACCACCGTCACCGCCGCCGTCGCCGCCGCCGTCGCCACCACCTTCGCCAGTCGCATCGCCTTCTCCCCCTCCTTCTCCCCCTCCATCTCCGCCGCCTTCTCCCCCTCCTTCTCCCCCTCCATCTCCCCCCCCATCTCCCCCTCCTTTTCCACCTCCAAGTCCACCGCCTTCACCGCCGCCGCCGCCTGCTTCCAAGGCGATTACGGCGAAGTTCTTCGTTGGTAGCACGACGGCAAATTCCATCTCGGAAACTGAGAGAGGTGTATTAAGTATGGCGATCAGTGCGGCGATCAAGGTGTCGCCGAATGCTATTGAAGTGAAAAAGGTGGAGACTCTTGGTGAAGGCGCGATCATACACGTTTTGATAAAATTGTCTCCCAGTGCAGATATAGACGCAGTGATCTCACTTCTGGAAAATAGCATTTCGAGCGGGAAAGTGCTGAGCGATGCGAAAAATAGTCCACAAAGCGGTGCTCTCGGTTCGATGTCATCGCTGGCTCTTGCTGAGGCACCAAAAGGGGCGTTTCCACCTCCACCTTCACCACCTCCATCTCCACCTCCATCTCCTCCACCTTCACCACCTCCATCTCCTCCACCATCTCCTCCACCTTCACCACCTCCATCTCCACCACCTGCACTGTTTCAACCGCCGCCTGCTCCTCCAGCTCCACCTTCACCACCTCCACCCTCGCCCCCACCTTCACCTCCACCATCGCCCCCACCTGCGGTTGTTAATTCCCCGCCACCGCCGCCTTTACCTCCATTTCCGCCGCCTTCTCCTCCTCCATCTCCGCCGCCTTCTCCACCTCCATCTCCGCCGCCTTCTCCACCTCCATCTCCGCCGCCTTCTCCACCTCCTTCTCCGCCGCCTTCTCCACCTCCTTCTCCCCCTCCTTTCCCCCCCCCACATCCCCCTCCTTTTCCCCCTCCATCTCCTGCCCCTCCCCCCCCTCCGCCAGCGACGAAGTCGATCGAATTTACCCTGTCGGTTACGGGATACACGGCAAATTCCTTTGGCGACACGGAAATTCAAGTCTTCAAGGAGTCAATTGCCACGCTTCTCAACGTGGATCCACAGTCAATCAGCATGAGCGTCGAGAGTGGTAGTCGTCTACGGCATTTAACTCAGAGCGAAAGTCTCCAGCTCAAGGTGACAGTTGCTTTGCAGTCTTATATTTCCGAGGGAATGATGGCGAGCCAGGTCTCATCATCGATCTCGGGCGGAGCACTTTCAGCCACCCTCAGCCAGAAACTTCCGCAGCTAGGTGCCATCGGACTGGCGAAAGAAGTGACTATATTCACCCCCCCACCTCCGCCAACTCCACCAAATCCGCCACCGCCGCTGCCGCCGCCGCCGCTGCCACCTCCGCCGCTGCCACCTCCACCAACTCCGCCGCCACCTCAACCTCCTTCGCCGCCGCCACCTCAACCTCCTTCGCCGCCGCCACCCACGCCCCCAACTCCACCACCGCCCCTAAATCCGCCACCGCCGCTGCCGCCGCCGCCGCCGCCGCTGCCGCCGTCACCACCTCCACCTCTCCCTCCCGCGCCGCCGCTGCCGCCGCCAGATGCACCGCCGCCGCCCAATCCTCCACCACCTAATCCAAACCCGCCAAATCTTCCTCCACCTTCGCCTCCACCGCCTTTTGCTCCGCCACCGAACCCTCCTCCAGATGCACCGGGTGCACCATTGCCAAGTCCACCTCCATTACCACCGCCACCGCAACCTGGTAGCGTCTTCGGAGGGGGTGCTGAGGTAACAATCGTCGCGGATTCACCGCCACCGCCGCCTTTCCCGTCTCCGCCGCCGCCAGATGCACCACTTTTTGCGTATGCCGCATCGACGACAACCACGACGACAACCACGATTTTGCCCGATATTGTATCGCCCACTCTGGATCTGTTGGGCGGTTCAACATTCGAGGTTGCTCTCGGTGCAGAATTCAAGGAGCCAGGCTACATCGCCTCTGATCTTCGCGACGGAATTCTCACGGATTCTGTGGTCGTCAGCGGTGGTCCGATCGATACGGCAGTGGTGACGACATTTGTGCTCACATACACTTCGTGTGATTCTGCTGGAAACTGTGCATCAAAAGAGCGAATTGTGGAAATTGTGAATCCATGCCCACCAGGAGAAAAAGTTTGCCCCGACGGATCGTGCTCGACCGGCGGTGGAGCGTGTGGAATTGACTTGGACAGTTCCATGGAAAATGAGACGCCGGACGTCGAAGTCTACGTGCCCCCCGCAGACACGACTCCGCCCACTTTAACTATTTCGGCACCCACGGACGGATCGGCTTCATTTGAGCAAACGGCATCTGGGGTCATTACGGTTAGTCAAGAAATCCGACTATACGAGGAATTTAGCGACATATCTGGACCATACGGCGGGTACGTCGCGATAGATGACGTAGACAATGACCTGACTGCCTCGGTGACTGTGCAGATCAATCGTCCAATCAACACCGAGACAGTGACCGAGCCTGGCGAGGAGTTCCAACTGACCTACAGCGTGTCTGACAGCAGTGGGAATGAAGCGCCCAATGCGGTGCGTAAGATTGCTGTGATTGACCCATGTGCGGAAAAGGGCGAAGTGTACTGCAAGGATGACAAGCAGTGCCACGCGGACTGCGTCTTCTCATCATCGGGCTTCTCCGTGGTGGATGATGACCTCGATGCGAATTCGCAGGGATCCACGGAGCCTCTCGCCTTGACAGTGCTAGGGCCAGGCGCACCTGGCAAGGAACCGCTGCTACTTCCGTACGGCTCAACCTACGACACGTGCAAGTCGAATGCCCCCGCTGATCAGGTTTGTGATAAGGGCGCAACGGCGTCGGGAGGCGTCACGCCACTTCAGACGATGCTTGCTTGTGGTCAGGAGTACGGGTCGAACAAATTGGGCGGATGTGATATTAATTCGTTTGCTACCGGAGATTACGAAATTGAATATTCTGTGACAGACTTTGCAGGCGAAAGTGTTTTCGCAAAGCGCCGCATACATGTGCGCCACACGGACGAGACTTGTCCGCCTGGTGAGCGTGCATGCGAAGGTGGCATGGCGTGCTCGCAGGATAGCAGGTGCGAGGGTGAGCTCGACATTGCGACCGATGAAGGTGAAGAGGAGGTGCAGCAGGACCTTCCACCAGCGATGGCACTGGTCACGAATGATTTTGTCGGCTCATCGGTGTCTGTTCGTCAGTATCACCCTTATAAACCGTGCGATGCCACGACTGACTTCGTGCCGACAATCGACGTCAAGTGTGAACCGGGTGCAACTGCTGTCGATGACTTTGATGGTAATCTCACCTCTCGCATCCTTGCATGCCCACCCGCTGATTGCATCAACAATGGGCTGTCAGGCGTGACAGACTCCGCGTGTATCGGACATGAATTTGCTGTCAAGGGACTCCAAGGCTGTGTGAACACGTCCGTTGCTGGCAGCGTTTACGCCGTTGAGTTCATAGTGAAGGATAATGCGGTGCCGTCGAATGTGGCAATCGTACAGCGCACTGTCACCATCGTAGATCCGTGTGACGAAGGATTCTACTGGTGCTCGGACGAGTCGAGCGAACTTGGCGGCTTTTGCAGTGACGTCGAGTGCAACCTTCGAGAGTCCTTGCTCTCGAGTGCCGCGAACTTGATTGAGGAGAATTCGCCGCCGACGATCCATCTCGTTGGTCCGATTGAGGTGGATGTGAACTATCTTGGAACTTCGAGTCGCAGTGTACGCGTGTGCTCCAGTGCTGCTGAGGGATCCCAATTGCTTGAAGACTGCTCGCAAGGATCCTGCGTGGTCGCTTGGCCGTGTGCAAGTTTTGCGAATGACACGCAGGATGGCGACCTTACGGGCGACACAACTGTGCGAGAGTCAACTTGCGATGGAAAGCCAACGGGTGAGCCATGCGCGAAGTGTGGCGTCGCTTCATTTGATCTGGGCAAGCAAATTCAGTGCAGTCCAGGGAAGTATCGTTTCGACTACACCACGAAGGACTCGTTCGATTATCCCTCGGGAGGTTTGACTGTGATCGTCAACGTCGTCGAGGTGGCCGTCTCAGAGTTTAGCTTCACCGTGAGCAGCACCGCACCTTCGTATGGAGCTGCAGTGGAAGAGGCAAACATGATCAAGAATCCTGATTGTCATCCCTCTCGAATGGTCGGTGTTGAAGATATGGAGGTTGTGTGTGCGTATGCGTCTAGTATTCGCAAATTTGTGAGCGACGTATCCGGCGTTGATAAGAATTATGTCAACATTACCACGGTAGATTTGCTGGGGGATGCCCCTCCGATGGATTATCGAATCACGGTGGTAGTGACGGTGACCACCACCGAAGCACCGGTTACATCACGCCGATATCTACAAGAGTCCCAGCCGACATCAGCTGCAACAGCAGCCGCAGGCGATGTAGCACAGAAGATTGGAGCAGTTACGCAAGATGGTGAAGGCTTTGGTATTCTCCTCGGAGAGATTGCCGGTGAAATGGGTGCAAGCGTTGGCAGTGTCGTGGATGGGTCCGCATCTCAGCCAACCACCTCGCAGGTGACAGACTCGGTCAATCTGTCGCAGGTGGCATTCACTCGACTTCAGGCAGAGCTCGACGACATGAATGGGTCCTTAGAGACTCTTCGACAGACTATGAGCGAATCAAAAGAGCTTAGCGAGAGCATGGCCGAGGATACGAAGACATCCCTTCCAGCCCACTTTTACAGCTCGCTCGCCGGTGCCCAGGATGATCTGGGGGATGCGATGTCAAAGGCAGACGAGCTCATCGAACTGAACAAAATTCTTGTGGCAAAGTTGGACAACATGACAAACGCCTCTGCTCAGGCGCTGCTCGAGCTCGAGGCTGATGTCAAAGAGAATGAGAGAGCTCTGAAGAATCTGATTCAAAGTGATGGTAATAGCTCAATTGCCGCATTGACTCAGTCACAGTGCCGCCGCAATGGACAAGGCCAGCTTCGTGCTTTGTTCAGCGTAAAGGCGGAAGGTGAGCAGAGTATGGGCACTGGCGAGGAGATTGATTTGACGATGTCGCCTCCCGCATATCCAGCCGGCATGGTTCAGGCACCGCCGCCGCCGTGCGAGTGGCACGGCTTGGCAAATTCGCTTGATGACTCGTTCGTGTTCACTATCATGTCAGCCGTTGGGTTGGCCGCGCGAGATGTGTTTGAGCTAAATTTGTATCCCGTCGAACCGAATGAGAGCAACGATGTGCTGTCCAAATATTTGCTCAACCTCCGTGACGAGAGTGGCTTTCAGATGACTGTTCAGTTGTACCCGCGTGCTGGACTTAGCTGGACCGACGTTCGCCGCCTACGCGTATGGAGTCCGGAGTACGCATCATATGGCGGTCCAACAGGAGATGTCTCGCTTGCTGACGTCGAGAAAGACGTCCTTGCGCGTGGAAGGGTTGCCGCAGTCAGGAATGGGGCGGCGATTGCGAACGACGAAATTCGAGTGCTCTACAGCCAGTTCACCGAATCGCCTGTGCAAGTCGCGGCCAGCAATGCTGACTTCACTTCTGATTTTTCTGATCTCATGAATGTGACCACAACGCCTCCTACCGTGGCTGATGCGATAGTGGTTGCCTTCTATGTGAACCTTACGCGAGCGTCACAGCTGATCACCCCTTGCGCGCCGCCGCCAGCCCCTTCGACAATTGAGGAGCGTCCATTCAGATATGCACGCAAATTGCTGCGCTCATATAATGCACCCAACAGGAGGAAGCTCGAGAAAGTGACCAAGACGGATAATCGCACGTCAGAGATGTGGGGTGGGTACGACGTGGTAGATGTCGAGCAGAGCGGCAAAGTGCAAAATCCAATGACGTACATTCGAAAGCGCTTCGTTGGAGACGCGGAAGCCAATCGCATCATCGGAGGGGTGCTTTTGCAAGCAGTCCAGCGCAAGAGACGTTGCAGTGCCACAGAAGATACTCCGCGTGGATCGGACGTTCAAGAATTAGGTCAGTGCTACAGTCGCACTGAGATGGACAGTGCTCCATTCGGCTCGAATCCGATTTTCCGCGTCGGATCGTCAATGTTCGATCCAAAGATCGTTGGCTCAGGCAGTGGCCCATCTTTTGGCGACGGCGTGTCCAAATACTACAACACGACTAAAAGTGGAACAACCGCGGAAGTTGGACCGTCAGGCTTTCCATACGCATTTTTCGCGCACGACACGTCGGGCAAGCAGCTTTTCCCGTCCCGCATTAACAGCGGTTTTGACCCGTCGTACCCCATCCACGTAGATGGTGCACTGACGGGCAAGTCTGCGAGCCGCATTTTCGAGTACGTTCGCGAGGGTCATTTCGTTGCTCGTGGCACTGATCGCGTGCACGTATCAATGCTGGTGCACAATGTACGCTCTAACGTGTTTTGCCGCGTCCGGTACACGTTTCAGCAGAGTGATGGTGGCCTTGTCGAGATGACGCAATCGGAGGAGTATTGCGTTCCACTCGTGAAGTACACAACCTGGGAAGAGATTGTGATAGGCATTGCAGAGGGTATTTTCACTGCCTTGATCGGATACCTACTGATCCGCCAGACAAGGAAGCTGATGAAGGTGATTCGTGAGCGCCTCAACGTACCAGCGTTCGCTGTGAAGTCGTATCGCACGTCGCTCACGTGGAAAGTGGTGAAGAGCGCCTTCTACGTGTTCATCTCCTCCTTGCAATTTAGCGCGATGGTTGTGTGGTGGCACTTCGTCGCTGACTCCGTATCCATCTTTTCGTACGATGAGCGATATATGTGGTACGACGGCGTAGCGAGCTCGCGAGGGCGACCTTTACTTACGGCACGTGACGGTCCGGCAGAGACGTTCGACGGAATGAATCCTGCTGGAAGCTACAGGCACCTTCTTGCACATGACACAACTAAGGGAATTGGCCCATATGTACGTCTGCATGACAGCGCAGAAACGATGATCCAGTTGTTTTCCTCGTATAGCATGACGCAGAGCCTTGCCTTCATCCTTCTGTTCATCAACATATTGTACGACATGAATTTCAATAGGAAATTTCACGTGGTGATTGGAACGCTCGTGAAGATCATGCCGCGTCTGTTCACCCTTGCCATCATCACGGTAGTTTTCACGGCTGGCTTTACGGCGTGGTTGTACTTCACCCTTGGCGATCGCTTCGAGCAAATTCGAACCGTTGAGGAAGCACTTTGGACCACGAGCCTTACGGTACTTGGTGAAACGAATCATTTTTCGATATTCCGATTGTCGACGGGCGCAATTATGAGCGAGTGGGATAAGGCAAGCATGCAACTCTGGTTCTACATCGAGCCCTTGTTCATGTCATTCCTCCTCCTGCAGTTTATCTTCGTCATCATCCTCGATACCTACATCGAGAAGGTTGACGAGGCGCGACACGCTCCAGGGCTTCTTACAGACCTGTGGCATATCGCTCTTTACTTCTTCGACATTTTCGTTGTGCGCACTGCTTCCAACAGGCAGCTTTATAATGCTTTCGATACGATTTTGGGCAGCCGTGCCCTTCTAGACGATGAAAAATCGAAGTCGAGAAACAAGGATGTCAAATTAGGTTCACTTCTTTCGACACTTTTCAACGACACATCGAAGTTGCTTGACGACAACAGCAATGGGGCGGATGCTCAGGAGATTGACTTGGACTTTGCCCACGAAGCGTGGCCACAGTCGCGCGCTGAGGATATGCAGAAGAAAGCGCGTTTCAACATTTCCGGAGGTCCGCACAGGAGACGGTGCATTGATACTGGCCTGGTGAGCGTCAGCGAGGAGGAGTTTGACAGCATTGTCCAAGATCTGGTTCGCGAACTCTCCTCGTCCGAAAGTGGTCGTCTGTCCAGTATTGCGGCTAACATTTCTTCAAGGGACCTTGTGGCTGAGCTCATGAAGCGTTTTGCGATCACAGACAAGGTGACATCCGTGGTGGCTCGTATTCTGGAAGGTCGACAAGGATTGATGCGTCGACGCCTGCCAAAAGTTTCTCACTTGGATATTCATCAACGCTTCGTGGTGATCCGGCGCGTGAACATGATTCTGAGAGCGCGTATGTCGCGATTCAACACTTTGTGCGAGACCTCGTCGAATGTGCTGAACGATCCCGGCTCTTCGGCGGCAAAGGAGCTCCTCACACAGCGCAGTGTCATGCGTTTGATGGAGAATACTGCGCTGGAGAAAACGCTCGACCTTGAAAGGAGCATGAAACATTAAGTTCGAAGTTAGACTAGGTAACAGATTTTTTGTAGTACTATACAAACCAAACCAAACCAAACCAAAAAACATGCCACACCACACCACACCACAGTCTACCATAAGAATACCATAGACTAGACTAAGAATACAACACCACACCACACCACACCACACCACACCACACCACACCACCCATGAGGAAGAGGGTGAACCCAAACCAAACCGAACCCAATCCTAAACCTCTTGTAACCCTAACCCCATAACCCTAGGGTAACCCCCTGACAACCCAAAAGGACCCAACAAGAACACCCGTATTCTTGTGCCTTGAACAGGTATCCCAAGACCGCAAGACGAAAACATAGAATGCCGACCGAACGGACCTTAAAAAAAACCAAACCCCGAACTACCACCACGATTTCAGACTCCTCTTATTAGGAACCGATAAGGCCATTCATTATCCCGGGTTCGGATAGCTCAGCCATGGCCATGGCTCTGATGTCGCTCTGTCCACCTAAGAATACACTACCACCTCAAAAGCAGCGTGTGTCTGCATATGTTGGTGGTGGCTTGCATCCACGTGGGTTACGTGCGCATCATCATCATCGTACAAGGCGTGGTGGCTTTTCATTTTCACTCGTGGCGGCGGCTTCATCTTCCGTGTCGTCAACGTCGCCTACGTCGCCTGCGGGGAACGCGACTTCCGATCAATCTGCAGGTAGTGATGATGTGGATCCACCTGCAGAGTCGGCCAGCAAGCAGGAGTTCATCGCGTCCGTCGCTTCCGGGAAGCACAACTTCGTCCCGCTCGTCGAGCGTGTGTTCAGCGACCAGCTGACGCCCGTACTCGCGTATAGAACTCTCGTACGGGAAGATGACCGAGACGCGCCGAGCTTCTTGCTGGAAAGCGTCGTGAACGGAAACCAAACCGGACAGTTCTCGTTTGTCGGTGCACAGCCATCTATGGAGGTGTTCGCACGTGGTCAGCGCGTCGTCACGCTCAACCACATGGACGGAACGCGCACGGAGGAGGACGACTGCGAGGACCCCATAGGGGTCGCGCAGGCGATCAGTCGAACGTGGAGTCCCGCAACGTGCGAGGCGATGCCGCCGTGCTTCACAGGAGGCTGGGTCGGGTACATGGGATACGATACCGTGCGCTACAACTTCCCGGGGAAAATTCCCTTCTCAAGCGCGCCGAAGGACGACCGCAACCTGGGCGACATGCACCTCGCGCTTTACCAGGACGTTGTCGTCTTCGACAACTCGTCCAAAATTGCGTACAGCATACACTGGGAGAAAGTCGAAGCCGGCACGGACCCGGAGGTGGCGTACGCGTCCGCACGTGCCGCGCTCGACCGGCTCGTCGAGCAGCTCGAGCCGCACCGCAGCCCGGTTCTCACACCAGGCGCCATTGGCGAGCTCGACCTGAGCCTGCGTGGACCTTCGGAGAACAGCAGCAACATGACCAAGGAAGAGTTCATGGAAGGCATCGGGGAAATCAAGGAGCACATCGCCGCAGGAGACGTTTTCCAGCTCGTCTTCAGCCAGCGCTTCGAGAGGCGCACTTTTGCTGATCCGTTTGAGATTTATCGCGCTCTGCGCGTCGTCAACCCGTCGCCGTACATGTTCTACGTGCAGGCACGCGGGTGCATCCTCGTCGCATCGAGTCCGGAGATCCTGTGCAAGGTTTCTCCTCCGGCACAGCCCGGCACGGCGTCCGCGTCGTCCGCATCCGCATCGGCGGCGCACGGCAACGGGGCTTCGGCAGACGCGTCGGATGCTGAGGTGTGGAGACGAGGAGGAGTTGGCCGCGCAAATGCGCTGAGCAGCAGCACGCGTGATCTGCCCCCGCGCACTGTAGTGAACAGGCCTCTGGCTGGAACGCGGAAACGAGGCAAGACGCCCGAGGAGGATATGGCGCTGGAGATT
Organism: Pycnococcus provasolii; assembly: GCA_938743325.2. Taxonomy (NCBI): domain Eukaryota; kingdom Viridiplantae; phylum Chlorophyta; class Pseudoscourfieldiophyceae; order Pseudoscourfieldiales; family Pycnococcaceae; genus Pycnococcus; species Pycnococcus provasolii. The sequence goes on along the minus strand of OW568870.1, from coordinate 617,950 downwards.
GACTTGCTCGCCGACGAAAAGGAGCGTGCGGAGCACACGATGCTCGTTGACCTCGGGCGCAACGACGTCGGCCGCGTGTGCGCACCCGGCTCGGTGAGCGTCGACGCGCTCATGGAAATTGAGAGATACAGCCACGTGATGCACATCTCCTCGACGGTCACGGGAACGCTTCAGGAGGAGAAGGACTGCTGGGATGCGCTGCGCGCAGCGCTTCCCGTGGGAACCATCAGCGGCGCCCCAAAGGTTCGTGCTATGCAGATCATTGACGAGCTCGAGCCCACGCGCCGCGGCCCGTACGGCGGCGGCGTTGGCACGGTGAGTTTCCAGGGAGGCATGGACGTTGCACTGGCGCTTCGCACGATGGTGATCCCGACAAGAGACGATGATTATCTCTATGATTATAAGCCGCGCTCTGAGGGCGACGGTGACGACGGTGCGGACGCTCTGAGTGCGCGTCCTCCCCGACGCGAGTGGTGCGTACACATTCAGAGCGGCGCGGGTGTGGTTGCGGATTCGAAGCCCATTGCGGAGTACGAGGAGACTGTGAACAAGGCTGCGGCGTTGGCTCGTGCCGTTGACCTCGCGGAAGTCGCGTTTGCAAACGCGAAGAAGAAGTAACACCATAAAAGAAACCATCCTCTTGAAAAAAAATCGTGCGTGCGTCCATGGTCCTATGAACCCCGAACGTGGATTCGGAATTATTATTCGGGGTTGGCATCATGGGTCTCGGGCGGCGGTGACCTCCCCCCTCCCTCCCCTCCCCAAGCTCCTGCGCCCCATTCCTAAACCAGTCGTTGTCGTCGATGTCGTCGTCGCTGCTTCCGTCGGCGCCCCTGTTCATCCCGCAGTCCGTGCTCGCTCAGAGGGCCGTCTTGGCTGCCACGACTCAGGGAGCTGCTGGGTCAGGGTCAGGGGCGCAGAGGCGCAGGCGCAACCGTGGTGGAGGTGCGAGTGCCGATGGCGTCGGCGATTCGCCATCGGTGCAAGGTGACGGCGCCAGGTCTGGCCCTGCAACGAGTGGCACAGAAGCACCGGCGGCGCAGGCGCGCAGGCGCAACCGTGGAGGCAACCGTGGAGGAGGTGCGAGTGCCGATGGGGTCGACGCCTCGCCATCGGTGCAAGGTGACGGCGCCAGGTCTGGCCCTGCAACGAGTGGCACAGAAGCACCGACGACGGCGCAGGCGCGCAGGCGCAACCGTGGAGGCAACCGTGGAGGAGGTGCGAGTGCCGATGGGGTCGACGCCTCGCCATCGGTGCAAGGTGACGGCGCCAGGTCTGGCCCTGCAACGAGTGGCACAGAAGCACCGACGACGGCGCAGGCGCGCAGGCGCAACCGTGGAGGCAACCGTGGAGGAGGTGCGAGTGCCGATGGGGTCGACGCCTCGCCATCGGTGCAAGGTGACGGCGCCAGGTCTGGCCCTGCAACGAGTGGCACAGAAGCACCGACGACGGCGCAGGCGCGCAGGCGCAACCGTGGAGGCAACCGTGGAGGAGGTGCGAGTGCCGATGGCGAGGCGCCGACGCCGGCGCCGGCAGCTGCGGCGAAGGCACAGAGGCGAAGACGTGGAGACGCGAGTGCCGATGGCGAGGTGCCGGCGAATGCGGCAACGACGAAGGCGCAAAGGCGAAAGTGGTGGCATAGCCTGCCAGACGACGTCACGGACTGCATCACGTTCGAGGCTATTCGTGACCTAAGATATCCGCCGTTTGAGCTGCAACCACAGATAGGTAAGTCGCTCGAAGATGTGCACAGCAACAGCCTCTTCGATCCGAAAAGCCTTAGCAAGTACTTCTTGACGACGACTCAATTTGTCCACCCGTTTTCGCGAAGGGAGGTGACGCTCGAAGAGGTCAGGCGCTTGGACGCGCACCTTGACAGGCACAAGCTTCGCGATCGCAACGATCCCACGCGGCTCGAGGAAACGTTCGCGCACCCGGAGGAGCGTCTACGAGAGCTCGAGGGACGCGCCATTTCGCAAGAGCGTGGCGTGATCAACCAGCATATGATGCGCGTGTTTGGTGGCAACGGCATCGGCGGCGAGCCCATCGAACGTGGAGCACGCCGCAGCCAACGCGGTGATGTGCGGTTGCGACACGTCGACGATACAACACACGCTGATGGACCACGGCAGCTCGGACAAGACACGAGTTGGCGTCTCGTCGACGACGGTATGCAGGGTGAGTGGGCAACTCTCGGCGTTCCCGAGCCACAGGCACAGATGATTCGCAATGCGAACGCATTCCCGTCTCTTGGAAATTGGGTAGGGCATCGGACGAGTAATGTGCCGCCGCCGCCGCCTGATGCATTTCCAGCTCTGGAGACTGAGACCGCTTCGCAGCCTCGCCCGGTCACCGCTACCGCGGCTGTGTGGGGCGCCAACTCCAGTGGCAGTACTCGGCCACCCGCATCTGTCGTCGCGGCAGCATCGCGTGAGGAGCCCCCTCCTCCACCACCTCGTCCCGCGCGCTCGATGATGCGACTTGGCCAAGTCCCTGCGTCATCAACAGTAGGGCAAGCAGCCGCAACCCCGCCACAAATAGAGCTGTCGGAGGAGGAGGAGGCTGCTCTAGCTCGACGGCGGCAACTTGCCGAAGCTTTTGGCATTGCTGACCCAGACAACAGGCCATCGAGTTTTGCCGCAAGCTCGGCAACGCAATTCTCATCTGATGTACTTGCATTGGCACGTCGCAACCCAGATTTTGTGAGGTTGGTCGAATCTCAGCTTCAGCAATTTGTTCTCAGCGCGAGCGCCCCCAACGTCGCAAGGCGACCAATGAGGCACAGCCTTCCTTCGTCAGCATGCAGGATGCACAGAAAATTGTGCCACGAGGTTGCGGAGTCATTCGGGCTGACGACTCACTCATTCGGATCGGGTGCGGATCGACATGTCGACTGCTTCTATAACTCGAATTCCGGTGTCCCGTCCACGCGTCTGTCAGATGCGATGCTTGTCGAGCCGAGTGCCTTGGAAGAATCGGATGCGTCGACGCAAGGTGCGGCTGTTGAGAAGTTTGAAATGCGCTTCTGTGACGTGGAAAATGTCCGTGGCCTGCGAGGCATGCTCAGGGAGTGGGAGGTTGCCCTGAACCCAGTCGACGGGCGCACCTCCGATCGATACGTCGCTCTGTTTTCCACGAAGCGGGACTTAGAACAGGCTCAATCGCGGTTCGGAGCGGGTGTGAGGGGAATATTTCGCGTTGAGCACGCCTCGCCGGCACCGCCGCCGCCGCCGCCGCCGACGACGACGACGACGACTCCGGTACGTGACGAGCGTGAACGTCCCCTACAGGAGGTCCCAGAGGGTATTGATCCGTCGTTTCTCGACGCACTGCCGCCTGAAATGCGCGCGGAGGTAATTGCACAGCACCTTGCTAGTGGATCGGCTTTGTAAAATGTACAGAGGTTTTGTTTGTAATGCTACAATCAATAACAAAGTTTTTATCAAACTCCATCAGCGGACAACCTCTTGAGATTCGCGGCGTAGATCCTCCATGATCCTCCAGCCTGCTCCTCTGCCGTCGCCACCTGGTGGCTCTTGAGCAGATTGATGCACGCATTAGGCATGCGACGTGAGAAGTCTGCAGCTCGTCGTGCGGTCTCAAGCGAAATGCTCTTCTTCTTTTCATTCTTTTCATTGTATAGACGTGTGTATGATTCGCGCATGAGCGCGGGAGGGTGGTGATGACCATACCTTAGCGTTTCTGGCGTGCTATATTGCGGGTGGAAGAAAATCGCCTGCAAGGACAAGAACACATGACTTGAGACTACCGCACCCTCGATTTGCTCGCACAGCACGTCAAACCTTTCGAAGTCGTCGTCGTAGCAAGGCAGGAGCAGCATTGCCGCGCTACTCTTGCTGTCCGGAGCACACGCAAGGTCACGCGCAATTTGCCAAAATGCGTTCAACGCATGCACCGAGTCATCCGCATCCGAAATTTGCCAAAGCACAGCGCCAGGTTCAACGCCTTTCACTCCAACAGCCGCGTAATCTGGAGATGCGGTAAACGGGCACACGTTCTTGTCCACGAGCACATCTGACACCCACGCTTTGCATGAGGCGAGGGCTTCAGCTTCGTTTGTTGTAATCACGTCTTGACTCCTAGATATTTGCGGCGGTGCAATCGTTATAGCAGCGTCTGTTCCCAGTGTTCCACGAGGAACGAGTTTCGCGGCGGGTTCCGTTCGACCCCAGTTGACTTGTTCACACAGCTCAAGCAGCCATTGGCGCTTGGCGTTTGGGAATGCGACGACGCGCTTTTCTTTGTCGTTGTTTTGGTCGACGCCAGCAATCGTTTCCCAGAATCTGAGTGCGGTGGACGCTCTGTCGCCCGTGTTTTCAATGCTGAGTGATGTTTCGGAGGGTAGTGAGGCTGAATAGGCTGCAAGGAGTCCTTGCGTGAGCAGATTGACGGGTTGTGATGCTGCCGAGAATGGCACAGCTTCGTCCGGGTCAAGTGCGATTGGGACTGTAGTGGGCCCGTATCGCGTCCCTGAATACGGAGGAGGAGTGTGTGGCGAGGAGGAGGAGGGGGAGGACGCATGAGCACGAGAACGAGGGCGAGGGCGAGGGCGAGCGCGAGCGCGAGCACCACCACCACGACGGTGCACCAATGTCTTAACATCACCACCAAGACCACCACCACCACCCATGGACATTTTTCCGGAGAATCAGAAATCCGGAAGAATGGGTTCTGCCCTGAAAAGTCACCCTGATGAGCAGCGTGATTCCAAAAATCATTAAAAAAAACCGTCATGTCCGTCGCATCGACGCAGCGTTTGCATCCCTCTCCATATACAAAGGGAGTGACGCCTGTGCCTGTGCGCTGTTGCTTGTATGGCGGTGGTAGTACTGGTAAGAAAGACCATAAGATACCTTTCCCTTTAATTTTTCAAAGAAGAAGAAGAAGTAGAATCCCTACACGTTCCACCCGTTTCTGTATGGCTGCGACCTATGGCCGCGTTTTGTTACCATATGGCTTCTACTCTTTGGTGAAACGATCATTCCTCGGACGAGCACCTGACGACTTAAAACTCGAATTCTGTGACACGCGAATTGGAAGGGCCGTCAACGCTTTCACGGTGTGGGAGAAAGAAGTCATTGGGGAATACAAAGTCGAAGTGTGCAATACACGAGCATCAGACGAGGATATTCAACGAGCCGACGGGGAAGCGAGGAAACTGGTTCGAGAATACAAAGTCGTCGTCTTCTCCTTTCTCTCGTGCCCGTTCTGCGTCAAGGCGAAGAGTCTGCTACGTGAACGATACGGCGTCGACGACGTCAAAGTTGTTGAGCTCGATGACGAGGATGACGAAAGCGGCAGCGTGCGAGGTCCAGCATTACAAGCAGCTCTTGGGAACTGGACAGGTAGGACGTCGATGCCGAACATTTTTGTTGACGGCGTGAACGTCGGCGGCTGCTACGACGGCACTCCTGGTTTAGTACCAATGATCGAACAAGGCTTACTTTAGGGCGCCACTTTTTTCCAACAAAACTTGTAACAAATGCTGTGTGTACGTACGGGTACTGTCAAAGTATTTTTCGTTTGTTAGAGTTGCTTACAAAATTCATGTGAAGACGACGTTATATAGCAACCTTCGTCCCGTGCTCCTGGTAAACGCGTCGACAACGTCGTCCACGCTCTCCTCCCAATCCTCGCCGCGCGCGTCGAGCATGCCGCACAGCTTGAGCGCGAGCGGCGCGGCGCTCGCAGCTTCCTCGTGGCTGTCAATGACGTCTAAGTTCACGACGAGCAGAGGTCGCATTGTGCTCTGCTGCCTGCTCGCCATGTCTTCGACAAGCGTCTCGAAGACGCGTTCCTCGAAGCACAACGCGACGTCAGGCTGAACTTCGGCGTCGGCTGACGCCCAGTCCATGTCTTGCCATCGTTGCGGAGCCTTTTTTACCTTGATGTTGCGTTCCAGCATGGTGAGTAGGCCGTTTCGCGTGTAGAGTGCGGTATCCTTACTTCTCATTTCGTCGTAGATGGTTAGGTACGGCGTTCCGAACGGGTACACGTTCGGCTCACGCGCGGACGGTCCAGGAAGTTTGACGTGATTTCCCACGCCGTACGAGTCCACCTATTTATTATTATTTTTTTTTTGGTAAAAAAGTGTAAGTGTGTGAGCTTGAAAACTCCAACAAGAGGGACAACAACCAAAGAACATGAGAAAACAACAACAAAACAAAACACAACTCCCTCCACTTACTGTGAATGACGCTTCTTGGAGGAGTCTGTGCGCCTCCATGGATCTGTTTTGATTACTCGCACACACCATTGCAAAACGAAGAGCATTCGAAGCAACGCAAGGACCACCTTCCTCAGCTGTTGCGTCGCCATTATTATCATCACCATTATCCTTATCATTGTCAACATTCTCGTGAGGATGAGGAGCCTCATGAGCTGCTACCCCAATTTTAAACGCGAAATCTCCATTATGTGACGAGGGCACCTGAGGAACACCACCCTCACCCTCACCACCACCACCACCTTCAAGAGAAAGGCGAGGACGTTTCGACGATGGCTCCTCTGAAGGATCCTCTGAGCCGACCGCTGCACCTGACATGGACGCCATACCTACTACGAAGAATGAAGAATGAAGAATGAAGAAGAATGAAGAGAGAGAAATCCAAACGGGAGGGCGTGGGAAAGCAACAACGACAACCCTAACCCTAATAACCGGCGAACCCTAACCCTAACCCTAACTGCAAACCCTAACCCGAACCCGAACCCGAACTCGCCCCCTCCTTTTCCCCTCAACTCGTTTTTAACGATAAGTAAGTCCGTCTCCTGTAGGTGGTAAACCTTTAAGGTCCGACCGTCCGTCTCGGACTCCATGGCATGGACCTGGGTGCCTAGGACTCGTCATCAATGTCATGAAGCTGAGTTCTCAAGAGATCTTGTGCAAGGTCATGATGATGATGGTTCGTCCTCTTTGTTTCCTGTTGCTGACTAATACCAACATCTGTATGTAAATACCTTACATCAGAAAACAGTCGAAGGAATACCAACATAAGGTAAGGGAGTAGTCAAACGAATACATAAATTTTACTCCAATAAGTTACTGAAAGAAAAGTCAAACAAACGCGGGCCATCATGTTGCGGAGAAAAAGTTGGCAGCAAAGGAAGAGGCGAAAGGCGGGAGACTGGCAAAGAGCTCCCACTTTCTCCCGCAATCTCCTGACATGCCCCCACCTACTCTCTACGAGGAGCTCATGGCGTCTCCCACCTTTGACATTGTCCCACATTGTCCCACCATTATCACCGTTGACGCGTCCTCCGAAGGTTTCGAACTGCCGCCACCATTGTCGTCAAGGAGGCGTTGCCACATTATGACCTCCCCCACTGCCTCAAGCACTGTCCAGTCCATGATATCCATTTCCGCGTTCACGTCGTTCACGCCTATGACCATGGCCGAAGCCTGCGCAAGCCGGTGCTCCGCCCTTGAGAGCTGCTCCGTTAAGGACCTGCGATCAAGGTCAAGGGCGGGAGACATTATTATATCCGTGACGTCCGCGATTGACGACGGCCTGAGGAGTGAGGGGGGTGGGCAAGGAGGGAAAAATCAAAAATCAAAAATGCCCCCCCCCCCCCCCCTCCATGCCAGCGTGGAGTGGTTCAAGGAGGGATCCCCCTCTAGGGTTACTAAGGACTAATCAAATTCCATGGCTCGAGCAGGTCGTCGTGGGACCCCCCTTTGAATTCCCAAGCGCAATTCTCTTCGCTTTGCGACCTCGGTGCGCAACAACAGGGCGGCTGGGCAACGACAAATAGGCGTCACGCTGGAGGCACGCGCGTGCGGCTCATAGAGTGCACCAACCTGCGCGTTTCTTTTCCGCTTCATGAAGATGGCCACCATGTCTCTCCCACTCACCAACTTCGCTGGCAAGTTCCAGTTCCCTGTGAAGTGGCTTTCTGGACCAAAATACAACCTTGTTGGGAACGATCTTCGTGGTGGTCTTTGTGGTGGTCTTTGTGGTGAGGGTCTTCGTGCTGGTCTGCTTCCCTTCCCATGTTCTTCGTTCTCTAAGTCTACTCGTAAGAGAGAGGTTCACTTCTCCGTTCAGCCTTGCAGCAACTTGAGTGCTTATGCGAGTCATTCTGATGATTATGGAATCAAAGCAGCGTCATTAGTTTCAAATGATTACTTATGTGCCAACAATCTAATTGGCATCACGACGATACGTGCGTCCACATCAACGTCAACACACATAAGCTCACGCACGTTCGCCGACGTGTCAGCACCCGGCAAACCGAATCGGCGCGCAGTGAATCAGAAGGCGCGTCGCGAGTTTCGCAGCTTCGAGGATGCGCGCGCGTACGTACACACGCTCGGTCTGAAGAGCCTTGAGGAGTGGAAGGCTTGGAGCTCGTCAGGTGCGAGGCCTTACGACATTCCGGGCCATCCTCACACGTATTACGCGTCATCGGGTTGGACGTCGTACGGCGACTTCCTCGGATTCGCGGTGGGCAACGTAGCTGGCGAATTTCGCAGCTTCGAGGAAGCGCGCGCGTACGTGCATACGCTCGGTCTGATGAGCTCGACGGAGTGGGCGGCGTGGAGCTCGTCAGGCGCGAGGCCTTACGACATTCCGGGCAATCCTCAAACGTATTACGCGTCATCAGGCTGGCTGTCGTTCCCCGACTTCCTCGGATACGCGGTGGGCAAGGAAGCGCAGGTTAGACAACGTACGGACTTTCGCAGCTTCGAGGATGCACGCGCGTACGTACACACGCTCGGTCTGAAGGGCACGGAGGAGTGGGATGCGTGGCGTGCGTCAGGCGCAAGGCCTTACGACATTCCGGGCCATCCTCACACGTATTACGCGTCATCAGGCTGGCTGTCGTACGGCGACTTCCTCGGATACAAGATCGGCAACGTAGCTGGCGAATTTCGGAGCTTCGAGGATGCGCGCGCGTACGTGCATACGCTCGGTCTGAAGAGCTCGACGGAGTGGGCGGCGTGGAGTGCGTCAGGCGTGAGACCTTACGACATTCCGGGCAGTCCTCACATGCATTACGCGTCATCAGGCTGGCTGTCGTACGGCGACTTCCTCGGGTACAAGATCGGCAAGGTGGCTGGCGAATTTCGCAGCTTCGAGGAAGCGCGCGCGTACGTGCGCACGCTCGGTCTGAAGAGCCATGAGGAGTGGGCGGCGTGGAGTGCGTCAGGCGCGAGGCCTTACGACATTCCGAGTCATCCTGATCAGAAGTACGCGTCATCAGGCTGGCTGTCGTACGGCGACTTCGTCGGATATGCAGTGGGCAAAAAGGCGAGATCCCTCATTCAGTAAAAAAGTGTACTTTACTCTGTTACGCGTCGGTCGTCGAGGAGAAGTGAAGTAGTGCGTTGTCGCCAAGTGCTCGTGTCTGCGCGCGTCGACGTGCCACTCGTGCGACATCAGGACGTGCTCCACCTAAAGGTTCGTGCTCCCAACCCCAACCCAACCCCGAAACAAAAAAAACCCAACCCAACCCCGAAAAAACCTAGGACGGGTTCCCTCCTCCAAGCTAAACTTAAGAGTAACTATGTAGGAAAGTTCCAAGCACAAAGGCGGATCCCCCCAGAGTGATCCCCCCCCGGGTAAAGGTAGAGCCTCCCCCGGGTGATGTGATTGGACTGATCGGCGCGGCGGCAGGTGCCCCCCCGGGTCCGAAGTGACGTCTTATCCTACCCTATCTCTCGCTCGTTCATTCTTCATTCTCATTCTCCTCCTGATCAACTTTCTCATTCTCCACTATGCTTTCTAGTGTTGGTGAGGAGGATATTCAGAACATGGCGATCAATGAATCGCAAGCGATGCCTGCGTCACCACCGGCAAGAGCACCCTCGCCACTCACGACGTCACTCGCGCAAGTCGTCGCCGCCTCGCCTCTTGGAGTGGAAGCAGAAGAAGCTGCGGCAGCTGCTGGTGGGGGAAGATTTGAAGAAGCTGCTGCAGCTGGGGGTCTGCTCTCTCTCCAACTCGAAGAGTCGGCGGCGGCGGCCAAAATAGCAGCCTCAGAATCTAGTAGACCTTCGATGGACGAGTCTGGGGAAACGTCCACCGTCGTCATCAAAGTCGGAACGTCCTCACTCATCAACGAGGAACTCGGATCACTCAACCTCGGAGCACTAGGACAGCTGTGCGAACTCGTCGCGCGACTGCGCAGAGCGAAGCACAGGGTCGTGCTCGTATCCTCGGGCGCTGTCGGAGTCGGGTGCCAACGACTGGGACTCGCCAAGAAACCCACGGACTTGACCGTCAAGCAGGCACTCGCCGCCGTTGGTCAGCCGCACCTCATGCGGTACTACGACGACTTCTTCGCCGCGCTCGGACAGAGGTGCGCGCAGGTGCTACTCACGCTTGACAACATGGCCAACCGCGCGCAATATCTGAATGCGCGAAACACGTTCAACGAACTCTTCAAGCTCGACGTCGTGCCCATTGTGAACGAAAACGATACTGTCGCACTGCAGGAGCTCAGATTTGGCGACAACGACACGCTATCCGCGCAGGTGGCGAACCTCATCGCCGCCGACTACCTGTTCCTCCTCACGGACGTCGACGCACTGTACACGGCAAACCCAAAAACAGACCCAGATGCGAAGGCGATCCGCATCGTCGAGAACCTCGAGGATCTCGATGTCGACACGAGCACGAGTGGAACGCAGTGGGGAACAGGGGGAATGTTCACTAAGCTGACGGCGGCGCGCATCGCGTCTGCGGCTGGTTGCACAACGTGCGTCTGCAGCAGCGCCGACATCATGGTGGTCGAGCGCGTTTTGGATGGAGCAAACGAGGGCACACTCTTCCTCCCGCAGGTGGATGGGCTGGGAAAGCGAAATCGGTGGATCCTGTTCGCGGGAGGCTCCTCGAAGAGTTCAATCGTCGTGAAGGAGGATGCGGCGAGGATGATGTACTCGCGGCGTGCATCTCTTTATGCTGCCTGCATCTTGGAGGTGCGAGGCGCCAACTTTCCCGCAAATGAGGTTGTCAAGGTGGTGGACGAGTACGACGTTGAGGTTGCGCGCTGCGTCGTCAACTACTCGAGCGACGAGCTAAAAAAGCTTGCCGGCAAGCGTACGCGTGAGTACGTAGCCACGCTCGGATACTGGGGACCAGACGAGATTGCACACAAGGAAAACATCGTCTTTCTCGCTCGAATTGGAAAGTCGACGAGCTCAGAGAGTATCAACTACGGTAGCAGCGACAGTCTCATGACTCCGTCGGCATCGATGGGCAACTTGGCCTCGCTCGCGGAGGAGCCGGAGTCTACGGAAACGGAGGATGACAATAGGAAACAAGCCGTCAGGCAGACGCGCGTGGAAAATCAACGCGTGCGTCTGCGCGCGGCGCACGAGCAGCTGAAAGCGCACGCGCTGGCTGGCATGGCATCTTCTCTTTGAAGCTAAGATAACGTCGCTCATTCAGTAATGGAATTGTGTTTACTTCGTCCACTCACTATTCAGCCCATTCCATGACGCCACTCAGCTGCGCATTTGAACATGGCGCTGGTGTACTATCATGCCGGTTTTCGCTGGCGCCCGGCGTGAGAGCTCCCCTTGTAGGTCACTTGTCGTCGTTGTTGTCGTCGCCATCGTCACCAACCGTGCCGATATCAGCACGATAGGGTGAGTAACCCGAAGAGTAACCCTAACCCTAACCCGACAGACTTTCAGCGTTTCATCAGGAGGTAAGCAAGCCCCATTATTTTGAACTTTTGAACTTCAATAATGCTCCTCAAATGAAACCCCTTTCTCGGACCTCGGAGTGGTGGAGCCCCCCAGGCTTATACGAATTTTTTTTTCCAGGCTTATAGAATTGAGTGGGGGGCCCAAGGGTTAGGTTAGGGTTAGGGGAGGTTTTATAACCAGCAATTCTATAAGCCTGGAAAAAAAAATTTCTATAAGCCTGGAGGGCCCCACTACTGGACCTCGGCTTTTCTCAGCTCAAGCTCAAAAAGCGTCTTTCAAATTAGACCTTGCAAGGTTGCGTGTGTGTGTGCGGCCATGGCGGGTTTCGTGCGCCGTTTGTTTCGTGCGCATCCCTCTGGGCCTCACGGTTCCCTTGGCAGTGAAGGTTCACAGGCCGGCGTTGGAATAGGACACAACGCTGGCCTCTCGCCTGACGGCGTCGCCTTAGCGGAGAGGTGGGTGCAAGCCAAGGCCAACAAAGCATTCATGCTCGGACTGTGCCGAGGCTTGAATAACGTTGTGCTGGTGACTGGAAAGCATACGACGGCGAGTCGTACCGTCGCAAAGAGTTGCGCAACACATGCACAGGCGGCGCGAGAAAGACGAGCAGCCACCTCGGACGCGGCGCTTGCATATAGCCAGGCGCGAGAGGAGACGGACGGCTTCCGAGCGCGCTACGCCGCAGCGCAAGCGGCGGCATCCGCAAGCTTGCGGGAGGCGGCTGCAGGGAGGCAGTACCAACACGCGAAGTGCGTTCTCCTAGCCCATACGTTGCGCAATCGACTCCTGAGAAGTGTCCCTGACGAAATGACCTCACACACAAAACACACACACACACATGATACGCACAGGGAGCAGCGCAAGCGGGTGGAGCAACTTCGCGCCGACCTCACGAGTTGGCAGCAGACACTAAGGCAAAAGCACGAGAGACTGCGAATCATTGGTACGGCAAGTCGCGAAAGTGCTGAGGTAGAGGCAAAGGCACACGTCGCTCAGCAGCGCGTCGCTGAGCTGACGCGTACGCTCGCTTCCGTCGAATCGGACGCCGCACGCGCGGTGGCAGAGGTGCTCGAGGTGCAAGAGACAGCACTTTTGAGCGGCTTGACTGCCCTGGCGGAGTCGGAGGCGACCTTCCACCAGCACTGTGCCACCACCTTTTCGAACATTGCGTCCGCCTTCAAATCGCAGACACCAAACGCCGGTGGCCAGAGCCGATTTGAAATGCTGACTGCATACGACTCTGCCCTGCAGCCAGCATCTTTCGGTGGCCACGCCATGGTGGCGAGCCCGGCACCGCCACTGCCGTCGCCCGCACCACCGGCGCAGACCCGTCTCAGGGGCGCGTCGACCGCCACTCAGCCTCCCCCCCTCCCGCATCCGACTGTGCTACACCCCCGCGTGCTCGCCCGCGCAGACCGAAACTATGCGCCACGCAGCGCGTCAGAGCTCGCGCTCGAGCGAGGCTCATACGTCGTCGTGCGCAAGGATACGGGCGACCACGGGTGGCTGCAGGGCGAAGGCTTCGGCGAAATCGGCTGGTTCCCGAGTAGTCACGTGTCGCTCATAGGCCAGATTCCGGAGTGAAAGATAACAGCGCTCAACACATTGATTCATGTAAAAACTGCCTCGTTGCCGCCAACCTTCTACTTGACTGATTTGGGCCAGCGCCTGTCACACTCGTTCCGCTGCAGCGCAGCACGTCGTCGCGTGCGCGAGCGGCGCCGCCGCACTTCTCGACGACGCGTATGGAGCGACCGCTTATCTTGCAGGGCGGAGACGTACGCATTCACGCGCGTCTCAGTGCTTGGGGCGAAGCCGCCGACGAGAACTTTGTTCGCAAAAGTTTGTGCGCGCAGTGTGTGAATGGACGACCGTTGGACAAACTGGACCTCGTAGTTGCATCACTGAATAAGCGATCATAGTCTTTTTTAAAAACCATTATATTTTCACCAGCCGCCATAGGGCGGCGCTCCTGCGTAGGGCATGCCTCCATTCCAACCTCCTCCGTATCCAGACTGGGGCGGCGGCACGCCACCGTAACCTGGCGCCGGTCCCGTCGGAGGCGGCGCGCCAGGGAGTGGCGGACCACCCACGTATGGACCGCCGCCTCCAGGTGGCGACACGCCATAACCAAACGGCGGTGTTCCACCAGCCGCGTTCATCGCACCCCAGCCCCAACCTGCGCCGCCACTCCAGCCACTTGCGCGTGCCGCGGCGTAGCCATACGGATCGAAGGGAGGCATGCCACCTGGCGGAGCTTGCGAGTTCGGACCAGCCATGCCTCCGTGAAAGTCGCCATAGCGCGCTGGTGCTCCAGGGAAGCCGCCTGCGCCGCCTTGTGGCGGTCCTCCTGCGCCGTGTTGCCGCTGCTGCTGGGCAGCTTCATAGCGTAAACGAGACGGCGGCGTAATTTGGTTCTTTGGGACGGCGCGCTTCAGCTCTACCACCTTACCGTTCACCTCCTGCATACTCCCGTTGACGAACACGGCGTCGACAGCATCCGGGTCGTCGTACGTGACGAATCCGAAACCGCGCGAGCGTTTCGTCTGGTGGTCCTGCATAATCTGGCTCTCGACAATAGAGCCGTACTGCGCGAAGTACTCACGGAACATGGCGTCGGTGGTGTCTCCGCTAAGTCCTCCAACGAATATTTTGTTGCATCGCGGTCCACCCGCACCCGTATTCACGGGATCTGTTGTATTTCTTGGCATTTCGAAAGGTTTCGCACTCACCACCATATGAGTATGTGTAAGTAAACTATGGATAGCTGTTGAGCGTTGCCACAAAAACCGCACAAAATCCGCAGTGTGTTAACTGCGTGAACCAGTGAACCTCACAGTGAATCCAGTTAACGAACTGTGTGCGCGCCGCGGCTTCGGTTTGGTACAAATACGTACACGTGTGAATGGATGGAAAAAGGGAAAAAAAGCCAGAACAGAAATATATATAGTATCCTGGAAAGAACTGCTCGCCCACCCGATAACTTCACCGTTTCGGGGTTGTTTTGGACGCCGTTTGTTCTCCACGGAACCTATGTTAGGCCTCATTTGGTTACAAAAATTATCAGTCACCGTACAACACTACGTCGTCGCCAGACGCAACCTCGGCGGCCTGGGCGAGCGAGGCTAGATCAGACCTCCCCCTTGATCGGGTGAAAATAGAGGGACCGGCCCGATTCCCTGTCTGCCCGGGACCCTTTCCTTCAGAGTCCCCATCAGACTGATCCGACTCAGTCTCAGACTCCAGCAGTTCCGCCCATTCGACTTTCCGCTTCCCCTTCGAATCTGGCAGTGGCGGCGGCGGCGGTGGCACACCTGGAGGTGGCGGCAGTGGCGGCGGTGGCACAGCTTGTTCAGATGGCAACGGTGGTGGCGGAGGCACATCGCCAGCTGGAGGTGGCGGTGGTGGCACAGTGCGCGGCATGCTTTCCTCAGGTACGTCGTCCCGAAGACCCTCCCACCGCGAGGGGAAGTCGTGTTCCCACGCACGTTCTGGATCCCACGTCCACCTCTGTGCCTTTGGTGTTTTTTTGCGGTCTGCGATTGCCTTTTGCGCGTGCGCGTTCTTTTCCCACACCTTCTTTGCCGCCAAACTGAACTGACGCCACCGATAAAATCCAGGGAACGGGTTTTTTTTTCCCTGGTCGTTCGTGTCGCAGATTGCGGCTTTGAAAGCCGCAACGGCTTCGGCAAAGTCTGCCGGGCCTGGCACGACGTGCCCCCACGACGTCGTTCGTGGCGTCTCTGAAAACCACTTCGTCTCAACGAAGCGCTGGATCAAGCCGTTCGCCGGCTCGATGGGGTCGAACAGATAGCCTTTCACTGGCAGGTGCGCGTACCCGAGGCCATTATCCCGCGAAAACGACGTCTTCACCTTTCGGTTGAAGTGCTGCTTGTCCGGGTAGTGCTTCGTGCCGGACGTGCCTAGCCGGTCCACGAGCAGGAGTACGCGTTGTTTTGTTTCATCGGCGATTTTCTTGAGCCTCGTCACGAGTGCCTCGCCACCAAAGGACGGGCAGGCATCATCCGTGGCCTGATTTTTCAACATGAAGTCCACGTACTTGTCGTCGTTGACGGCGGTTTTGTAAAGGAAAGCTTTAAGAATGCGGTGTTGCTCTCCCACACACATGATCGCGGAATGCTTTGTCGTACGGTACGCCGCGTCTGCGTGCAATGTTGTCCCTCTCCTCGTCCTGCCGTGCGTCGGCCACCACGGAACAGCGATAGGAAACTCATCCAAGTAGAAGATAAGGACGTCGCCATTCGACTTGCGCCACTTCACAAAACCCTCGACGTACCCGAGGTGCATGTCGAACACGCGAACGTGGTTTTTTTCTAGTGTTGTTCCGTCCGTCTGCTTGATCACAAACGGAGGTGTGCAGTACACGTACAAATAGTTGTACAGAGTTCGCCTAGACAAGTCGGGAAAGGCGTTGTCCTTCGCTTGCGCCATAGGCACAAGCTTAACATCAGGAATGTACGGAGCACCGTCCGCAACTTCCAACAACAACTTCTCTTGCTCCACCGTCAGGATCCTCTCACGGCCATCTTCACCGAAGGACGTGCGGATGCGCAGGGCGCCACCATCTTGTTCTTGTTGGAGAATGCCCCGAACTGTTGTGCGTGGAAGACCAACCTTATCTGAAAGTTCTCGTTGATTTAACTCTGGGTTACTCTTCCTTTCTTGAACAACCTTTGTAACCATCCACAATGGCGTCGGCGCGTTCAAGCGCGATCCAGCATCCACTTTTTCAAGCGGTGCTCGCTTAGGATCGCGCGATAGCCGGTTCATGACTTTGACGCACGCATGGCGTAAGTCCCAGTAAGACTGAGCAGGACCTGGCAACTTGTTTTCTTCGCCACCGCCGCCGCCGCCGCCGCCGCCGCCGCCGCCTGCTGATGCCATTGTGAGAAATGGAGAAAGAGATGGCGGGAGTTTGGACCAAAGTTTGTTCCTGTCGTACAGGTCGGGGGATCCTGGATGGTCGGAAATTCTAGGTCGGGGCCCCGGGAAACAGTGGGCCTTCCCACTATGGAGATGCGCTCCTGTGCGATTCAATCAACACGCCACTGTGAGCAACCGTCTCTCAAAACGAGGGATACTGCTACACAGGCCAAATGAGGCCTAACATAGGTTCCGTGGAGAACAAACGGCGTCCAAAACAACCCCGAAACGGTGAAGTTATCGGGTGGGCGAGCAGTTCTTTCCAGGATACTATGTACCCGTAGTAGTGAAGTAATAATCTGTCCCAAAATGTAAAAATGGTAGTCCTTAATGTTTCTTTCCACCACCGGAAAACACAGGAAAACGACTGAAACTTTCTTTGGAATCAAAGAAAGAAAAATAAATGATAATAGTTATAATGTGCCTGCTTGCTAATATACACGCACTATACACGACGATAATCCCTTTGTTCTGTCCTGTTTGCAGTTTGCAGCAAATAGGTACAACTTGTACAAGTACAACACACACTTGCAAGTACAGTACACACACAAACAAGTGACGAGTACTCAAGACAGACACTACTCAAAGACTCTTGCAAGTATCACTCACAAGTATCACTCACAAGTAGCTCAACACAAGGCTAACGTATCACTCAAGCTACTCAAGCACTGATACGTGTACACAGCTTACTTTTGCCGTGCAACTTAACTTAACAATAATGTCTTAAGCAAGGGCAACACCACAAAGGACAACACACCAGGAGAGAGAGTGACGAGAGACAGTAACGCCACTGCTGACACCTGTAAACTCACAACTCACAAGGCTGAGCAGTTATGCTGACAGATATGCTTGGCAAGACTATTCCTTACCGTTTCAGAATCAGTGAGCCTCATCAACGGGGTCAGGGTCGGCGCACCCGCACTCCAGGAGAGCTCTGGAGAAGTACGCGGGATCCCGGTGGCGCAACCCGCGACCACCTGGGGGTCATTTCAGGGAGTTTGTTTGATTAGACCGGCGCATTATTTGTGGAAACTTCGATCCGTCAGCCCATGTATTTTTATATTTGTGTCTTGCTCAGTTCGGCTCATCCAGACCACGTTTCACGTTTCACGTTGCAACGTTGCTTAAGCGAAGGATTGACAGTGACGCTGCCGATTGCCATTCCGCCAATTTGGGAGATGTTTAGGATTCTTCGGAGTTGGGTTGGGACCCATCTCTCTCGAGTCTCGAAACACATTTTATTTGTTAGAATGAAACATGTGTGTGGAAACCACACACATGTTGCCACATGGAGATGAAGGCATCTCGCATGTGGCATCTCGCATGCATCTTGGTACATACCCTGGCCTTAATTCCTTAATTATGCGCTCATCAATGAGCAGGAAATGCCAATCCGAAGAGAGGGATGGCGTTGCAGGCGATCCGATTGCGTTTCCTCATCTTCATGGGGGCGTGGTGCACTTGTTGGTTGTTGGGTCGAGAACGGCGCGATGGTGCCGTCTTGCACATGCGGACATTTTATCTGCGCATTTTGTTGTGTTTTTTTCGTTTTTTTTTCATGTTCGCGATGAAAAGTTTTGCTCATTTCAGCAGGTCGCTGCATTAATTTAACGAAGCGGTATCCCATTTTGGCCCATTGCAAGCCAGGTCGAGATTGCGACATCACGATTCTGCACGCGCGTATCGAGTGAGGAGACGCCAGCTGGCAAAAAAGAACCCGTGCAGTAACGCATAACGGAGCGGCATCCCCTCATTTTTTTAGCTTGGAGAAGTTCAGGTTTTGACCAAGCAAGCAAGGGCCCATCCCGAAGCCTTTCGTCTTGCATGCAGGTTTCCTCTCAAGAAATATAGCTACATTTCGCTCTGTTGACGAGTTCATTCGCAGAGAGTTTCACATAGTCTCCGATGTAAAATCACAGAGGAGGCCAAAAGAGTTCGAGAAGGGGGGATAAGGAATCGCAGAGGGGACAAGTGTGAAACCTCCCGAAAAGGAACGGATGCGCAAGACCGAAGAAGGCGGAAAATCAGGAAAATAAACGGGCGGGATGGTAAGGCGGTGCACCGGATGGTCATGGTAAGGCCGTGCGGTAAAACGACACCGACAAGTCCACAACCAGCCAGCCAGCCGCACTGTGGGCCCCAAAGCAACGCAAAGTCGCAAACCAACGCGTCGAACGAGTCCAGTATAAGGCAGTTAAGGAGGCTCCGAACTTTCCTTCGACAAGCCTTAAGTTGGCGAAAGTTGGCCCATCAGTCGCAGCTGTTCTTGTTCAGCTTGTTGTGTTCAGGCCGCTCGTGTGTCGTGTCGTGTCGTGTCGTACCTCCGGCTGTTCGGCGTGCGTGCGTGCGTGCGTGCGGGTCCGGCCGGTGTCGTCTCTGTGGTAGTCTCTACAGGTGCTCTGAGTGTTAGCGTGTTCACTCACACACAGCGCATACTTCACAAACCAATAGACTGTATCTTACTACGGTATCTTTGGCTCTGTAGTCCTTATGCTGTACTGAAGGTAACCGTGCTGGCCTTCTTCCCGTTGCGTTCCTCGTTGGTGCGTACCGCTTCGCTGCGTTCGCTGGTCTTGCACTTCACAATCCTTGAGGGAAGGAAACATGGTGAATAATAAGGTGTGGCGCACGGTGGGCTATCCGACGATATGCGCTTACGCGATGCAAGGCTTTGCGGACGCACTTTTCGTACCCTTGGCAGCAACCATATTCCTCGACTATGGAATTAAATCCGAGGCAACAGGTATAATTCTTGCCGCAAGCCAGCTGAGCAGCCTTGTGCTTACCGCGCCGCTCTCGATGCTCGCGGATGTCTTTCGATGCCACAAGAAGGCGTACGTAGCCTCCAGGCTCCTGTACTCCCTGAGTGCTGGCGCTATGCCTCTTTTGCTGTGGCAGTTTGTCGACGGGCGGCTTGCGCACGTTAGCAAGACCGTGTGGTACGTGTGCCTGCTCGTCGTCATGGCTGTGCAGGGAACGCTAAAGAGCCAGGCGATGACTCTGCAGGATGCCAACGTGCTTGAGCTGCTCGACCCTGTTGGGCTGCGTACGTACTACGGCCGCGTTCGACTTTGGACAAGCCTCGGGCGGGCGACCGGCGCTTTCTGCGGCGGGCCCATATACGCCGAACTTGGCGGGCAACTCTTGGGAGGACAACTCGCGGCGCTCGCGTGGTTCATCGGAAGCGTCATACTCGCTGCGATTGCTCCCCTGCAGCGATTTTCTTTCCGATTCGAAGAGCCTGCCGAAAAGGACGAAGAGCAGCGCGAACCTCTGCTTCGTGTGGAGAGTGCACAGAGCGACGGCGGCGGCGGCGGCGGCGGCGGCGGCGGCGGCGGTGTCGGTGTCGGCGACGTCGGTAATGGAGATGAGGGGCAAGAGGGGCAAGATCAGCCGAACGCGGACATGCAGGAAGATGATGTGCCAGAGCAGCAGCTAGACGTATCAATGGACGACGGAGACGAGGCCAGTGTGCCGCTTACAAACCTTGCTGGTGATGACAGGTCTGAGAGACGGCGTGAGAAGAAAAAGTCTCCACTGGTTGCGCTGCTATGCTCTCCAAGGCTCGCATTCCTCTTCGTGATTGCGGCTGTGAACGGCATCGCTGGCGCGACGTTCGACTACTACGTCGTCGCATACGCGCGCAAGTCTCTCGGCGCCGACGGCTGGGTGTGCGGCCTCATCACCACGGCGTCGACGGTGGGCAACGTCCCAGGTTTCTTTTTCGCTCCCGTCGTTCTGCGAAACCTCGGCCCACGAACGATGGTCGCGACGTCGATGTCGCTCGCCATCCTCCGATGCGTGTCGTATGCTCTTCTCCGTCCATCGACGGTTAATTGGGTCATCCCCATCAGCTTACTTCATGGCATTCAGTTCAGTTTTTTCTGGACGGGTGGCATGGAGCTTGCCGCGAAGTGTGCCGGCAAACGTACGGGCGTCGCCGGCACGGTGCAGGCACTTTTCCAGGGTGCCTACTTTGGAGTTGGGGCGACGGCCGGCTTGGCGCTCGGTGGATACCTGTACGAGCAGTACTCACCCATTGTCATGTTCGAGGTGAAGGTTGTGGTTCTCGTCTTCGCGCTTGCGTTGCTGCTCGTTGGCGAGCTGATCGTGTGGCTCCTCAGACGTCGTCGACATCAGAGAAGACGCAATGCCGCCGCTGGCACTGGTGTCCCTGATGTTGTCGCTGCGTCAGCGTCAAGTTCGTCCTTGCATTCTGATGCGGATTCGGAGGACACGGATACAGATGATCCTTCGTCAGCGGAGACTGCGGAGGAGACGCGAGCTCGTGTGATGAGTGACGCCCTTCCTTAAGGGTTGATACACACACACACACACACACACACACACAAAGCAACAGGCTTACTTGTAAATATACTACTGTACCTTCGATTCCCATACAGTACATAGACAACAAACGTTTTAAAATTAAAAAAACATCATGTTCATGTATGCACATGATGATATTTAAGACACTACACGTAATAATTTACTATAGACTAATGACTGTAACATACAACTTTATCGATAGACACCATGCGTCACTTTGACACACAAAAGAGCTGGGGCGTGTGGCAGGGTGGTATGATAGTACTACTGAAGTTCATCACACTAATCCATAGACTAAGTTTAGGATACCACACGCTCATCCCTCCATCACGTACTGTACAGTACCTACCTAAAAACCACACATGACACATGTCCATCCCGGCCCTAACCCTAACCAGAGACCCTAACCCGTCAAACTTCTCCTTCCTAAAAAAGGGGGAAAGGTTTCATGGGGGTCCCCTTCCTAATCCTAACCCTAACCACTCTACCCTAACCCCATTGGTGGAGTCACCAGGTGGTGGAATCTCATCTTATTTCTTTTTTTTCTCCTCTCCTTTCCTTTTTTCTTCTTTCTCCATGGTTTTCTTTCTGTCCGAAATTGTCCGAAAGCCGAATTCCGGAATTCTGCTCGTCAAATCTATGTATAATCGCCTTCCCCCCCTGAGGACCGCAAATTAAATTATTTGGTAGGCTCGTTGTGGCTGTTTCTTTTTGGGTGGGATTTCTCCGCGTTCAGAATCTCAGAGAGGTTCCACGGAAGCATGTCGTCTCGTGCTCCTCTTCGTCGTACCTTTCGCAATGGCAATGTTCGTCCCTTTCGCTCGAATAATGTCCTAATTAAAACCTTGCGCACTTCTCCTTCTTCTTCTTCTTCATCTTTGCGATTTAGTCCCTGTCTGTCGTCGTCGAATGGACAGGGAGCTGGTGAGGAGTCGCTCTTCACGCGAACGGCGGAAAAAGCACTCGCCATTAACCTGCGAAACGCGAAAGAAAGGGTGCTGAACAGCACGGACGCGGACGAGCCGTGGACCAACTACGGCACATTCGCGGAGATTGGCGCCGCGCAGGAGGTGGCGCGGTGGTTCTTCCGCGTCGGAGGTGCCGCGGGAACCGTCGCAAAGTCCGTCAGCGCGTACGATATGACCATCAGCGACACGCAGTACGGAGCGGCGAAAAGATACGTGACTATGGAGCGCGTGCAGAGCATGCTCGAATACGAGTACCTGCAGTGCCAGCTCCCACTGCAGACGCAGAGGGGCAGCAAGACAGCCTTCTTCGCATTCGCGGACACCATCGCCGCGAGAAGCTACCGCGGTGACAACGAGCAGCACGGCTGGCTCGGGCTCAAGTTTCAGACGGAACCAGGTTCTACGCCAAGCCGCATCATCATTCACATACGCCTACTTGACAACACCGCCGAACTCCAGCAGGAAGCGACGGGCGTACTGGGCGTCAACCTGCTGCACTCGTGCTTCACGCTTCTGAAAGGAGAGGATGGGCCAACGCCCGCGGTGCTAGACGAATTTCTAGCAAGCCTCATGGACGACCTCGGCACGTGGGACGACGGCAATCAGCGCATCCAGATTGACCTAATGAAGTTCGAGGGGCCTGCGTTCGCCGGCGTGGACGAGCGCGCCGTTGCCCTGCGTCTCGTCGAGCGCAAGATCTGCGAGGCGACCGTCTTCGACACCGACGGGAGAGTGCGCCTGCCCAGCGACATGTTCTACAAGAAGAACGTTCTCGTGCTGCGTGGGCTGTTCAGACCCTTCACGAAGCTGCACGAGGACATGATCAGCGCCGCTAGCGCGGAGTTTTTCTGCGAGGAGGAGGGAAATCCGAGCCGCACAATCTACGAAAGTACAAAGAATGGCCAAGACGAGGAGGTTTGCTATCTGCGTGACGCTTCGCAGGTGCTTTTGGAGATATCGACGGCAGATATCACGCACAATGGCGACTCGCTCGACTGGACTACAACCCTTGGTCTAGATGAGAAGAAATTCCTGAACCGCCTCGACGCGGTGCTTGCCACGGGACATCCTGTCATGCTTTCAAACTTTTTCGAGTACTTCCGTGTTGCACAGTACCTTCAGCAGGCTATTGGGAAGGGCAAGGGGCACCTTGCGATCGTTCTCGGTGTTCCTGCCATCAAGTCGCTCTTCGACGAGCAGTATTACAAAACTCTGTCTGGTGGCATCTTGGAAAACTTTGGGCGAATGGCACGAGCTGACCTCAGCATGTACCTATACCCCACCGTTGACGAAAAAGATAATGTCATTACCGCTAACACGCTCGAGCTTACAGAGGAAGTTGATGACCTCTACCAATTCCTTCTCAAACGCAAGGTGATTCGCCCCGTGGAGTTCTTCGATAAGGCACTTCTCGCCAAGTTTGGCTCCCAGTCTGCGAGCAAGAAAGTGTCGGATATGGTTGAGAGCGGAGATGACGCGTGGATGGAGTACATGCCAGGAAAGGTGGTTGACTACATCAAGGAGCATGGAACGGAAGAGGAAACACTTGACATCAAGGCTGCGGTGAAATCGTACATGTAAAAGGCGCAAGTAATGAAAAAAATCACAACCCTAAGATCGCTCATTCAGTAGTGGAACAAGGTTTACTTTGTCCAACGGTCGTCCAATTCTGACATCAGACGAGAGGTTGCACTCTCAAGCGTTGATGAAAAAAATGATCAAAAAACCTTTTACACATATATAATGATCGTGTATTCTGATAAAAATGAGTGTCAAGACAGGAGCACCATCTTCATGATAACTTTAGCGTCGCTGGTATTGCGATGCTGGCGCACCCACCGTGTCGTAACGTGTCGCAACGGAGCCAATGTGTCCTCCGCCCGACTGGTACATGCCTGGCTGATTGGTGCCCTGTGCGGGAACCACCACCTTCCGCGGCTGCCCGTTCGCGGCGACGACGCGTTGAATCACCGCCGCGGATGGAGATCCCATTCCAACGCGGTTCAGCGATCCCTGCGTGCCACGCACATTCGGCGACGCGTTCGGCGGGAGCATCGAAGGAATGGCATTGTTCGACCGCCCGCCGTACTTGCTCGTCGGAACCGCGACGGGAAGTGGAGACTGCTTCGTGGCGTTGCTAAGTGTGTCCGTGGTCATGGTTGCCGCCAGAGCATGGCGCCCATTCGGCGTCGTGCGTCGCCCGTCAGTTGGCGTTCCTGACGACGATGCCCCGGCATAGTGCCGCATGTCCGGCTGCGACGCTGCCACCTGCGTTCGCAGCGGGTAAACGTCACGGTGCTGGTACGGCGCGGCATACCCTCGGGAGCGCGGCATGCCTTGCTGTCCCGCCGCGGCAGCGGCACCCGCGGCGCCACTTGCCTGCAGCGCCTGCACGGCGGCCATTCCACTTCCAGACGGAACGCGGCCATCCGGTCCGCCGCGCATGTTGATGGGCGAGTAGATGGACGGCGTCGTGCCAGATCGCATCGACTTCACCGGCGAAGTGTAAGACGCGTCCGACATTTGAGAGTCCATGTTGTCGATGCCTCCCCCGGGAAGGCCACCGCGAACCGCCGCCTCCGACCTCATGGCATCGCCCTCGCGCCACATGCGCTGCTCCATGTCGCAGAGGTATTGCTGCTGCGGCCCAATCACGGATCCGGGCCGGCACGTTCTCAGGTAAGCGATCGTTTCCGCCGCGGTGAATCGGAAGTGCTTCATGATGTAGCATCCAACCAGAACGCCGGTGCGCCCAAGCCCAGCCTTGCAATGCACGGCACACGCTCCGCCTGCTGCGTGCTCAGCCTCCGTCGCCTCGAGGAAGCGCCTGAGGATGGCGTCGGAGGGGCAGCTGCCGTCGGGGAAGTACAGGTCGTAGTGCCGAATGCCAGAGTCGGTGAAGCGGCGCCGGTCGTACATCTTCTTATTCAGGCGCACGACGGCGGTGATTCCCGCAGACTTGAAGTAGGGCACGTAGTCCTCCGGCACCATCGTGCGGTATCCGTAGAACTCCGTGCGCTTCGAACTCGGTCCAGAGAAGGCGAGGAAGCGGCCGGGCACCGTCCAGTTCATGTCGCCGTTCTCCACCCTCTCGTAGTACTCGTACTCGTCGACGTTGAACGAAGCCTTCTCGCGCAGCTGAATGTCCACGAGGCCGCACGTCATCGCTTTCTGCATGGCTCGGATCGAGTCGAGCACGGAAAGGTTGTACGTCGACGGCCCGCACGACGCGTCTCGGAACGGCGCGAACGGCTTGAGTGCGCCGACGACGGAGAACGCGTCTTCGGCTGTCTTGTTCTCGAAGAGCACGAGGTACCAGCCGAGAAGAACGGCGCTGTTGGCGCGGTAGTGCGGGTCGGCGGACATCACGTGATAAACACGGATACCCTTTGACCGCGCCTCCCTGAGCAGCATGTCGAGTCGTGCGCAGTAGCGGTAGCACTGCCCGAGGTTGAGCGGCCCAAAGTCGGCGAAGAAGGGCTCGTAGATGAGCTCCTCGTCGATGCAGAAGGCTAAGTGCTGTCTCGCGGTGGGCGAGAGGCGAACGCCATCCAATCGACGCACGGGGCACGCGTACAGCTGGTTTGGGATCACCTCCACCGAGTTGGCCGCAAGCTCATCCACGGGCTGGAGCATCGAAGACTGGCCGTGTCTTGAAGAGCCGAACATCGGTTCTGTCTGTATAATTTACCTGCCGTGTTTATTTATTTTATGTGTCTGTGTGTGTGTGTGTGTGTGTGTTTGTATTGCCGATATGAGACGAGTGAGTTGGTTGGTTTTCGATCGCTGACACCGTCCGTTCTCTCTCTCTCCCTTCTCTCTCCGCGTATTCTCTTTGCTGACGACAATTGCCGTTGTGTCGCGCACAAACCCTCCACCCAGGGTTGATGATGCTCAGCACCCGGTTTGCACAAGAACGAGTGTTGAGAACAAGAGCAGATTTCCACAACAAGTCAAAACACTCACGAGCTACTACAACTACGAGACGTATCAAAAACTGAGCAACCATCCGCACCCTGCCAGATAATCAATGAAGGGTTTGCACCCTACACACAAATAAAAGTACCCTAGACGAAGGAATGGACAATGGACGCACCCTACTTACAGACCCTAGAGCCTCAAGACACCTGTAAGACACACACCTTAAGACACACCTACGGTGGCCACAAGCAAGTGAAGTGGCGGCCACACCCCGAGCCACACACAACTTAACACCGCACAGCCAGCACGAGGCAAAACGAGAAGTCCACGATTTTGGAGAAACACACGAGGACAACACAACAAGTGTGTGTGTGTGTGATGATGCGACTGATGGCGACCCGTAAAGTTACCCCTCAGGTGGAGAAAACGGAGAAGAAGAGCTTGGAGGAACGGACGACCTTTGTGACCTCCGCAAGAGCTTCGAAGCTGATCAGAACACCTCCTATCGTAGTGGTAGCTAGGAGAGCCGAACGCACGTGTATGTACTCGCACAGTGCCGTAGCACCGTAGCACCGTTGCACCAATGCACAATTTGCAAGTGTTGCAAGTGTACTTCAGCAAGTGGCAAGTTCGTGCTCTTGAGAGTAAAATGACTCTTCTTTCCCCTCTTTTTCTTTTTCCGTCGCAAAGTCTCCTTCTCCTTCTCATATGCATATGTGGGTTGCTTTCACATACATCCTACATCCTGTAGTCTAACCTTTACCTGTACAGTACCATACATCGATCGGCTCTTGAGTTTGCTCTTGAGACTGCTAACCTACCTCGTACACGCTAATACAGTAAACGTCGTGATGTCGGCATCAATCGTCGCCAAGCGGTAAAGTTTTAGCCTTTTAGGTCCTTCGTGTGTTTCTTGTGTTGTTTCTTCGGCCTTCACGACGCATCTCTCGTTGCTCGATGGCTCGTTCAGTCGTTCTTCGTCTGGTTTCGTGCAGCGCGTGAGAGGTACCGGGTAACCAGTTCAGAAGAGGCGAGCGGGGGCGAGGATAAAAAAAAGAAAGCAACTTTACCGATGAGCTTTGCCGGCTTGGTCTCCCGTGTCCCTTCGTCCTCTGGAGGTACCACATACCGTACCAGTCGGACACGTGCTCGCTCGCTGGGCAGACTACGGGTACCGTAGTTCGTATGGACAGAAAACCTCAACCTCCCATTCATTGTACGTACCAGTGTACTGCTGGTTATATCGTAGCTTTTTGATCATACGCAAACGTCATATAACGAAACCACCAAAAACGTGCTTCGTTTCCATGCCGACCCTCCCCATGATCCTCCTATGTTTTTATACGTCGTATGTGACGTCATAAACTAACAAGCGACCGAAGTCACACACGACGTCAGCACCACGACGCTTCGGACTATTCGCTACATCACACATGGAGTAGTCGAACATACGCCTACGAACATGACATGTACAACGTCGAGCAACTACACTCGTCGAAATCAAATCAAAAATTAGAAATCAATCATTTCAGTAACTTAGTACTTACACACTCTGATATAATAATATTATTCTTAACATAACGTTTGAATGGATCGCATGATAGCTCTTCTCAGCTCCGCGGGTGCCTCGGCGTCTCTCACGCCGCGCCAAGATACTGTCGATGTCAGACTACCACGCTGCTCCACGCCACGCGTTAGCATGCACCCGTGCGTGCAGTTGACCAACACGCACGCGTGCACGACCGCGTGTTCGCCGAGCGCCGCACTCACGCGATCCACCACATCACCCGCAATTTCGAAACCAAGACGTTCCTGCACCTGAAGCGTGCGTGAGCGTCGCAGGCACGTCCACGACAGCTCGGCGCGCGAGGGAAGCGCGTCATCCCAAGAGTCGCGCTCGCCGGTACCGCGACGGCGCTTCGAGGCACGCATCGACGCAGCATCGCAGCTTGCCCACACAGCTACCGTCGCATGTCCTTGGAAGGGCAACATGTGGTGCTCGCATAGACTCTCAATGGGCAGCTTCTCAACGACGGACACACGGCCGCAGTGCAACGATGTCCAAGCCGCTCCGCCGTCTCCCGCTGGTATGTTCTGCTTCGCCTCATGGAAGGTTGGCGTGACGTAACCCTGCGTGCGACGTAGCAGCCAGTCCGCGTATCCCTTGGCGAGTTGTCGAATTCGCGCCTCCATGTCGTTCGTGAGGTGTGCACGAGCGAGCGTCGGCGTGGCAGCGGGAATGCAGGCGAGCAGGATGCGCTCCGCTGCGGCGTGCACCGCTTGCGTGTCGCGTGGGTCTTCTTGAATGTGCTGCTGATGTTCCACCAAAGAAGGCGTGGCGTTGTTGTTTTCTTCAACGTCAGGAGCAAGGATGACAAGTTCATCAAAGCGTTCGCCGTTGTTTGGTTGCAGGGTGCTGATGCCGTGTCGGCCGAGCACGACGTTGTTCCGACGCACCCAGACAAAGGTTCCGTCGGCACCCGTGGCTGCATGCATGGCTTCGCAGACAGCCTCGGCGTACTCGTCGTGGCTATCCCACGGCCTTAACGATAACGCGGCTGCGACGCGCGCCACCTTGCTCAGTCCGACAATGCGTCCGCTCGGGACGTACGCGAGCGACACCAGGCACGGTTCTGGAACACCCGTCGTTTGCGTCCACAGTGACGTTCCCACGTCTCTGACGGCTACGATCGGCGCCATGTCTTGACTTTCGTTGGAGTTTGTCTGTGCAACTTGTTCATCGAAGAGTGCGGCAAGTGCGGGTTCCATGGCTGAGTGCCATCCGTCAGTCGTTCCACCGTTTGCAGCTGGTTGAGTTTTTTGCTGGTTGTGGTTGTGACTGTGGTGATGGCGACGCGGCGGCGTCTGCGTATTGATTTGTTGGCTTCGTTCTACTGAGCCTGCTTTGATTTGTTGCTGCTGCGTTTGTGTTGGTGTTGCCGACGTGGAGGATCGCGAGAGGTCGTGCGATAGCGTTGATGCGAGTGCCCTGGAGACGGCTCGAGCGACGCGGCTCGGCGTATCTCTGACACCCGGCAGTGCGTTGTCGTGTCCGAGGAGTGCAATGAGCGTGGCAACGACCAAGGATAGGTCCTCGCGACCACCAACACGACTCCAGGGACCGCCAGGGACTCCAGGCGAGGAGGAGGCGGTGCGTGACAGGCCCACCCCGCCGCCTAATCCCCCTGTACCTTGCCCTACCCCTTGGTGTTTCATGGATGACAAGGCGAAACCACCACCATTACCATTACCACCATTACCATTACCATTACCATTACCACCAGAAGAGCCGCCTGCTACAGCAAGAGTCTGCTTATCCATGGGAGCATGATTCGTGGCGGTGACATGGGTAGACCCGTAGCCACCAACCTTAGACCCGTAGCCACCAACCTTTTCAGACCCGATGCCGGTCACCTTTTCCATGGCGGGCATTCTTCAGGTGATGTGAGGCGCAGATGCAGATACGCAGATTCCCCTTGGGGCCTCTGGCAGTCTGGGGGGCTCAAGACGGATAGGCCGAGTATTCTATCGGGGTTGGTTGGGTGAGCCATGTGTGAGGTGAGGCGTATTACGGCGTATTACGGCGTATTACTGGTGAGGCGGCGGCGGGTTGGAAGAGCGCATCTTCCGATTTCCCAAACCCGAACTCACACGGCGACAGCCGGGTTAGTTAGGGGTTCAGATTAGTACTGAGAACTGGCGGGCGCACACCTCAGAAGGCTCCCTCGCCCTTCGGCCCTTCCCGCCGAAAAACGACAGAACCCGATGCCCGAACCACCAAAGAACCACCAAAGCTTCCAATCCCGGGCCCCGGGGGGAGGGGAAAAAGAGCCGTTGGGATTCCTCGCCTCTTGAAAGAAAAGACTAAAAAGAGCCGTCGGGAGAGAACAGGAAACCTAGTCTTTGGTCGGAAAGCGAAGTCGTATTTCCCTCTCTTCTAACGGGTAGAATTCTCTCCACTCTTTTTACCAGTACTGTTCTCTCCCCTCTTTTTTCTCGTCTGAGACGTTTTCTCACTCGCTCTCCCCGGGCTGCCGGGGCCCCGCCCCGAAAGTCGATACCTTAGTAGCCTGCTTCGCTCACGCCCCTCTCGCTCCCACGACAAAACTCCAGCACAAACTACCCCGTGGTAGTGTTTCAGCTTTCTCCGGGCGCGAACGCCATTCGCATTTACCCACTTCACCTCCCTCGCAGAGCGAGCGCCGTGCAGGGGTCCCGAGACCGACTGTTGCTTGGGTGGTTCACAAAAGATACATACATACGTACGAACTTTACGGTAGGAATACCTAGAGGGATAACCTTTTTGCGTCAGGAAAGATACACGCACATAGAAATGGCAGAAGAAGAAACGCAGCTGCAGCAACCCGAAGCAGGTGGCGTCGTCGTCGCCAACACAGCACAACAACAGCAACAACCGGAGCAGGCGGCTGCTGCTGCTGCTCAGACAAAAAGCGCAAGTCCGTCCAAGCAGCACCTGTCGGTGGTCGTCGAACACCCCGCAGGAAAGCAGCCGGCACCCGAGCCGGAGGATGCCAACGAGGAGATCTTCGACGACGACGACGACATGGACGACGACATGGGAGAAGACAACTCGGCGCCGCCCACGATGCCCAACGGAGGGGACGAGGAGGAGTCGAAAATTGGCGCCTGGACGCCTGAAGAGGACGAACTCCTCAAGTTGGGACAGTCCATTCACGGCAACCGCTGGGCGCTCGTTGCGGAGCACGTTCCAGGTCGCACGGGACAGCAGTGCGCACAGCGGTGGCGCCACAAGGTGAACCCGGACATTCGCAAGGAGAAGTGGACAAAGGAGGAGGATGAGCTGCTCCAAACGTTACATGCCGAGCACGGAGCGAAGTGGGCTGAGGTGGCAAGGCACCTGCCTGGGCGAACGGACCAGCAGTGCATGGGACGCTGGAGGCGGCACCTCGACCCGGTCATTAAGAAGTGCACGTGGTCTGCAGAGGAGGATGCAACCCTGCGCGACCTGCACGCCAAGCACGGAAGCGGATGGAGCTGCATTGCGAAGCAGCTCAGCGGGCGCACCGCACAGCAGTGCCGAGCTCGATTCTTCCAGCTGCAGGCGCCGAAGAATGAGAAGAAGGAGGAGAAGAAGAGGGAGAAGGAGTTGAAGCAGCAGGAGAAGAAGCGAAAGGCGGAGTTGATGGGAGCTGCACGATCGGCGTCGGCGGCGCCGCCACCTCCAGCTCCCGTGGAGCCCAGAGATGCGCAGCATAAAAAGAAAAAGAAGAAGAAGAGCAGCAGCGGCGGCGGCGGCATGCCGGCGATGGCGATAGGTGAAGCGGCACCGCCGCCTCCTCCCGCAGCCCCGATACCGCACTTTGGCGTCATGGGTTTATCCGCTGCTGCTATTGCTGCGCCGCCGCCGCCGCCACCGCGGCGGGCAGGGGGCGCGCGTCCGCCACCGCCACCGCCGCGGGCAGGGGGAGTGCTGCCCCCGCCGCCGCCGGTGGCGGTAGGGGGAGCGCCGCCGCCGCCGCCGCCCCCGCCGCCGCCGCCAGGTGGTGCGAAGATCCCTCGCTCGCCAAGCCGAAACCAGCAACGCGGTGGTGTGCCGGCCGACTTCCTGTGGCCGGGTCCGGGGCTACTCGGAACGCCAGGTGCACGAGGTATCTTCCCCGGCATCGACGACCCTGAATTGTACTCACCCGCATCGAGAGCTGCGCAGGAAATCGCCGCGGCATATCCGCAATCCATGACCGCCGCCGCGATGACAGCCGCGGCCCTCGCGCTGCCGCAGGATGATCCGTCGTACCAGGCTGCTCTGCATATGGTCCAGATGGTGACTCCCGGGTTCTTAAATGGCATTTGCACGCCGATGACCGGTGCTGGGCGTGCCGTCGACGGCGATATCACGCAGGTGAGCCCGACGGCGGCTGGATTTGGCAACCTGTTTGGCAGCGGCGCAACCGCCGCGGGCGCAGCGACGGGCGGGGCGGGAGGAGGGCCCAACTCGAGCAGCTTCAAGGCGTTCGCCAACCTGCCCGTGCCATTTCAGTGTCTGCAGAGCCCAACGGGACTCGCGGCGCCGGAGCTTCTGTCGCCCAATGGCCTTGCTCCGAATCTGTCCACGCCAGACTGGTCGGCACTCAACAGCCTCATGCGCGTGCGCCCTGGTGCGCAGCAGCAGCCTGGTGGATCCGCCTCCGTGTTCGAAGCGATGCTCGCGAACATGGGCAATCCGGAGTCGGTACGGGCACTTGCTGCGGTGAACACCGCAGCGGCAGGCGCGGATGGCGATGCGGCTCCGCACGCAGCTGCCCCAGCTTCGGGTGCAGCTGCGGCGGCAGGCGATGGCGCCGACGCTGGCGGTGAGGCGAATGGCGCGGCGGGAGCGGCGGGCGCGGACGACGCGCCGCCTTTCAGCCGCCGCATCTCGGCGACGGAGGCGGAGTCTGTCAAGGCGTCGTTCAAGAGCATGAATGCCGCCTTTGAGATGATCGCGGCGGCAAACGGCAACGCGGGCGCGTCGTCGTCGGACGCCGTCGCAGTGACGGCGGCGGCAGGTGGTGCAACGCCAGTCGCCGCGTCCCGCGATGTGCGCGGGGCTGATGTGACGTCGCCTGGCGTCGCGAACATACGCTTGAAGGCCCACGCACTGATTGACGACACATCGCCGCTCGCTGTGCGATCGCCTTATGCGGACGGCGAGGGCGCGAGCAATGGTGTTGGAGTCCAGATGAATGCGAAACAGGGTCCCCGGCGAGTCACCGAGTGGTTTGGTGGAGGGCGCTCGAAGCAGCAGCAACAGCAACAGCAGCAAGCTTCCATCGCCTTGACTCCCCAAAGGGCAAACTCCTAAAAATGGGGAAAAAAATTTTGATGTTGATCTAAGATCTCTAATTCAGTAATGGAAATTGATTCACTTTGTCCAACGATTCGAGAGCTCCGGTTGCACTTGTTGTCGTGGGGGAAGTGATATGAGGTGAAGAAGATTTCAAAAAAAAAAACAAGAGAAGAATGGGTGACATGCTTTTCTGGGGGGGTATTAGCGCCTTCGTGGCTGGATTGGATCGGGCTCCGGCGAACCGATGCGCTTCCCAAGAATTCCCACAGTCACCGCGTAGAACAGAACGGGCAGCGAGAGAAGCTTGTGCACCATGTCAGCCATCGGTCCAGCTGCGCCAGGACGCACGCCGTACGAGACGCGAACGGCGTCAGCGTTCCACGCGTACAGGATGTACCCGACGCAGAAAAAGAGAACGAAGAGGCGAACAACAATCGGCACCGGTGGCTGGCTGTCGAGCTCCGCCCCGGCGCCTGCTCCGTTTTTTGCCTTCATGGTTCCACCCAAGCCCATCGTTTTCAGCCCATCTTCGCACGCCTCCTCGATCGCATCCACAGCCTTGAGCACATCCTCCACGGTGGGATCGGAACCTTTCATCTGCAACGTCTGCGCGGTTGAGCCGATGTCGCGCGCGAACACAAGGAAGATGCGGTAGACATCCTCCATTGATTTTGTCTTCACCATTAGCTGCGCGGAAAGTCCCTTTCGCAACTTCACGACACGCTCGAAGACTTCGCCGTTGTTGTAGCAGACGGCGAGCGTTCCAATCGCCATCACCTGCGGGATGGCGCAGAATGCGAACACGGACTTCTCGCGAAGTTTGGACATGTACGTGAGCGCGTCCGTGGCATGCGAGAGCGCGTTGCACACCATGTGGTTGAGGCACTCAACAGCCTTCTCTCGGTTGCACCCGAGCTTGAATTCGTCGAGCTCCTTGGCGTACTTTCCCCAGATTTCGCGCGGCCAGAACATGCGCGGCGCCGGCTCCTCCATGATATCCTCGAGGTAGTCGCGAATGATGTTCGTTTTCTGCAGGAAGAGTCCCATGGAGTTGGACAGGTCGTCGAGGTTTGGGCTTGCGAATACCTTCGGATCCTCGAGCTTGGACATTGCGAATAGGTTGGACAGACCAACCCCGACGAGTCCGGCGACGTAGTGGCAGTACAGGTTGTAGTCTTTGATGGTTTTCACCTCGTCCTTTTCGATGAAGTCGTGCATGCCCGCGCCCATGCGCTTGGTGATGTCAACGATAACATCCTGGTACGGTTTCGAGAGTTTCAGGAACGCGTCAACGACGAGCGGGTACTTCTCCATGAGTTCTTTGTAGTCGCCGGTTCCACAGTCGTCCATCGAGAACCCACGGTCGTAGCAGAGCGTGTGAAACGAGAGGAGGAGCGGTAGTTTTTTCTCACCAGGCAGCGCCATGTCGTCTTCGACCGTATCTAAAGCTCGCAGCACGAGATAGAATATGCAGACCGCGTCTCTGATTTCGCCACGGAGGTTGCATATGACGATGGCGAACGATCGCGAGACTCTGTTAAGGATCGAGTAGCAGAACTTGAACGACGGGTCTTGGGGAAGGCGACGAGCTTCTCTGCTAAGCATGTAAACTTGCAGCAGAGGTACGAAGTCTGACGGATGGCGCATAACATCGCCAAGCAAACCCATATTGGTTGACACAACAGTGACACGACAGTGACACGATACGACAGTGACTTTTGACAGACCTGTGACACGGACCGGACGACGACTGCTGTCCTATTTAATCTGATTTGTGGAAAACGATCTGGGAATAGATACGCGCGATGGCGGAGAGATAGAAACTAAACTTAAGATATGAGCGGTTCAGAAACAAAACAACGGCAGGGGATCGGGTTAGGGTTTCTCCGAAGAGGTTAGGGTTAGCTCCCCCCCTTGGGCTCGTGCCCCGCCCCTGTTGTTTTCTCGCCGACTCGCCTCCTTCCCCCTTCCCCGACTGCCCGACGTTCTCTCAGCACCACAAACATCCGTATTTGGTATTTCCCATCAGATCAGTCAAGCCTAACTTTAAGGTATGACGTCCCGCCTTGGGGGAGGCTCACCGCTCATTGGCGGTGGTGGTATACGTGGTGCTCCTCCTGATGGTGAAATTCCGGAGGAGATGTTCCCGTCACCTTCCTCTACATACAAGCGTAACCCGCTCGTCATCGCAGGTGGACTTCTTACTGCGGGAGTACTCGTCGGAGGACTCGTCGCGTTCAGAAACGGTAACCAAAACATCTCGCAAAATATGATGAGAACGCGCGTGCTCTTCCAAGGGGCAACCGTCGCACTCATGCTCGCGTCGAGTGGTGTATCCGTCAACCAGATCTTTGGAAACGCCGCGGCGAAGTTCCAACAACAGCAGCAGAACAAATAAGAAAGACGCGGAAGTTGTAGACCGCCTCCCCTCGTAAGGGTCGTGTGCGACAACATTTTCAAAACTTGCATGCGACGACGAGCTCTCAGGATGCAAAAATCCCACTTGTAAAATTACATTCATTCCCTTCGTCAAATGAAAATACAAGAATGCGTTACTATTTACATACTATCACAAAGAAGCCAGCATCGACTCCTCGGCCGCCTGCTGCCGAATGGCCTCCGCCTTGCGTTCCTCCAGCTCCTTCGCCTCCTCGAGACGACGCAGCGCACGGTCTGTCAGCTTCTCAACCGGAAAGTCGCGCTCCGTGCGAACAATGCAAGCACGAAGATCGTCAGACACCTCGAGAAGCTGGTTGCGGTACTCTTCAGGAGTGCCGAGGCATCTCACGAGTTTGTCACGGACGTCGTGAAACTCCTTTAGCCACTCGCCAAGCATACGATGTGCGTGCGCACGCACCATACGCATGGGTGTTGCGTACTCCCGCGTCAGCTCGAGGTACTCGCGAAGCAGGTCGCAACCTTCCGTTCCACTCGCGGGCCACAATGCGCCAACAGGCTCCGCTGTTGATGGATCTGGTTCGGAATAGCGCGTGCGCTGTGCCATCGCCTCATCGACGCTCGTCATCGACGCAACGCCTGCGCGTACGCGCCTGCTGAAAAGCGCAGGGTCAGAGAGCAGGCCCTCGGCGGACATGACGCCGTTCGCACCGGTGTAATTCATCAACGCGATCGCGTCGTCGTAGTGCCGTACATTGCCGTTCGCAATAACGGGAACGCGACTTCCCACCGCGTCTACGACAGCCTTGATTTTGTCCCAATCAGCACGCGTCGCCTTCAGATCCTTCTGCTCGCGCGTTCTGCCGTGAACGCCGAGTACGCTGCATCCGCATTCGACGAGCATGGTTGCATACCTGACTGTCTCCTCGACACTGTCAAAGCACCGAATCTTGCACGACACGGGTATGCTCAGCGTCGACGTCGCCGTCTTGACGATGCGCGACACGAGCTTGAGGTCGTCCATGAGAAATGCGCCGTAGTTGCCACGCTTCGCGATGCGCTGTGGACACCCGAGGTTGAGGTCGACGTAGTCTATGCCGGCGCGTTTTCCGTCGGCGTCGGCGGGCATGGCGTCGACGGTTGCCTGTACCTTTTTCGCAGCTTTGACGAGCACGTCCGGGTCGTTCGCGCAGAACTGTACGAAGAGCGGCCTATCTGCGACTGTTGTCGAGAACGTCTCATCGCAGAACTTGTCACCCCCTTCCGCGTACAGCCGGCTGTGTATCATGGGTGTGTACGCGGCGGTTGCTCCGTGGTTGCGGCACAGCATACGAAAAGCGAGTTCGCTTTGGTCCACCATAGGTGCGACGTGAAATTGCGGCGCGCCTACCGCACGAAATGTTTCCCAGGCGCGCGTCTGGCGAGGCGCGGCGGTGATCTGGTTCCTCAACGAGAGGCCATTGTCGATACGCGGCTGCTTCGCGGCCTGTTATTTTATTGATATCACACAAAACGAAACGTGGGGAATGGAGTGCATTGTGCGGCTAACGTTAGTATGGCGTAAGAACTGTGTGTTGATCTAAACCAACCAACCATCAATAATCCCCTGACACTATTCATTAGTCCCAATAATCCTCAGCAGTTATAGTTTAATTGTATATAGACTTCACGAAACATAACAAGTACATTTCTGTCAGATATCCTGTGTGAAGATGTATATTTGAAAGTCGTCCTTGGAATATTCGCTAACATGGAAAGAGTGGATCCAGCACCTATGATAACCCCTTGAACCACAGAACCAACGCACCTTTTCTTCAGGAACGTCGACGTCACTTAGGGACTTTTCTTCTTCGTTACGTGGCGCCATACCACCGGTGGGAGGCTCCCTTCCTTAGCGCCGCCGCCGCCGGGCGTAATCCAGACGGACTTTGGGTGACCTCTTTCAGACCTCTTTGGGTGGTAGTTCTAGTTAGGGGTTCTACCATGGACTAGTTAGGGGTTTGGTGTTTTTACCCTAGTTAGGGGTTTGGTGTTTTTCGAAGCTTCCATTTTCCAAATACGTTACCCTTTGTATATTCATCTTTTCCGCCATTATTCTTCTGACAACAAACTTGTTACAAAATAAATAATAAGAGAATAAAGTCGTATAGTATGGTGGTTGACTACAGTCGTTTTGACGCTTTGAGTGACAGCGATGACGACGATGACGACGATGACAAGAATCCTCGCTCAGGAGGCTCAAGAGGAGTTGGACCATCATCTTCGTCACGGGCTCCTCGTCATGATCATCATCCTGTGATAATTGACCCTTTGAATCCACCTGCGTTCTCCGTCGAAATCGGGTACCAGTACCTCGCCATGGCTTCCCGGGAAAAACCGACGGGATCCGTTGAAGAAGCGCAACTCAGTCATCTGCTGAGCCAAAAACTCATGCAGAGAAATTCCGAGAAAACTGGAGATATTCCGGAAGCAGCGCGTCTCGCCAAGGCGTGCATACGCATATCGCACGCATTGTCAGAAAAAGGTATGCAAGCGAAAGGATACCTCGACCTCGCACAAGCACTCTACCTCCTCGACGATCCCTCCTCGACGGAAGAAGCCATCAAACACTTCACAACCGCACGGCGCTTCTTCGAAAAGTCGAACGAATACCTGCAAGACGCAACCACAGTCGCCATGGGCCTCGGGCGGTGCTACCAGGATTTGGGGTACCTCGCGAAAGCTGACGAAGAATTCACACGTGCCAAGAAACTCGCCGAGACGGATCAGGATGACAAAAATGTCAAAAACGCAAAGGATGCACTCAAGGAAGTTCGAATGGCCATGGCGGAGGCTCACAGTGCCGCAAGACAGGATGGCATGCCTGATTACGACAGATTCGTACGTGGCGTCGACAACGAGAACGACGGTGACAACGACGACGACGTTGATGGCGTGACGACCACCACCACCAGCAGCGCACGTGCCGTGGGCCCCGCTGAAGAGCAGCGGCGTGCGTTCCTCTCGCAATTTGAACAAATGAGTCAGGCTGAACTCGAAAGAATGATGGAGAGGATGAAACCAAACTCTTCGTACACCAAGGCGAGACGAAGCGCAGAGGCTATGGTGGCGAAGCTACGAGCAGAAGGTCGTGATGCGGAGGCAGAAGAGCTGATCGCAATGCTCGAGGAGGATGACAACACTGACGACGACGACGACACTGACGACGACGACAATGACGATCCTGCCGACTGTCAAAATGCAACCAAAACAACAGAAACCGCCAGAGACAAAGGGGTCAAGCTAAGTGATTGGCGTTTTCAGGGTACCCCGAGTGATCTGAATGCAAGTGGACAGCCTGGTTCGTCGTCGCGCTCTGCTGCTGCTCCACTATTCGTTCGCGATATCGAGCCGCCACGCGCGGCGCGCTCCCAGAATATCCTAGATGTAGACTACGATTCAGAGGCTGACGAAGGCCTCGACGACGATCTCGACGACTAAACGCGCGTCAACTTTTAGTTGCTGTAAAAAGAAGTTAAACTAGTACTAAGTATGTGTAGATTTGCAATTATTCACTAAAAGAATATTTATTTACATAAGGTTGCAGTCAATCAATGTGCCGGGTACTCTACTTGAACAGACTGCCAAGGAATGACTGAAATCGCGCCGAGTACGTCTTCGGATCCACGGCGCTGATTGTATTTCGATTGTGCATTAACGCCTTGAAGGCTGTTTCTATGCGCTTCGTTCCGTTATACATCTGCAGGATGTCGATAATTCCAAAGTACAGGACCACGTCGCGCGTACCAAGACTCGGTTCAGCCACAACCACGGGAGAACCGCAAACGCCGGGAGGAATGGGCGCATCTCCATCCTTTGTCGGGAAACCATTCACGAGCAGGACGTCGAGCTGTTCCACCGTCTCGCCCTGCTCCGCAAAACGCACGACGCTTGGTAGAGCACTTGCGGCCATCGTCTGGCCAAGGGTAACCAGGCTCTTTCCCGAAGCCTTGGCAAGGAAGTCGCTGCTGCCCTCTGCACCAGCTACGGGACGAAAGCCTCTGCTCTTCTCGGGCATCATCTTTGCCGTCACGCTCAAAGATCGCCCACGTGCAATGTCGGCCACATCAGGGGGCGGTGACGCACCCCCCGCGCCAGCCTTGAAGAAGTGCTTGCGGTCGGCGTAGCTCATGTTAATCGTTGAGGCTCGAGGCCTCTCCCCTGAGCCTTCCTCCGAAAGTGGCCTGTTGGAAAGATCGCGGTAGTGCACGCCTAGGAGCAGCGAATAGTCCATCACCTTGAGCTCTTCCAGCAGTGCGCAGTCGATGGAGATCTGGCGAAGCAGCTTCGCACGCTTTCCCTCCTCGAGCGCGAATGCCACGTCGAGGTCAAGGTCCTTGAGGATGGTGTTCTCGTCAAGCTTTGCAATCTTCGCCTGGTCAGTCGCACGACCCTGCGTCGAACCCTTGAGATCGAATCGGCGGTGAATGCGCAGATCCGTGCAGAAGAGGTTGTTCATTACCACGAAGCGCACCGTGCGACTTCCTCCAGCCGCCTTGGCCATGCGCGATCCGCTAAGATGCAGAGGCTTGAGGCGGTACAGGCCGAAGAATTTTGTAAGCAGCGTGTCTCTGTTTTCCATGACGTGCTTGTAGTACATGGGAAGGAGGTCGCGGAGAAGTTTCATCTCGTGCTTGCGTACCGTTTTGATTAGGAAGCGGTCGTCGTGACTGCAGTAGAAGAGAGCGCCGCTCTTGCCTGGGGAGGCGAGCTGCCTGAGCGCGGACTCGCCGCACAGGCTGAGCATGTAGTCGCCGGCGTCAATGTCGAACCTCTCGCGTAGGTGGCGAAATGCCATCGGGCAGTATTCCTTCCACTTGAAGTCAAACGACGGGTGAGGCGGCGTGTTAGCGGAACCTGCACGAGGAAAGTCCGTCTTGTCCTCAGGGCGGCTCATAAAGTCGTCGGCGGTCAGTGTCGTCTTCGGCAGAGGTGTCACCTTGCCCACACTGACACGGATACCAAGCTGTATGCACACCATCATGTCATACGCGATGTGCCCCTTGAAGATCGTCTCGCCCTGCTTCTTCGCCTCAGCCTTGTTCTTCTTCTTCTCGCGTCCATGGCGATCGCGGTATCTCAGCAGCTTTCGAAGCACAATCTTGCTTTGCTCGTGCGTCAGCTTCGTCTCGCTTTCGATGTTCCCTTCGTCGTCGTAATCACGGCGAAAGACGATTTTCTTCCTTTTCGGTTTCGCGATCTTCGACTCGCGGCGTTCGCGCCTGCCCATCTCATCATCGCTGCTGTCGGAGCTGCTCGCCTCGTCGCCCGTCTCATCGTCGCTGTGCACAGTCGAGTGGTGCCCTGCAATGCTGCTGGCATTGCTGTGAATGCTGTCAACGCTACGTCGAATTTCAGGGTTGTATTCCGGCATAGGCGGCGCGGGGATGTAGTACCCCGTTCCCGTCTTCTTGCCGTTCGTC
Source organism: Pycnococcus provasolii (assembly GCA_938743325.2). Classification (NCBI taxonomy): domain Eukaryota; kingdom Viridiplantae; phylum Chlorophyta; class Pseudoscourfieldiophyceae; order Pseudoscourfieldiales; family Pycnococcaceae; genus Pycnococcus; species Pycnococcus provasolii. The sequence continues at coordinate 577,444 of OW568870.1, read as the reverse complement.
CACGTGCCCTCGTAGTAGCTTCCGTCCGCCCACGTGTACGCTCCCTGCCCATCCTCGACACCGCTTCGCCACTGGCCGTCGAACCTGTCTCCATTTCCCCAGACGTACGTTCCACGTCCCTCCATCTTGCCCGCGACCCACTCGCCGCTGTACGTGCTTCTGTCCACCCAACGGTACTCACCCGGTCCGTGAGGCAAGCCGTTTTTCCAGATGCCCTCGTAGACATCCCCGGTGACGTACGTCTTTTTTCCAAGACCGTGCCGTCTGTCAGCGAGCCACGATCCCACGTACAGGCTTCCGTCGGCGCCTTTGAGTTTTCCCACGCCGCTGATTTGCCCTTCGAGCCACTCTCCTTTGAACGACGCCCCGCTCGCCCAGCGGTACGTCCCGACGCCGTGCCTGAGTCCGTCGAACCACTCGCCTTCGTAGGAATTTCCGTCGCGCGTCCAAGTGTACATGCCGTGTCCGTGCGGCACACCGTCAACGGCTCGGTACGATCCTCGGTAGACGTCTCCGTTGGGTAGGTTTCTGACTCCCCTTTCGGTGACAACTTTAGATCCTGCGGTTGCGATTCGCGACGACGAACCTAAGTTTCGTTCTATTGAAACGCTTCTGCGCCACGGCACAGGCACGCCGGAAAGTATGCCTCCTTGCGATACATACTCGCTAGACGCGCGCGGATGTCCTGCTGAGGATGCGAAGGATGTCGTGGCATGTGACTCGTTCGACCGACGAGCACCAGCCGCCGCCGTCGTCGTCGACGACGACGGCGGCGGCGGCGGGTGGTGCGCGGCGTTATCTTCCAGGGCCACCGCGGGTGCCCCAGGCGCCATCATGTTATTTGTTGTTGTCGCTCTCAGTCGCTCCGTCGACGTGGAAAGAGAAGGCCCATGACCATCTGAGTCTGCAACGACGTCGTCTTGAATAATCGCGGGACCAGGAATACCATGTTTATGCCCGTTACCAGCCGAATTCACATCATCACCGCCATCTTTGCCCCCTCCCTTTCTCAAGGATGGGTGTGCGTGAACTGAGGCAGAAACTGACTCCTGAAGATCCTCTGAAGCCTCCCTGAGAGCCTGCTCACGGGTTGAAGCTGACTTCTCCTGGTTTAATGACCCCCTAAACCGCCGCCACATGAATCCACAACTACGATACAAAGAGCTGTAACTAATCCACAGGAAAAACACAAGTACAAGTACAAGTGTTGGCGAGGGATGGAGATCGGCGAGGCAACCAACCAACACCCGATGATGATGTTCTGAAAACGCCGGGGGATGAAAGGGCTTGATGAATGGACCAAAGAATATGGCGACGAGGTTGTGTCGTGTGGCGATAGACTGAAAGGTTTTGAGGGAAGGAGGGAGGGAAGGCGAAGCAGTCCCCGAGAGCGAGCGAGCGTTCCGCCTGGGGTGTTCGCGTTAGGGGTTCCAACTTCCAAGAGACTTCCGGGTAGGGTAGGGTGGAATTAGATGGGACACAGGTGAGGGAATTACTGTACGTTAGGGTTAGGGTTAGGGTTAGGGTTAGGGTTAGGGTTAGGGTTAGGGTTTACACAGTAGGGCTCTCTCTCTCTTGCTGTTTCCAATCTTGCTCTTCGAAGCCTCCTCGGCTCGGCGGCGCCTGTTTCTTCTTCTTTCCTTCATTCCGGAAGTCCAGAAGTCCATTGAGTCAATGTCCGCACTACTGCGCTCGCTCGAGCCCACTCTGTCTGCGTACAAGGATCGGCGCTTCTTCACGGACAACAGGGGCCAGCCTAACGGACGCTCCGTTGAGGAGTACGAGTTCGCGCTCAGAACGTCAACCACCGTGTACGTTGGCAACCTCTCCTTCCACACCACCGAAGAGCAAATCTGGGAAACCTTCAGCCTAGCCGGAGACATACGCTCGCTCCACATGGGACTCGACCGGAACTCGAAAACGCCGTGCGGATTCTGCTTCGTCGTGTACCACACGCGGGACGACGCAGAGGCGTGCGTGCGTTTACTCACAGGAGCTATGATCGATGACAGGTCCGTCAGAGCAGACTTCGACTGGGGATTCGAGGAAGGACGACAGTGGGGACGAGGACGACATGGTGGGCAAGTGCGCGACGAGTGGCGAGACAACTTCGACGCGGCACGTGGCGGCTATGGAAAGCAGCGGCAGTTCTCGGGAGGCTTGACGTCGCCACCCATGCCAACCGCAGGCGACGCGAAGAGGCGACGTATGAGTGGGGGAGGCTCGTTCCAGCGCAACAGAAACGACGGCTACGGTGGAGCACAACAGCACGCGCCGCCGCAGCAGGAAGATGCGGATAAACGTATGCGCACGGGTGAAGAGGAGGAGGAAAATTAGAGATCCAGATGACTCAACAGACGCACGCGTTCTCTCTTCTTGTTGGTTTACTTCTCTCTTTTCCGCAAGCCATGTACCTCGTAAACAAAACTCAAAACTCAACGTCAAGAGCAACCCTCCTCGACTGATGGGTGACCCTGTACCCTTACGCCAATGACGATACCCTGAGCGTCGTAGGCAATACGCTCCGACGTCGCAACACCGGCATTTCGCCCTCAATTGCGTATGGGTCGACGTCAGCCCCGCCGTGCTGCTCGTCAATGACGCTGTCGTCGTCAACAACGTTGTCAAACGCTGTGGTATAGCTGCCGCTGCTATCTTTTCTGATCGCGATGCGAGAAGGTCCGGTGATATCGAGCAGTGAGTCGTCAATAGACTGGCGCGTGAAGATATCAGGATGAGGATATCCACCACCACTGCTGCCGCCACTGTCCTTCCTGTTAACGGCGTCGTCGTCCGCCTCCTCTGGTCGAGCCGTCACTTCGTCGCCAACGCGCGATGCTGCAGCGTCCTCCGCACAAGCCATCACGGCGTCACGCACTCGAACGAACAGGGAGTACGTCCCATCTGGCAGTGCGTCGATAACTCCTCCGCGTGCTAGCTGCGTGACAACGCGTTGGCTCGGATTTGCTAGGCACAGCTTGACGCCACGCTTCTTGAAATTTTCGGTCGTCTCGAGAAGTGCCTGCAGGCCAGTGGAGTCGACGTGGCTGATTGGTGACATGTCAAGGATGACGTACTTGAGCGGAGGTGAGCATGTTTCGCAATCTCGATGATTGGTTGCGCGATCTCCACTGCCGCAGCATCTGCTGCTGCGACATCTACCACCACCACCACCACTGCAAGGCAAGCAAGTGCGTCGTGCGCAGGCGACGGTTTCCTTTCCCGACTCAGCGTCAGTGGCGTGCTTGTTGCCGCTAGAAGATGTTGACGCTGCTTCCTCTGATTTTGTTGGCAATCTCCGTCCCGACTCGAGGTCCTCCTCCTCCTCCTCCTCGCCATTTTCCATCGCCGCTTCCACCACGTCGGCGGGCGACGACGTCCCCGTAGCTACCATCCACTTGTCAAATTCCACCTCGTTCTCCTTCGCCTGCCTCTCGTACTTCGCGAGCTTGTTCTGGAAGTACTGCGCATTGGCAAAGTAGAGAGGAGCGTCGAAGCGAACCACCACCATGCCCCTCAATCCTAGAGCATTGGGGTACTGCTTCACGCTGCGATACACCTCAGTGTGAGGCAAGCGGCCAAGGCGTGCCGTGTGCGGGTACGTCGACTCGTACAGCACGATGAGCAGGCTGATCCCAACGGCGATGCCAAGTCCGATCTCCACGCCTGCGAACAGAACGCCAAGGAAGCTTATCATCCATACCATAAAGTCGAGCAAGTTGGTACGCGCGAGGAAGATCGCCTCGGGGTAGTCGACGAGTCCCGTCACGCCTGAGATGACCACGGCACCAAGTGCGCTTTTCGGTAGGTAAGTGAAAGCTGACGTGATGAAGAGCAGCACGAGCAAAACAATCAAGCTCGTTAGGATTCCCGCGAGATTCGTCTTGGCGCCAGTCTCATTGTTCACCGCACTGCGAGAGAAGCTGCCCGTCGTCGGGTACGCGCCAAATGCCCCACCCAACACGTTCGCAACGCCCAGGCCGATGAGCTCCTGGTTGCTGTCGATCGTATATTCGTTCTTGCGCGCGAGAGCGAGCGCGATGGCGATCGACTCCATGAATCCAACGATGGTGATGCTGAGGACGGTTGGCATGATCCTCGTGTCTATGGGTAACCATTCTCGCGCTGTAAGCGGTGGCACGCCAGATTTCACCTCGCCCACGATGTCGATGCCGTACTTGTCTAATCGAGCGAGCCACGTGACGAGAATTCCGATGACGACGACGGTCAGCGGGCCGAGTGCACGTATGATGCTGAGCCTCTTGTACTTCTTTCCAATGTACTTCATCACAAGGATGATGGTAAGAAACCCTGCGCCCATGATGAACACTCGGTAGTCGAATTGCTTGATGTTCGCAAAGGTGTAATACAGCAGCTCGTAGATGTGCTCAGACCGCTCGATGTGGTAGCCAAGCATGTACTTCACCTGACTGAATCCGATGATGATGGCGGCGCCCGACGTGAAGCCGCTGATGACAGGATGGCTGAGGAAGTTCGTGACAAAGCCAAGGCGCAGAATTCCGAGGCCGAGGTACATGATACCAACGATAAAGCTTACCTGCATTGCTAGCATGATGTAGAGAGGATTGTACACCGTCGTTTCCGATCCGTTGGGTGCCACCTCGAATGTCGCATATGGCGTGATCTTTTGCAGTCCGTTGTTCAGCACCAAAGAAATGAGCGCGACCGGTCCAACGGAGAGCTGCCTCGACGTACCGAAGATGCCATAAGCCAAAAGAGGCACGAAGGCTGCGTACAGACCGTACGTTTGAGGCAGACCTGCGATGTCAGCGTACGAGAGGCTTTGTGGGACGATCATGCACGCGACCGTGACACCTGCGATGATGTCCATGATGAGGTCTGAACGGTAGTTGTACGTGCTCATCCATCCAACGCACGGAAAGATCTTCTTGAGGACTTTGAACGGAGTAAGCGATTGGCAGTGCGTGCGGTACATCCGTCGTCGATGTCGGCGCACTGCTTGTAGAAACTCCTCCTTGGTGAGCAGCCCGGTGCGATTGCCGTTGTTGTTGTTTGGCGGTTCTTGTCCGTCATCACCACCACCATCACGACGATCCTTCTGCTCTTCGTCGTTTGCGTCATCATCGTCCCACTTCACGCCCACGTCTGCTGTTGTGGTTTCCGCACCATCATTGTCGTCGTTGCCGTCGTTATCCTTCTTCGAATCCCACCTGTAGAGCAGTGAGGCAGAGGCTGGTAGCGGTCGGGATGGCGATGGCACGAAATGCATCGAGGATGATCCACTCATCATTCCTCCATTGCTCGTGTAATCGCGAGATCGACGACCGCCGCCGCTGCCGCGAGAGTTCGGGGTGTTCCCGTTGTTGTTGTTGGAGGCAGGAGGAGGAGCGTCTGCATTCGTCTCAGAACGGAAACGGGGCGGTGTGGACGGCGGCGAGTCCGCCATGGTTTTTCTAGGACGTTACTGAAGTTTGAGCGGTTCGCGAAGAATCGGTTGCGTCAATAGGGGTTGGGAATGGGAATCGAATTCGGGGATTGGGAGGGGGGGGAGAGAAAGACCGAGAAAGCAGAGAAGCTACCGTACCTTCGTCAAAACATGTATGGCGTCTTCCTTTTCCTTGAACAAAATACCACTACGGGTACCACTAAGTTACTGTGTACACCGTCTTCTGACAAAACACCCTCATCGCCACCCCAAGCCTCGCCCCTTTGCTGAAGTCCTTGAGCGCATCGCGCTTGCGAATGCGTGCTCCGTCGCGCCGTGCTGCTGAGGAGGCTGCGACATGCTCTGGTCGTCGTCGGGACTTGGACGCCACGCGGGACGCAGGGCCGCTTCCAGAGACGACGGGTCGGGAAGAGCACGCCGCGAGTCGTCGCCAAAGACAGCCTCGCGGATCGAGGGTGCCGCCGCGAGAGGCCGGTACGCGTCGCGCACCTCGCGACCCTGTGCGCGCCGCTCAGCCTCCGTTTCGACGACGAGCTCGTGGTCCTCCCAGCTCGAATCGCAGACGACGCAACGGAAGGCGGAGACGAAACAGCGACAGCCGCACGGTCGGCCTTCGCTCTCAGCCAGAGCCTTGGGATTCGGGTTAGGGTTAGGGTGGCCGTGGTTCTCGATGCGGCGTCTCGGCGCGGCAGCCTTCACGGGCGGCGCGACACGGCCTCGGCACCGACCACCTTGCACAGCGGTGTGCATGTTATGTCCGTGTCCGCACTGGCACTTGGCACGCCAGTGGTGAACGTTGAACCCTTTCCGTCGAGGCAGCCACCACTCACCCACTTCCTCCGGTCTGCTCGGCATGTACAAAAATCGCGTGCACGAGTCTGATTGCGAGCATCGTCCGAGTCCGTCCCCCGCGTGCTCCTCGAATGTGTAGCCGCAGAAGCACCTTGCACTCGGCCCGACACGGCAGCAGTCCTGTCCATCCTTAAGGCTTCGCCACGTCACGTACCTTCCCGTTTGCGCGGCGATCACCGCCGCCTCGTCTTCGTGCGTGAGCATGGCTGCGGCCCCCGGCGCGGGTCCGAACGTGCGCACAGCGCGTTCGATGGAGGCGAGCGCTTTTGTTTGCGTGGGCGTGAGCGGCGTACCTGCAGGTATGTGCAAGGACGGCGCAAGGTCCTCTCCCTGGGAACCCCGTTGTGCCAAGTTGAGGTTACGCAGCGCAGGATTCGTCGATAACGCATACCGGGAGGCTATGGGCGTGTCGTCATTGTGGTTCATGATGAAACTAATAAAATGACGCGTGCAAGGAGACGCTGAAGCCGTTGTGAAGCCAGGTGGCAGGCAGGCAATAAGAGGAGGAGGAGGAGGGGGGAAGACTCCCCTTGCCCAAACCACCGGCCGCTTTTGCGTGGTTCTTTTCTTGCAAGAGCTTGCAAGAGCTTGCAAGAGTGTTTCTTGCTCCCAGGGACCCTTCGCGTTCGGGTCCCACGTGTTGCTTGACCACCTTAATCAACGCATTTGATGAATGCAACAACAAAGGGCCGGTAAAATACTGGTGTGCGAGGGCAGCAAGGCCGCTATGAGTAGGCAGCAAGGGCAGCAAGGGCGCTAGGAGTAGGCCGCATGTGCATGTGCAAGGGGGACATTGTAAACTTTATTTTTTTCTCAAAGGTCGGAGGTTTTGGTACACCTATGTATACACCTGTTTGGTACCCGGGTAGGAAGTACCCTAACCTTAGCTAGCTAGGGTTAGCACGATTCGGGTTAGCACGCTTCGGGTTAGGGCTAGGGTTAGGGTTAGGGTTAGGGTTAGGGTTAGGGTTAGGCCTCATCTTCCGTATCCGAGTCACCGAGTGAACTATCCGGTACTTATTCTATTTCACGTGTCCTTCTTCCGTTGTTCTTGTCATCGGCTTAACCTTAGGTGCATGTTTAGCATGCGAGTCGTGCTTTCACATCCCATGATGTTGAAGTGTCCAGTGTCTCAGGCACGCATCCGTGGGTCATGTCGTCGTGGTTCACATGCACATACTTATAGTGTGTCTTCAGGTCTACGTCATCCTAAAGAGTTTCGTAGTAGGGCGATGTCAGCGTCAGCGTCGTCTGATGCGTCAGCGTCATCAAACTACACGCTCGTCTCGTCGAATCGCGTCTTTGGGGGGTTTCTGAAGAAAATCAAACACGCGTCGGCTTCTACATCAACAGATATGACGTTCTCGGTGTTCCTACCACCAGCGGCGCGCTTAACGGAAGTACCCGTGCTCTACTACCTCTCCGGACTCACGTGCACCGATGACAACTTCTGCCAAAAAGCTTCCGCCGCATTCGCAGCGGCCAGCAAGAGAGGTGTCGCCATCGTCGTGCCGGACACGTCGCCGCGAGGACACGAGTCCATCGAGGGAGAGGACGACTCGTACGACTTTGGAACGGGTGCAGGATTCTACATCGACGCAACGCAGGAACCGTGGGCCAAGAACTACAACATGTACAGCTACGTGACGTCCGAGCTGCCGAAGTTTGTCAACGACAACTTCCCGGAAACGTCCAAAACGCTCAAGTCCATCACCGGACACTCCATGGGCGGACACGGCGCTCTGACAATCGCGCTGCGAGAGGGACCGGACGCGTACGCGAGCGTCTCGGCGTTCGCGCCCATCTGCAACCCGACTCAGGTGCCGTGGGGCAAGAAGGCGTTCGAAGGATACCTCGGCAGCGTAGAGGCTGGTGCCGAGCACGATGCGACCATGCTGATGAAGAAGGCGAACAAGATGGTGTTTCCTACCATCCTGATTGACCAGGGTGCCGCGGATAACTTCCTCAGCGGCGAAGTGAACCAGCTGACACCCGCAGCCTTTGTCGATGCGTGCAAGGCTGCCGGACAGCCGCTGAGGTACCGCGAGCACGAAGGCTTCGATCACTCGTACTTCTTCATCTCCAGCTACGTCGAGGACCACATCAACTTCCACGCCGATGCGCTGTACGAAAAACTCGCCTCAGCTGGTGCGGTCGCGCCTGCTCCACCGGCACCGTCGGCGCCAGCCACCGAGGTGGATCTCGACGCGATCCCGGAGGAGTTTCGCGCGACGCAGGGCAAGCAGATTGAATGCAAGGCTGCCGTCGCGTGGGGACCTAAGGAGCCCCTCGTCACGGAGACCATCACCGTCGATCCGCCAAAGGCTGGCGAGGTTCGCGTGAAGGTGGTTGCCAACGCGCTCTGCCACACGGATATCTACACGCTCGAAGGTTCTGATCCCGAAGGTCTATTCCCCTGTGTGCTTGGCCACGAGGCGGGAACGATCGTCGAATCCGTTGGACCTGGCGTCACATCGGTGAAGCCGGGTGACCACGTCATCCCGTGCTACACGCCGCAGTGCAACAGGCCGGAGTGCATTTTCTGCGCTTCGCCCAAGACGAACCTGTGCCCGACGATTCGCGGGACGCAGGGAGCGGGCATGATGCCCGACGGCACGTCGCGTATGACCTGCAAGGGAAAACCTCTGTACCACTTCATGGGATGCTCGACATTCAGCGAATACACCGTGATCGCCGAAATCAGTGCCGCGAAAATCAACAAGGCGATGCCCTTGGAGAAGGCGAGCCTGTTCGGTTGTGGCATTGCCACAGGCTTGGGTGCTGCTTGGAACACCGTCAATGTGCAGGCTGGACAGAGCGTGGCCGTGTTTGGCCTCGGTGCCGTGGGTTTGAGCGTGGTGCAGGCGTGCAAGCTTGCCGGCGCATCGATGATCATTGGCGTCGACTTGAATCCTGACAAGTTCAAGGCGGCGGCTGATTTCGGGTGCACGCACTTCGTCAACCCAGCGGATTATGACAAGCCCGTTCAGCAGGTGATTGCCGGCGATCTCACGAAGTGGGGCTGCGATGCCACCTTCGATTGCACGGGCAACGTGGAAGTGATGCGCTCCGCACTCGAGTGCGCCCACCGTGGATGGGGCCAGAGCTGCGTGATTGGCGTCGCCGCCGCCGGCAAGGAGATTGCCACGCGTCCTTTCCAGCTCGTCACGGGACGCAGGTGGTGTGGAACCGCCTTTGGCGGCTGGAAGTCTCGCGCGCAGGTTCCCGTTCTGATTGAGCGCAGCTTGAATGGTGAGATTCCCGTTGATTCCTACGTGACACATGTGTTTGATGGCGTGGACAAAACGAACGATGCGGTCGATGCTCTGCACGGCGGCAATTGCCTGCGTGCGGTGGTGAGGTATTAGACGTAAAGAAGTACAAAGATGAACAAATAGTAAAGAAAAAAAAGCAGGGATTTACACCAACCCCACTAGCTAAAAGATGGATGCCGCGATGGCGATGGTATGATCGACGAATTGCGCTCCATCGTTCTGTACACGACGTCGATGGACTCGTCGAGCGCGCTCAAGCTTGCGCTGATGGTGTTGCCAACCAAGATAGCTAATCCAAGGCCTCCGAAGATGAACAAATACCAGCAGACCATGCTCGCCGTGTTGCCGTCTGTGGGCGTGAGGTCGCCGAGACCCACCGTCGACATTGTAATCACGCAGAAATATATTGCGTCAAGGTAACTCCACAATGGCTCGATGAGGTAGAACACTGCGCTGAACACGAAGATCCACACCACAAATAGGACGACGACCCACAAGGTGTGATGCTTTGCCTCATCATGTTGTCTTAGAAAATCTCGTCGTTCCATGAGCGCCTTAAGAACGAGCGGCGCTTCCGAAGTATCGACACGACCGTCGTGATTGACGTCGCACATTTTGAATACCATGCGAGCTTCAGCATGAACGACGGGAGTCACCGTTTCACCGAGCGACTCCATGGCGTGACACCAAAGCTCTTCCGTTTGCTTAATGCTGAGAGAATTGTCTCCATCCCCAAATCTCTCGAGTTGATTTTCCCACCACTGCTCGAGGATGTCTCGATGACTCTCGAGCGTGCGGCGCCGCGCTCGATTTGTCCACGAGATGATTGGCAGATCTACGAGTGTTCCACTCAGCTGGCTCAGAGCGAATGCAAATACTCCAACGGCAGGGATCGTGATGACAGCGATTACGATTCGACTCACAGTTGTGAGCGGCACATAGTGCCCATATCCTATGGTTGTGAGGACTGTGGTTGCGAAGAAGAGACTGCCCATAAAATCCCAGTTCCGCGCGATAGCCTCCTCTGCGGCGATTGCAGCTGCTTTCCTTTCTTCAAGGTCTCTTTTGATTCTTGTGTAAAGTTCTGCAAAAACCGTTGATGCGGTGTCGTTTTTTGCTCTCCACCTCAGCAAATCGCAGTTGGGACACGCCAACTCATTCGATAAGCACGTTTCATTGAACTCCGCTGATTTTCCGATTCGACACGCCTCCACCTGCGTCAAGGTGGGCAGGAGCAGTGGACATATGATCCTAGTACTACCGTCGTTTGTGATGACGGGATACTCTACTGATGTGCCGTTGCTTTTATGCCTTTGCAGAAGCCTCTTTGTTGTCTGATTATTATTATTATTATCGTCGCATCTCGGCGAGGGTGTGATGTACATTCCAAGCGTGCGCGCTAGCACGAACTGCTCCTCCTCCACTTGTATTTCATTCACAGCCTTGCGAGCCTCAATCATCCTCTGTTCATGGTCGTCTTCAGCTTCGTGAAATATTCCAGCAAGCACGAGAGCGAGCGAGATGAGAATGGCGACTGAGACGAGGCATCGACGCGCCGCACGCCGACGCTTCAACAAAACCGCCCATGATGTGGAGGTAGATGCACTGCTGCTACTATCCTCGGCAGCACGCGCGGACGACGCGCGCGAGGGCGCGACGACGCATCGCGCGCTGCTGGAGCTCGCGATGCCCTGCTGTGGCACGGCGTCGTCGAAGGTAAACTTGGACGACATGGATTCATCTATATGACTATCTGTGTGTGACAAATCAGGTTCTCTAACCCTAACCCTAACGCATTTTTCCTCCCCCCGAACTCCTCGTTCCCCCTCGCCTCGGCGAAGCCTGCAAAGCAGGCCGGCGTTCCTCTTTTTCCAGACTCAGACTCGCATGTCGCCTCCACCGGCACCACCAAGCTCCTCCCGATGGTGTCCACCTGTCAGCCTCGTGCGTGCGTACGGAGGATGTGACGACTCTCAAGTCATCTCGCTCCTTGATGCTGTGATGCTGCTGAGTCATGCTGGTAACGGGTTAGGTGGTAACGGGTTTGGTGGTAACGGTGCAGTTGGAGCGGGAGCTGCTGCTGGTGGTGGTGCGGCGTCAACATCAACGTCAACGTCAACAAAGTCAAAAGCTGGGTCAAAAGCTGGGTCAAAAGCTTTGCGTCTCTCGCAAATCATGAGAAGGACAAGTAGTGGCAGTTCCGGCAATGGTGGTGGTGATGACGATGCAAGTCCCAACGACGAGCAGCCAACAACGATCTCAGCAGATCGATTCGAGCGGTTCATGAAGGACTCGTACGTCGCACACGACGTTCCGTTCGGGGACCCGAGGGCGAGCATGAAGCACGTCGCGATCACGACGACGGTCCCCACGTCATCGTCAGAGAAAGGAGACGCATCGCGATGGCACGACGTTATTGACGCGGCGGTTCGCGAAGTATATAATCGGAAAAACAGCTTCAGAAACATTCTCACGCAAGGGCAGAAGGGTACGAGTGCCTATGACAGCGCGTGTGGTGCCGGTGGCGTGAAGCGAAATACGAGTGTGCACTGGCTTGCAACCGACGAGTGCTGGATAGAATTACACCGCCGTGTTGGCGACGACGTTGTCGCGGCTCTTCTTACGAAGTGCGCCGTCTTCACGCCCGCTGCCACGGGCGATGACCACAAAGGCGTTGGCGTGCTGGTGCAGCTCACGGGTCAGTCGATCGGCGAACGGTGGAATACGATGCGTCTTGACCAGAAACGAAATGCGCTGGCCGCAAAGACGACTAAGAGGAGACGGCGCAGCGCATCGAATGTGCGCAAGCGCAAGGATCGCGATGATGATGACAATGCGAAACAGATTCATGCTCAACCAAGCACGAAGCGGCGTCGCGCGCACGACCACGACACGCCTCACTCGCGCAGGGCAGTCTCGGTCCCACACGTAATGGCACGCCCGAAGCAGAAAAAGGAGCAGAAGTGGAAGAAGGGCTGTGGGAAAAGCCATGCCGAACCTTCGGTTGCCGGATTTGGACGGAACGCCAACGTTCAACGTTACATGCGGCATTTCAGTTCCAAGCCCGGCTTTCCATCCGCTCATGTGCTGAACCGCTTTCCCGCCACGCCGCATGGAGGCTCGTGCCTTCTGGACCACATCGTGCAACTTCACGCATCTCAAGCGAATCACACATCAAGGACTGGGACGTCGGTCGCACTCGTGGCTCTGAACAAATCACAAAAGGCGCGCCTGCGGCGTTCCTACAGAGGACTACCGGCGATGTTGTGCACCCTGCTTCGTAACCATGCGAAGCTCAAGCTGGAGAACGCGTATGGAAAGCTGCTTACACACCACTGCCCACCGATGGCCAAGGACGCGATCGAATGCAGTCCAAGCCAAGAGACTTCGACGTTCGCTTTGACACCCACGCCGAATCAGGGTGGAACTCAGGACCATTCCCACGCTTTCTCACCAACGCCGTCGATGTCAGTGCCGACAGTCACGCCGACACCGCATTGGGCCGGGGTCGGCGTGACCACGGAGCGCCGGGAAGCGCTTCGCGACGAAATTAGAAAGCTACTTGCATCCACAACGTCCCATGCCTCTGTGACAGCTTTTGTGGACAGTGTACTTCGAAGGCTCTTACCACGCGAAATCCTCGGAACGTCTTACAACTTTCGCATTCTGCGTGGCACAATTCGACGCGCGGTGGCACTGCGTCGTTTCGAGTCTCTGCCCCTCCATAGCTGCCTAAAGAAGCTAAAGCTCTCACACATCGCGTGGCTTCGCTACATAGCGCCGCGCGGTGCGAAGCCCCGGGATACGACGCCAGCATTTAAGGCTGCGCAGCACCGACGAATCAGCGCCGTGTTGCACTGGATCATGGCAGATCTTGTGTCACGGCTTCTCTACGGACATTTCTACATGACCGAAACCCAGGCTACGTCGCACCGCCTGCTCTTCTACCGAAAGCCTGTTTGGGCACGATTGCAGGCTCTGTTCTCAGAAGCAATTCGTAGGTACGGCGGCGCCCCTGATATTGAGGATGTATTCCCTAATGACGTGCCATCGGACGAAGCTGTGGCTGCATACGGCAAGGCGTCAGCCATGGCGATCGAAGCGGCCAGTCAGGCGAAGGAACTCACACCAGTTGCTTCGCTTGCATCTGCGGAGACGACGCCCACCGTGCGGTCACGATCCACGCATGTGAATACGCCAACGACTTCTAACAAGTCAAGCGCGAAGAAGAAGCTCTTCGCCAATCTGCCTTTGGACAAATCTGCGCGCCGTGCGCGTCACCCTCGGATGTATTTGCGAATACCAGCCAATCGTGCGATGTCTATGCTCTCCGATGGCCAAAGTGTGGGCACTGCAAAGATTCGCCTTCTGCCGAAGCGCGGTACACTGCGCATCATCTCAAATTTGAGATCATGCTCTCGCGCGGCGTTTCGATGCACAGACCCAAAAGGCAAGCATGATTCGTTGCACCTGCGAAAGTCTAATGCGCTTCGCCGCAAAGCAGGTGACAATAAGCAGAAGCATAACGAAAATTGGATTTACGCCAATTGGAACAAAAAGTCCGTCAACTTCAAATTACGTGATCTGCACGCGGTGCTGCAATACGAGGCATTTGAACGCCACGCAGATCGACCTGGAAGGCACCCTCTCCTCGGTGCGACGGTGCTCACAAGACGCGCCACACACCGAAAGGTGGCAGCATATTTAGCTCAGATGAGGAACGGCGTCGATGCCGCGGCTAATGCCACCAAGGTTGGGGCTGCTGATGCAGTGCCGTCTCTGAGCACGCGCCAGGTTGACGGCAGTGACCAGACGCGCGAGACGAGCGACGGCGAGGATGATGTTATGATCACCCCGTTGTATCCGCCAGCGCCGACGGCGACGACTCCTGACATGGATCCATCACCTGGCCCCAAATCTGAGGCGGGTACGAAATCGTTCATCATCTCGGTCGACTTCAAGAATGCATTTGACTCCATCCCGCACGAAACACTTGTGCAACACGTGATTGAAAATCCGAGCGTCATTGCAAGCAGTGAATATTGCTGCGTGAATTATAAGCGCGTCGAATCGTTGGCCGATAATCTACGCGTGTCTTCGCGAACAGGCTCTGTGCCATCTGACGTTGCGTTGGGTCACCCGGCGGACGTCGACATGGAATCCACAAGGCGCGCTGGACTGGGATTTGGGCACATCATTCACTCAGTTGGGTCCGCCGTTGACGCCCACCATCGCGAGGATGGAATCCTGGAGGATGATCGACTACATCGGCGCGCACTCAGGCGACGATCAGTGTACATCGATGATGGCAAACCCAAGGAAGTGACGCGACAGAATCTGATCAAGCTTCTCAAGAGGCACGTGACGGGAAATCTACTTTGTCTTGGCAAGCGATGGTTTCTCCAGAGTCGCGGAATCCCGCAGGGCAGTTCGATATCGACACTACTCTGTTGCCTCTACTACGGACATATGGAGAATGAAATTCTGCCGGATGGCATGGAGATGCAGCATGATAAGCAGGTGGCGGACGTTGTCATGCCGACGGCTGGGGCATCCACTTCGGATAGTGTCAAGCCAACTTCGCTCATGCTTCGCATGGTGGACGACACGCTGTTCATGAGCGTATCTCGCGCCGAGGCAGAGGCCCACCTCAAGCTGCTTTCCAACGGGTCGCTCAAAGAGACGTGGAACTGTACAATTAATCACGCGAAGACGAAGCTCAACTTTGACTTTGAATCTTTGCCTCGAAATGAGGTGGTCGATGGACGTGGCTTTTGCTTCGTGCCGTGGTGCGGCCTTCTCTTTCGCAGCGACACACTGGAGGTTCAGGCTGATTACAGCCGTTGGGCTCGTAATCTGGATTCCTCTCTGACGGTAAATTACGCGAAACCAGGTTTCGGACTTGTTCGCCGGCTAAAGCAGTACATTGAGCCGCGCATGCTGCACATTCTGTTCGACCCGCACGTCAACTCGGCAGAGACGTTGCGACTAAACACATTTCAGCTTTACTTATACTGCGCGTTAAAGGTACTGGCCTACACCGATTGGCTCGGCTCGGCGCACACTGCCGCATTCTTGTTTCGCGTGCTCGTGCCTTTCATGAGTAGCATGGTGCTTCGTACGATTCGCATCCGCTACGGCGTTGACCTCAGCTATGTCGAGAACCAGTATCTCTGCCTGAAGGCTGTGCGACGCGTCGTCGTGCTTAGGCAGGCAAGGCGGAGGCTAGCGCGCAAGAAGGCTGACCACCTTGCAACGCTCTTGCGCCACATCGATCGCACGATGCAGGCGAAGTCGTTTGCGAAGTTCAAGTCTCAAAAGGAGAAGACGCGACTGAGCGATATCACGAGTGGACGTCGGTCAACTTTTGTGTATGATATGTAAATGATTGTACCAACTACCTATCAGAAATCCAAGAACAAGGTGGTCAAGAATCCCTTGGAACCATGCGAAATCATGTGCGGAAGGGGAAGGAGAGGGAAATATCTCACTGGTGTGAATAAGAGTAAACTTTAGTCTATCAACACCGGTTAACCATTCCACCAACTTTCATCTCCTCCCTGTTCTTTTTTGGCGGAATGGAATGGCTCCCCTGAATTTCAGCTGAAAATCTCTCCGGAATTCCGGATTCGTTCCGATCCGATCCCTTTTTTCCATCAGAAAGAAAGACTTGTCACTTGTGTTTCTTTCGGCGCATCAATCAATCAGCTCGCAAGCATCACGTCACATGATATGATGTGGCTTTTGATTGAGCGATGCACGGTCGACTTTTGAAGTGCACCTGTATTGTGTGTTAGCGTATAATATAGCAGTGTGACAGTGCACAATACCCTTCATAGTTAAGGTTAGTCTATGCATACTCATGCACGTGGGTGGTGGTGGTGGTGGCACCACCATCATGCACGTGACCTGAGCTTCGTGATTTGCGCGAAGAGAATGCGGTGGTGGGCACTTGCACTTGCATGCCTCGTATCCGCAGCATCCTTCACGAGTGTGTCTGTGGTGATTTCGAAGGGGCACGCAAAGAATATAGGTGGTCATGCTGACGCCGCAGCCTTGCGCGCATCGCAGTATTATTCAAGAGATTCGCCGTCATACAGAGTGGTGAGGCCAGCTTCTTCAGCAGACCCGAACCAACAACAACTTCACGAACCGGCTCGTCTACCAAACACAAGAGAATTAATTACACATACGCTTAACAGAGCAGGGAGGTCGTTCGATCTCGCCACACCAGCCGTGCAGATACAAGACAACACTGCGCAGCAAGTGAAATCGAGATGGAAACCTCTGTCAAGCTTTGCTGAACTTCGAAAAATGAGCGAACAGCTTGTCGCTTTTGAGAAACAACAGAAGGATGACATCAACAACAAACTGCGCGAGGCGATCGAACAAAGCACACGTCACGCACCCCTCTACACACGGCAACGGCGCGACATCGATCTTTCAATACAAATACAGTATGCAAACAATAGGTGCGAGGCGGCACGCAGACGCGCTGCGCAAACGCATGAACCGCGCGTCGCGTTCGTGATAACAACATCATTGGATGGACTCGACCTTGCGAAGGACCTGATACCGCAGCTCATTTATCACGCGGAAGTTGGCGTCGGAGACACGTTCATCTTCTACGACGCACCAAAGACGCCGCGTTACCAATCAGCACGCGACCTGCTTCAGAGCCTGCACAGCTGCGTGCACTTCGTCGACACCGCATTCGAGGACCGGCGTGGCAAAAATGAGGGCCGCTGGGTCCCGATGGAGAGCTACGAGTGGCGTCGCCAGCGGCTGTGGAATCACCCCGACCTGCAGTGGTTCCGCACGGACGAATACGGCGTGCGTTGGGAACGCGTCGTGGGGCGTGCGCCGCACTCGCCCACAGGCTGGATTAGCAACATGACCATGTCCGCCTTCGCGGTGGCGTACCATTCGCCTCAGCCACGGTATGGCAGTTTCAGAGTCATGATCAAGCTATGCTTCAACGCTCAAGAGGCGATAGCAATGGCGATCGAAAGAAACATATCCCTCATTGCGTTGCATGACAATGACGAGCTGTACTATCCGTCATGGCCTGGTGGCCTTGGCGGAGTGACGTCACCTCTGTCACGATGGAACGTTCAGCAGAGCATTGCGAGGGTGAAGATGTTCCTGCGGGCGAGCGAGGGGAGCACGCCGCTTGTCGGACGAGATCCGCCACTTGCTGCGGATGTTCTACCCATGGGTTGGTCCAGCGAGCGTCGCGGGACGTTCTCTATCCCTCGCGCTTTGCAGGATGCGCTCGTCAAGCAGCCAAATGGCAGGTTAATTCGGCAGATCCAAATATTGAATCACCAGCACAAGGTGCTTTGGGCAAACGGATACGAGAAACGCTTTGAGGAGTCAAACTTGTTTGTGCGAGGTGTGCACTTCCGTCCGAAGTGCAAGACGACGGATACTGTCACGTACCTGTGCAAGTGTGACAACTATACGAAGTGCAACATGTGGCTTCCACCCAACCATCTAGGTATGAATTTGTACTCGAACGGCAAGCCGTTTGGCGTTGTGGCCGCTGATCTTCAGATTCTTGGTATTCATAGCTTCACCGTGTCAGATCCCAGCGGTGTGCCGTGGCGAGTACGCTACCTTCAAGCGCATGAGGTGTACATGCATCCGGACGTCGCGTTGCTGCACTACCCGTACGCAAACGTGGCAGAGGTTTCATCCAGAGCTCACAGATTTGGCTGTGAAACGGGCTTGGATCCGGAAAGTCCGCGCCTGCCTTATGAGAATATCGCGAGTTGCTTCACATTTCCCATCGACTTCACGTCGTACGCGACGGCGAGAATGAATGCAACGGGCGTGCCTGATTTCTTTAGGAATTCCATCGCCGTTCCTCCTTGGGAGGCGTACGATTTGTTTCAGCGTGGTTATTATCTAATGATTCCTGAGCCGGCGGCCATTATACAAGTCGCTCACGCGCGTATGCGTGCTCATGCAAGGAATTAAAATTGAAAAATATACTGTAAAATTGTAGCATACATACTTTTACACTTGTAGAGGTGTCCTGAGTAGAAGAGAGCAGAGCAAGGTCTATGCATGCGTTCTACGTACCGGGTAAGTGTAATTCCGTGACCGGTGCTGCGCGCGTGCTGCGCTCATGTCTTGCGGTATCCCCTAGTCTAGGCACGGATGAAGTAGTCCTACGGAATGAGCCGGGAGTCTTATTGTCGCGCGAAACGGATCCGGGGTTCTGGGGTTCCGGTGTGCATCCAGGCCCCCCAATCAATCCTCCTCCCACCGAACAAAAACATCTGGTCACAAACAAAAAAGTTGGCCATGCCGTCGGCGTCGTCGGCACTGGCGTCGGCGTGTCGACGCTGCAGCCGTATGCGCACACAACGCACCAACGCCTGCGGTGAACCTGGCAAGCAGTGTATGAGCCACAAGGACAAACTTTTATGGAAACGCCGGTTCGTGCTCGCCCAGCTGGCGAACGCACCAGGCGCATACATCGCGCTCTCTTCTGGGGCGTCGTTGGCGGCGCCGGGAACTTCTTCATATGCCGAATCTAACTCAAGTTCAAGGGAAGAAGTTGTTCGCACTCTATACGACGATTACAGCGCAACATACGACAACCTCGACGGATCGCAAGTTGCGGACGCATTCGGATTCCCGGAAATGAGAACACAACTGCTCGCCATGGCGAGCGGAAACGTGCTTGAAATTGGCGTCGGAACGGGCTTGAATATGCCCTTCTACGATGCCAAGAATTTGGAAAGCTTCACGGGTGTCGACATCTCGCAAGGCATGCTTGACGTTGCCGCTAACAGGGCGAACAACGTGCTAGGTGGCGTCAAGGATGTGCGTCTCGTGCGTGCAGACGCCACTGAGCCGCTTGCAGAACCGCTTGCACGGCGGACGTTTGACACAGTCGTCGACACCTTCTCGCTGTGCGTCATCCCCGAACCTGTCAAGGCGTTACGTGAAATGCGCGGTGCCCTCAACCAAGGTGGACGCATGCTTCTGCTCGAACACACGAAAGCGAAGAATGCGGCGCTGGGATGGTACCAGGATGCCACCGCGGACATCATTGCCGGAGGCGGCGACGGTGGAACAGGAAAGGGGTGCAGATGGAATGATGACGTGGAGGCGATGCTCAAAAGCGTCGAAGGTGTCGTCATCGAGCGAGTCGATCGCAAACTAGGTGGCACCGTGTCGCTCATTGTTGCACGCGCAGTATAATATATTTGTCAACGAAAGAAAGGTAACAACGCTTATTACAAAATTAAAATCACCGAGCCTTTGTTCTCAGAGCCTTGGATTCGGCGCTGTCAGGCGCCGCGAGCTCCACGACACGATCGTATTCAACACAGCCTGCCTCTCCGGCTCATGAAGCATCGTGTGGTACAGACCCTCGAAACGCTTCATCTCCTTATCCATGCTCCCGCAGTTCGCGACGAATCTCTCCACCGCCGATATGCTCGTGCAGTGATCTGACGTTCCGTGCAGTGCAAGCAGCGGAACTTCGAATTGTGGCGTGAGCGCAACGAGCGCGCGGAAGGCGCTGAGGACTTCTTGTCCCGTTCGTGCCTTGGTGTTGCCGACGGTGTTGAGCGGGTCGTTTACGTAGTCTTTCACCATCTCCGGATCTTTCGACATGTCTTCCGGCCGCACGGCGGGAACGATTTCAAGAGAGGGCGTGAGCATGCTGAGCAGCGCGCCAATCTGCGCCTGAAATTTCAGTGTGAGCGTCCACTCGACGTCGAGCGCCGCGGACGTGAGCACGACGCCTCCTCTTTGAAACCGCGCCTGGTTGCGCAGGGCAACGTACGTCGCAATTAAGCCTCCCATGCTCTGCCCGTGCACGAAGACGGGGCTACCTGGCGGCGCCTTTGTCGTGGACACGGCGTACTCGACAAAGGCGCAGGCGTCTTCGATCCAGTCTTCGAACTTTTCGCAGTAAGCCCTCGGTCCGTCGCTTCGTCCGTGTCCCGAGAGGTCGCCCGTGACGACGTCGAGTTGCGTCGTTTCGTCGTTGGCGAGTGTGGTGAGAAGTTCTCCGTATCTTGAGCAGTGTTCCCCCAGTCCGTGTATGAATACGTAGACACCTCTGGGCGTGATATTGCTTGTCGCTGCCGGCGCGATGCGCTGCACGAACAGCCGATTTTGTTTGAGCTTTTGTGACGACGAAGATGTTTTTGCTGCCGTGTTATTCTCTGCGTTTGTCGTTACTTTCCCAAGCAGGCGTGCGTGCTGCGTGGCTGGCGACGACGACGTAGGCTTGGGTGCATATACGGGTGCGGGTAGGAAAATCGCAGATGCGTGAGGTATGGCAGCGGATGCTGCTTCTTCCCCAGAAGAAGCATTGGCAGAAGAAGCAGATGAAGAAGCAGGCACTGACGAAGACGCCATAATGACTGACAGTCTTGACAATGAAGAACGAGAACGAGAACGACAGAAAAGAGAGTGACTGCTATTGTGAGATGCAAACCTCAGACGTTGACGAAATCCACGTGTAGGATGACTCCCAAGCACACTAGAATACTGCGAAGGAATCGTGATGAGCCGTGAGAACAACCCTGTGGAGCCTAATAAGTAAGAAGGAATCGTGAGCCGAGCCCTTCTGTGAGCCGAGCAAACGCCACGGCAATGATGAAGCAGGATCGGCACCCACCACCAACCAAACTCCACGCCGTCTTCAGGGGAGCCTCGAGGTGCTTCGACCGATCCCAGGCTGCCAGGGGAAACGCGGACTCTCCGGTTAGGGTTTTAAAAAAAAGAATGGGTTAGGGTTGTGGCGGCTCCCCTCCATCGTGGTAGTTTCATTCGTGGTTTAGCCGTTTAGGTATGTCGTCGTCGTACTCCCAAGAGCCTCCTAGTACTGCGAAGGTCATTTTATATACGAGTGTTGGTGAAATCGCTATCGACCTCTTCGCCTCGCAAACACCACTCGCGTGCAAATCTTTCATACAGAACTGCCTTGACAACTACTACCTTGGGTGCGAATTTCATAGAGTCGTACCAGGCTTTTGTGTGCAAACGGGAGACCCGTCAAACACCGGCGACGGAGGTGTCAATGGCGCGTACGGCGCGCCATTCGCGGATGAAATACACTCCAGGCTCAGGTTTAGGACGAGAGGTATGGTCGCCATGGCTAACGCAAACAGACCGAACAGCAACGGAAGCCAGTTCTTTATCACGCTCGACAAGTGCGAGGAACTCGAGAGGAAACATACCATATTCGGAAAGGTGGCGGACGCGACGATATTCAACGTGATTCGCATCGGAGAGGGTGAACTCGAAGAGGGAACGGAACGGCCTGTGCACCCCGTGCGTATCACGGGTGCCGAGGTGGTGGTGAACCCGTTCGAGAACGTCGTCGCAAGAACGAAGAAAGCCGCCGACGCTGATGAGGCTGCAAAAGACACCGCTGCGGACGGAAAGGGCAAGGTGAGGCAAAGAGAGGGCAGGGCGCAGCTTTCCAAGGCACGCAAAAATCTCGTTTCGTTCGACGACGACGACGGCGACGGCGGCGGCGACGACGACGAGCTTGTTATCGTTCCGAAGAGAAAGGTGGCACGTCGTGAAGCGCCGCCGTTGCCTGAACCGCACCTGGAGGAGGCTACTGCACCCGTTCCCGCACGTGCGATGCCGGCATCCGACATTCCTCCCACGACAGGTTCGGCGGCGGCAGCGGAAGCACCGAAGCCGACGAGTACACGAGTAGTGGCTGACACCGCGTCCGCGCCTGGTGGTGGTGGCGGTGGCGGTGGCGGTGGCGGCGGCTTTGCAGCACGGCTCGCAAAGTGGAAGGGCCAATCATCCGCCGCGCGTGACAAGGTCAATGGGAAGGGAAAGGAGGAATCGACGCTCGCGAGGTTGGCACGATTTCAAGGCAAGCTCGACAGCTCGGCGGCTGGCACCGCCGTGCGTGCGCACAAGCTTGCGTTTGGCGACAAATGATTTTTTTACCATGTAATAGATAGAAGAAGTACATCAGTCTATATATAGTATGTACCATACTTGAAGAAATGTAATTGCGGTTGATTTGGTATGCGCACCTCTCTCTGAGTGGTGGAGTACAGTGCAGTAGACTACTACCTTAAGGTTGTGTTCGTGAGTGCGCGTGTGTTAAGTTTTTAGTTCTGTGTAACAGATACAGTGCGGCTTCAGGAGATGATATGTCACGCCTTATCCAATAGTACTTTTCTTACCACAGTGGCATCGTCTCTATAGGGCTGTATGACATCACGTGACATCTCGCGTCTTGGACCGCTGGAGAGGTCCGCTGGAGTCCTTCCTCAAGTTCGTTCTTTGAACCACGGGTGCCCTTTGTTGACATCGGAATTCGGATGGTTGGTTGCTCCTCATCACGTCCATCACTGGATTTTCCTTTTTCTGCTCCCCTTGGGCGAGGTGGCCTCCTTCCTCTTCAACAACAATCAAGTGGGACACCCCATGGGACATGGCCCCATACCTTGGCCACATGCCTAAACACATGGGAACTTGCGATAACACTCCTCACAAGGAGACCCCCGGCAGCCCGGGATAGGGTTATATATTACGGTAGGGTTACCCCCACGGGATTCTGTTGTTAACTCCCATCAAATCCCTCCAAGGGACTCCCCCCCTGGCCCCTTCCGACACCAACTCCGAAACGTGAAGGACCCGGCCCCACTTCAACCCCGTTCAACAACCCCACCTTCACCACCCTCCCCACGGTGCACGTTTCCAACAACACCACCACCACCACCAACACAGTGGGGATCACCCAGTGCACTCAAAGCTTTCAAGGCTCATTTCAAGTGAAAGCAACACCTTTCAAGTGTCTCACGAGTGTCATCTCCACTGCTTATCACTTGTAAACCTTGACTTGTAAAATCTTGTCCTTATAAGAACAAGTGACTCGTCTGTCATTCTTTGCACTTGTGTTCCTTGACTTTTGGTGTTTCTTTCACTTGTGAGTGATTGCAACGTCTGCACTTTTTGCTGTGTGTGATTTGTGTGTGTGATTTCAAAAGCTCCTCGAGGCTCCTTCTATTTTGGGTTACCTTTTTTGCTGTGTGATGTCGACGCCGCGCGTTTCGAAGCGTGCCACGCCAGCGCGCATGGCAGCGGCGGCTAAGGCGGAAGCGGCAGCACTCGCAGCAGCCTCGCCGCAGTACACAAGCACCAGAGCGCTTCGAAAGAACTCCACGCCAGCTAAGGCGCTCTCTCCTCAACTTGTGAAGCCAGGTGCGTCGCATGCTAACCTTCGTTTTTTTCGTTTCAAAAAAATATAACATACAAAGAAAAAAGGAAACTCACGAAAACAACAACAACAACAACAAAAACAACAGCGGAAAGTGTCAACTACAACATGTCAACTACGTCTGCAACAGAAGAGACGGGAGAGGTACGTCATCATCACTCCTCCCCCCCTTTATTTTTCAAAAAAATAAAGAAAACACGCAAGGCAAAGCAAACGCTCACCACCCAACGCTCCCTTCACCCTTCCCTTCCATCTCGCAGAGAACGCACATGTACACGGAGGCTCCCAGTGTTGGAATACTCACCACTCTAAACACAACCACCATCAAGGGAACACCAAAAACGGCAACGCAAAAGAAGAGAAAGCTATCCGACACGGACTCGCAGACTACGAGAAAGCACCGTAACAAGAAGACCTACGACGAGCCTGCTGCTGTTCTGCTGACAGACAACTTCGACGCTCTCGATGAACGCGAGGCTATCAGTCCACGTACCACGGAACCGCCTAACGAAAATGTTAACACGTTTGGCCGCCGCGGTGTTCTTCCACCGCCACCACCACCCGCGCCGATCGGAGGAGCTGTCAGATCTCCCAAAAAGAGCAGGCCTATGTACGCACCACCACCACCACCTGGCGTCGTCAGCATGCATCCAGGCCCAAAACGTACCGCAAGCCTCCCACCGAATGTCGGCGGACTCGCACCCGCACCCATGGTGGACCTGCAAAGTGCTGACCTGTTCGGTGGCATGGCAAGCCTCTCCCAGCCAATGCCGTCTCCGTCGCTCCCTCGAACATCCAGCGCGCCGATGCCACGAGGTGGAATGGCGCTAGGACGTTGGCTCCAGTGCCGCCTGATGCCGAACAACCAGTGGACCGAGAGCGCAGAGATCTCCGTGGAGTGCAACGGAGTCAAGGCGATGTTCGTTCTATCCGAGCTTAAGGTCAGAATGCCGGACGAGACCGGCGAGCTCGTCGCGCCGGGTGAGTTCGAGAGACGCGTGGGACTTGGCAAATGCCGAAAGTGGAAGGAGACGGTGCGCGTCATGGGCGCGGCAGCTGAGAAGTATAAGCATGTCAAGCTGCCTGCAGCCCCCGCGGTCCCGCCGGTGCCGACGCATAAAGGTGGCATCCCTCCACCACCCGGAACGCCGTCCAGGGGAAAGAAAAATAGCGTTGCCGTGCATCGCACAGCATCCGCACCAGTTGGTGGTATCTGGGCAAAAAGTGCGTCGGCGTCGCTCCCGAAGGGCATCCCTCTTCCTCCACCTCCACCCCCACCTTCCGCGAGCAGGGCTGCGGGTGGAAGTGCCAGTGGTGCTGGCGCAAGTGGCAGCGGCTCTGGTGGATCCGTGCCGCCATTGCCGAGGCCGCCTCCCGCGAGGTACGGGCCGTATCCCCCGCTCGGCGAGTGGCTGCGTGCACCGGAGGCGCGAGGTGCCATCATCGCGGGAGACATCCAGGTGGACTGCAACGGCACGGTGGGTGTGCTTCGCGTCGCGCAGAATGGCAACGTGGTGATCCGATATGAGGATGAGAACATGCACTGCGGGGAGTTTGAGCGCAGGTGTGGAAAGGGACGAAGCAGGAAGTGGAAGGAGACGTGCCGTGTACTGAACGGATCGCACGTGCCGCTCCCACCTCCCGAGATGAAGGTTGCTGACAGCGCTTCCGACAAGGCGCCTAGGCAACGGAAACACCTGTCCACGGGAAGTCCGAGGGTGCCTCAGTGGGTTCAGAACGAGGCTGGCTTCAACACAGACCAGTTCTTTGCTGCCAACCCTGTGGGATCTTGCGACGACTCGGACCTCAGCGGCGGCGACTACTTCTTGTATGGGCCGCCGGGAGACGACGTGTACGGGCCGCCGGCTGGCCCTGGCTTGAAGCGTGCACTTGCCGAGCGCGAAGGTTTCGCAGCTCTGGGCAACCCCGGAGCCACGGGATTGTCACCGCCGGATGTCACAGGTGGTGCTGACGTCGCTCGAAGCCTAGGTCTCGTTCCCGGTGGCAACTCGCCGCCATTCGCTAATGTTCTCGTGGGCGGATTCAGCCCACCGCTGCCAGCTGGAATCGTTTCGCCGCCTGATGGAGCACTTCCTCTGGGCAACGGCACGAACGACGACCTGCTCGTTTTCATGCCCGACGACCGCTGGGACTAAAAGTTAGAGCAGCCGCATATTTATGCTATTGGCGACTAGCGCTATGACAGCAGTACAAGAGAAAAACACATTATTCCAATAAAAAGAACAAAACCGCGATATTTTTTTTTTCTGAATCAACAACAAGAGTGGGTTATCAATAGTGGAATTTGGCAACAGTTTTTAAAGTATTTTTTTCGACGACAACTACAGTATTTTGGAGCATTCTCTTTTTCGTATTTGTAAAGATGGGACACCGGTATATTCGTTGTCAATCGAAAACTTGAGATGTTACGATACGAAGTCGTTCAAAAGTTTACCCCTAAAACCCACTTCAGTTGACGAAAACGTACATATCCTTTTCCACCATCTTGCTGTCCGTGCGGCGCTCCACAGCTGTGCACTTCGTGCAGACACGCCAGAGAGCCACCCAGATGTTCGTTGGGTCGTACAGGTACAGTTTCGGGTAAGTCTCCTTCAGCGCCTCCGTCGCCTTGACGGCGTTGTAGTGTGGAATTTCGTGGCTGACGTGGTGCGCAACGTGCGTGCTGCCGATGCGGTGGTGCACGAAGTCGAGAATGGCGCCGTATGGACGGTCCACGGTTGAAAACGCACCCTTCGCCCACACCCACGTGTCCTTGGCGTAGTGCGGGATATCAACGTCGGTGTGCTGCAGCCACGTGTAAAGCACGAGCCAGCAGTTCGTGAAGACGAGCGGGGCAGCGTAAAGCGCAAGCGGCTGCCAAACGCTTCCAACGGAGAGTCCCCATGCCACGAGTGCGGCGAACGTGGCAACGCATCCAATGTCGCTAAACAGCACCATCTTCTTCCACTTGCCAGGGAAGAGCGCATCCTTCTCCTGCACGCCAGCCCAGGGGTTGAAGTGGTTCGTCGTGCCGCGCACAGGTCCTCCCGTGGCACCCCACAGCAGGTATGCCGGCCATCCGAAGACGAGGTGCGTGACGCAGCGCGCGACGCCGTAGAAAATGTTGCCAATGGGCCCGATGCTCATCATGAAGTCGCGCACCTTGAGCTTCGGGCCACCCTTGTTGATGTGCTCCGGGTTGTCGCCGCGGACGTACGGCACGTGCGTCTCGCCGAGCGAGAGGTGGTTCGTGCGAGCGTGGTGGACGGCGTGGCTGCGCTGCCACGAGAAGTACGGCACGAGCAGCGCGCTGTGCAGCACGTACCCGACGGTGTCCTGCAGAGTTTTGTTGTTGGAGAAGGCGTTGTGTCCGCACTCGTGCGCGATCACCCAGCATCCCGTGGCGAAGGTGCCGTTAACGATGGCGTACGCGAGCCAGGCGGGCCAGTAGGATGCCTGGAGAGGGATGTACAGGTACGCGAGGAGTCCCGTACCCACGGTGAGGGCGGTGGAGATGACTGCGTACGCCATGGACTTGACGTCATCCTTCTCCCAGCACTCTTTGGGGATGTTCGCGTACACTTCATGCATCTTCGGCCAGTCTTGCTCTTGAATGCGCAGCGCCTTTCCCTGCAGTCCTGACAGCTCGATGTGTTCCTGCTTGAGCACATTTTCCTCCTCGGGCGTGAAGAACGCCTCCGACGCGGAGGGCGGTGACGTCGTCGCCACGGATCGGCGGAACGATCCCCCCAACGAAGACCTCTTATTCAGACCCAGGCCCAGAGCGGGACGCTGAACACCACCACGCACAGCAGAAACACCACGCACCGCAGAAGCACCAGCAGGACGAGGAGCGGAGAGAAGAGGCGACATACTCAAAGCAAATACAAGAAACCGCCACTAACACTAAAAATGCGGGCGATCTATTCCGATGATTTCGCAACCGGCGACGTGTCCGCCCCGCCCCCGGGGACCCTTTTGAGAAACAAGAACAGTGTGTGGTGCAGGTGGAGCGAGATTTGCTCCTCAAACGCTTGCAAACGCCAAATTCGTGTCCTTTTTGGGGATACCGGTTCAAACGGGAGATCTGTGGGACCCTGGTCAAGGGACACCGTCCAATTTTCAGGAGGGGGGTTTGGGGGTTTCGAACGAGTTTCGGGTTTCAGAATTGGGGGGTTCGTTCGGGATAGTTTTGGGATTCGCGACTGTCTGTCGGGGATGGTGGCCGAGTGTTTTACGTCAATGGACTTCTTCTTCTTTGGTTGGTTAAATGTAGTAGTACTGTAACGTTAGTATGTACACTAAGGTAAGTGGCCTGGATAGCTTAGATACGATGCAGGCTCAAGCTGCTGCTGAAGCTTTTAAATTCTTGCCTTCTTCTTCTCCTTCTTCTCCTTCTTCTTCTCCGCCGTTTTCGTAAACGATTTGCGCCTTCTTGCGCCGACGACGCCCGCTCACGACGACGCGGACGCCGTCGCCTAAGCCCGCGCGACTCGTCGCACTGCCAGGAAGCGTCATCATGCTGCTTCGCATCGGCGAGTCGGAGTCCTCCTCCTCCTCCTCCTCGTCGTCGTCGTTACCGGAAAAGGATGCGGGAGGGGGAGGAGCATCAAGCACGTCGTCGTCAATCACGCGCATCATCGCATGCAGCAAGTCCGACGTGCGAGGTGTTGTAGAGTCGGCGTTGCTCGCACGCAGTTTAGCTTGACGGAGCAGGTAGTCGGAAGAACGCTTCCAGTTGCCACATCCACGCTCGCCGTGAAATAAATTAAGCACGGGCTTCACAAGAACGCGAGGATTAGGTGCCAACTCTCCGTCATCCGCGGCAAGACGCTCGACGTCGTCGCAGTACTCTGCGTAACGCTCGATCGCGACGCGGCGCGACGGGACGGACGGCGCGTCTTCGCCAAACACAGCCACGTCCGCATTCGAGAGGCAGTCCCAAGGTCGTGCGTAGGCTGCTCGTCCAATCATGAAGCCAGCACCAGCCAGTGGGCCGTCGGCGCGCGCACGAGCAACCTCAGTGGCTGTCGACAGGCCGCCGTTGTAGTCGAACGATAAGTGCGGGAAGTCGCGCCTCAGCGCCGCGACCCACCCAGGACGAAGCGGAGGGATGCTGCGATTGTCCGCAGGCGAGATGCCGTTAAGCAGCGCTATGCGCCCGTGCACGATAAAGCGCGAAACGCTGCCGCGCTCGCTCACGGTGCCAATGAAGTCTCGCAACTCCGCGTACGAGTCCGAGTCGTCTACACCAAGGCGGTGCTTCACGGTGACCTCTGGCACGGGCGCGCCTGGCAGCACCGCCGAAGCGAGTCCCTCTCGCATCGACGTGCACAGCTCCGCAACAAGAAGAGGCTGTCGCATCAACGCCGCGCCAAAGCATCCCTTTCCTGCCACCGTCTCTGACGGACAGCCCGCGTTCAGGTTCACCTCGTCGTATCCGAACGGCGCGGCGTACGCGGCTGCACGCCGCATGCTTGCGGGGTCCGAGCCTCCCAGCTGCAGCGCGACAGAGTGCTGGTCGGCTGGGAAAGGCAGGTAGCGATCTCTGTACGCCGCGTTGTGTATCAGAGTCTGGTCCACCTCCATCTCCGTGTACAGCAACGCACGTCGTGTGAGTATGCGCGCGAATGCGCGAAAGTGAACTGTCGTGTACTCCATCATAGGTGCGATGGAGAAAGCTGAGGCAGGTACTGAGGCAGAGGTCTCAGCCTCAGCAAGTGTGGCGCGCACACAAGCTGACACACCGCGGCGTGCACCACCACACCACCTGTGTGTCCGTGCCGCGCGCCTACATACCAGAGGCACGCCGCCACGACGAAGGCTGTGGCGACACTTTTGCAACATCTCGGGAATGAACGGGCTGGATAGAAAATGGCTGGATTGGGAAAATGGGGCATCGGGGATCCCGGTCTTTTCACATAGTGGGGGATCCCGACCAACAGCCCTGGCAGGATTTGAGTGGGACATTTGTGAAGGGATTGTTTCGAGGAACGAAGCAATGGCGCCCGTGACGCGCACCTTTGTCACACCGCCTTGCACCGTGTGACCGACTTTCCGCGCACCATGTAGACGCGCATTCGACCTCGCGTCATAAGTCGACGAGAATCACGAGATGCGGTCAGCGCTCAGCGCCCGAGTACTTGCAGAGCATCGGAATGCAAGATGCGAAGATCGCACTGCAACCGATTCTATTGGCCCTCAGCGAAGGAGGCACTTGGAGAAGCAAGTAGGACATCAGCCGACATCGTACCGGATCATCCGTGGTAGGAGGTTGCCGTGTGCTTTGCCAAATTTTGTTGACAAAAACTTCTACGACAACTTGCATGCCTTGGTGGAGAATCATGAAGAACCTGTGGTGAAGCGCTGAGCGTATGGCGCCTTGTTGCGGTGCGTGACCTTGTTGGAGTTGTTGCAGTGTGTGACGCGGTCACGCGGAGATGTTTTGTTTTTTTTGGGAATAATATATTTTTTTTTTGAAAAGCGGAACAATAAAAAGGTGGGTAGAGGATGGAATGACTCGAACTGATGACCGTCATAATACTCATGACCAAATGGCCTTATATGGGTTACAAGGGCCCGGTATTTACATGTTGTCTTTTTTAAAAAATACTTCTATGTAACACGACCTAATGGTAATTTCGATCAGTACAAAAACGCGCTGATGAGTGGCGCCGGTGAATGGGCTTAATGGTGAACATGAATGGTGAACATGAATGGTGTGAATAGACGATCGATCGATGGACAAAGTAAAGTACACTCCATTACTCAATTAGGGATCTCAGATACTGTACTACATGAATATTTATTCGGTGTCACTGTCCATGCCTGCCGTCGATGCGCCAAACAGCGCGTTCACCAAGTGAGCTGTCTCGATCGTCGGGGGATACGCGGAGTCCACGCGAACGCGCATCAGGTCGAATGCCACGAGCGTCTCCGGTGCATGCTTGCCACGATGAATGCGAGAAGCCTCCGAGCGATTGCTCTCCGTCTGGCCAGGAAGCTTGGGATAACGTTGGCTGAAGTGCGTTAGCAGGAGACGATCGACGCTCGCTCGTTTGCCGGCGGCCAGAGCCTGCCTCACGGTGGAGTGCCGCTTCTTATCCGCCTCGTCCTTCAGCTCGTCGTCAAAGGTCGCCTCGTGTACCATGAGGCGAGCTCCCGACGACGCGTCGGCGAATTCGGGGCAAAACACGGTGTCGCCGGAGTAGCTGACGTGAGCCTGCACCTTGCCGCTGTCATCCTCGTGCCCAAGCACGACGCCGTACGCCTCAGGGCAGTGGTCGACGCGCACGGTGCTGAGAGCACGCATGCCAAGCCGAGATGCCGCCTCATTTGCCGCGTGCAGTGATAGCGAGGCGTTGAGGTTTGTGCCAGACGGATACGATGTGAGGTCCTCTGCACCTACCGCCTCAGGTGCTGGCACGATATCTCGCGTCAAGTGCTTGTTGTCCGCGAAGTGGAAGTTCAGCAACTCGACTTGATCCTCGAAGCGTTTCAGGAATGGATACAGCATGTGCGGTCCCATGACGAGAAGAGGCGGTGCTTTCGGCATAAGCTTTTTGCGAACTGAGAGGATCTTAGGGACACCGGCGTGGTGGTCGGCGTGGATGTGCGAGATCCAAATTGCGCGGAGACCGCACAGCGCATTCTCGGCACCCTTCGGGCCGAAGTGTCGCACCAGCTGGCCATAGCTTCCCTCGCCACAGTCCAGCAGCATGCCCTCTGGCATCTCTGGCGTGCTCGCGTCGTGAGGCTTCGAAAGATAAAGTCCGCTGACGTTGCGATAGCGGCTTGGAGCCGAGCTGCCCGTTCCGAGGACAATGAGCTCCAAGGGAACGTTCTCCAGTGCACGTCTCTCCTTTTGCACCTTCGAAGGAGACGGCGGCGGTGATTCCGCCTTCTCAACCTCCTGATCCACCTCCGCTGCCGCTGCAGCCTTGCCGCTTCCCTCCTCGTCCTCGGACGAGGAAGACACCGGCTCTTCACTACCCATCGGGGCGGGTGCCAAGCCAAGCAGGCGATTTCTCTGCTGCCTCACACGCTTCGAAAGTCTCGTGTCCCATGATCGGATGTCATTTTTTGCAGCCTCCGTCGTCAGCGCATACGTCCCGCCTGACTGCATCGGCTGGCCAGTGCGCGGCATCATTACGCCGCGAGCGACGCCAACACGACCCTCAGCTTTGTCTGTCAGCTTCAGCGGTACGGAGCCGACGTCGAAGCCTCGCTGACGGATCGGTCGAAGGTGGTAGCGAAGCATGTTGGCACCCTGAACGACGCCTTCACGCTTGAGCGGCTTGTCTCCACGTGCTGCTCGCCACAGAGACACCCCGGCGTTTTCGTGCAAATCATCGGATACTACCAGCGATGGATACGTGTACGGGTCGAGGAGATTCAGCTTCGCCTGTGTCACGGCACTGCACAGAAACACGCGAGACACGGGGCTAAGTTCCGTCACTTCACTTACGGCGGGACCGAACAGATTAGGCATCGCGATCTTTGCACCCTTGTCAGATGAGCGCGAGTTGTTCGGATTGATGCTAACCGTATCGGACACGTAGATTGGCGCGCCATCTTCGTCGAAGGGCCGACTTGGCATCGAGCAGATGGCGTGCTGCGTTTCCGCCGGAAAGCACTCCAGCAGCTTCTCGTACAGCGGATGTGCAGCCACCTCCGGTGGAGCAAGGTGCACGACAAGCGTGGGCGTGTCTCCCGCGGGAGTGTCGGGCGATCTGCATGACTCAGTAAGCAGACTCTCAAACACCGAGATCGCGCTGGCTGATTGATCGTGCGCATGATTGCTTGCGTTGTTATCACTATCTGCAGCATCGTCTTCTTTCATCATCGAGGCACGTTCACTCAGTGGCAGGCAAGCAGCGACGTGGCGGACCGTGGGACAGTCTAAGATGATCGTGACAGCGCCAGGTGTGGACGGTGACATCACCATATCTGGCGTCACCGTAACAGACGGGTCAGCATCGCTTTGCACGCTCTTACCCATTGTGAGCTCGCGAAACTTCTTCCCCGGCTCGAGTCCTAGCGCCTTAGCCTTTTCCAGGTCAAATTTGCCGCGCGTTTCGGGAAGCAGCACGGCATACGCAAGCACGGGCCGTGGTACCGCGGGTAGTTTTGGAGGAGGTTGGCCAGGCTCGGATGGTCTTCCACAGCGCGGCATGAGCGGATCGAATGTGTTGCTTCCCACCTCCGTGGCGAGTCCCATTTTGCGTGCGTCGGCCGTGCCCACCGGGCGCAACCGAGTACTCGCGACGACGGAGGAGTCATCGGCGAATACGGGCTCAAAGCTTTCTCCAAGTCGCTCGCGCACCTGACGTCGGATATCATCGGTCATGTGCTGCGTCGCGTTTTTCGACGACGCGGACAGAGGGGAGCTGCCCACCTGCCTCCAGCCTTGCCGTCTCATGTTGGGATTGAAAGGCTCAATTAGCCAGCGTCGTGGTTCGCTCTCCTCGTCGCGGATTTCGCGCGCATCGAGACCGATGGACTGCACGGCAACAAACGAGCGTGCCGCGCCGATGAGGCCGTGCAACGGCCTTGGTCCGATGACGTTGAAGGTTGTGTCTTCCGTGACCTCTTCGTTCTTTCTTGCCATCGTGACGTTCTGCATAAGCGTTAACATGGTTCCCGGCATGCCTCCGCCCGAGTGGGAGTCGACACGCGTGAGAAAGATGGGCTTGATTTTGTTGAGTTTGATTCCGTACTCGAGGCAGAAGCGCTGCAGCGACTCGCCGCACCCGAACAGGTATCTTGCGCGGTCGAAGTGCATGAGCACGCTGGGTACGCTCTCGAGCGTGTCATATCCCGTTCCGAGGATTTGCACGTGGCACGGTGCAATGGCGCCCGCGTCTCTCGTTTCTTTGTTGGACTTTGCTCCAGACGCAGGTTGTGCAGCCGCCGCGGCGCCGTGCTGTGTCACGTCACGCTTTCTTTTCCCCATGGACTTGGGGTTAATAAAGTTGAAGGTCCTAGTGGTATCGGCGTAGTATCTCCTCTGAGGCAGCAGACCTGCGGCTGAACCTCTGGCTCCCAGGGATGCGTGTGAGACGGGTGAACCACCTCTGGCGAGTGATGTCTTGTTGACAATTGCGGAAGCGAGAGCGCGGAGACGCGAGTAGGAGACCCTAGGAAGACCCGTTGAAGAGGACACAAGACCGGCACGGTGCGAGGTCCCTAACCGGGCGCGCATGCATGCACAATGCCAGCACAATGACGCAAGCAATGAATGAAGCAGACACTCTCCGCCGCCAGAAAAGCACGAGGAGAAAAAAGGGGGGGGGGCAGAAACAAGCGAAAAGCAAACAACAATCCCAACTCATCCACCTATGATGAACCCATCCCCGTACATCAATAACCTAATCCGTAACCCTAATCCGTAACCCTAACCCTAACCCTAACAGTGAGTTAGGGTCTAGCCAAAGGTGTCTAGCTATCCCCATAGGGAGGAGGGTAGAACGAAGGTGGTTCCCGAGGTCGAGGAAGTAGGGGCCAGGGGCCTGCTTTCTCGTTCCCCAGACCTCCTCCCGGGTAGGAAAAACCCCAGAGGCTCGATCCAGGTCACTAGGTCATGTCGCACTCCCAGACTGAGAAAAAAGGCCCAGACTCCCCCAGTCCCCCTCCCTGCTCCCACCCTGCTCCAGCCCTCCCACCTCACAGGTCTCCGGAGCAGACTGCCCTGAGAGCCCCCTCCGCTGATTTTTGAGGCGCCATAGCAATTAATAGTACTAGGGTGTGCTCGCGTCTTTTCCCCATTTGTATTGTTCAGGCATTGGCGTGGCGTTGTTTGATCTATGACAGGCAACGTGGGTGGTGCTTCTGGTCCTGCTGGTGGTGCTTCAGGTGGTGGTGGCCCTTTGGAGCTCAGGTCCATAGAGCCGCCTTCCCTTTCTCATCACGGTGGTGGTTTGGATATGGCACAGGATAATAATCATACACCCCAGGTGGAGGCTCACCTAGAAAGCAGAAATCATGCCAACCAGACAAACGCGATTCCAGGGGCGCACACGAGCGGACATGCGTCCAACCTCCCGCACACGAACGGTGGCGCAATGGCGACGACGTACGGGGCAAGTGGGATGACGAACGGAGCGTTAGCAACACACCCGCACCAAACAGCCTTGGCGGGCGGAGCAGGCAACGCGCAGGCACACCTGCCGCTCAAGTGTGAACAGGCACTCAGAAACAACGCGCCGGCAACCGTCGCAGCGTGCGCTCCCAAGGGATCGACGTGCGAACGTATGGCGACGGACGCGGCGGCGATGATCAGCAAGGCGAACGCGCTCGCGCAGTCGGAACACCTCGCGCCGAACAACGCACATAGGAGAGTGCCCGCGACGCTCGCGGAGACCATAGCCATCGCACAGGCTAGGGCCAATCCACCGAGAGGCGCGAAGAGGGTCGCCGCCGCCGCAGCGGCGGCGGCGGCACAGGCGGCGGCGGAGGCGAGCGCCAGGGCAGCGACTGCCGCGCCGCAGGCGCATGCGAATAACGGAAAGTCAGTCGCGCACGCGCAGGCCATCGCAGCGCAGGCTGCCGCCGCGGCAAACGCAAAGCCCGTTGCAGCTGGGAAGGGCGGCAAAAGCGTCGAGGTGGCGCACGACAAGGTGAAGACGCCGTACTGGCAAATCATGGACGAATATTTTCGCGACATCACGCAGGAAGACGTGCGCATCGCCTTCCTGGGCAAGTACGCGCCTAATTGGTCGCCCGCCACAGATCCGGCGTTTACCATCCCGCCTCTCGGAAGACGCTACGTATCGTCACTTGCAGATGCAGCGTTCAATGCCGAGTCGTACAGTGCGCCTACTCAACCTCGGGACACTAGCCCGCCGGCGATAGCCGCCTGCGCTCCTCACGAACTTGCGGCACTCGCAGTGGTGGTGGCACAGCTCGATACCGCGGCGGAGGTGCAGCAAGGATCGGGACCACCGCCGCCCGAGGATGGCAACACCTTGGCGGCACGAGCCATCTCCGCGAGGTCTGCCGCGGCCTCGACGACGCCAAGGGCTGCCGTGCCAGAACAGACGGTGCTAACATGGCTCACGGCGGCGGGGGGCGGTGCTGCCACAACGCCAGCTGATGCGCCCGTGGTGAATGCGGTGCACGAATGGCTGCGCTCACACAGCGATATCGACGTCGACCGCATGCCCGTGCCGCAGCCCGACCCTGAGGCGCTGCATCCATACACACGTCGCCTTCTGCGCATTCCGCTCGTCGAGAGGACGCGCGAGGACGTTGCGGGTAGCCATGCGTCTGCCGAGCTCGAGGATGCAGCAGATGGAGATGGTGCCGCCACCACAACCGCCGCCGCCGCAGCCACGAAGAGCAAAGCGGACGTAGCGACGAGATCTGCGACGCGATGTGAGGTTTGCCAAACGCAGCGTAGGGGACGGTGTGACACGGAGCTCGCACCACCTGGGTGCTTGAGATTGCAGCGCCAAGGCGCCAGCGGCGCCGCGATACCGACCGATGATGCGGCTGCGGCGAATGGCGTGGACCACAGCGCCGGGGCACACCGACTTCTCGTAGAGTGCGTGGAGCAAGAATGCGCGGAAAAGGTTCCAAATCAGGCGGCTGCACTGACGTCGCTGCGGCAGAAACTACTTCCTCACGAAATCGAGGAGGTGGGCGGATCCTCTTGCGTTGCAATGGATGCGACGAAGCAGGTACCCATTCACGCACTGATGGCGGATGCGCCAGAGGATGAGGTACTTGAAGAGCTTTGCGCGGTACAGGCTGAGCTTCTTGCAGTGCACCGTCGAAATCAAGTCCGCATGCTTGCCATGCTAGATGGCGCGACGTCGCACGCGTCAGAACAGTTTGCCGCGGCAGAGCAGCGGCGGGCAGAGCAGCGTGAGGTGCGCCAGTTCATGGACGAGCAACGCGAGCTTCGGAGACTGCAGAAGAGAGAGCGGAAGCGCCGAGAGGAGGCGAAAGCTCTCGCAGCTGCCACCGCGGCGGTGGAGGCGAGCTCACGCGGACCTTCCTTCCGTGCAACGTCCGCGGCGGCGGGAGCATCAACGAAGGTGGAGCCCGCTGCAGGCGCCCCACCAGCGGACGTCAAGGAGGAGGCGCTGCCGAGTAAGCTGGAACCGGGTGATGCAACCACGAATGCCGAGGAAGCTCCGAATGCGTTGAAGCTCGTTGGCCCACACGCACCACATCCCAGCCAAGACAAGGACGCGCAGGCTGGCCGTGCAAATTTGCCCGCGGGAGCGGCGACACCATCGAATGCCGCGGCGGGAGCTGCAGGCTCGGACAGCCAGCTCATGCTCACGAACGGAGACGTTGATGCTGCCGCGCTCATCGCGTCTGCAGCCGCTGCGTCGCCAGGAAGCCTCTCGGCGAAGGAGCTCGGTTTTCTCGTGTCATGCGCGAAGGATTGGAAGCGATCTCGTGATGCCCTGCGCAGCCTACTTCACCTCGTTCAGCAGTGCGAGCACCGCGAGGCGACGAAGCGAGAGGTTGCGCGTGTGGAGCAGGAGCTCGACGACGTGGTTGCGGAGCATCCTCACCTCTATGCTAGCCTCAGTGCGGGCCCAAATCTGGGCGGCGATGGCGCGGGTCTAGCTGGAGGTGGTGGCGGCACAGGAAAGCGAAAGGGCGGAAAGCGCGCGGGCGTTGGCGCAGACGATTCCGACGGAGTCGTGGCGCGTGCCGTGGTTATGACCTCTGACGCCGCACGGCGCACCAATTCGCAGCTGCCTCCCGGCTTTCGCTACGTCCCGATGCCATGACGTTGTTACAGCAGTCTTTTACTCTATGTGGACACATCATCACAATTCTTTGTTGTTTTTTGTTGGTTGTTTGAATCGTTAAAGGTTCACCAGGGGTACTTAGGGCACACATTTGCAATTACAAACTTTTGATCACAAACGACTGATTACGCAGCCTCTTGCAAGAAGCTTCGCCAGCCGTCCCAAGATGACGCGTACGTCTGCTCAGGCTTGCGAGGAACGCCAAGTGGAGGGGCGCACGCGCGGAATGCACGCGCTGTGCGTACTTCACGCACCGTGGTCACGCTCGGAAGGTGCGCTGTCGACGCATCGCCGAGCGCCAAGGTGACGGCGCGCGCAACGGTGAGTGTGCAATGGCACCCATCCTGTTCGTGAGCGAGGCGCGTGCACGAGCTGACGGCGTCGCGTGCATCCGCGAGCGTATTCCAAGGCGGGCAGACGCCAAACATTGCGCCGCATGCAAAGGCAGACAGAAGTAGCGCATCTGCTCGACCATGGTGGGTCTTGTCAGACAGAAATGATGCCGCCGCTGGGAACAGCGCGCTGGCAAGAGCTCGGCTATCATCTTTGCTCGCGCGTCGCGGAAGACCTGCCGCCGCCTTCCAGCGCTGCGGTGCCACCGTATGCACACGTGTTGCCGATCCTGTGCACGCACCCACGTACAGCCCAGCATTGTATGCCATGCGGCTCGTCGTGACGCGGCTTAGCACTGGATTAGGAGGTGGAAGCTCCACCGCCACGGCGTCAATGGGACAAAGACGTTGGAAGAGCTCACGAATAGCGGCGGCGTCGATGTGCCGTGCCTGCGTTGAGCCTCGACGCACACGCAAGCTCGTCTTCCGCCGCGCGCCGTCGACGACTTGCGTCGGCGCCGAGGTTGTCTGGTCGTCGGACCCAACCAAGCTAGCCACGCACTTGTCCCACTCCTCAGCGAAATTTTCTTGCGCGAGCATAGGCGCGTCGAAGATGCGAACTTCGACGAGTTGAAGGAGTCGCGAAGCGGCGCGCGCGAGCTCTTCGTCGTGCGCGAGCCATGCGTTCGTCTCTCCGGCGAGCAGCGCGTCCAAGCCTCGTCGCCGTGCCGCCGCCGCCTCGCACACCGCATGCGCCGCTTCTTCCCATTCTTCCGTCTGCGGGATAGTCCAAGCCGCCACCGCGCCGTCAAAGTCCGTGTCCACACCCGCGAACGTCGCGCCACGCTTCACGGCTGGGAAGAGCAGCGTCGGCCACTGCGTGAGTACAGAAGTGCCACTGCCACTGCGCGACGAGTCAGCGTGCTGCTGGTTGTGGGTTTCCTCCTCCTCTGGCGCTTCTGTGAGCGCTTCCAGCGTGCAGCACGCGAGGCGCAGCGCCGCGGACGTCGCGACGACGGAGACGTCAAACGCTGAGGGAGCACCAGAGGCATTATTGGAAGCATCACCAGAAGCATCGTCACCAGAAGCACAAGCTGACACACCGCGGCGTGCACCACCACACCACCTGTGTGTCCGTGCCGCGCGCCTACACACCAGAGGCACCTTGCCGCGTCGAACACGCGGAACATGATGCGGCGCCACCGCCATGGGGAGGGTGTGAGTGGGTCCCCCAAGA
Organism: Pycnococcus provasolii; assembly: GCA_938743325.2. NCBI lineage: Eukaryota > Viridiplantae > Chlorophyta > Pseudoscourfieldiophyceae > Pseudoscourfieldiales > Pycnococcaceae > Pycnococcus > Pycnococcus provasolii. The sequence continues at coordinate 538,321 of OW568870.1, read as the reverse complement.
GAAGAACGATTCGGGTTAGGGTAGAGTGGTTAGGGTTAGGGCTAGGGTGATGTCACGAAACGTGAACTTAACGTTACGATGGTGGTATGGCGGGTATGCTCATCTTGTCGCATATTCGCGCCATGAGCAACTCCACCAAGCCCTTCGGGTTGTCGACGTGCAGCCAGTGACCGCTCTTCGGAAGCACGTGGTGCGCGTGAGAAGGCAGCGAAGACAAACGCGCCTTCTGGTTCGCCGGCCAGTCGTCGAACGTGCGCTGCGCGATGACGAGCTCCGCCGACGCGTCGCTCGAGTTGGCGCTGCGAGTTAACGTTTCCCAATGGCACGTGTCGACGTAGCTCTGAAAGAGGCTCTCGCATCCGGCAAAGTTCCACTGCCACACCATAGGTTCCGGCGAACCCTGGCCCTCAGGTGCGACGAGGTTCGTGCCAAGCCAGTTGATCAAGTCAACGGACATGCCTCGCGGTGCCAAGGTGTCGTGGAGCCACTTTCGGCTTGGCACGACGTCGGGCAGTTCACGCAGCACGTTGAGCGTGCTGAACGTGCCATGAAGATCCCCTAGGTCCGGGCAGTCGTGCTTAGAGAACGGCGCCGAGTCGAGCACGAACGTGCACTTTGGCATGACGCGTTTGTCGCCGTCGAGGTAGGCGAGCGCCACCTTTCCGCCCAGCGAGTGTCCGAGAAGTATGTCGGGCTCAATGCCGGACTTTTCGAAGAAGTCCGCAACGTCCTCGGCGCTCGCGTCGAGAGTGTGCGGCGCTGGCGCGTCGTAGGCTTGCGTGCTGGCACCGTGACATCTCTGGTCAACGAGCACGACGCGCCACGAGTGCTGTGTGTCCCGCTCCGCGAGCGCCTTCCCAAGCGCCGAACCGACGGATCTCCAGTTTCGTCCTGACCCGAACAGGCCGTGCAGGATGGCGATGGTTCTTGTATGTTCTGACCAGAAAGTCGCGTCCGTTCCGAACTGCTGTGCTTGCGCCGCGATGGTTTTGACGTCGTGGCTGTGTAGGACCGGCGTCCAGCCGGCGGGTGGCGGTCGTCGTCCGGGCGGTACGACAGGCGCTGTTAAAGTTGGCGCAGCGGACGCCAACGACGCCGACCTAAGTTGACACCAGGGCGACACCAGTTTACACAACCTCTTAAAATGCGACAAACCATCCACGCGACATCCCACTCCCACTCCTCCTCCGGTTAACATCCTCCTACTAAGGGTACAAAGCGGAAGCGGCACCATAGGCGCCATGGGGTGTTTGTTTCGGGTTTCTGATCTGAGAAGGGTTTTCGAGACAGGTGGCGGACGAAAAGAAAGAAACACCTTCTTCGAGAAAGAAGCGCCAATTAATTCTCCCTCCCCTTGTAAGAACCTTTCGCCAGTCAATAGTTAATATTTCCTTGTGGCACATTCCCTCCCCCCTTCCTAAGGCTCTCGTCGGCTCTCCCATCCCAATGGCGTCAATGTCGGAAGCTGGCAAGCACACGATCCTGCTCATGCAACCCACCGCCAACAAGGCGTCGCGCACGTTCATGGACTACGAAACGGTCGCCGCGTGCATGGACGGAGTCTGCGGCATGTTCGAACGCGAACTCAAACGACTCAACCCGCAACTCAGGAACATCACATACGACATCTCCGATCTGTACAGGTACATAGACAACCTCGCGGACCTCTCAGCCTTGGTCTACAGCCCGCAAATCAACGCATACCAGCCGTGCAACAGGCAGTGGATCAAGCAGCGAGCGTTCCAACACCTCAAGCGCCTCGCGTCATAATGACTCGTGCCAAGCGCTCTACTCTGCTCTCTTGCAGGGACGGTGACATCTGAAGTTGTGTAGCGACTTGGCTCGACCTTTTCTCTTTATGTCTTTTTTTCTTCAAAATAGCACCTTTCAAAGTCTGTGTCCGTTACAACACATCACTTCAGCTCGTCGGAGTGCTCTGGCTTTGCAGACTTCTCAAGCTCATCATGTTCCTCCTTTGCACGGGCGACTAAACTGTTCGTGCACATCATGGGTGTCTCGACGACGCTCGTGTACTCGCAGACGCTCGGCTCGTCGACTGACGTCATGCGATCCGTAGAACCACACACCAACGTCGCCGTCATGCTTCGCTCGGGGCCGTTCCAGCACTTGGCGCCACCCGTGAACTTCATGGTCGCCGACGCACCATCCTCGGCGTACGAAACTTCCGCAAACTTGCCAAGGCTCAGGCTGTCCTGCTCAGACCTGTCGAACGGGCATACGCGGTATTTGTAGCTTGCGCCACCCTTCGTCTGGGCATCCGACTCAACGCAGCGGCCCACCATGCTCACGAGCGCGTCGTCTTCGCCGTAATTATATTCAAGCTTCTTGTTCAGCTGCTCCTTCTTATCATGAAGCGACTGAACGTCTCGTTCGGCGGTGGTCAGCTCTGTGTTCAGGCGCACCGACTCCTTCTGCTGTTCGCCCGCCGGCGCGTTCTCGTCGAGCTCGCCATTTTCACGCAGAAGCTTATCACCCTCGTCTTCTACAGCCGCGGCAGCGGCGTCGGCATCTCCAGCAGCCTCGGACGAGCGCGTCCACTGACGTGCGATGCGCTGACCACGTTCCGCCTCCGTCTCCTCGCGCTGTTCCGTCTCCTGCGCTACCGCCGCCGTTGTCTCCGTGGTTGCGTCAGCTGGCGGCGGCGTTGCCGCGCCCGTCGCGCCTCCTCCCTGCTCCTGCTCCTCCTCCGCTGCAGCCTCCGCCTGTGCCAGGCAGTGCTGCTTGCGCTCTTCCCCTCCCTCCTCGCACCACTTGAGATACTGATCCGCAGACATGTCCTCGTTCGCCATCTTTTCGGCTGCTCGTCGCAGCGCGGCTGATTCGTCCTGCAGCTTTCTCGCCGCCTCCGCCTCCGCCTCAACCTTCTCCGCCGCTTCCTTGCGCGCTCGCAGGTCGGCAACAATCTTATGCTTCTCAGCTTCCTGCGTCTGTATCGTGCTGATCTCAGCCTTCCACCCGTTTTTCGTCTGCAGGACGGAAGCAAGCGCGCCAAGCCTTGCGGCGTTGCCCGCGGCGTACCTCGCCGCCTTATCGGCCACTTCCTTCCTGAAGCTTGCCCCCGCTTCCGCACACGTGTTTGGGCACAGCGTCGGGTGTTGCCACTCGTCGCTTCCGTCACAGCAGTCGCAGACGAGGTCGTTGACGCGGCTTTTGAAGATCTTCGCGCTGTGGTATCCTCTGTTTCTGCAGAAGAATGTGCCTTTGGTGCACGCCGACGTTCCTGGTTCGTCTGAGCCGTCGAGGCAGTCACAGAAGTCGTCGTTGATTCGTGAGTACGGGATAGTCTTCACTGACACGTGTTCATCGCACGACAGCTTGTCTGACTTGCGCGCGGCATCGTATAGGGCACTTATAGAAGGTGAGGACGAGTCCATCCCACGCGGAAGCTGTGAAGAAGCTGGTGAAGAAGCAGAAACATGAGAAGGATGAGACAGATCTTCTGCCCCTGGGGATGATCCGAAGGAGATGACAAAAAGAAGAGAGAAAACCAATAAACCAAATAAGAGAGACACACAACCACATTGTTGTCTTGAAGAACAGTGAAACCGGGATCCCAGCTGAAACCCTCGCTGAAACCGACCCGAGAATGAATGCGACGACGACGACATGCACACGCGCGTCAACATGGAAGCCAAGTGCTTCGAAGCCAAGTACTTGCTGCTCAAGGGTGAAATGAGAAAACGCGATTCGACGCGATCGGAACGAGCTGACGAGGGAAAGAAAAGGCGGGGGAGCGAGCCCCTATAAAACCCTAACCCGAATGCCCGAATGCCCGAATGCCCTAACCCTAACCCTAATCCGAATGCCCTAACCGTACCACCTTGTATTATTCTTGTCCCCCTGATAGTCCGCATGCTTTCTTCTTCTGCGGGATCCCGACCTCTCCTCCTTTGTCGTAAAAACTTTGTCGTCCCGACCCGACTGCCCGACGAATTGGTCTCGTTCATTCTCCAGCCAGCTGTCACTTCCTCCTAGCTAGGAGTACTGTACTGTACTGTATTATGGCGTGCGCACTCCCGCAGTCGCGCTACGACTCCAGTGACGCGTTCGCGTTCGCCGTCTACCACTTACATGTCGGAGGTTCCACGAGACAGAAACACCAGGGGCACCCGAACCCGTTCATCGTCAGAAACAGCCACTTCCCAGGACCGCACGGAATACCCGACTTCCCACCGCCGCTCGATGACAAAATTAGCAGGAAGTTTGCAAGGGACCAAAGGGGAGAGGCGCAACTCTGGGGAATCATGGCGCCTGGAACGAAGGCACAGGCGCGCTCGCAGGGCGAACGCCGTGCGCGCGTCGGGGCGCAACTGAGACAAGCGCTCATGGAGTGCGAGGTGCTCGCTGTCGAACAGAAAAGCGTGACGGCTCATTTGGCGGAAGAACTCACTGCTCTGCGCAGACGAAACGACGCGCTCGAGCGCGAGCTCAACCGCAGAGTAAAGATGGAGACAGAAGCAGCGGCGACAAGACAGCAGCAAAAACCAAACCCGGTGGAAAACGCTTCAAGCTGATGTTTAAGTTTTACATAAAGTCGACTTTCAATACACTTACTTTGACGACGCGTTGTCCTTGCTGCTCTCAGAAAATTGCCTTAGCAACGGAATGCAGCGCTCCCAAACGTCCGTAGGTAGGCGCTCCTGCAACGCGTCGCGAACCTCTTGCGCCCTGTACCGCGCGGAGAAGTGAGTCAAAACGAGGTGGCGACACTTTGTGAAGCACTCACGATGTGCCACGATGTCCTGGTACGTCATGTGACCAAAAGCGAGCGCATCTGCGCGCTTCACGCTGTCGTCGACAAACGTGCACTCGCAGAGGAAGGCGTCTGCCATTAGAGCATCACGAAGCGTCTGCACGGCGCGCGTGTCGTGTCGATCGCTCGGCGACGCAGTCTCTCCGTCAACGTCGTCGCGATAGTGTCTGTGGGATGCGACGTCGTCCTCGTCGCCGTCGCCGATGTCGCTTATGTCGCCCACGATTGGCTGAAGGAAGCGCACGTCGGTATCACCCGTGAAGCTAACAAGCGGGACCTCGTAAGCCTCGTTCACCTTCACGCCGCTCCTTGCACGCGCGGCAATATCCTTCTGGTCAAGGCCTCGAAACTCCTCCTTGAGTTTGCTCTTGCTGCGGTAAACGACGTACCCTTGGCTGACGACGGGGTGACTTGTGAAGAATGCTCGCACGATCAGTCCGTTGGAAAGCATCACGCCTTCCGCGGATGTCGGGCTGAGTTCGACAAGTGTCGCCTCCATTTGGCACCCATCGAGTGCCGACACGGCGTCCATGGCGGCGCGTATTTTCGTGCTCGTTCCCGGCGGAACGACAACCGTCGGCGGTTCAAGGCCGAGCATGCCCCTGCTTGCAACGTATGCAAAGATTCCACCCACGTGGTCGAGGTGCGTGTGCGTGAGCAGCAGGTTGTTGGCGGCAATCGCCTTTTGAGGACATCTTCCGATGTCGAAGCACAGTTTCAGGCTGGGAAACATGTGGCACGTTTCGAATCCGCCGACACTGATGGCTTCGTACTTGTGTCCCGCCAACATGGCTGGTTGGTTCCCCCGAGCGAGCTGGTCTGCGATATTTTCGTTGCTTTCAGGCATGTTAGAAGGCGTCGTCATGTTGTTGTTTTTCCCTTGCCCCGCGGGGTGGTGATCCCTTGCGAGCGGAGCGTTGACAGTTTTGGATGATGACGACTGCTTTAACGACTGTTGTTGTCTGCTACCACTACGAAAGAAAGACAACGACGATGCGAGAAAAGACGATGATGATGATGATATTGATGACGACGACGTGCTCCGCCTGTTTGTTCGTCTCGACGCTACGAAGTAGCGTTGATCTTTTAGACTTGAAAAGTGTTGTTGTTGTTGTTGTTGTATGCGTGCTCCAGCAAATACAAGCTGAGACGACACGCAAAGACGTGTCGTTGTGCGCGTGCCTACAACGATGTGACGCATACAACGTCCCCCATCAACCGATTGATTAAGTACTACTCACCAAACAAAAACAAGACGGTAACACCTGACGGTAACCCCTAACCAAACCATCCCAACCCCAAACCTAACCCCGAAAACAAAATGCAACTATCCTGTTGTAGAAGTTTCTATAGTGACCTAAGAACGAGCCAAGAAAAGCCCAAGGGCATGGGGGAGGGGAGGGGGAGCGTTCCCTGCAAAACCCTCCTCCAAGGCCCCTTTGTTTCTTTGTGCCAGGCCTGTGCGTTGTCCGAAATCACGCGGTCTCCCTCCCCCTTTTTCAGCCTTTTGCGCGCGGGTCTTTCTTTTGCGCGGGTTTCTCCCCTGCCCCCTATTATTCATTTGTCGCATCTCGAGAACTCGCTCGAAGCAGATCACGGGACTTTCAGCCTTGTGCGTGCTGTATAGTGTGTTGTTGGTTGTTTACTCGTGTGAGTACTTGTGTTTGTGAAAGATCATTGGTAGTCTTTATAGGCCTCTAAGGATGCAACCTCCGCCGCCACCACCTGGGATGGGCATGGGGCAGCAACCTGGTCCTCCAGGAGCCATGGGGCAACCAGGCATGATGGTGCCGCCCATGCAGCCTGGCGCGATGATGATGCCAGGACAACAACCGCCACCACCTGGACCACCGCCGGGAGCGGGCATGATGCCGCCACCACCCATGCAGCAGCAGCAGCCTGGCATGATGCAGCCAGGCGCCATGCCGCCGCCGCCGATGGCGACGAGGCCGCCCGGACCGCCGGGCATGGCGCCACCTCCGATTCCTGGACAACAGCCGCCACCGCCACCGCCGGGAGGCATGATGGCGCCGCCGCAGATGCCCACGCAGCCGGGCATGGCGCCACCGCCGCCGGGAGGCATGATGGCGCCACCACCGCCAGGACCGCCGGGGATGCCTATGCAGCCGGGCATGGCGCCACCGCCGCCGGGAGCGGGCATGGCGCCCCCACCGCCAGGACCGCCGTCCGCCCAAATGCAGCAGATGTCCGCGCCGCCGCCGCCTCCCGGCCCTCAGGGACTTGCGGGACCGCCCGCGTTTGGAACAGCCACCGCCGCGGCAGCGGCTCCGCCGGCGATGCCGGGACAAATACAAGGGCAGGCGGCACAGCAGCAGGTTCTCGACCAGTTCGAGTCGCTGTCCATCGGCGGGCCTGGGTCCACCTCGACGATGCCGCCGCGGCCAGGTGCCGCACCCATGACGGGCCCGGGATCGGCGCCAGACGGAACGGGCTTGGACCCCGCGACGTTGCCACGACCAGCGCCTGACCCAAATCCGCCGCTTGCCGCGCCGGTGGTGCTCGAGGGATCGTGCAGCCCGAAGGTGATGCGCATCACGTGCGGCGCCATTCCCTCGTCACCAAACATGGTGCCGCGATACGGTCTCCCGCTCGGCATGGTCGTGCAGCCGCTCGGCGACACAGGCAACGGCGACGTGCCCGTCGTCACATTCGGCGCCAGCGGCATTGTGCGATGCCGGCGATGCCGCACGTACATCAACCCGTTCGCCGTGTTTTGCGACGGCGGACGGCGGTGGCGATGCAACAACTGCCTTCTGCTGAACGACGTTCCTGTTGATTACTACTGCGCGCTTGACGCGAATGGTCAGCGAAGGGACAAGTTCGAGCGCCCGGAGCTGTGCCAGGGAACGGTGGAGTACGTGGCGACGGCAGAGTACATGACGCGCGCGCCGATGCCGCCCGCGTACGTGTTCGTGATCGACGTCAGCCTGTCGGCGTGCTCGAGCGGGCTCGTGGAGTCGGCTTCGCGCAGCATTCGCGACGCGATCGACGAGCTCGCAGCCTCGGGCGACGGTCGCGTGATGGTTGGCATCCTGACGTACGCCGCGGACCTGCACTACTACCCGCTTCGGGGCAAGAGCGGCACTCCGACGATGTGCGTTGTCACGGACACCGCCGACCCGTTCCTGCCGCAGCCGGACGACCTGCTCGTGAATCTCAGCGACAACAAGGAGCTGGTCATGGGCCTTCTGGATGCGCTGCCCGCGATGCACGGCGCGGGGAATACGGACGCACAGCCGAACCAGCGCGATCTGCAGTGCGCGTTCGGCCCCGCGATGCAGGCGGCTTTCCTCACTGCCAGCCACGTCGGAGGTAAGGTGTGCACGTTCGTGTCGAACATGCCCAGCGTCGGCGCGGGCAAGGTGACGCCTCGCGACCAGGCGGGTGCGTACGGCACGGACAAGGAGCACCTTCCTCGATGCCCGGGCGACAGCTGGTACAAGAAGATGGCGGCGGAGTTCAGCCGCACGCAGATGGGCGTGGACCTGTACTGCTGCCCCTCGCACGGCGCTTCCGTCGACGTCGCGAGCCTTTCGACGCTGAGCAGGTACACGGGTGGAACTCTCTGCCACTACGCGTCGTTCCGCGCCGACGTTCACGGCGAGTCGCTGCGGCACGACATCCACCACAACCTGAAGCGCTACACGGCGTGGGAGGGCGTGATGCGCATCCGCTCGAGCCGAGGACTTCGCATCAGCGCATTCCACGGCCACTTCTTCGTGCGATCGACGGACCTGCTCGCGCTCCCGTCGTGCGACGCGGACAAGGGCTACGCCGTGCAGATTTCGCACGACGAGGGCGCGCTGACCAACTCGCAGGCGTCTTTCCAGTGCGCGCTGCTGTACACGAACAACATGGGCGAGCGGCGCATCCGCGTGCACACGCTCGGCGTTCCCGTCGTCTCCGACATGGCGTCGATGTACAAGTACGCCGACGCGGCGGCGAGCATGTCGCTTGTCGCGCGCCTGTGCGCGGAGAAGGCGCTGATGGGCACGCTGGAGGAGTGCCGCCAGCTCGCGAGCCGCCGTCTCGTCGACTGCCTGCGCGAGTACCGGCACATGCACGCGGCTCAGCTGAGGGCGAGCAACCAGCTCGTGTTCCCCAGCAGCCTGAAGTTTGCTCCGGTCATGAGCCTGTCTCTGACGAAGAGCGAGATGCTCAGAGGCGGCATGCGCGACGTCGACGTCGAGCGTCGCTGCGCGGCGCTGTACGCGATGAGTTCGCTTGGCGTCGAGGATACGATGCGCATGATCTACCCGCCCATCTACGCGCTGCACGAGCCCCTTCCGGACAGCGTGGAGACGCAGGGATGGCCTCGCACGGTGCCCGCGACGGCGATGTGCTTCGATCCGCGTGGCATCTACCTGTGCGACGGCGCTCTCGGCCACAACTTGGTGATTTGGGTGGGCAGCGCCGCACCTCCAGCGGCTGTGCAGGAGCTGTGTGCTCAGGCTGGACCTGACGCAACGTCGCTCGCGTATTTGGAGGGTGCAGCTACGGGAACGGACACGGCGAAGAAGGTGCACGGCATGGTGGAGGCTGTTCGGAGTCGAAGCCGGCGTCGGCCACCGGTGCTGGTGGTTGTGCAGGGCACGGTTGCAGAGGCGAGCGTGATGAAGGGCTTCTGGATTGAGGACAGGTTGCTGAGCGAAGGTACGGGCAACGCGAACGCGCCACCTGGCAGCGGCGCGTCGATCGGCGCGACGTACGCCGAGTACCTTGCGCAGCTGTACCGTCAGACGATGCAGAAGCCCGCATCTAGTGCCGGCGGCGGGCACTGAGAGATCAAATGATTTCAATGAAATGTAACGGGAAAAAGTTGGCAAACAAAAACTAGTCGTTAAAACTTTTTTGGGTTTGAGTTTTCCAATAGAATTTGAAGAAGAAATTCAAGCCCTTTCCCATTGCTCTTTTTTGCGATCAGATTTTTTCCCAGAAGACGTTGGTCGCTCAGGACTCGAATCCTCGTAAAGGCCTTCCTCCGCACTTGCGCCCCTCCCCCTCCCCTCGACCCCTCCCCTCCCCTCTCCCTTCCCTTCCCTCTACATACGTGATTTCACGCCACACGCTCACGCTCACGTGTGCCCCCCCCCCCCCCCCCCCCCTCCTCTCCCCCGACCGAACCCTGCGACCAAATAAAAAAAAACAATCATTTTCCGTGACTTCGGAGGACGGACAGCAAGCAAGCAAGCAAGCGAGCAAGCAATCAGCATGGTGTCCAAGGTGATGTTGCGTGATGTCACGACGTCAGCGTCAGGCTCGCCGCCGCGTGTGGAGGAGTCCGAGGAGACTGTGAAAAATGATGTCACACAACATGGACCTTCCCCTTCTTCTCAGAAATCGCAGAAATCGCCCGTCAGCGTGCTCCCATCCGCCGATGATGCCTCGAAGAAGAATGGCGACGACGCTGGCGACGCATGTGAGCAGCCTCTGCAGTGCACCTCGTCGCAAACGACCAGGCTGCAAAAGAGCAAATCTATGGTCTCCGCACTCGTGTCGCCTCGAGATCTGCTCGACGACGGGGCGGACGATGCAACAATGCTCGCGAGAGAACTCGCAAGCGCGGGTGTGCACGCCATCGAGGAGGCGACGCGCATGCTGAAAAACAACAATTTTTCAGCACCAACCACAAGCACGCGAGAGCCGCTGACGGGCAGCGACATCGTGCCGCCGGACGTCGCCATCGCCATCTGGAACGCGGAAAGGATGGCACTGCTTCGCACGTCGTCGAAAAAGCACGTTCGAGATGGAAAGATGTTGAAGCGCTCGAACACATCATCTACGGTGGCGTCAGCTTCACGCATTCTCGCCGCGGCGGCTGAGCGGCTGAACGTCGGCAGTGACGAGAAAAGAAATGGCGGTGGTGCTGCTGCTGACACGCCGGTGAAGCGCAAGCGCTCGTCGTCGTCGTCGTCGCTGGAGAAGCTCGGCTACAACAACAGCAACGCCGCGACGATGCGATTTACGCGCAAGACGAGCCGTCCGTACCGTATCCTGGATGACGACGTAGACGAGGATTGTGACAATAAAGTGAATCCAGCATCAATGCAGAAGACGACGACGACAACGACGACGACGCGTCTTCCAAGCCTCGAGGAGCACAACGAGGAAGAAGGGTTCTGTTTTCTCGGTGAAACGCGTTCGTTGCGTGCTCATGTCGTGACTGAGGTGACAGTTGCAAGGCAGGCTGAACGCGTGGTGTTTGAGAGTGCAACCAGGGCGTGGATGAAAAGTCGCAGCAGCAGCCGCAACAACTGTTGAATTTGGAAATTCCAAATATTGGTGATTGGTTTGGTGGTGGAGAAGCACTCGCTATGATAGACTAGTAAAACTGTTTTCCAAGAAAATTTAGATGTGTGCATCTTGAATATATTACAAATATTCGCGCGCACGTGCATCAACAAAAATCCACACTCCGCAACCAATTTTTTTGAGGCCACACCAATCACTCTCTCCACTCCACCACACCACCACGCCACACCAAAAATTTGCACACCACACCAAAAATGTAATGTGCTTGCTATGTTCTTTTTTTGCTCTCTCTCTCTCTCTCTGTCGCTGTTCTCAAGTTGTCTTTTTCTGCTGTCTGTAAGCACTCTCTCTGTTCGGCCATTTTTTGCTGATGATTGCAGATGATCTCGGTCAATCGCACACACACGCCCTCCACATTGTTCGGAAAATCCGCCAGTTCCGCCGCCGGTTTATAACCCCACCAAAAAGAAGCAAGCCCCCCCAACCACAAAAAAAATTCGTTTGGGTCGCTTGCTTATTCGGACGCCTCGATGACACCCTCGGACGCGGCAGCAGCCGCACCCGCGGGCATCTGGCCAGCCTGGCGCAGCACGGCCATAGCCTCCTGCACCTTCGAGCTGAGCGCCTCGGGCGACTCGATGAGGTGAAGCACCTCCGACTGGTCCATCTCGAGAAGCATTCCGGTAACCTTGGCTGCAGCCGAAGGCTCGTGGCGCTCGACAAGCGGGTACAGCTGCTCGCCGAGAATCGCGCGGCGCTGCTCGGGCTGCGCCGCCGCAAGCTGCGCCGCAAGGTTCGTCGGGCCGTTGCCAACAGCCGCGGCGGCCGCAGCCGCAGCTGCCGCAGCCGCAGCCGCAGCCGCGGCGTCGTGCTGGGAAACAGCCGCCGCGGCCGCAGCAGCCATGTGCGCCGCGGATCCGACCGGCGGGCGCGGGCGCTGGGGCGCCATCATCGGCATCATGCCAGGCATCATCGGCTGCTGCGGCATCACGCCGCCCGCACCACCCTGGCGACGGCGCTGTCCCTGCGGACGCTGCTGCATCGCCATCGGCATGAAGTACTGCGGCATGCCAGGCTGGCCTGGACGCAGGCCCATCATCTGGCCCTGGAAGCCGTATGCCGCTCCGGGGTGTCCGAGCATGCCCGGATTCTGGCCGTAGAACACCTGAGCACCGGGAATGCCGCCGGGGGCGCCGTACATGCCCGGGGGCATAGGTCCGGGCGGTCCCTGACCTGGCCGTCCACCGGCGGCGAACTGGCTCGCAAGACGCGCGCGGCGCTCCTCGCGGCGCTGCGCGAGAGCAACGTAAAGCGGCTTGCCCATGATGAGCTTGCCGTTCATCGCGTCGACCGCCTTGGTCGCCTCGTCAGGCGAGCTGAACGCCACGAATCCCGATCCCTTGGATGCGCCGCTCGGGTCACGCATCACGCGGCAGCTGGTGATGGTACCGTACTCCGCGAACAGCTTGCGCAGCTCGTTGTCGTCGATGGTGTCGTCCATGTTCTTCAGGTACAAGTTCGCGCCGGCGTACTTCTCGGCACGCTCCTTGCGCTCCTCCTCGTACTTCTTCCTGAGCTCCTGCTCGCGCTCCGACTTCTTCTGCGCGCGGCAGACGACCCACTGCTTGTCTTCCTCCTCCTTGCCGTCGAGAGCCTGGACCGCGGCGTCAGCGGCTTCGGGCTCCTCGAAGTTGACGAAACCGAAGCACTTGCTCTTTCCATCCTCGTCGCGCATGACGGCGACGGAGGTGACGGTGCCAAACTCGCCGAAGATAACGCCGAGCGATTCCTCGTCGTGTTGTTCGCCGATGTTCTTCACGTAGACGTTCGTGAACTTGACGCCATCCTTCTCGCGCTCGGCGCGACGAACGAACGGCCCGACGAACACCTGCTTTCCGAGCAGGAGGTTGCCGTTCACCGTCTCGATAGCCTGGTCCGCGGACTCCTGCCCCTCGAACTGAACGAAACCGTACCCCTTCGAGACGTTGCTGCTGTCGCACACCACCTTGCAGCTGAGGATGGTGCCAAAGGCTGCGAACGTGTCGTGGAGCGTCTTGTTGTCAATCTCCCTGTCGAGGTTTTTCACGAAGATGTTGCCCGCCCCGCTCTTGCGCAGCGACGGGTCGCGGTTGCTGAACATGATGCGGCACGGCTTTCCTCCCGCGACGGACTGAAAGTTGAGAATTTCCATGGCGCGCTGCGCGTCGTTCGCGTTGGAGTAGTTGACGTACGCGTACCCGAGGCTGCGGCGCGTGATGAGGTCTCGGCAGACGCGGATGGAGACGACGGGTCCAATTTGCGAAAAGACGTCGTAGAGCGTCGCCTCGCCAACCGTCAACTCGAGGTCACCGACGTACAGCGACGAGCCGGCGGAGGATCCTGAGGCTGCGGCAGCGGCACCCGCTCCAGGCGCCGCCCCGTTCCCAGACGCCGCCGGGGCAGCCGCCGGGGCATTTGCTGATGCCCCCGTAGTCCCATTCGCAGCAGCCGCACCTGAAGCGGGAGCTCCACCTGGAGCCGCAGCAGGAGCCGGAGCAGGAGGAGCCGGAGCGCCTGACGCAGGAGTCGACGACGGGGCAGATGCGGCGGCCATGGATTCAGCTGAGGTTGGAAAGGACGAAGGGAGTAGGAGGAGAAAGAAGAAGGCAAAGGAAATGAAACCAGGGGCGAAGCGAAGCAGAAGCAGAGAGCCTGTGGGAAATGCCAAAGTTCAGGGAAGAGAAGAACGCGCGTTGGTTGCCAAACACACGACAGGACAGGTTTCGAGAGAAGGAAGGGAAGGGGTCCCTCAAATGTGGGGTGGCGGCGCTCCTCCTCCTCTGAAAACTCCTCCGCCGGGGAAAGACCTCCGGGGGAAAAGAGAAGAGAACGAAGGGACAGACAGGGTCCACTGGAGTTGGAGGGGACAACTAGAACAGGCTTTTTTTGGCCAGGGGATACCGGTTTCTCCTTGCCTTGGGGGAAACCTACCTTAAGAGGAAACCGGTATCCCCAGTGGGGCCCTGGAGTTTGACTAGCACGTCTCTCCTGAAAACCCTACTATTATTCCTTCGCTTGTGTGACAGACACACCTATCGTAGTTCTTTGCTTGTTTCAGTTTTCAAACTCTGGTGTTTTCTTTTTCAAAAATTACTTAAGAGGGGGAAAAAAAAAAAGAGACGCGCGCGCTAGCCAATAGCTAGCTAACTGCTGCTCGTCGTGCCGGTGTTGTCGCTGTGAACCAGGCCTGGAGGTAGCCAGTGGCGCTGCTTGCGACGCTCGTGCGCCAGCTCGCGATCGCGCTCACGACGTTCCAACTCGCGGTACGCCTGCGCGAGCGTGCCCTTGCTCGAAACAGACGTGCTCCCGCCACTTGCCTTCGACGACTTGACACGACGGCTTGGCTTCGCAGCACTGCACACGTCCGCAGGCACGCTTGTGCGCTTCGCAGCCGCCCTGGCGGCGGCGATGGCTGCCGCGGCAGCCGCGGCGGCGGCGGAATTGTTCGCCGACGTATCAGCAGCCGCCGCCGCCGCAGCAGCAGCCGTCGCACCCGCCGTCGATGGCCGTGATGCTCCCACAACTTGCCTGGAACTTCGGGAAGACTTCTTCTTGCTGCTTTCGTACTTCGCCTTGAGCGCCTTGAGCGCCTCGTTCGCATGCTCAAGCTTTCGCTCGGAATCCTCCTCGCGCTTCTGCACGAGAGAAAGCGCCTTCGCGGCATCCGCCTGCCTACGATTCGCCTCCCCGAGATTCTTCACGCAGCTCTCCAGAAGCGAACGAAGCTTGCGCGTCTCACCCGCCCACTTTTCGGCAGCGTCGCGATGCTCCGCCTCACGCGCGTTGTGAACATTCGCAAGCTTCTTGAACTTCTCACGGTACCGAACTGCCGCGGCACGGTACTTCGCAACCTGCTGAGAAAGCGGCAGAGTCGAAACACCTACCAAACTTGCACCCCCGCACTCGCTTGCGGGACTCACGAGATGTGACTGATCGCTAGGACCGTCGAGCACCATCATGCCACCACCTGGCGTGGGGGGTGGTGCCAAATTCTCCTGCTGCTCCTGTTCCTCGCGAATCGCAAGCAGCTGGCCCACGCTGCTCTCCCTCTCCTCAATCTCCCTCTCCAGGCGACGACGCTCAGCCTCCAGCGTAAGATTCGCCTCACGTGCCTCCTCGAGCGCCGCACGTGCCGACTCAAAAGCAACCGCGTGCTCCGCGCTCGCGTTCTCGGCAGCTGCGAGATTCTCCTTGAGAGCGTCGCGCTGCTCAGTCACGTCATGCAGACGAGTCTTCGCCGTCGCAAGCTGAGTTGCAAGAGCCCTCGCCTTCGCGGTGACTTCCTCGTGCTCGTGACTCTGCCGCCGCTGCTGCTCCTTGTCCACGCTGCTGTCCGCCTCCGCCTCCGCCGCAGCCTCCCGGGATGCCGCCTCGAGCGAATTCACGCGAACCTTGAGCTGCTCAATCTCGTCCTCCTTCTCTCCCACAGCCGATGACAAGCGCGAACGCTCATCTGCCAGCGACTCGATGCGGCCAGCAAGCTGCGATGTCACCTCCTGCATCTGCCTCGCACCCTGCGCCATTTCCGCATAACGTCTTGCATCCAGCATGCTGCGTTCCGTGGAACGTTCCACGCAGCGACGCTGCCCGCTCACCGTGCTCCACAGCATGCCATTCTCAACCTTCAGGCTGCGAATGCGCTCAAACGCGCGTGCGAACAAAACACGGCACTGTGAGCGACTTCCAAGCGCGCGCTCCAGCACTCGTACGCGCGACCTTGGTGAAGCATCTACGGCATTCACGTCGTCCACAGAGTCTTCCTCCCCGTACGCCTTCAGGCCCACGAGCACGCTGTCATCCGCACGGGAATCCCCCTCGGACGAACCAGGACCGACGTCGGCGTCGGCGTCGTCGCTGTTTACGGCATCTCCGAGCTCCTCGACGACGCGTCGAAGCGAATCGACGCGCTCGCGCAGCGGCTCCGCGCCATCAGCAGCTCCGATCTCCGCGTCGAGCCCATCCACCACGGCACTGAGCTCGCGGCTTGCCGATTCGACGAGCGCTGCGCGCGCACGAAGCGCACGGCACTCGCCCGTCGCACGCTCCAAGGCCAGCTTGGTCTTCGGCGCAGAGGCAGCAGCGCACTCGTCCTGCTGAACCTGTGCCAATGACGCCACCTCTTTCTCTTTCATCTTCTCCACCGCGGCGGTCATCTCCGCGCCAATCGCGAGACCGCGTTTCGCCTCCGACAAAAGGTGATCACGCTCGCTTAGCAGCTTCGCGTTCTCAGACTTCAGCTCTTCCGCGCGCGTCATGGCGGAGTCGAGGAAGCGATAGGCATCCTCGATCGATGTGGCCAGGCGCTTCGATGCACTGCACTGCTGCTCGTCATCGGTGTCGATGGTCTGATCAGCGTCCTCCTCGCTCTGCGACGACTCCTTGGTGACATCGTCCTCCTCCGTCTGCCCTTCCTTCGTCTGCGTCCCCTGCACATCGGACAAACCATCCTGGCAAACGCGCGCAACGCGCGCGCTGAGGCGCTCCGCCGCCCTTGCAAACTCCGCGCCAAGCGTAAGGCTCTTCTCCATCTCCACCAGCAGCTCAGCACGTTCGTCGCGAAGCTTCGTGTTCTCCTTCTGAAGAGCCTCAGCCTTCTGCAGCGCATCGTCGAGGTACACACATGTCCGCTGGAGCTCCGCTCGCGCCGCCCCCTCGCGAGCCTCGATCGCTGCCAGCGAAGCTGCGGCGGCAGCCTCCTGCCTCGCAGCAGCCTCCGCCTCGCGCTCGGCGCCCGCGCTCGCGTCAGTCTGACGCTGCGCCACAGCCTCGTCTCTTGCCAATTCAGCCTCCTCGCACTGGCGGGTGCGGACGAGCCTGAGCCACTGTAGAAACACGACGTTCTTTGCCATGGAGTCGACACGGCGCTGGTAGACGTTCACCAGCCAGTCAAGCACGCGCTTGCCAAGCTGCCGGCTCCTCTCGAGATCGTCGATGCGGGCCTCCTTCGCCTCGAGAAGCTCGGTGTACGTCGCAAGAGCCGCCTCGGCCGCAGCAGCCTGCTCCTCGGCGTTGCCACCTGCGGCTGCCGCGGTACGCGCGGCGGAAAGCGCATCGCGTGCCGCGCCAAGATCCTCCTCCAGCCTCTCGTTGTGCTCCTGCAGAGACGATGCCTCAGCCTGATTCTCCTCCAACAGAGCTGCAATCTCCTTGTTCGCCGCAATCAATTCCTCCTCCGCCTGACGTGCCGCCTCCGCCTCGGCAAGCGCCTTCGCCTTCGCCTTGCGCGCCGCCTCCGCCTCGGCTGCTGCGTGGGCCTGCGCCTCGCGTGCAACCTCCGCCTCGGCGATCGCCTCAGCCTCAGCCTCGCGCGCCACCTCCGCCGTTGCCTTTGCCTTACGTGCTGCCATGCGCGCCGCCTCCGCCTCCGCCTTAGCTTTCGCCTCCTCCTCGCGAGCAGCCTCCGTCTCCGCGGCAGCTTGCTCCTTTACCTTGCGCGCCTCTTCTCTAGCTCTCGCCTCCTCCTCGCGAGCAGCCTCCGTCTCCGCGGCAGCTTGCTCCATTACCTTGCGCGCCTCTTCTCTAGCCTTCGCCTCGTCCTCGCGAGCAGCCTCCGTCTCGGCAGCGGCTTGCTCCTTTACCTTGCGCGCCTCTTCTCTAGCCTTCGCCTCGTCCTCGCGAGCAGCCTCCGTCTCGGCGGCGGCATGCTCCTTCGCCGTTTGTGCTGCCTCGGCGGCAGCCAGAGCGTCCTTCGCCGCAGCACTGAGCTCCGCCTCTTTCTTCGCAGCCTCCGCGCGAACTTCTTCAACCGCCATCCCGTCGAAATCAGCATGCCTTTGCTTTACGTCCTCCACCTGCGCTTCGTGTAAACGCCGGTTCTCTTCGAGCAGCTGCTCCATCTGAATTCCTTTCTGCTCAAGCATGGAGAGCTTGGCTCCCTGGTCTCTGAGCGTTCGCTTCAGACTCGCCTCAGACTCCAGAACCGTTTCGAGGTGCTGCAGACCAGCGCGATGCTTGCACGCGAGGTCGTAGTTGGCCGCGCGAAGGTTGGCAACCTCCACCTCAAGCCTGTCGCTGTCGTTCACCTTTCTTTTGAGGTTCATGGCCTCTTCCTTGCACATCTGGTACTCACGAGCGAGGCCCTCGCAGCGTGACACGAGCGCCTCATTTTCGACGCGCAGGCGCATAGCCTCGCTCGGAGTGCCGTTCGAAACCTCGATGGCCATGCTGCTTGCGTTGCTGGCCTTGGCCTTTGCCGCGCTAGTCGCGATATCGTCAGCAACGCTTACAACGTGCGCCACCTCGCTGCTAATTGCGCGTGCAAGCTGTGAAAGGCTTACCGGCTGCGAGCCTGGGCTCGCGGCAGGGGAGACTCCCGTACTTGGCGGGAGAACGAGAGCGTCGTACAGCGGATTTTCAATCCTTGGTTGCTGCGTGTCGATGGCGTTCTTCAAGCCCCACGCGCGGAGCACGTGCCAAGTTTCGAGCAGCGTCTGTCCGAGCGCGGATGTGGGCACGCCCGGGCTCGCCGCCTCGGGTTCCTCGGCTTCTTGCTCCGCCTCTCCGTCTTGACCGTCACAGCCATGTTCGTGGATGAAAGTAGCCACCTCCGTCGCCTGCGCGATGACGTCGCTGAGTGCGAGCGAGCCTACTGAGGCACGCAAGTCCACGTTCTCGTCGTCGCCGTTGCTGTTGCCGTCGTCATCCTCGTCTGACGCTTCGTTTTGTGCGCGGCCGGGTGCACTTAAGGCGGACGGGCTTTCTAGTTCCTCCTCGGCGTCCGCGACGAACGTCGCGAGCGTCGACTCGACGAGTTGAACGCCCCTTGCAAGCCTAATCGCCTTCTCAAGGTTTAAGGGCAGGACGTTATCGTCTTCGGCGGCACTTCCCCCTCGCGTCGTCGTGACGTAGCTGGTAGACGACGGTGGTTGCACAACGGCCGCCGCCGACGCCGCCGCCGTCTTCCTATTTTTCTTGAGCCTTGCACCTCCGGCGTGAGCACTCTTGGCAGGCACTCCGTAGCTGTCTTCGCTCGCTGGCCCGTTCATTCCCGTTGGCTTCCCGCTGACGTTCGCGGAGCGCGAGCGCAGCGGCGCGCGTCCTGTTCTGGTGTGCGCGGCGGTGGACTCGACGAGCACGGGCGGAGGTGCGGTCATGTTCAAGGTGGTGGGGATTCGTATGGCCCCAGAGTTCTGAGCTGCTGCTGCCGCTCTCCCATGGTTGTTGGCGTGAGACGGCATGGCACGCCCAGTCGCAAGCCAAGCAGCAAGCAGCACGACGCGCGCGCCCTGCTGCTTTGGAAAACAGAAAATGAGCCTGGGAGACGAAGCAGGCGCTCCGAGGAGGTCCGGAGGAGAGAGAAGGAAGGGGTCAAGAGAGGGGGGGGAGGGGGAAGTTTGAATTTTTCCAATTTTCTTCCACTTTTTCAAACTTTGGAAAACAATTCCAATTGGGGGTTCCATTTTTTGATTCCCGGAATTATGATTCGGGGTTAGGGTTAGGTTAGGGTTTGGGACACCTGTTAGGGACTCGGCACCGGGCACCTTCCCTTCCGGCCCCGACTGTCCGGATCCTTTAATTTTTTTTATTTTTTATTTTTTTGTGATATTTAATTTTTGCAACTCGGGAAATGTCCGCCGCCGCGTCATCCGCAGCGGGTGGTGCGAATGCCAATGGTGGGCAGCGCACGCGTCCGTCTTTGCCTGTGACACGCGCACTTCTCGCCTCCATCAAAACCACCTGGCTCGCTCGGTCTGCTCACGCTCCTCAGTCGTCCTCACACGCCCGATTCGCACTCGCACTGCACGCAGCAATCACGTCCGCCGGATTCGCACTGGTACAAGCCGGACCACGCGCGTCGCGAACCGCGCGCACGGGACTCCCCGCATCATCGGTCGACGATACCGCACAAGACGTCGCGCGAGAGTGGGACGCGCTCGAGGGGGGAGAGTTCGCTTTCGTATACAAGGCACCCGACGAGTGGTCGAACGAAAGCGCGCACGTACTCGTACGGTGCGTGCCGGCGCCGGAGGAAGCGGGCGAGAACGAAAGCGCGATCGTCGCGAGGGCTGTGCGCGTCGACGAAAGCGCGAACGAGAGCGCAATCGTCGCACAACGGCGCGTTGTAGTGCCAACAACACCGCCTGACGCAGGACTCGAGGAGATTGCGACGGAGGAGGCGACCGCGCTCCTGGACGGAGCTATGCCAGAACAGACGCAGCGACGACACACGACCACAGCAAACGCGGGAAGTGCGGGAAACAACGATACGGACGAACCGCGCACGACGACCGTGCCTCAGCCTGCGCCGACTCCGTACGACGAGCGTCCTCCTCCGTATGGCGTGGGCGACCCACGCTTCCGCCCACAGCCTTGGGCGGGTGTCGGCGCCGACGACCTCGATCCTTTTGGCGGCATCCCGCCTCCAGGGTTCGCGCCAGGGATGCCTGGCAATGTCGTAGGTCCGAATCATCCGATCTTTGGCGGAGCGCCAGGTTTGCCGCCAGGGTATGCGCCTCTTCCACCGGGAGTGCCTCCTGGCGCACGCTTCGACCCGTACGGACCGCCGGGTATGCCAGGTTTTGGCCAGCCACCTCCACCTGGCTTTCCGTCATTTCCGGGACGCGGACGTGGGCGCGGCGTGGGTGGTGTCCCAGATCCAGATCGTGGTGAACCTCCGGTGCATCCCGATGTACAGTACCGTCCTCCACCGGATGGCGGGGACCTCTTCAACCAGTTCATGTAAACTCCCTGAATCCTCTCAACTGAAAAACAACGGGAATACTTACACGCGATTGTGCACAATGTCCGTTAAGAAAGTTGTGCTGCGCTGCACGAGAAGAAGTTCCGTCCGCGCTATCCTTGATGGCGTATTATTGATGTCGTCGTCGTCGAAGTCGTCGTCGTCATGATTGTGATGGTCATCGTTCACTAAGCCTGCCAATGGCATGTTGACTGCCGTGTCAATGGCGTCGACGTCAGCAGATTCTTCACGTCTTGAGGTTGCACTGCCGCCGGATGATGTTTGTTTGACACTCACCGTGATATCGGCATGCCTGGCAATACCTGCGAAGAGCCGCTCGGAAGTTTTCAGTCCGCCCTTGAGAGCTGTACGCAAAAATTCCGCCGCACCGGCATAGAATCCTGCAGGTCGAATCGAGTTGTGGTCATGACCTTCGCAGAATACAACGAGTCGCTTCTCCGTGCCTCCGTAAGCCACCTGCAGGCGGTACGCGTGACGCGTGTCGATGAGGCCATCCTCGTAGGCATGTCCGTGGAACATGGGCATATTGCAGTCTCGTGCTGCAGCCAGAGCGTCGATGGTGCGCACGTCAAAGCCGGCAACATCTCGCACACCTCGCGCGACGGTTCCGATGGCAAACCGAATCAGCAGTCGAGGAATTCGGACGGATCGCAGCGCGATGTCCGACATGACATCCGTCAGCGTGGAGAATGGACTGTCGAGCACGATCGCGGCGATCGTGGCATTTTGCGACGCGTGCAACAGCGCGCTGACGGCACCCATCGAACGACCCCAGAGAGCGATGTGCCCAAACTGCGGGTGGTACGTTTGACCCTGCGCTGAGGCAAAGACTCCACCCACGAGCTCAGCCTCTCCGCGCGCCTCGTCCGTGCTCTGTCCCCCCGGCGAGAAGGGCACGCCCTGGTCAGTGAAGGCGACTCGCGCGCACTGCGCGAAATTCACGACAGTCGCGAGGTCTACTTGCTCGTTGTGCCCGAGCGTGCAATATTCGCCGCCGCTCTGTCCGGATCCGCTGAAGTCGAAACACAGCACATCCACATCCATGGGCAGCAACGCCGCGACAGCCTCGGTTGCATCAGCACGGCAGCCGCTATTCCCATGTGCGTAGATCACGACGGGAATGAACGCCGACTCGCCCATCCTGCGCGCCTCAGCTCTGAGCCTCTCGTTCCTCGTCGTCGTGTAGTGAGAGCACTGGATCTGCACGAGCGATGCCTGTGCCGATCGGTCGGTATCCTGCTGCTGCTGCTGATTTCTTCGAGGCGCGTAGTAGATGCAGTGTGGCGCGGGACCAAATCCGCCGCACGTTCTGCCAGCCATGTCGTCGTCGTCATCATCATCCGCGCCGTTGCGTATCGCACGCACGAGCGCGAAGTCGCGCCGCACGCCGCTCGTTCCTTGCCCGAGGCTGAAATGCGCTCGCGATGCGTGCTGTCCTCCGAGCAGGTGGTACTCCGTTTGTCTCGGCGGTCGCACGATTATCTGTACGAATGCGGATCGCAGGGACGAGATGATATTCCAAGGCACCATATATATTATTATTGGAAATTGCAATTTGCAATCACCAATAAGAATGATTGATTGATTGGACAAGCTCAATTGATTACCCGTAGATCAATTGGATGAAGACTTGAAAGAGATGGTGTATCACGCACAAGTTTGAAGTTTGGAATGTACAACAAATGTACAACAGTACCCTGGACTCTGGAGTACTCAGGACTGCTACAGGAATCCAATGGATGTACAGTAATCAATCAATGAATGGCGTAGTACAGTACAAATGCAAATGAAGGAAGGAAGGAAGGAAGGAAGGAAGGAAGGAAGGAATGAAGGGAACTCCAGATGAAAAATCAATGGCGTCCGGAAAAATAAAATGCAATTCAATTCCGGAAGAGGGAGGGAACTAAAGGGGGGGAGACAAAACCCTGGAGGCTCCCGAAACCTTGTAATAAGACGGGAACAGAACAGAAGGCGTCAACCGTAACCGTATTTACACCGGTACTGTAAAGTGTAAACTATGTCGTCTTAACTTATAAGCTCGCGTCTCTTATTTTGTTTTGGTTAGTTTTTCATTTCGAAGAACACCGCCTTGATGGCCTTCGTGCCCGTGTTCTTCAGGCTGTGGTACGCGAACGGAGGCGCGCTCATCGGCGCGGGAACGCCCATAGGGCACTGCAGAGGCACGGGCATCGCCGCACTTTCGTCGCCACCGGGGTAGATGGTCACCTGGTCACCCTCGAGGAAGTAGATGAGGTGGTCGCGGTGGTGGTGCACAGGGTCCTGCTCGCCAGGCTGCATCGTCAGCATGCCCGTGATCCACTCGGCGTTCTCCGCCAGCTTCGTGTAGCACGTCGGCGCGACGTCGAACGGGCTCTTGAAGCCGTCAACAGCGCCACACGTCTTGCAGGTCGGGTACGGCTCCACAAACACAATCTTCGCCGTCGTGGTTCCGACATTCTTGACGACGTGCTTTCCCGCGGGGATGACAGGAGCTGCGCCGGCTGGCAGCTCCACCTCCGCGGACCCTTCCGTGGCGCCGGGCGGGGGTGACAGCTCCAACTTGGCACCTTCCACGACGTACATGCTGTGCTCCGGGTGGTCGTGCTCCTTGTCCGCCTCACCAGGTTTGAGTTCCATTTCCACGAGGCGTGCCCCTGGAATCTCCGCCACCACCTTGTAGTGGTCCGGGTTAGACGTGCAGCAGTCAGGCAGGCCGGAAGCGAACTTGAAAATGTCAGACATGTTTGCGTAAGGAAAGAAAGGAACTGTGTTTGTGTCATGGAGGATGTGTACGATACGTTGTTTTGTCAGTCACGGTTCAGTACTGTAGGTAGGAGCACGCATACCCGAACCCTACCCTCGACGACGGCACACCACCTGACATGCCATGTCGTTGTGTCTCGTCCAGTCACTTGAACCAGTCACTTGAAGTGGTGTATGAACTTAAGAAGACAACACACAGCTCTGTAAGACATGTCACGCAAGCACACACATATAACGATAGCACGCACAAACAAGCATACTTACCTCTTGAGAAGAAGAATGGACGAATTCGTTGGAAAGAGTGAGACGGGTAGGTGTGTACGACGTGTCGACGTGCGATATTTCGCGGGGATACTGCACCAAGTTCAGGGCATTTGAGGGTAAGTTAACACAGGTTAACACTTGACAGTTGACACGCACACACACACATTGACACGGCAACACAACGGCAACGCGGTGGTGGGAGCGGCCTTGTGGGAGGAAACGAAATCACGTGATCGGTGCCCCGATTTTCCGAACCGATCACGTGACTTTCACCACCGCAACAAACAGCCTGTCACCTGGACTTGGAGTACACGCTACAATAGTCTATGCCTCTATGGTGAGCTCCTTTGCAAAGTGTGTGTTTCAACGGGTCCTTGTATCCTTACAGTAAGTACTATGTTGGAACAAGTTGGCAAACCTGCTCTCTCAATTGTCCACACTCCACAACAGGTTATGTTACTTATGTACGGTACGGTACCTGACCTATCTCATCATGTCAACGCCTCAACGGGCTGCGAAACGGGAAAACGGGCTGGCAAAACGGGCTTGCCAAAAAGCGAAAAAAAAACTTAAAACTTAAAAACAAGGTGAAGCAGGCCGGCTGATAACGAAGCCTCAAGGTGTTGTTCTTCCAAAGCCCAAACGATGGCTTCGTGATCCTTCTTTTAAGCTGCTAAAGGTGTAAGGGCTAAGGGTAAGGATCCATGGCGTTCCATGGCTGGTTTGACCCGTTTGGTGTAACATTTATGTAAAGGTAGGAAGGGTCCCACAAGGCGTGACGTGACCAGGAGCATGTCCCGTTGTTGTCACCAATTGCCCATTCCTAGTACTACATAGTTCTACGGCTTCTACCTGTACAGTACATACCAAAGGAAGGCAGGCAAATGTATGCATAAAGTTATCCCGGACAGCCGGAGGCCGGAGGTACATAGATGTGCATCCAGTAAGGTTACGTCGAGTCAAAGTCAAACCCCTATTCTTATTCTTAACTTATTATTGTTCGTCTATCCGTCTGTCTCTTAAGCACCTCTTAAGGCTCTTAAGCTGCTTTTTTAGTTTTTTCTGTTCCATTCATTTTTCCAATTCATTCTCTCTCTCTCTCTCTCTCAACAGGCAACAGGCAACAAACAACGCCTCCAACCATATTAAAAATTAAAATAGGATTAGCCGCTTGCTTCAACCATGGCGGCGGCAGCTGTGCGAGGAGCTGTGCTCGCTCGTCCTCCTCCGGTAACGGGGTGTGAGGGATTATCCGGCGATAGTAAGACAATAGTGCAAGAGCCGCGAAACAATATCGAGGACTACCTCGAAGTTGCCGCACGGATCATGCCAAACTACGTTCAGGCACATTCTGCGACTCAGCAAAACAATACCGCCTCAGCACCGGCCGCCAACGGCAGCGGGCAGGACTCAGACGCATTGCCATCGCAAACAAACACGCCGCAGAAATCAGCAAACGTAACGCCGTCAAGCACGCCGACACGACGCAGCAGCTTTAGCGAACTCTTCAGACGCGCGTGGAGTGGACTGAGAGGCTTGCCGACCGCGACGAGAACTGCCACAAAGCAGGAGGATGCCAGCATCGTCAGGCTACCAGACGTCGGGTCGCCGCGTGCACCCAGCGCACCCACCACTACGAGCAGCCCGCGCTGGAACACAGGGAGGTTCACTCCGAACATTGGCGCTTCACCGAGAATCGCGAGAGGTGGCAGCCTTCAGCCGCACCAGCAGCAGTTCGTATCGAGCCTCGTCGCACCGCCGAGACCTAACGCGCCGAGTCCGCCTCCTCTACTCTCCGCTGGCTCGGATTCCAACGACAGCACAGCACTGCCGCAGCTTGAGTACCAGCAGCCCGCCACCAGAGCCAACTCAGGTATGTCAAACCTCGGAAACACGTGCTACCTTAACGCCACCATGCAGGTGCTCGCGTCCGTGCCTGCCCTTGGCGTGTGGGCGCACGCTCGCAAAAAGCTGACGTCGTCGAACGTTTTGGACAATGCTTCGCAGTCGTCAGCCATGACATCGTTCAATGGTGGTGCCCGCCGCGCTCTCTGGCCAAACAACGCAAATGGTGGCTCTCGAGTGACAAAAAACAAGTACAAGTGCTTCACGGATGCATTCGCCAACATCGTGTCAAGGCTGGCAACTGGGAATCCGGTGGGAAGTCGCATCGTGCTCGAGCCTTGCATGTACCGCAACGCGACGAATGAACGCCTGCCGCTCTTTGCCGGAGCCGACCAGCACGATATGCACGAGTACATGAGTGCGGTACTGCACGCGCTCGACGAAGACGAGACCAAGGAACGCACAGCTTCTTCCTCCTCCTCCTCAGAGATGAAGGGAATGAGCGGTGGCAGTCCTCGACCTAACCAATCCTTCGGGAAGGAGAACCATAATCCCGACGTTCTTGATGTCACGTCAAGCCCGCTGAAGATGCGCTCGCCGAGTGATACGTTCGTGCGACGCACGTTCTGCGGTGGGTTTTGCACAAGCTCCACCTGCCTCGCGTGCGGGCACACTGCGGAGCACCGAGAGCCTTTCCTGGACTTATCCGTTCCTATTACACGCCCGTCAGTGGAGACGGTACATCTACCAGCGCCGCCAATGACCCCAACGCCACCGCCGAGGCCTGCGCCGCCATCTGGTGGAAGATTTACCGGATCGACTGGCAGGCGCCGCACCACACAGCGCCGTGCGCCAACTCCTGGGCGGAAACACGTGGTGTTGGAGGAGTCGTCATCGCCTGTGACCATTCCCACGAGTACGATCAATGCCCCTGCGGTGACATCACCCGAGGCAAAACAGGATGGTGCCATCCAACTCGAGGAATGCCTGAGTGCTTTGCTGCAGCCAGAAACGATGACGGGAAGCGATGCACCACGCTGCGATGTCTGCTCCTCTCGAGTGGGACGACAGCGCACCATTCGAGTGGAGTCGCACCCACGTGTGCTGATCTTGCACCTTAAGCGTTTCGTCTATGAGCTTGGCGACAATCCGATGGATGGGTACACGCCAAAGCGCGTTGACGACGAGCTTGTCATCCCTCGTTCCTTGCACGTGCCTGGGATGGCGGCTAAGCCGAAACAGTCTCAGCAGTCTCATCCGCCTCAGCCTGCAAGCCCGAGCCGCCTTATCTTTGGCCTCTTAGGCGCCAACAGGAATACTCCCTCAACTCCCTCCACACCGAAGACTCCGCAGATTGGCGCGACGTACGAGCTGCATGCCGTCGCACATCATGAGGGATGCTTGCAACTCGGACACTACTACGCTGACTGCCTCGATTTTGCGGATGGTCAGTGGTACCGCAAGGATGATGATAACGTGATGCGCCTGGCATATCCTCCGTACCACGACGGTAATCTTGAGGACGACATGCGTACAGGATCGAGCACAGCTTACATGCTCGTTTACGTACGAAAGCAGGACGCGTAAGAAACACTTACTTCTAACTAACAATGAGTATTCCTTACAAATCAATCTCTTGTACTGTAAATAGAACATCTTCATCATACCCTAGACTAAATATACAGTAAGTTTGTTGATAATCACTTCATCTGAATTGCAAAACTCCATCTAAGATGTCTCCCGGGGGCGGGGGCGGGGAGCCCGTTTTACACCCTACCCCTCACACAAAAAAATCCTTTGGGGAGGGTCCCGAGATTCATGGCGGCGGGATTCATGGCGGCGGTTCATGGTTCTTCTCGTCCCACCTGTGCTGTGCCTATCCAACGGGCTCACACGGGTGCACATCTCATATCTCGCCTTATAGGCAACCGCGTCTTCGCCAGAAGTCGAACGTCGTCGTCGCTCCATAGGGCCTCGCACGTAGAGTCCTTAAGGGCGTTTGTTGAGGTGGGGTACGTGACAGGCGCGCACGGCATCAAGGGGGATGTGCGCATCGTAGCATCAACCGACTTTCCTGAAGAACGATTCCAGCCTGGGACGACGCTTGCCATGACCCTTCCTGATGGCGACCCAACCACCCAGGAACGTAAGGACATCACAATTGTAAAAGCGAAGCATGCGCCGACTTCGAAGCAAGCGACGGCGTGGATCATGCAAATCGAAGGGTGCTCCACCCGCGAAGATGCGGAAGCTTTACGAGGTGCAGCACTGCTCGTCGATGCCGCGTTGAGACCACGACTCTTTGAAGAGCCCACTGAAGAAGACGAGGACGATGTGGACGAAGAAATTCTATATGCAGACGAGCTCGTTGGCATGCATGTGTACATGGTTCTTGAAGATGCACAAGCTGCAAGCGGCACGGAGACCCTATGCATCGACGTGCGTGATGACGGGAACGACGTGGAAGAAGAGGAAGGGGACGACGACGACGACGACGACGAGGTCTCGATTGGCATCACGTCGACGTCGAACGACTCCCAAGAAAAATATGAGGCTCTCGTCGCGGGACCACATGCGCTCGTCGGCACTATAGTCGACGTATACGGCGACGTTGGGCCGCACGACCTTCTCGAAGTGAGGCTGAAATCGCGGAAGTGCTGGTCGCGACAGGCTGACTTGCACAATCCTCAAGAAAGCGGGAACGACGACGGCGACGACGACGACGCACAAACAGCGCTCATTCCATTTGCACGCGAAATATGTCCCGTGGTAGAAACTGGCAACGAAGGTGGCGTGCGATATATCGTGATGGACCCTCCACCTGGACTTCTCGACGTGGGAAAGTCAGGTGGTGAGAAGAAAGCAAAAGACAAGCGACGGCGTAGACGGAGAAGGCCGAAGCCTACAAGTGAGAAGTAAAGAATTCTGGTATACATACAGTTACATATCAATTTAAGGACAAGGCGACGGATATCTGTCGTTCACGCGGTCAATTTCAAGAAGCACGTCAGCAGGGAGCGCGCCCTCATCGTGCCAACGGCAAAGCTCGCGAAGCTCGTGCTCATCTCGCGGCCCGATCACGACTGAGTCGCACGCGCCGCGGCTGAGCGCGAAGCGGAGCGCCATCTGAGGTAGGCGCATGCCGCTCTCTCGCGCAAGGCGAGCGTACGCCGCCAACGCCCGCTTTGCATTCGGTTTGCGCTCGATGTCGTAGCGCGCGACGTCCTCCGGATCCAAAATCACGTCATCGTCTCTGTCAGCAATGCCTTCCTTGCCGTCGCCGAGTCTTCCATTAGCGAGAGGGCTGTACCCGTGGTGGAGGACGCCACAGCGTTTGCACGCCTCGAGCACGCCGTGTGTGGCGACGGTGCGATTCAGAAGGTTGTACGCGTTGCTAACGACGGCAATGCTCGCCTCTGACGGTGCGACAGCGTCGAATGCTGTGATTCCGTACGCCGTCTCGTTGCTGAGTCCGACGTATTTCGTTTTCCCGGCGGCGACAAGCTTGGCGAGCATGTGCACTTGTTCTTCGACGGGCGTGTTCACTCCGTAGTCGTTGGTGTCGACGTATCCTTGGTGTGTCGTTGGTTCGCCATCGGACGACGCGACGGCATATCCAAACAGAGACGGGACGTACCTGTCTGGCCAGTGCAGGAGCAGGGTGTGTACGTGGTCTGTTTGGAGTCGTGCGAGCGACCCGTCGATGGCCTCGCAGATGTCGTCGACTGAGAGTCCGGTTGGTCCGTTGCGTATCCACGGCATGGATGCCGGTCCTGTGACTTTCGTGGTAATTTGCATTTCGCACGACGGACTTTCTCGAAGAAAGCGTCCGATGATGCGTTCCGTTTCCCCGCTGTTGTGCGGCGCGCACGGCGACGGGTACATTTCCGCGGTGTCGAGTCGTTGGATGTTGCACTCGTGGTACGCGACGGCCATGAGCCTGTGTGCTGCTTGCTCATGAGTCGACGACGGACCACTCAGCGTTGTCGCCTGATTCACGCTTGTCCCATGGTGACATGTTCGCCGAATTGTCGTCTCAGAACGTGTCCCAAGGTTGCTGCTAAGGGCGGCACCCTTAGGGGAATCATTTCCGAACGTCATGGTTCCGAGGATGAGGCGCGAAGGCTTCCTCGTATCATCATAAGAGGAAGAATGGGAAGAAGCTTGTGGTATTATCATATTGTGCCGGAGAGTGACTGACGGATGGTGCATCATGCATGGATCCCTGTGCGCATGCATGAATGCGTGCCGTGTTCGTGTTGTAGTAATAGGAGTATTCACCATCATCATATGAGAAGTCAAATGTACGAGACTAATGAGGGAGCCTGATGTTGATGTTGATGTTGATCTTGATGTTGAGGGGAAGGGAGGACCCGACATTAAATTAAAGCAGCGACATGGATTTATGAAGTTAGCGCATGGGCATGGGCATGCCCCCTCCAGTGGGAACGATGGAAATGGAAACCAGGAAAATAGGGGGACCCCCTGGGAAATACCTCAAGGGTTTTAGGGGGGGCCAGTATTGCCAATGAAGGTCATCTTTTACACAAACCGAAATTAAAACCAAAAGTAGGTCTCCTGCTCCAGTAACCAACTATAGTCAACAGGGAGGGAGGGTGGGAGGTTGTTTGCGAAGCAAGCAACCAACAGCAAGAGTGGATACGCGCGAGCAGCCTTAAGGGAGAGGCCGCCGGAGGGTCTCGAGACCCGCCGGGCGGCCGCCCAGAACCAGCTGCGCGAGCGACTCCCCCTAATCAAAAACCCCAATTAAACAAGTAGAACTGAAGATTTTAGGGGGGGCCAGTATTGCCATCATAGTCACGTATCTCCACGAAGAGGAGAGACGAGTGTCACCAATCGTGACGCCAAATTGGCCAGCGGCGAGCTCCAAGGCGCGACAGGCGCGACAGGCACCTCCACAGGAGGCGGCGGCAAGCCGATGAGGTGGCCAAAAAGGAAGCGGGCGGCGTCATCAACGACGACACTGTTGTCGACGTAGTGAGTGCCGACCGCATGCGAGTTCGCAGCCCAGCCCGCGATGTAGTTACGTCTGTCTGGTGAGACGTTCATCGCGGTCACCGCGGACGCGAACCCAGAGCGAAAGCTCTTGGGCGCGTAGTGTCCGTTGGGCGGGGCTGCAGCTCCAACAGCTCGCAGCGCGACCGGCAGCCAGCGCGCAAACGCGTCGCCACGCGCCTTCTCCCCAAGGTTGAAGAAGTGCGTCGCCCGCGAGCACACCCGCCGGCGCATCCGGTCGTAGCGCATGAGCATTCGGCCCAGCGTCTGCCACGTGGCAGTCACTGGCCAGCTGACCGTTCTGCGGCCGGGAACGTCGAAGTCGCAAGCATCCGGAGCAGTCTTGACGTAAGAGCGCTGGATGCCAAGCTCCGAGCCCAGTGCGAACGAGACACCCGTCAGCGGCAGTAACGCAATGGAACTCGGGCGCGACCCGGTAATGTAGCAGACAATGCACGCGAGGAGTGCCCGAATCTCGGGGAGCTTGGTAATGTACTCGAGATCAGGTAGAGCTGTGAGCTTCTCAACGCGGTGCCACATGTCCAGGATGATGCGTGCGGGCATCACCAGGATGCGCGGTGCCGGCCTGATGCGGACTACCTTGCGCCCGTAGGCCCGCTTCATGGACTTAACGAGAGTGCCAATCGCGGGTCGCTGACGGTACCCCAAGTCTTTGTGCACGGTATTGATCACCGATAGATACGGTTTCAGTGATTTTTTCTGGACCGTGCCACGCTCGCCCAGCCACTTGAGGTAGCATGCGACCGTGTATGACGTAGCCGGCAACGAGCAGACGCCAGCTTCATCGCAGTATTTCTGGAACATACGCCATGTTCCTCCGTACGTGCGGTACGATCCAGCTGACAAGGACTGGGCAACCCAATCGGTTAAGCCGTCAGGGTCGCCCGGCGCAATGCGCTCCATGCGTTTGCGAATCGCGCCAGCCCACGGCGCGATCGCCCCCTGCTGCACCTTGTACTGCCGCTGGACGCGCGGCGCCACGCGCCTGCGCGGAATCACGAATGCCGGGGCGGTCGCCGTGGTATGTGATATACCACGACGTCCCAGCGAGGTGCTCCTGCCCCGTGTGCTGTCCGCCGTCGGCCCGGGATGAACAGCCCGGTGTGAGCCGGGATCCGCGTGACCTCGATCGCCAGGGCGTCGAGCTTCGCTGCCCAGTTCTCCCTCGGCCAATCCGGTGCCACGACGGTAGCTGCGGCGCCTGACTGCTCCAACTTGTCCGCCAATGTTGGCAGCAGACTCCACGGCGGGTTGCACCAATTCTTCTCGCTGCGCCACTGCTCGTCGCTCAGCGCGAGCGAGTTGACCGCCTCTGCGCCCGGTTGCTCCCAGCGCGAATTGAACCGCGGTAGCAACGCGTTCAATGCCGTCGCGAACCGGTCCACTGAATGCTGCTCGACGGCGTCTATCATCCGGAACACCTTCGGGTTCAGCTGCCAGTCTTCCTCGTCGTCGAGGCGACTGAGAGCGTCCGCCTGCACATTCTCCTTCGTGTTTATGTACTCGGTGAGGAGGTTGATGCCGTTCAGATCGAGCACCCTCCACAGCAGACGCAGCTCCGTCATGATCGCCGGGGAGCGGGTGGTCAATCCGTTTATGATATGTACCACGCCCATGTTGTCCTCGAAGTGCTGTACTGTTTTCCAACAGCTGTGCCACCGTGGCGTCGGCCGTCTCCTTGGTGATGACGGTGCGCGGTCCCTTGTTGGCGACGAAGAAGTCTTCCAGCTCCGCGGCGAGCTCCAGGACGCCCGTGAGCGTGTTGCGCGTGCGCTCCAGAACGGAGTCAATCCTCGCAATCTTTTTGTTCAGCTCGTTGAAGCGCGCCAGCTTCTCTTCGTCTCCGTCTGGATCTAACGGTTTCCCGTCGTCTCCGCGCTCGACGTCCAGGTTCTCTTCGACGTAAGTCGCTAGTTCCTCCACTCGGTCGTCAGTCTCCTGCTGAAGACTCAGCACTCCGAGTTCCAGATATGCGCTGACACTCACAATCGATCGGAAAATCCACGCGTTATGCGAAGACGCGTGTCCCTGTTTCACCGATTCAGCCTCTAGGTGCTGAAGAACAGGGTTCGACGGCAAGGAAAGCAGTGTTGGCTTGCCACGACGCGGAATCCCAGTCGTAGGTAGCGACTCCGCGTGGCGAGCGTCCGGATAGCTGGCCGGCACCACGTAATCTAACGTAGGCTCGCCTCCTTCTTCGGCCGCTTTCTTGCCCTTCTGCTCTGCTTCTGCAGCTGCACGGCGCTCCTGCGCTAGCGCAATCTCCAGCTGCAATATTTCGCGACGAGCTTCCAGAACCTCGAGTTCGTTCGGCGCGTCACCCATTAATCAATCGATTAAGAATCCAACAGTAAACTTCCAATCGAAGGTTGCTGATGTTTCGATCTAAACGTAGGTATTCAGACCGTTTCGGTACACGAACTACGTCCCTCGAAGACGCGTTCGGCGTGTGTTCGACCTCCCACTACTCGCGTGTAGTGCGGCTGTTAGGTTGTTTGCGAAGCAAGCAACCAACAGCAAGAGTGGATACGCGCGAGCAGCCTTAAGGGAGAGGCCGCCGGAGGGTCTCGAGACCCGCCGGGCGGCCGCCCAGAACCAGCTGCGCGAGCGACTCCCCCTAATCAAAAACCCCAATTAAACAAGTAGAACTGAAGATTTACTGTAGACGGTTTACTGAATTCGGGGTTTAGAATAGAAGGACTCGTTGTTACCAAAAACTTCCACGTATTTTTTTTAATACAAGCAGTTCCTCTGAGGGAGTGTTGTGTGAGTCGGGTCCCCTTTTTTTTTGTTCAAACCAAAAACGCGTAAACTCTGGTTTTTCCCCCCTTCCAGCCTTCCGAAACCTTCGCCATATTAAATATTTTATTTTCAACGCATTGTGATGGTGCTCCCGTCTCTCGTCGCGCGACTTCTCATCACGCTCCTAGGCGTCGTCTACCCGTCGTACGAGTGCTTCAAAAGTATTGCCAAAATCGAAGGCGCGTCCTCGCAACAAACCGCAGACGTACTCAAAAGGTGGTGCATGTTCTGGATCGTATTCGGATGCTTCGTCGCACTGGAACCCGTCGCAGACTCGCTCATCTTCTGGCTCCCGCTCTACTACGAAGTCAAAGTCGCGTTCGTTGTCTACCTATGGCACCCACGAACGCAAGGGGCAACCTTCGTCTACGACAGCTTCATCCAACCGACGCTGCTGCACTACGAGTACGAAATCGACCAGAAACTTGACGCTCTCACGTCCAAAGGTCAACAACTATTCCAAAACTACTCAGCGTATGGAATCAAGTGGGCACAAAGGCGAGCGGTTGACCTCTTCTCGTACATTCAGCAAAGCCAGCAGGCGGGCGGGCGCGTCGGCGCAAACGCGCAGGGCGCGGCGGGTGGCGTCAACTACAGCGCACCGCAGACAGCCGCGCAGGCGGCGACCAACGCCTTTGGAAGCCGTGCACACGCAGAGTAACGTCGTGCGTGAGTCAACAGCGCCTGGCTTCACGGTGACTCGTGCGAAAGGCCTCTCCTGCTCTCTTGGAGGGACGGTGACAACTGAAGTGTAGCGACTTGGCTCGCTTTTTTCAACAAAAGTTTTTATTCTAATCTTTACACAGGGTTTTTCTTTGGCTCACGAACAGTGCACCACCATCACTTGGCAGCTTTGCCTGTTCCTGCGCACGTGTCGCAGCCAAGCCCTCCACACACTTCACAAAGTCCTAGTTCTCTCCTTTGCTCTCTTGCGACGACGTCGTCAAAGAACGGGCTAGCCGCCGCGAGCAGCACGAGCGATGCGCCAAATATGAGTCCCGCAATTTCGTTCGCGTCCCATGCGTCGAGTTGGAATGGCGTTGCGCGGCACACTGTGCTTTTATGAGCCTCAGGCTTTTTGTATGTGACTATGCGTCGACCGTTAACATCACTCCTACTAATGTTCCTGCTGCTGAAACAGCGCCTAGACCCAGCTTTCAGGTGTGTAAATCGAGGCGCTTTCAGGAGTGTTCGTGTTAGTGTTGGCGGCGCCATGAGCAGTTTCTTTTTGACTTTTTCTATGGTCTACACGGCTCCAGCAGAGTGAAAACGATAAACTCTTAGGGATTATTAGGGGAAACAAGCAAGGGGTCAGTCCACCAGCCAAAACCCCTTCTAGGAAGCCTACGGATAAACTTTAGGGGAAAACCAGGTCGGAGGATTCGGAGAAATCAAGGCTTTTCGGGGTTGGGAGGGGATTCCTTTCCTTCAATTCGGGGTTGAGTTTTCCATCTCATATTGTTTTTTTGTTCTTTGGTATTCACGACGACGGCGCCGCCATCACGCCCCCCCTTTGTGTCGAGAGCTCAATCAGGTCAGGTGAGGCAATTAATTAATATGCCAAAAAGCTTAGCTCGTTCTCGTTCTCGTAAACAGTCGGTATGGAGTGCTGTGGCGGTTGACGATCATGACGTCATGATGTCATCGGCTGGCGCGGAAGGTGGATTCGTCCTTCTCGAGGAAATGGACGTAGCAGGTATGACTGACGAGGCGATGTTCGAGCAACTTGGGGCGATGCAGGATTCCGTCAATGCGACTGCCGGTAGTACGGGCGGCGGGTCCGATGCCGATGGCGATGGAACACCTGCATCTGTCGTGCGTTATCCCAGATGGAGTGCGGTGACCGTGGCGGACGACGACGTCATGGCCGGTGACGAAGGAGGTTTTGTCGAGCTCGAGGAAATGGACGCGCCCGAGGGTATGGACGACGAGGCAATTTTAGCACGTTTCGGAACACTAGAAAACAAAGAATCGCAAGAACGCGATAACGGTGATGCCGCTGCGAGGAGTGAGGTGGCAGTGGCAGAGGAGGAGGAGGAGGAAGAAGAAGAAGATGCGAAAGAAGAAGAAGAAGAAGAAGACGTGCCGTCACCGTTCGTCGACGATGCAGTCTCGTCGCGGGCGACGGAGAGCAAGTCGCGTGCATCGCGTCTTGCGACGCACGAAGGCTTTCGCGCGCTTCTGACGGCGTGCGGATGCGAAAAAGAAACCGACGCTCGTGCACTTGCCAAGGAGGCGTGCACGAGCGACTGGGCATCGTCGTGCGGGCTGGACCCCTTCGTGAGTGGTGCGCTTGTGCATGGCTGTGGCTTTCGCGCGCCAACCGCAATACAGCGTGCGACGATGCCACATACCGTCAGAGGTCGACAGGACCTCATTGGCGCAAGCCAAACGGGAAGTGGCAAGACGTTGGCGTATGTGCTACCCATCGCACATCGCCTCGTGAACGAGCACGGCGCAGAGTCGCGTCTGACGCACAGAGGTGCGAGGTACACGCCGCTGCGCGCGCTCGCGATGTGCCCCACGCGAGAGCTCGCGGCTCAGGTGGGCGATCATGCTCGCGCCGTACTTGATCGCCTCGGCTTCGGCTCCGTCGTTCTCGTGGGCGGAGTGGCAATCCCCAAGCAGCAGAGGCAGCTTGCGCGCAGGCCAAGCTTCGTCGTCGCGACGCCGGGCCGACTGTGGGAGCTCATGGGACTCTGCTCACCTCCCGGCAGCGGCGGCGGCGGCAGCCGGACCAGCGGTAACGAAGAGGGGCCATTGGCAGCACGCCGTCAGGCGGCGGGCCTGGCACATCTCGGTGACTTGTCCGGTCTCATTGCCCTTGTGATTGACGAGGCGGATCGAATGATGGAGCGTGGACACTTTGCGGAACTCGCGGAGATCGCGACGCGCGTCGCGAAACGTAGGCAGTGGGCCCAGCTCGCGGCGGAAGAGCGCGGCGAGGACCCGCCAGACATGCCACATTTGCAGACGTTCGTTTTCTCCGCGACGCTGATGCTGCCACCAGGCGTTCGTGGGAAGCTCGAAAGCAAGCGCGGCAAGAAGCAGGGTGCAAATGTGCTGAAGAGCTTGCGTGGCGCATCCACCACAAAGGGAAGCTTGAGCAGCCTACTGAAGATGCTGACGTTCCACGATGATCGCCTGCAGATTGTTGACCTCACGCGCGGGGGTGCGAGCACCGTCGGAACTGCCATGGGTTCAGTTGCCGAAAATGGTGACACGGATCGTGGCGGAGCTCTTCCCTCCGCCGCAGATGCCCCGGCGGCGTCCGTGGCATCCAAGGTTACGGAGTGCGCTCTGTTCGCCTCGGAGGAGGACAAAGATGTGTATTTGTACAACGTGCTCCTGTCGACATCAGGCCGCACTATGATTTTCTGCAATGCGGTATCTGCCGTGCGTCGGCTGAAGAGTATTCTGGTTGACCATCTTCGCCTTGAGGGATACAGCCTATTTGGTGAGCAGCAGCAGAAGGCACGCTTCAAGGCATGCGAGCGTTTTCAGGCGTCCGAAGGTGGCATCCTCGTTTGCACAGATGTTGCAGCACGAGGTCTGGACTTGAAAGATGTCGCACTCGTGGTGCACTACCATGTGCCGCGGGACGTTGAGGTACGTCAGAGGTTACAGATCTGCTTTGTCTTGTCCCAGCAACAAGCCGGG
This sequence comes from Pycnococcus provasolii, assembly GCA_938743325.2. NCBI lineage: Eukaryota > Viridiplantae > Chlorophyta > Pseudoscourfieldiophyceae > Pseudoscourfieldiales > Pycnococcaceae > Pycnococcus > Pycnococcus provasolii. The sequence continues at coordinate 501,164 of OW568870.1, read as the reverse complement.
GCGACGGCGGGCGAATGACGATTAGGCTTTTGGATTCGGATTCCCCTTCTCGAGTGCGCTTGGCAGTGCCCGTTTCGGGTGCCCAAGTAGCGTGGGGACAAACCTGCCGCAGCGCGCCTTAAACAAGCGCGTTCGTGACGCCTCGTCTGTCGCTCCCTGCTTTGCCGCAGACGCGAAAAGGAAAAGGACAAAACAAACGAATTTCCTGTACATTTGTTCTCACCACACATCACACACACACACACATACATACATATACAACATCGTCGCAGACGTATGTGCACAGATCTGGTCGAACAGGACGCGGTGGATTGCACGGTGGGGAAGGCTTGAGTTTAAGCCTCGTGGCACCGAGTGAAAACACTCGCTTCCGTCGCCTGCGACGTGCTATGACACCGGGAAACTCCGACGAATCTGCTCTTACGCTCCCCGAGTTCCCGATGGACCTCGCGAGGTTGGCAACGTGCCGTCGTCGTCTGGCCGTGGCAAGCAAGCTGGATGCGGCGAAGAGCAAGCGAAAGATAGGACGTGCCTCGGAAGCATGGGTCGAGCGGAATAGCTCGGAAATCGAAATCGAGGCGGACGACGAGTCGAAAGGTGACAAAGAGGTGAGCGCTCGATCACCCGAGGAACTGCGTTGGGAAGCTGAGCTGTCCCGTCTTCTAGGCGTTGTGACGACTTCGAACGCTGGCATGGGCAAAGACGCGGGTGGCGCATCATCCAAGTCTGCTAAGCGCAAGCGATCAGCACTGGCTAGCGAGATGGCTGAGCGACTTGCCACTGGTAAAACGCTTGGCAAGAAGGCACGTCGGCGTCAGGAGTCTGCGCGCATGACAGCGAAGAACGATGAGCGCACTGGGCCTCGTGGAATGACGGTGATCACGCCCGAAATGTTTCGCGCCTCTACTTCGTCAGCTTCTGCGTCAGACGTTAACGGAACGCATGCTGTTTCTAGCTCGGCACGTTCTGGGCACTTGCCTCGACCGCTCGACGTTTTTCGACGCGCCAACACTGCTGTGTAATCACGTGTATGTTACATCACTTATCATTCATTTTCCGCCGCCGAGGATTTCGTATTTTCCGATTTGATGTCCCGAAGGGTATTCCCCGAACCAGGCGGGCGCGCAGGCGGCGGGAGGTCATTCCTTGCTCCCCTCCGTAGTCGCGTCTGTGTCGTCGCCCTAGGCGATCGGCATCAGCGTGACGACGTTCGTTTTTCTTCCAAGCTTGCTTGGTGGTGCGTATCGCGACCATCTCGCGTTTCTTGGGGAGTGTAGGAATCCGTCGTGCTTTGCACCCCGTTGTAGGCAGTTCTGCCTATTGCCTCGATGGCGTCGTTCTACGCGTCAGAGTTGGAGGCACGGTCGACTCAGTCTCGTCGTGCCTCCCTGTCGTCACGCACGGGCGTTCCCCCGTCGCGCCAACTCGCTGTGCCTGTGGCTCAGCTGTGGAAAGATGCCGTGCGCTCTGTGATTGCTGCTGCGGTGGCAAGTCCGAAGGGCAACAGCGGCAATATGAATATGGACTGCAAGGAGGAGAAGGGCCGTGCGCTCGACTTCAGCGGCTCGAAGCACTGGTCAGGACGGAGGCAGCGCGAGGAGGTTGTGATGACGGTACCTCTTGACGAGGTTGTGGGCAAAGACGAGCGTGTGGACGTTCTGAAGATCGACACGGAGGGCTTCGAGTACCACGCGCTCGCGGGTGGGCAGAAGCATGTGCTGTCAAAAGTGCGGTACATGCAATCTGAGTTTTCTCCGTTCATGCTTCGAAAGCAGCACTCGGATCCTGTGGAGTACTTGGAGCTGCTTCGAAAGAACGGCTTGCAGGTGCACTACCAGGGCGCTCCTGTGCGTGACTTTGGAAAATTTGCTGGCAGCAAAGCACGACACAAACTTGTGGACATAACAGCATCACGTGGGGCTAGTATACAACTGTAAAGTTCACATCCATCCCAGGTTTTACAACCTTGAACCCTTTCCTTGATCCCGCAAGAGAAAGAAGTCTTTCGTGCGTCCGACGGTGTCCAGCAGAAACCAATACCCGGCCGTCGTCCACAGCCACCGCCTCCGCTCCAGATCAACTGACAGCTCGTCCCACCAACGCCGCAAATTCGACTCCGTCACCTCGGCATAGCTATCCACCACCACAATCGGAAAGCCGTACGCCTTAAGATCGCGGTACGCTTGGCAGTTGTGCACGATAGGGATCGTCTGCACGAGCAATGCCTCCGTGACCTTCGGTGTCTGCAGGCCATTTCCGAGGGGAGCGAGCATGAACTTGTGGCGCTTCAGCTCGTCCCACCACTTCAGATATGGCACGTCACTAAATTCCATGAAGCTCGACGCATTCACAGCCTTCGCGGCATCCTTGCGATCTTGGTGTCTCATCGTACCTTTCCACATCTTCCCAAATGCTGCAAGAATGAGCTTGTCTTTCTTGTGAATGCTGCTCGTGCGGATCGCGTCGATCGCACGGGATGGGTCTTTGATCGCAAAGTAAGCCGGAATCTGCGCGAGAGGCACGGCCATGGCGGGATGCAGCGCCTTGGCAGTCGTCGGCGACGTTTGCACCCATCGCACATCCGGCATTGCCTCGAAGAAGACGCGAGTGAAAAGCCGCACGCCGGGGCAGAATGTGAGAATGCGATACAGCGCATGTCGCCATAATCTCATAGATCTGTCGCCACCCGTGAGGACGAGCGTACGCTCCGTCGCATTGGAGACGACGCCTTCCCTTACCGCAGTGCAAAGAGGTTGCAGTATCCCTTTGTATACCTTCGGATCGAGAGTACTTCCAATGACCTGCCACCAAACGTACGACGGATCATTGGTCCGCCCCATATTTGTGCTCACTGCGTCTTTCCCTTGTGCTGCGATCACCCAGTCGCTCAATTCGACTGCCAAGGCGAACTCGCTGCTTCGACCTCGACCACCATAATGATGACTCTGCTTCTTCATCCACGCTCGCATTCGCTGGCGCGCATCAGGCCATCCTCCTTTGGCGTTATTGCCACGATATATACCGTGCATAAGATGCCTCGTGGATGCAATGAAGTCGAGCAGTGCAAACGGATCCTCCTCGGCGTATTTGTCCATCGCATGCACGAAGGTGTTCGGTGCCATAAATTGCGTCATATTGAAGTTGGCGTAGTGATCGGGATACTTACTGACCACGGCGTTGATTGCAGCAGCGGACGATTCGTGATTGTCAAAATCAAATTCAAATTTGAGATCGTTTGGCGGCACATCTATGATGAATGCACTGTTGTTGATGTGCTGCTCGTCGTCCTGAACAACCATCGCGCCGGTGTCATCGCGATCACCCACCAGCCACCACTCCGACCCGATCTTCTTCTTTGTTGCAAACGACAGGACATTTGCAGACACGGTCGCGTCCTGTTGGTTGAGTGGCACAGTAGGATCCGTCTTTCTGGGCTTGCGTTGACGAGTGCGTGCCGGTGAATTAGGTAAACGTTCCTTGTCCTCGTCGTCGTCGTCGTCGTCGTCGTCGTTGTCCTCGTCCTCGTCCTCGTCGTCGTCCTCGTCGTCCTCGTCGTTCTTATCGTCGTGCTCCTCCTTCTTGTCCTGCTTCTGAGTATCTGATCGTGATGTAACGCCATTTCCTTCTACGTGATGCATCGTATCTTTGCCTTGGTCTTTGAGCTGCAATGAAAGCACACGATCGTCGTTTGTCGTGAGTCGATGGGTAGTCGCAAATTCGTCGGAGTGGGAGTTGGTGAGCATCTGTGCGTCACGACGATTCGTATGATCGGTCGTCTCCCTTTCCGGGGCGCTTCTCAGAATCACGCCGACAGTGTTCAGCGCGACGAGCGTGGTGACGACGAGAAGGATCGACGCACACCAGACTGTCCTCCTACGCGGGCGACCACCACCACCGACAGCGCCAGGATTCGATTTCGTTCGCACGACAAGTTTACGCGTGAAGAGCATCGTCTAGACGTCGCGCACGGGAGTGAGCAGTTGTTTGCGCGCGTTTGGTATTCGTGATTACTGCGCGAAAAGAAGGTTACAGAAGTACCAACTAGTCGGGAATGGGGGGTGGGTCAAATTGGACTTTTTGCACATAAAACCCGAATGGTGACATCGTCGCATAACGCACGAATATACGAAACGCGCGCGCTCAACTGCTGCTATTCCGTAGTGCTCTTCACGCGTAAACACGTCATGCGACCGAAAGCAAATCCTGGCGCTGTCGGTGGTGGTGGTGGTGGTCGTGGTCGCCCGCGTACGACAGCCTGGTGTGCGTCGATACAGTCGATACAGTCGATACGGTCGATCAGTCTGGTCCTTCTCGTCGTCACCACGCTCGTCGCGCTGAACACTGTCGGCGTGATTCTGAGAAGTGCCCCGGAAAGGGAGACGACGGATCATACGAATCGTCGTGACGCACCGGTGCTCACCAACTCCCACTCCGACGAATTAGCGACGACCCATCGACTCACGACAAACGACGATCGTGTGCTTTCATTGCAGCTCAACAGCCAAGGCGCTGCAGAAACAGATACGAAAGATACAAATGATAGAAGAAAGATACCTATAGACATAGAAGAAAGATACATAATGACAGATACGGATCCTACTGTGCCACTCAACCAACAGGTCGCGACCGTGTCTGCAAATGTCCTGTCGTTTGCAACAAAGAAGAAGATCGGGTCGGAGTGGTGGCTAGTGGGTGATCGCGATGACACCGGCGCGATGGTTGTTCAGGACGACGAGGAGCAGCACATCAACAACAGTGCATTCATCATAGATGTGCCGCCAAACGATCTCAAATTTGAATTTGATTTTGACAATCACGAATCGTCCGCTGCTGCAATCAACGCCGTGGTCAGTAAGTATCCCGACCACTACGCCAACTTCAATATGACGCAATTTATGGCACCGAACACCTTCGTGCATGCGATGGACAAATACGTCGAGGAGGATCCGTTTGCACTGCTCGACTTCATTGCATGCACGAGGCATCTTATGCACACTATATATCACGTTCGGGGAGGTTGGCCTGATGCGCGCCAGCGAATGCGAGCGTGGATGAAGAAGCAGAGTCATCATTATGGTGGTCGAGGTCGAAGCAGCGAGTTCGCCTTGGCAGTTGAATTGAGCGACTGGGTGATCGCAGCACAAGGGAAAGACGCAGTGAGCACAAATATGGGGCGGACCAATGATCCGTCGTACGTTTGGTGGCAGGTCAGTGGAAGTACTCACGATCCGAAGGTATACAAAGGGATACTGCAACCTCTTTGCACTGCGGTAAGGGAAGGCGTCGTCTCCAATGCGACGGAGCGTACGCTCGTCCTCACGGGTGGCGACAGATCTATGAGATTATGGCGACATGCGCTGTATCACATTCTCACATTCTGCCCCGTGCGGCTTTTCACTCGCGTCTTCTTCGAGGCAATGCCGGATGTGCGATGGGTGCAAACGTCGCCGACGACTGCCAAGGCGCTGCATCCCGCCATGGCCGTGCCTATTGGGCAAACTCCGGCTTACTTTGCGATCAAAGACCCATCCCGTGCGATCGACGCGATCCGCACGAGCAGCATTCACAAGAAAGACAAGCTCGTTCTTGCAGCATTTGGGAAGGTGTGGAAAAAGACGATGAGACACCAAGATCGCAAGGATGCCAAGGAGGCTGCGATCGCGTCGAGCTTCATGGAATTTAGTGACGTGCCATATCTGAAGTGGTGGGACGAGCTGAAGCGCCACAAGTTCTTGCTCGCTCCCCTCGGAAATGGCCTGCAGACACCGAAGGTCACGGAGGCATTGCTCGTGCAGACGATCCCTATCGTGCGCAACTGTCAAGCGTACCGCGATCTTAAGGCGTACGGCTTTCCGATTGTGGTGGTGGATAGCTATGCCGAGGTGACGGAGTCGAATTTGCGGCGTTGGTGGGACGAGCTGTCAGTTGATCTGGAGCGGAGGCGGTGGCTGTGGACGACGGCCGGGTATTGGTTTCTGCTGGACACCGTCGGACGCACGAAAGACTTCTTTCTCTTGCGGGATCAAGGAAAGGGTTCAAGGTTGTAAAACCTGGGATGGATGTGAACTTTACAGTATGTAAATTTTACGGTAGTGTACCATACCAACGGGAGGAGGGTCATGCATGCGTTTGCGTTGACCACCCGCCGGGCGCGTCAAGCTCAACTCACTGCTGTGTGAGTGCTGTGACTTTATCACAACCCCGCGGCAACTCACTGTACGACTGCGCCAAGGTCAATCTGCCATCAAGCACAACCTCTCGTGCTCCTGTGTCGGCCGGTTGCAACGCAGTTAGTTCACGAAGCGCTTACACTTACTGTACATACCGTTGCACGCCATGCAGGTACGTGACGTGCAGACCTCTTGCTCTTGTTAGCCTCGCTCGCTCGGTCTTGTGTTCGCTCTTTACACTTTTATGCGCCACACGTGTGAGCGCGCGTCAACAAGGTTCTCATGTGCAGCAGGTGGTTGAGACGTACGCTCACACACACAACACACCCACGCAATTCAGGGACGCACGCTCGCTGTGAAGCAGCTCGACCTCGCGGACGGACAGCTGAAGAAGACGGTTGCAATCAAGGGCTTGCGTGAAGGGGAACGGATCAGCCTCTGCGGACAGTACGCGATTCACACAGGAAGCGTAAGCGAAAGTGATGACAAGAATCGGCCGTTCAACAAGCAGAGCTCACAGGCAGAATGCACCACCCTCTTTCACACACAAATTTCTACACACAGGGCAAATGGCGCGCCATGGAGGCGCAGCACAAACAGCAGACGGAGTGCGCCTTCCCAGCTATGATGCCAGAACATGACACAACTCACGCGGCCGCGGCAACGCACGTGAAGAGCAACAGGGCGATCGCCGCAACCGGCAAGTCGAGTTCGCCGCGGAAAGCGGCAGCGCCGGCGATGAGCGCTTCGGCAGCGAGCATTCAGAAGGGCCTCGCTCAGGGCTTGTCATTGTAGTTTGTTAAAGGCCAGGTTATTACAGCTCATCGTGCACGGGTGATGACGGCTTGGTCTCTTGTTTGCACCCAATGGCGTCCAACAACTTCTCGCGCAGGTCGTCTTGCCATGCCGCGGCGGTCACGAGCGAACCGTCGACGCTCACGGCGGTGGTTGACAGCGTCGCGCCGAGCGAGCTCAGCACCGCCGCGGTCGTTCCCTCCAAGCTCTTGTCTCCAGGCGCACCGCTCAGCGTGCGTCCTGCGACAAACGGCGTGCCGTCGCCTTTCGTGGCGGTCGCGAGAGCCACCTGTCCATTGCCGAGCGCGAAGACCGTGCGGTCCGCGGCACCCAGAAACATAGTCAGCGCGTGGCCGAGGTGGCTCTCCGCGCGCAGGGCGTCGACGGCGGACGCGCTCGCCGCGAGCACGACGGCCTGGTATTTTGGAACGGCGTTGACGCCGTCGATGCTGAGCGCGCGCAGCGGGCTGTGAAGCGCAGCCTTCAGCGTCTCGTCGCCCGCGACTCGATCTTGCACTGTGCCAGTCGCCGCCCGCGCGAGCTCGACCGTAAGCGCCGTCACGCTGAAGACGTCGACGGCACCACCGAGGTCGGTGACCGCGTAGTATGGCTCGGCGACATCCGCAGGCGCGACGCCGTTATCCGACGCGTCGCCTGTTGCCGCAATGATCGCTATGCGTGCCTTGCACACCTTCTTCCCAGCTGCTGACACCGTCGTCTCCTTCGCGGCCTCTGCGCTTGTGACATCGTGGCAGACGGCGCAGACCGCGAGCACCGCCACGAGGCTCAGAAACCAGCCTTGACCTTGACCTTGACCTTGACGTTGCCACCGCCGCCTTGCTTTGCAAAAGGCACCAAAGCGAGCGAGGTGCGCCATATTACGATTCGTCATCTATATCGGTATGAGCTGAAATACAGTAGTATGCTGACAGTCAAGTAATGTATTCTCTGATCTGTGAACTGCGAACTCTGAATGAAAGGAGAGGAAAGGCAGCACAAACTAATGGTTGCCCCTTTTAAAAAAAAGGGAAACAAAGAAAGTGTCAACCAACAAAGTGCAAGACACCAACCGTAACCAACAAGACACCAGTGCAAGACGATCCGAGAAAACGAGCCCGACGACGGTGATCGCTGATGAGGTACGATGATCACCACCTGTAGAGTACAGCAAGAAGCGACGGACGAGAGCGACGGACTTATGAGAGCGACGGCTCAATGAAAAAACACAATGAACTACCGTAAAGGTAGGGGAAGATTCGACGATGGATGGATCGCGACGATTGGGGAAGTGGGCCGGACCCGCAAAAATGCGCCGGTGCCGATAGTCTATGAAGAAAAGCCGTCGTGGCCGTGGGCGCCGTGGGGGACCCGCCGACGAGAGGCGCCGACGAGAAGAGAAGAAAACGGAGGAGACTTCCAAGAAAGAGGCCTCTGATGTCCCTCTGGGAGGAGTCTCTCTTGTGAATTTTTCTTTAAGACGTCGCGCTTCTTTTTACAGTAGAGCAACTTCTTCACTACCCTAGCTAGGAGTGGTTCTGAGAACTCCGACCAAGTACCCTACCAAGTAAACTTTTTTAGTGTTTCTTCGATGGTCGGTCGAGCTTTTCATCAGACGACTACTCATAAGAACTAGTGTTTCTACAGATCTCGCAATAGACGGGCACCACCACCTGGTACCATCCTAAGAAGTACAATACTGTAGTGACAAAACAATACGCGGGTTGGTTCCTTTCCTCAATAAACTACCATAGTACTAATCACTTCATGCGGCCGCGTTCAGCGAACAAACTTGCCCAATTATAGTGCTATGATATCTGCATTTGTGCATTTTGCTGTGCCCATTCATTCCCATCCGGATTCCCATCCCAATGATGGCGATGATGAGCGTCGTCGCTGATCGTCGTCGGCGCTGATGAGCGTCGTCGCTGATCGTCCTCGTCGTTGGTAACCCTGTTCTAAGGTTAGGTGGGCGCGTGTTGGGTTACCAGGTCGTTGGACATTAGGACATACCTTTACCTCGTCGTTTTCCCCTCTTCACGACTTCTCTCATCTTGATCAGGTGCATGATCTCATGATCTCGAACATACCAGTCTGCCAGTAGTGTGACCACCTGCCTGTTCCTCTAAACATAGTTCTTAGCTAACCTCTAAGATGGGACTTACTGCCTGATTAAAAAAAAGAGGGTGATGGGGGCTATTCCTACCCGTTGTACAGTACTTGTTATTAAAGTTTACAAGATTTCACAAAACACACGTGGATGCCTATAAACCCATAGTCACGCCGAAGAGGTGGGAGCGTATAGGTAAGTACTACGAAGCAGCTCGTCAACGGCCGCTGACGCCTTGGCAATGGCCAATGGAAGGTGCATTCGGCCGCCTGTGAGCACGAGCTTCGATATCCGGTTAATGTGCCTCGCCAAATGCATCGTCGAGCCACTGCTGCACGCGCGCGTCGACGGAATTCGCGCTCGTCGAACCTTCGCATGTGCACGGCGAGCGCGCGTCGTCGTTACAAGACAGCGTTGGTTGATTTAAGAAATTTATCAAATGTGTTATCAAATGTTTTTGAATACTATTGTGCGGGATAAAAAAAGAAAACTTACTTTTTGTTTTATGTATTTAAATTTCAGCAGAAGCAATCCACCTTCTAACGTTTTCGGAACGGATTGACAAACTTGCTGTCCTCGATGTTTTTAGCCAGACGCGCCTTCTTGGCTTCGTCCATTTGGCTTGCGTCCGCCGCCGCGAAGGCTCGCGTTCCAACGAGGCCGAAGATGAACGCCACGTACGCGATACCAATCGCGCCGCCAAGAAGGTTGCCGGTGCCACCCTCGCTCAGAACCGCGCGCTGCGATCCGCCAGAGTTGTTCGATTGCTTGGCGGCGCCGGGGTCAATCTCACCTTCGAGGAAGGCAGCGATGCGGTCCACCGCGTTGGACGCAGCCTGGTTGAACTTCTCCTCCGCGGTAAGGGTTGGGATGGTCGTGTCCATGATGGTGTCGAGGATCGCTGGGTCGAGTGCGTTCATGAAAGCTGGCCCACCGGTGATGGCACCCTCTTTGTTACGCGTCACGAGGAGCAGAACGCCTTTGCGGTCGCCAAGCTCGAGGGAGGGGTACCACGTCTCGAGCGTCTTGTCGGCAAACTCGTACGGGTCAGGGATGGTGGAGATCTTCTTCGTCGTGACGACGAAGAGGTCGAAACCCGTCTTTGCGTGCAGCTTCTTGAGCTTTTCGTTGATTGCGCTTCGGCTCGCCTTGAGCACCTTGGCGTCGTCGAGCACGTAGATGCCGCTGTCCTCCGGCTTGGGGTTGAAGAGGATGCTGAACTCGTCGGCGAGTGCGGGCGTAGCGACGGATCCGAACGTGATCGCCGTCGCTGCGCTGAGAGCCGCCGCCTTTCTCGCAAACGAAGAGAGGAAGTTCGTCTCCTCCTTTTGCGTGTACGAGTTTTCGTGAGAGCCATGAGCTGAAGCGCGAGTGAGTGTATTGGGCTTCTTCGACGACGACGTTTTCAAGGCACTGAACGGTTGCACACGAATGCCCCCTCGCGCTGATGATGTGATACTAGCATTAGCATTGATAGCGGGATTGGCACTAGCTTTGGAGATCATCATCATCGTGTACAAACAAAAAGAAGAAGAAGAAGAAGAAGAAGCCAGGGACGACGACGACGAAAGAATAGAATGTCTTAAAGAGATACAGCTAATGACGAGCAGAGTGCAAGCTAACTCACCTGCAGCCGAGGGGTTCTATCGTTTTGTTGTGAGGTGCCCTGTCCCCACCCCACTCCCTCGAATCGGTTCACGAGCCTAGCAGAAGATAAGACCTTCTGAGATCAATCATAAATCAAGCGCTGAGATATTCCTCACCCTCCAAGGGGATCACCCCCATCATGGGGCCAGGGGGGCGAACCCTAACCCTAATCAAGTGGTTTCGGGGTTTAGTTCGGGGTTTCGGTTCGGGGTTTAGTTCGGGGTTTAGGGTTCGGGGTTTAGTTCGGGGTTTAGTTCGGGGTTTAGTTTCGGTTCGGGGTTTCCTCTTAGGGTACTGCATAGTCTGCATAGGGTTCGACCGGTTCGCCCAAGCTTCGAGTCTGCCGCATACAGTAGCCCTTCTCGGCCTCCCTGACCTTTCCTCCCCTCTGCCCCTTCCCTGTCCGCGTTCCAACTTCCAACGACTTCGGTTCTCCCTCTCCCTCAAACCACCAAACCAAACAACGCCCCCCCCCCCGTTCCCAGTCCTGTGATCCCAGTCGTCATCAGAAGACATCTTTGTTTTCCTTCCTGTTGTGGTACTACTATTAGTAATTATGGCGTCAGAGTTGTCTACGTTGATCGACCGCGAGCTCGAGTTAGTCGACCGCGAAGTCGGATCCATGGAGCACGATCTTCACGAACGGGTGGACAGAATGCAAAACGCAAAACGAATCTGCTGTGGAATGAACCTGAAATCCACCACCTTTGCGGGCTTCCTTGTCGTCTTCTTTTTGCTCATACTCGTGTCGCTATTGGGTGATGCGCACGTCAAACTCAACCAGGAAACACGAAGGAGGAGGGAACTGGAAATGCAACTCAGGACAATCTCCATGAACGGAACGGACACGACAAAGGGAAAGGAACCTGATACGCCGAAGGTTACCTGTACCACCACAAACACCTTGGACGAAGAAGAACGCGCGGAGCTCGACAGACTGCGCGCACAACAGCAAAACTGCTCAGCTCTTACTACGCTGTACGCAAAGCACGGCGAGATGCTCAAGGTGCTTGACAACCAAACGACAGTAGAGGAGTTTGCCGCAAGCCACGGCAATTCGTCGTGCCAGTTTGGATACAAAATCGCTTGTGCACCTCAGCACCACTTCTAACCTTGAGGTGTGTCACCAAAAAAGAAATAACAAAAAGACGAGGCACCACCATCACTGACTTGTTTCTATACCGTTTCTTAGTACCTACCCACAACCTTTGTAAACACAAGTAAAAAAAAATCACACATCAAACTTTTATTACACAAATCAAACCAGTCAGTCGTCCTCCTCCTCCAACTGAAGAAGCTCACTCGCAATGTTCGTTTCCGAAGCTTTCGCACGACTCGAAGATTCCACGTCGCGTGGTGTCAAGTCTATCAGGCTGTTGCTTGCCGCGGCGAGCTGGCTGATGGAGATGCGACCCTTGTCCACAATGTGCTTTGCCACAGTCTTGAATTCCTCCTCGCTGACGTAGATGAATTTGCCTCGATCGTCCATGATGCCCGTCAAGCGTCCCATCTCCTCCAGAGCCTGCACACGAGCAATGGCGTCGCTCGTGCGCAGGCCAAACTCACTCGCCAGCTCCTCAAGCTCCACCATCTTACGACGCTGAATGTATGCAACGAACTCCGTAAGCAGTGCCTCGCCGTCATCCTCGTCCTCGCGCTTCGACTCGCCGGACTCTTCCGTGCTCATCATCGACATCCACTTCTTCGCCTCCTCCTCCTCCTTCCGCTGACGCTCCTCCTCCTCCTTCTGCCTAGCCTCCTCCTCGGCGCGCTCGCGCTCTTCCCTCTCAGCCTCCTTGGCGCGCTTGCGCTCCATGTACTTCTCCTGCTTCTCGCTCTTCGCGTCGCGAGCCGCGTCCGCGTACCTGCGCTCCTCCGCGCGGTCAGCCTTCTTCTGCGCCTTGCGGTCCAAGGCAGCGTCGTCGTCGTCGTCGTCGTCGCCGCCGCCATCCTCACCAGCGTCATCACCCTCTCCTCCCGCTGCGGCACGCCTCCGCCGCGCCGCACCTGTGCGCAGTCCCCGTCTCTTGCCGCCCGCCACGCCGACCGACCCTTCCGCCTCCGCCTCTCGCTCCAGCCTCGCCGCCTCGTCACCTCGTCGCATCACGAGGATCGCGTATGCGCCAAGTGCACCGAGCACCAATAGGAGGGTAGCTGCAGCGAGTAGGCCAAGCGTGGAGGCAGCATTATCACTATTAGGAACTTCACGGGAGCTTTCGCCGCCAAAGGAACTTTCACCACCAGCATCTTCCGCAACCACCACCATCACCATCCCCATCACCATCAGCGGAACCATAAAAGGGATAGGAGGCGCCACCAGTAAGGTAATTATCATCATACTGTACGTGCAGTATTATTATAACTAAGAGTACTGTAGTTACCAAAAAGAGGTACCGGGTACGGTCTGACGGTACCGCCGCCGCCGCCACTGACGACACGATACACACACTCTTGGGAAAGGAATGGAATCCAAAGGGCGCCGAGAATCAAACGAGGAATCTGGCTAAAAAAAAGGGGGGGGGGGGGGGGGGGGGGGACGAATTTCTCATCAAAACGGAAAAACCTCCCGAGAGCCGAGAGGGCATTATCCGTAGGAAGTTCGGGTTTATAGGGTTAGGGTTTAGGGTTAGGGTTAGGGTTAGGGTTAGGGTGCTCCTTCGCCTTCGTCCATTCTGCGCAAGGTTTGGCGGCGGCGCACTCGCCCATTCTTGTCTTGTTTTGCTTTGTTTTTGTTTTGTGATATATCGTAACTTACATACATATGTCGCACGCCGTTCGACGCAAGCTGCGAGGCAAGCGCATTCCCGCGGGCTTCGACGCCATCGAGGACTCGTTGGACTCGTTCGAGTCGCAAATGCGAGACGCCGTCCAGGCATCTCACGAAGGCCTCAAGAAGAACGAATCCGCATGGAAGGTGCACAGACTCCACTTCGAGAAAAATAGGTTCATCTTCGACGTCTACTACAAACGACAACTCATATCCAAAGAGCTCTTCGACTTCTTGGTGAGAGAAAAAGTTGCAGACGGACCACTCATATCCAAGTGGAGAAAACCAGGATACGAAACGCTATGCAGTCTGCTAGCGATCCAAAAGTCTGGACACAACTTTGGAACGACGTCTTTGTGCCGCGTGCCGCTCAAGCAAAGGTCAAAAGAGCAAAAGTACGCGCCGGATAACCAAACGGGATGCGTGGCGTGCGCATCAGGAGACGGACTCTTTGGGGGACCCATCTGGTGGAACACGGACCGAAGCGCGGGAGCCAAGGCGGAGGACAACCGAACGACGTGGGAAGGACCGGCGGGGGCGGGGGCGACAGCGGGCGAAGGTGACGACAGTGGCGGCAAGGGAAAGGGGAAGCGACCGCGCCCTCCCGCGAACGACGACGACGACGACGAACTCGACGAGGACGTCGCGAAGCGACTGGCGATGCTGCAGGGACGCGCTTAGAGCCATGTCAACGCAAGCAGTGTAAAACAGAGATGATGATGATTGAACAAAAAGAACACACATATAGAAAAAGCTAGGAGCTTGCGTCTTTGCCATCTCTCCGCTGCTCCTCAACTTGTTCCTTCACGGCATCCTGCCACCACTCGCAGAAGCTTTGCTGACTTTTCTCCGACACAGGCTCGATTTCCTGCATCATGCGTTCAGAAGGCGTGCCCATTGTCTGTGCGACGACGCGCGCGGGACTTCCTGCCACCATCGACCCGGCACGCACGTCTTTCAAGACCAAACTGCACGCGGCAATCATCGTGTCGTCGCCGATCGATATGTTGCCGAGAATCGTGGCGTGTGGGCCAATGAGCACGCCGCTGCCAACCTTTGGATGGCGATCACCCCCCTCCTTGCCGGTGCCGCCGAGCGTCACGCCCTGCAATATGGACACGCGATCGCCAATCACCGCCGTCTCGCCAATCACCACGCCCATGCCGTGGTCCATGAGGATGCCCTTTCCAATGCGAGCGCCGGGGTGGATATCCACGGAGAACACCTCGGAGATACGGCTTTGCAACATGAGTGCGAGATCTTTTCGCCCTGACGTCCAGAGCGCATGGCTCGCTCTGTGCGCCTGCAGCGCGTGGAACCCCTTCGAGTAGAGGAGTGCGTCGCTGTACGCTTTGCACGCCGGATCGCGTTCACGACACGCCTTCAGGTCCGCACGCATCGCGGTGCGCACGTTCGGGTCGCCCTGGTACGTCTTTTGGAATATTTCGTTCAGCTGAGTCGCGAGCAGCGTTACGCTCTGCATGCGGTTGGCAAGAATGCGCGAGATGCATTGTTCCAGGCTCCCTCCCTTGCTGTTGTCAAGGATAGAGCTGTACAGGAACGAGCTGAGCATAGGCTCCGCTTCCGCGTCTCGGCGCACCTCCGCCTTGATTGCTGACCACAGCGTGTCCCGTCTTTCCCGTATCGTGACGTCGCCGTTGAGAGTATCTCTCCTGTTCCTCCTCCGGCGGTCACCACTCAGGTCTTCCTCCCGTGACGTCGCGTCGACGTGCTCCGACTCTCTGACGTCCTCGCAGAACAGCTCTTCTGTTTGCGTCGATCGCATGTAGTCCGGGAACGCGGGTGTCATCGCCGAGGACCACTCTTCTGACTTGGAGTCCGGCGTGAATCGCGTTTGCGTCGTCGGCTTCGTCTTATGCTTCGGCGAAGGCGTTGGAGGCGGTGGTGCGTCTGCGTTTGTCTCGTCAGGGTGGGAAGGTGACGACGACGACGACGACGACGCACCGCGAATCGCTGATGAACCAACTCCTCCTCCTCCTCCTCCTCCGAATTTCAGGTTTCGTAATCGATGTCCCTGACGTCTAACCACCTGCTGATGCATCTGCTGCCGAAGATATGCCGCTTGCCTTGTAAACAACTCCCCACGACGCCGACGACGAGCCCCACGAGGTGCATTGCCCCCAAAAGAAACACCACTCCCGAACGAAACACAAGTACTTTGAAGTCGACGAGAAGGACAGAAATATTGAGCATGAGAATGAGAATGAGAATGAGACGTGAAGTTGGTAAGAAGTCCCATTGATGTATGTTATGTACGTAAAAAGAGAGATACGGTACTGAATAAACAATCCTCCAAACCAATCTTCTAGGATGAGAGAGAAAAATCGAAACAAATCCCAAATCGAAATAAGAATAAGAAGTGCTCCTGACCAGTCTGCCAAGGAGTGGTTCTTATATAAGGCTTATGGCGGCGCCACGGAATGAAAGGCAATCCTAAAAACGAACAAGTCCAGGACCAGAACAGAGGCCAGAGGGGAGGAGGAATTCATTCGGGGTTAGGATTCTAATTCGGGGTTAGGATTCTAATTCGGGGTTCCACATAGGGCTTTTGGAACACGCCCACTTGAGGCTTTTGGCTTTTGGTTTGGTTTTGGTTCTGATATCAGCCAGACACGTTATCACTTATCAGGTCGTGATGTTGACGACAACAACAACATCAAGTGCGATGTCAATGTCCAAACATATGTCTTCCCTTTGCCTTCCCCTTGCTAGGTATTCTTCTTCTAGTAGTAGGAGTTGTAGTCTTCTACTAACCTATTTGAGTGGTGGTGGTTTTGGTGGTGTCTCTACACTTACTGGTACACTTACTCCACCACTTTTCAGGCCGACATTCAGGTCGTCCATTCACTCATCATCACAACGGGAAGACAACAACCATGGTGATGATGATAATGAGTCAGATCAAAGTCACAATGGTGTCACAGCAGTCATGACGTGGGGTAAGTGCCGAAACTCTGGTGTACTCGGTGGAGGAGCGACCGTGGACGAACCGTTTCCGGTGGAAGTTTTCTCCCTGAGAGATACACTCTCGAAAAAGTCAGAAACAAACAGGAACGGAACCATCGCACTCATGTCCGGCTTGCACCACATGGCTCTACTGGACGGCGACGGAAACGTGCACACGTGGGGAAAGGGCGCGGGAGGACGACTCGGACACGGCGACGAACTCGAAGGGTTCGTGCCTGACGCCGTCGTCATGCCGGAAGGCGTCACGCACGTCACACAGGCAAGCCTCGGAGGCCTGCACACCGCCGCAATCGTACGACACGAAAGCCCTGACACGCCTGACGCACTGCTCACGTTCGGCCACGGAGGGTTTGGCCAGCTTGGACTCGGCGACACGACGCCGCGCTTCGAGCCCACACAAGTTACCGGTCTGCCCACGCCACCCGCGCGCGTCAGCTGTGGCGGCGCGCACACGGTCGTTGCACTCACGGACGGACGCCTGGTTGCCTTTGGTCGCGACGAGGGAGACGGTCGGCTCGGCAGTCCAGAAGTGAGCACGAACAGCGCGGGGGACGACTTTGCGATTGGCAGCGCCGTGCCTGTTGAGGTGACCGGATTCTCGTCGAAGGCAAACAATGCCGTCGACGGCATTGCATCTTTGAGCTGTGGGGGCTTCCACACGCTCTGTGCTGACGGCTCCGGCGCCGTGTGGAGCTGGGGTGGTTCTGCGAACGGCGAGTGTGGACGAGGCCGCGGCATCGGCGGCCCGGTGCCCGCACGCGTGGAAGGTATCGACGAAGCTGTTGTTGAGGTTGCTGCGGGCGGGTTTCACTCCGCCGCGTTGACTGCTGACGGGCGCGTTTACGTTTGGGGGTGGGGTGAGCAAGGACAGCTCGGCCTCGATGCGGAGCAGCTCGGCGGCTTACGAGGCACTTGGCACCCTCAGCTGGTTCGCGACCTGGAAGGTGAGCGCGTCGTGCACGTGGCGTGCGGGCCGCTGCAGACGTTTCTCATCACCGAATCAGGACGCCTGCTGTCGGCTGGCTTCAACGAACACTACCAGCTTGGCAACCCATCGCGGCCGTCCTCCGCACGTACATTCGACGAAGTGCTGCTGCCTACGGGCTCAAAGTGCCTGGCAGTTGCACCAGGAAGCGCGCACGCGGGCGCCATTGTACGAATTATGGAGTAAACTGTGTGTGTACCTGTACCATAAAAACCTTGCGAGGAAAAAAAGGAAAAAGAGCTAAATGGTTAACTCCTAGAACTAGCTATACGTTAAGCGAAGTCTCATGCAATCACGCAGCATGACGGCTTCTCCTCAAACTCGACGTCGTCGTCGTCATCCGTGTCACTTAGCTCGAACTCGAGCACCTGCGTGAGGTCTTTGCCGTTCGCATCGTTCCATGTGATCTGACGTCCCCCCCTCCCTTTTGGTGTGCGCTTTAGTGCGCTCTTCATAGAGCCACTGCTTGTTCTTGCCAGCTCCTCCTGTGCCATACCACTCGCGTGCGACGGCGAAGCGATCGTCGTCGCCGGGCTCACGAGCGCCGGATTCTCCTTCCACTATAGGCTGCTCCTGCCACCAGATCCGCTCGCCCCTGAAGTAGAGGCAGCCACCAACGCGAGAGGCGCAGGAACGAGAGAAGACGCGGACGTGATCTTCGTCTGCAAGCGCGCTTGGCAAAGTCCAGAGACTCAAAAGCAACGACCGCCACTGAGCTCACTTAAGGTTTGCCGCAGATATACCACAGTCGTCGCCGATATCTACACGGTTATCAGCGGGTTCGTTCTATGCCGTCACCACTTAAGGCGGATCGTTTTCGTCAGAAACGCGGAACGCAACCTTATCGGCACCTTATCGCACACCGCGACGAGGTTCGACGACGACGTTTGCAAGTTGTATACAGCAGTTCTGTAGCTGGCCGTTTAGAACCTCACGAACCGGTGCAGCAGGGATACAGTAGGGACTGTGTGGTCACGGCGAGCGACACACTTATTATTAAGAACACCACCACGGCCACGACCACGGCACGACACTATATAACACAATACGTGCGACCACTACCTACAGCACTATGCCCTATGACCTTAAGTTTACCGTTGTAAGGCTAATAACACACGACACTATCGAGTCGAGTCGAGATGATGGACGAAATCTCGGAACGGAATCTCTCTCCTTTGATGGCCGGCGTAAAGTTTACAGTATGGAGCTCCGGAGTATGACGAGAGGGAGGCTCCCAGAGGCTGTCTTTGAAGTCGCTACCTTTACAGTACCCTATTCCTTCGTCTGTAAAGGTATGAAGCTCCTGACGTCTTTTGACGAGAGCAATGAAGGGATAGACTACTTAAGGTTAGTTCTTATCGAAGAAGAAATGCCAACCGTCTATTGATGTCTTCTTCGTAGTACTGTACAGTATGTACTACTCTGTATGTACAGTACAGTACTGTACTCCTGTATTCTTACCGGGTACTGTACCGGCACCTCGTAGTTCTACTCATAGCTTCTGTAGAGGTCTTCTGTAGTTGGTATATCGATAATCTCACGTCTGTGTTGATGAACCTTTCGCAAGCTGAACACTTTTCGGCCACGTTCTGCTTGGTCTACAGTAAAACGTTTTTACAGAAAACTACGATAATGACACGATGCCAAACGAGGTTTTGCCCACCTTGTATTTACGTTATGTAGCTCGGCGTTCGCCTTCGCCTTGTTCCCGAAAGTTTCCTCCCATGCATCTTCATCCGCATCCGGTTGGATGTTGGGATCCCACATCGAGGCGCGTCGGCCGTTAACGATTTGAAGATTCGGGGATGGATGGGTGTGTTGCTGCTCAAGTTGTTGAATACTGTACATACAACAAAGCTTCTTCGTGCGACCGTGTACCCTACACCTGTGTTGGTTCCCCAATAGAACAACGACAGACTATCCCTGTACTGTACATAAATTTTGTGCATAGTCTAGGTACTGAAAAGGCGGGTCAGCATCTGGCATTACAAACAAACACCGAAAAAAACAGCCGGAATTTCATTTTTGTGATCCAGGCTTATTTTAGTCTTCGCGAATTTTGCCGAGGTTCGCCAACTCGACAATCTTTATCTCCGGGTTGTCGTCAAGCTTCACGATGCCATCAGACTCGTCCGCGACGCCCACCAGCTTGCCCTTCATGTTCCTGAACTCGCCGCGGATCACCAAAAGCCTATCGTGCTTCACCGGCGTCACGGGTGCCACGTCCTCCGTTGGGATGCTCACGCTCGCGCCGCCACCATCGGGCATTGCCGTGCACGACGCACCCTCCACGCTTAGCACGATACCCTCGCCACCGCTTGGAAGCTTCACGAGCAAGCCGGGGATCACCGCCACGCCATCTGACCCTCCGCCAGCAGCCATGCCTGGCGTCATCGCACCTCCAACACCGGGCGTGGCAGCCACGGTGCCCGGTGCCGGCGTAAATCCTGGCAAGTTAGGCGTGTACCCACCGCCAGGTGTGGCGACGCTTCCACCGTACCCGTCGTCACCCGGCGTGGGCGCAGCGAGGCCGGGTGTTGATGCATGGGGCGTGTACGATGCAATGTTTGGCGTTGGTGCGGCATGACCACCCGGCGTTGGCGCCGAGTGCATGTCGCGCTCAGGCTCCGCCTGCTGCCAAGCAGGGATGTGAGCGGGCGTCGCGATATTCCATGCGTCGTGGTCTCGCGCAGGCGTGAATGGCGCATGCCCTGGAGTCTGCGGCATGCCGCCAAATCCGCCGTAAGCTGGCGTCTGCGGCATCCCGCCGTACGCGGGCGTCCGCGGAGGATACTGAAATCCTCCTCCGTAACCCGGATTGTGCTGCATCGGCTGTGCCATGGTTGGCATCATCTGCGCTCCTTCCACGTCCTCCCGCTTCACAGTAACCGTGCGACACAGTGCCTCAAGCTCGATTCGAACGATGCTGTCCGTCGCATCCACCACCTTGCCTCGATAGCCACGAAATGCGCCACTGCGAATCTTCGTGCGCGTGCCAATCAAGCTATCGTCGCGTCGGCCAAGGTCGCGCCGGGCGCTGAAACCACCCCCACCTCCTGGTCGCATGCCACCCATTTGAGGCGTAGCACCACTGCCGTAGCCCATCGGAGGCGTGGAACTCGGAAATTGCATTCCTGGGCGGCCGGGTGACTGGAGCACGCCGCCAAACCGACTGTTCGGACCAGGGCTCGCGAGCATCTGCGATCGCGAAGGCATGCCACCCATGCCCCCATGGGCTGCGCCAAATGGATTTCCACCCGTGGCGACGGCGGAGGACTTTGTGCCCTGCGCGACGCAACTCCGGCTGCGCACACAAATCACGCCGGCGTGCTCGACGCGGTCGCGGCACAGGATCCAAAAGAAGCCCTTGTGCACGTGCAGCACCGTGCCCGACTTGCCAGTCATCGCGCCCTCCGCGATGCGCACGATGTCGTCTGCTCTCACGGGCGTCATGTGCTGGTCCATTGCACTTAAGCCGCGCGTGCTATTCTTCCGCTGCCCAGCGAGGTCCGCGAAGCGGAAGTCTCGTACGTCAGGCTCGTTCGGGGTCCCGCCATTCGTGAGAACTCGGCACGTCTCCGCATCAATCTGGATCACCACTCCCGCGGTTTGTGCGTCAACCATCACGAAGTCGTGCAGCTTGTATCCGTGGAAAGCCGCGCTCGATGCCATACCCGCAGTTGCCGCGGCTCCTGAAGCCTCGACAAGGTCACGCGTGAACACGCGATACTCCTCCTTAGACGCGTCAGACCAAACAGATGCGACGCGATTATCCTCCACCGCAAGGATGAGACAGACAGCGCCAGTGTGCGGCCCACGCGTTATGCGCACGCTGTCTCCCAAATTGAATTGCTTCTCGAGCTGGCGAGCCTCGAACGGCAAAAGCTCCTTGAGTTCTTCATGATTTGGCATCACGAGAACGTTGCCATCATCTGCGTACCCGTGCACGACACCCGTGAGCGTCTTCAGGTCGCCATCCACGACGACGACGGCGTCGCCCTTTCGGAAGTCCGGCGCCTTGCTCGCCTCCACCGCACCAGCCGCGGCGGCGATGGCAAGTTCGTCCTGCTGAAGGTCACCACCACCTCCACCGCCGCGCCCCGTGCCATCGTCGAAAGTTTCGTCGTCTCCCGCACCGCTCGTCAGGCCACACTGGTTGAATGTCTGCAGCTCATCGAATAGCGGCTGCACCTTCTCGCTCAGCACGCTTGACATGTTGCACGTCTTGAGCAGGTATCCGCGTCTGAACTTCATACCGTTGAAGTGCAGCGTTTCGTCCACGCTACCACCCTCAACGACAAGGCCTGTCGCCGCCTCCGCCTCCTCGCGCTTGAACGGCCGCTGCGCAGGTCGCATCGCAGCCTGCTTCTTTGGCGCGTGCCCACCTGACTGTGCCTTCGCGGCGATGGCGGTGTAGTCCAGGCGCGGTACGAGCTGGACGGTGATTTGGCCCACCGCCTCATCAATCTCCGCCACCCTCGCAAGGTCGTCCTTGTAGGCTCCCGTGCGCATACGCACCCACTGCCCTGGCCGGATGGATTCGGAGGCGCGCCTCACCACGGTGACGACTTCCACCATCTCGTCGATGGGAACGAGCCTCACCTTTGACTGGTAGATGAAGTGGAATCCTCGTGTCGCATCTCTCACGTGGCTCTCCTTCATCGCCTCGACGTAGATGTGCCCCTTGAGTTCGTCGCGCGACGTGACGCTGTAAATCATCAAGGGTGTTCCCCTGCTGGCGAAGTCGACGCACTTCTGCATGAGCTGGAAAATCACTTCGCGCTCCTTGCCAGGCTTGCATTTCACCATCCACAGCTTCGGGTCGTTGACGCTGGGCAGTAGTCCCTGCTGCTCTGTTGCGTTCAGAGGTCCCGTTTCCTGGTACTCCGTGACGTCCTGCCTTTGGTATCGCTCACGCACGAACCGCTCGAGCTCCTCGTTGTTCATGCCCTCGTCGCCGAAGGCGTTCTGCTGGCGTAGAGCTGCGTGCATTCTCGGTGCGTCCGCGGCGGCGGCATCCGCCTCGTCCGCCTCTCTTGCGATCAGTTCGTCGTCTTCGTCTTCGTCATCTTCCTCCTCGTCGTCGTCGACATCCGCCTCTACTTGGAGGAAGCTTTCGATCCGTCGTCTCTTTTTCTTTGCTCGTTCCGCCTCCTTGTCTTTCTTCTTATCTGACTTGCTTTTCGACGCTGAAGCTTTTCGCTTCGAGGACCCTGCGACAGGCGCGTCTTCCTCTTCCTCTTCCTCTTCTTCTTCGTCGTCTTCGTCATCATCGTCGTCTTCTTCGTCGTCACCGCCGCCGCCGGCACCCCCTTCGTCGTCGTCGTCTTCATCGGAATCGTCGTCGTCATCATCGGACGCGAGGTCATCAAGCAAAGCAGCGGTACCTGCCGCCACCTTCCCCTTTCCTTTCCCTCCAAGGGAGGAGGCGGCTTTAGCGATGCGAGAGGCCATGGCAGCATCCGAGGACGACTTCGATTTCTTCTTCTCCTCCAGCTCCTCCTCCTCAGAGTCTGACGAGTCCAGGCCAAGGTCAGCAGCAGCCACTCCAGCACCCTCCTTATCTGAAGAAGCCATAGCTATCTATCTATCTATCTATCTATCTATCTATATAGTCTACACTCACTCACTCACTCACTCACTCAGTAACACGATCGGAGACGTCGAGTCAGTAGGCGGCGACGAGGGAGAATGAAGAAGGAAAATGACCTTAGAGGGGCCGTCTCGGGGCCGTCTGCTTTGGTGAAAACCCTCCTCGGTGGGCGGTCCTCGGTTAGGGTTTGGGGAGAACCCTAATTCAAGACCGGAGGAGGCTGATGGAATGTGTGGGTGATACCGTAGGGGTTTGTTTGTGATTGGTGAAACCGGATATACTCTTACTTTTCCATCTATGTCTCCTTGAGCCAACGCAGAAGGCTCGCCGGGGCGCGCGCGTGCGCCCGGACGCCGTTCTCCAGCTCCAAGCGAGACACCATCACACGTAGGGGAACGTACACGTCGCCTAGCAAGCTCTTGTGGGCGCCTGACCAGAGAGACACGCCACCGCCATGCGATACGCGACTCGGGCCTACGAGCTCACGGTGGCACAGCGACGCGACAGCGCGAGATAGCGTGCGCCGCGAAAATGAGTCTGCACCACCCGCGGCGGCGCACAGCGCCGCATACTCCTGGCAGATGGCGAGGAAATTTGACGTGCCCGTTCCGGCATTCTTCGCGAGCGCGCCTCCGGCACCGCCGATGGCGGCATCATTAGCCTGCTGCGTTGCGCTCAGCAGCGCGCGAGACTCGAGTCGGAACAGAACCACAAGCACGGCGAGCTCCGCAATGCTGCTTTCAGCAACGCTCGCCTCACGCCCGAATGCTCCCCCAGACACCGCGAGACCAACGGCAATGTCCTCCGCGCGAATCGTCGTCGGAGAACCTGCAGAATCAGCCGCCGTCGCACGCGCCTGAACGTTTGCAAGGGTCCCGTGGCAGGCTGTGGAGAGCACACGAGGCGTCAGGCCGTCTTCGTATGCGCGCACGAGCGCCGCCTTGAGCCGCGGCGATCCGAGCGCGTTGGCAAGAGCATCGTTCCAGCTGGCGGCAAAGGCGCGCCAATCTGCCGCGGACGGCGGCGGCGACGACGACGACGTCGACGTAGATGCACCTGCGCCATGATCTCTCGGTAGAACGAGTGGCAGCGCGAGCGCCTCCGAGATTGCGTCCGTGGCGGCGTGCAGCTGGTCGGCTGGCACCACCTCCGTGTCGTTCGCACCCACGGCGACGAGGCGGTGCGAGAATCTGCTTCGCACGCGCTTCTCCATCGACTCCACGACGTCATGCCTCGGAGTGACTCCGACAACCGCAAGGCACGCCTGGTCGCTCTGCATGGCGTCGAGCAGGTTGTACAGCAGCCCCTGCCTCGACTTGGTGGCGAAGAGGTGGAAGTCGTCGAGCACGAAGATGGACGTTCGCTTGTTTGCGTATTCGTGTCGCAGCAGCGCGCCAAGCACGCGCGCGCCGTCTCCTCCGGCGGCTGTTGCTTCCTCGCACGCCTCCTCGTCGCAGTCCGCGCCAAGCTGGTTAGCAATTTCGCGCAGGGCTGTTCCCTCTGCTCCGCCGTGTAGGAGTCCGCTCAACCTGACGACTCTCATTTTCGACGCACCGCACGCCGCGGCGGTTTGTGCGACGGCGTGTTCGACGGCTTTCGTTTTCCCCGCGCCTTTCGGCCCGACGACAAGCACGCTGTGGTTGTGTCCTTGTTCGACGCATGCGCGCAGCAGCCCAAAGAGTTGCGTGGCAGGTTGTTCGGCGGTGGGCGCCATGGTGAACGCACCAAAATCGGCTGAAGATGAAGGTGCACCTCCAGAGATGCGATGGAAAAGGACACGAAGGGCTAACAAAGATGGTGATGACGATGGTGAAGGTGATGAAGATGAAGGGGGCATGAGACAAGGGCGCGACTTCTTCAAAGGCTCCAAAGGCAGAGAGGCCGGCATGGATGGGAGAGATCCGCGTGAGCCTGAGAACTCGCCTGCTACTGCTGCTGCTGCTGCTGAAGACAAACCAGAAGTGCGCTTGCGACTAGGGGGTTGCGCAGAAGACTGCACCATATGATAATATTGGCGTGATACGATGAAAACGACTACAGTATTATTATGATTGATGATGAGGCGAGTGATGGCGCGAGGGATGGCGCGAGTGATGGGGCGAGTGATGGCGCGAGGGAT
Organism: Pycnococcus provasolii; assembly: GCA_938743325.2. Classification (NCBI taxonomy): domain Eukaryota; kingdom Viridiplantae; phylum Chlorophyta; class Pseudoscourfieldiophyceae; order Pseudoscourfieldiales; family Pycnococcaceae; genus Pycnococcus; species Pycnococcus provasolii. The sequence goes on along the minus strand of OW568870.1, from coordinate 475,993 downwards.
GGCGCGAGGGATGAAGGGGAGGGGGCGGGAAGGGCAGTGATGGGAGGGGAGGGAAGAGTTCAACCACCCCGGGGGGGAAAACGGGGAAACGGTTTCGGAGGCGGGAAAGGAAAAGGCGTTCGGGAAAGGTTGTTCGGGAAGGCCAGAAGAGTTCGGGGTTGAAATTTAAGGTACATTGTGATTGTGTTACTTTAACAACAAGCTGTCAAACAGGTCGTTGGGCAACCCGCCGTCAGCCATAGCGCTCTTCAGAGCCTTCATGCCACCCGGGTCGTGCAGCTCTACAACTACGCCGCGCGCGAAGCAGCGTGCCTTTGTCAACTCAAGCTCGCCTTCCCATCTCACTCGAATCTGCTTCCAAGAGAGGCGCAGAATTTCCTGCACGTATGCATCGACGTTCTCCTTCGTTCCCTCAACCACAATCGCACCTGGCCAGCCCACCTTGACGTAGCCGCCGATGTCGAGTTCACGGGCTAGGTCGCTTAGAAACGTGCGCTTGCCCTTGGCGATGATGTGATGTGAATGAATCACGCGGTAACTTAACCTTGGCGACGTTTCCGCCTCGCCAGCAGATACGCCCGAGACGCTTGTGACGTGATCGTCGGCGTCGCGTATTGCGTCCGCCGCCACGTCGTCCGCCACCTCCGCAGCGTACTGAAGCAACTCAAGCAGGTATTCTCCTCCGACGACGGTTCTTGCATGCACCCAGTCCAACAAGCTGTTGTTCATGGCTGAGACAGCTTCTTCGTCAACGTGCGTGACATTGTCAAACTTCAAGTTCAATGGCATCACTGAGTCTGTGTCCGACGGATACGATCCGTCTGTGGGCACTGTGACAAGCAGGTGTGCTTGAGGCCCCAACGTTGGCAGACGTAGACGCACCGCGCAGGATGACCTTCGCGCGACGTGTGGTGTTATGTGCAGCGTGCGCGAAGAGTTGTCGTGTGAGGAGTCCATCGTACAAACCGTGGAGGTAAGTGCTTGTTGTTCGTCGTCGTCGTCGTTGGCAATGCTCCCATCATTATAAATCGCGAGAAGCGCCGTGAGCTCCTCCTCCAAGCGTGACTGATTGAGGACTGGTTGTCTTGAGAGAGAAACAAAGGAGGAGGAGGAGTCCATCATGAATTTCACTCACTCACTCATGCAGAACACTCATGCATGCGCACACTACGATACCAAACACGGGACCCGTGTTAGGTTGGGAGGAGAGGGTTAGGGTTAGGGTTCGGAGGAGACGGTTAGGGTTTGGAGGAGCGAGCGAGCGAGCTAGCTAGGGTTATTATCGTAGGTGCCCCCCCTTCCCCCCCCCCAGTTCCCCCAGTTCCCCCTTCCCACGAACGGCGTTGGCGGCGGCGGCGGCTATCAGAATCAGTATCAGACCACTCCCCCCCGGGCCCTGGGCCATCCCTCCTTGTTGGTAGTAGTACTACTGTTCGCAAACAACCCTCGTCTCGTTGTCTTGTCTTGTTGTTCGCAATAGCCATGGGCAAGTCCTCCTCTGAGAAGAAAGAGAAAGAGGTGGAGTACGCCATCCAACCCTCAACAACAACGCCGCCGCTCGACACGTCCTCCTGGCCGCTGCTGCTGAAAAATTATGGCGCGCTCAACGTTAGAACGGGACACTACACGCCCATTCCGTGCGGATACTCACCGCTCCGACGACCCATCGACGAATACCTACGCTATGGAGTCGTCAACCTCGACAAACCCGCAAACCCGTCGTCGCACGAAGTTGTCGCGTGGATGCGACGCATGATGCGCGTCGAAAAGACGGGACACAGTGGAACACTCGACCCGAAGGTGACGGGAAACCTCATTTGCTGCATCGACCGCGCGACGAGGCTCGTCAAGGCACAGCAGGGGGCGGGTAAGGAGTACCTCACCGTGTGCCGCCTACACGCCGCGCCAGAGGGTGGTAAGGCGGAGGTTGCGCGCGCACTCGAGAGCCTGACGGGCGCGCTGTTCCAGAGGCCACCTCTCATCTCCGCCGTCAAACGCCAGCTGCGCATTCGGACCATCTACGAGAACAAACTGCTGGAGTACGACGAAAAGCGTCGACTCGTCGTGTTCTGGGTGAAGTGCGAGGCGGGAACTTACATTCGTACGCTCTGCGTCCATATGGGACTTCTGCTAGGTGTAGGCGGCCACATGCAGGAACTGCGCCGTGTGAAGAGCGGAATCCTCGGCGAGACGGACAACATGGTCACTATGCACGACCTTCTCGATGCCATGCACTACTGGGACACATTTAAGGATGACACGTACATTCGCCGCGTTGTCATGCCGCTGGAGGTGCTGCTCACGAGCTACAAGAAGCTGGTGGTGAAGGACTCGTGCGTGAATGCCGTTTGCTACGGTGCACGGCTCATGATTCCCGGCCTCCTGCGATACGACCACGGCATTGAGGTGGGTGACGAGTGTGTCGTCATGACGACCAAGGGAGAGGCAGTGGCGGTTGCAATTGCGCAGATGACAACCGCAGTCATGGCAACGGTGGACCACGGCACAGTCGCAAAGGTGAAGCGCGTGGTGATGGAGCGAGACACGTACCCGCGCCGCTGGGGTCTCGGACCAGTCGCGCAGAAGAAAAAGAAGTTGGTCGCTGAAGGGCTTCTCGACAAACACGGCAAACCGAACGAGAAGACTCCCGCGGAGTACCTGCGAGCGGTGCCCGACGCTGCGGCCGCGACGCCCGCGTCGCCGGCGCCGCAGGATACGGCGATGGCGGACGTGAAGAGCGAGCCGAAGAGCGAGAAGAAGGAGCCGAAGAGCGAGAAGAAGGAGAAGAAGGAGAAGAAGGAGAAGAAGGAGAAGAAGGAGAAGAAGGAGAAGGAGTAGTTTGTAACAGGTCCTCTATGGAAAGTACTACAGCACAGCACACACACATGCGCGCGTTTCTCCCGTACAGTAGTACTACTGTATCTTACTGTGTTGTCTCCATGACTATGGATAGCACTATCCATAGAGTAGAAAAGTTTACATACGTGTGCGTGTGCGTGACAACAGTAAAGTTTTAGGGTGGTAGAGGTTGTGATTTGTGTCGGGGGTTTGGACTGGGCGATTTTAATCCCTCCCCCCCCATCATCGCTCCACCTCATCGCTCCCCCTCATCGCTCGTGGTGGTGGTGATGCCCTCGCCCTTGCTCCTCCTTCTTATTGCCTCGTGCGCCGCCTTGGAGCCCGCCTCGGGTCTTCCGTGGTCGCAGGAGCACGCGACCGCCGCGTCGCTCGCAGGCCCGCCGGGAGGAACGCGCTCCGTCGTCTCGCGCGACTACTCGCTCATCACGCCGGACTCGCGCGTCTACACGGGTGCGCCCGGCTGGTCCAAGGCGTCCGTCGCGCATATTGTCAGCCCCGCATTTCCCACGGGTGCTGCATTCGCCATGTTCATCGCGGAGGTGCCCGCGGGAGGCACGTGCGCGCCCGCGCCCGCGGGACACAGCCGCTTCGTGCTCTCGCTGCGTGGCGAGGCGACGTGGAAGACGGCGTCTGGTGAGTATCCCGGGGCGGACGTGAATACGAAGAAGGACGTGTACGCATTCTTTCCCGCGCACGCGCCGTACACGTGCGAGGCGAAGACGCACACCACGCTGCTCGTTTACGAGAAGCGCTACGACGGCGATAAGGCGGGCGACGATATGCCGCAGGTGCTGAGCGGCGAGGTGGAAACGAGCCCTCTTCTGGACGTTGGTGTGGAGGTGTTCAAGCTTCGGAAGCTCCTCCCTCAGACGCTTGCATACGACTTCAACGTGCACGTGATGGACTTTTACCCGGGCGAATATCTGAAGGTTCGCGAAATCCACCACAACCAGCACGGCCTTCTTCTGCTCACCGGCGAGGGAATCTACCGACTTGGAAACGACTTCCACCCCGTCAGCGCGGGTGACTGCATCTACATGGCACCTTACGTGCCGCAGTGGTACGGCGCACTTGGTACGAACACGAGCAGATACATTCTCTACAAGGATGCAAACCGCGAGCCGGCGATTTACGGTGGTGCGCACACTTCGGGGAAGGCGGGAGGATGTGGAGTTGGTTGCAGCGCCGGCGGCGGCGGTGGTGGCTCGTGTTCCGCGACCGCGACTGACTAACTTATACCAACTGCGCAGAAAAGGCAACACAGAGGGCAAAATGAAGTAGTACTTAGTAACATGGATATTTCTATTTAACTCTCCGCCGCGCCCTTGCCCGCGTATCCGTACGGGTTTTTCGAAACCCAGTTCCACTGGTCGGCGCAAATCTCCTTTATGCTGCGCTTGGCGGTCCACCCGAGCTCCTTCGCCGCGAGGTCCGTCGCAGCGTAGTTGATGGCGACGTCGCCGTGGCGTCGATCGGAGATGACCAGCGGCACCTTCTTGCCGCTCGCCTCCTCGAACGCCTTGACGATTTCCAAGACGGACGTTCCCTTGCCCGTTCCGAGGTTGTAGACTTTGCACCCAAGATTCTCTTCTGCGACAGCCTTGTTGACAGCCGCCACGTGACCTTCCGCGAGGTCCATGACGTGGATGTAGTCTCGCACGCCCGTTCCGTCGACGGTGTTGTAGTCGTTGCCATACACCGTCAGCTTCTCGCGCCGTCCCACAGCCACCTGCTGAACATACGGCATGAGGTTGTTCGGAATTCCCTTGGGATCTTCTCCCATGGTTCCCGACGGGTGTCCTCCGACGGGGTTGAAGTACCGCAGTAGCACGACGCGCCAGCGTGTGTCTGCGACGCACTGGTCCTTGAAGATGTGCTCGATGAAAAGCTTCGTGCGTCCGTACGGGTTGGTTGCGGTTGTTGGGAAGTCTTCGTTGCACGGCACGGATGCAGGGTCGCCGTACACGGTGGCTGAGCTGCTGAACACGAGCGTTCGGCACCCGTTCGCGTCGAGCGCGTTGATGAGGTTGAGCGTTCCTGTGATGTTGTTGCTGTAGTACCTGATGGGCTGAGAGACTGACTCTCCGACGGCTTTGAGTCCAGCGAAGTGTATGCAGGCATCGAAAGGCTTTCCGGCGTCCGCCATGAGTTTTGCGAGAGCCGGTTCGTCCATGAGGTCCAGTTTGGTGAATTGGAGGCGCGCGGCAAGTTGCGGCCCGACGATGGCGTTGATGCGTTCGATGACAAGTTCCGTGGAGTTGTCGAGGTTGTCGACGATGTGCGCCTCGTATCCCTCTGAGAGGAGCGCGACGACGGTGTGCGATCCGATAAAGCCGGTACCTCCTGTGACTAAAATGCGACCGCGTACTGGTGGTGGTGAGGCTGAGGCCCCGGAAGAAGACGCCATATCTTTAAAGTTATCGCCAAAATAAAAGATGCACCTGCGTACGATCGTAGACCGGGGGATAAGATTTCTTCAGTGTCGGACTCGGAGGAAGAATCGAGTACGGGAGGGGGCGAGCCCCAGCCCTAACCCTAACCCTAACCCTAACCGTAACCCTAAGGATAAACATTAGGGGTTTACGATAGGGGGATAAACATTAGGGGTTAGGGGAGCCCCTTGCTCGGACGCCGCCGCCACGTCGTCCGGTCCCCTTGTTGTTGGTTGGTTGGTTGGTTGGTTGGGTTCCTTTCCAACGCCTTGTCAGCCCTCCCAGCCTCCCTCCCGGAGCTCCTTGTTTTTTCCCTGTAAACTTTTACCAAACGATAGTCTAGCGAACCTGTCTAGCGAGAAAGGTTTCGGGGCGGCTTGTCATTTTCCCTCATCACCGTTTTTGTCGTCGTTTCTATTGTTTCTATCAGCATTTATATAAGGTGGATCACATCACCTCATAGATATGACTCCTATGATGAAGAATCATATCCTTCCTTCCTTTGGGTCGTCGTCATCTTCGTCTTTGAAGTTTGGGAAGGTAGGTGCTCGTCGGCGTCATCGCTCGTCGGCGGCATCCTTGGTGCCTCGCTCGTCGGCGTCAGCTTCGTCGGCGGCATCCTCACCTAGTACGCCTCTTCCGGCGTGGGCGACAGCACTCGTCGAAGGAACACAAAATACGCTACAGCGCGCGTGCGATGACGCCATCGCACGCATGCCTAGCAACGCGGAAGAACCTACCGTCGCCATTTGCTTCGTAAGCTCGACGCTCAACGACTCGTACGATGACACAGTAGCAACGCTCAGACAACGCGTGCCCAGCCTAAGAGCCGTTGTCGGCTGCTCCGCGTACGGATGCATAGGCGAGGAGGACGCGGACGACGACAGCAACGACGACACGCAGCCAAAAGAGGTGGAGCGAAAGGCAGCCGCGTGCGTCGCACTCGGGGCATTCCCACAGTCAGTCGCTGTCGCCACGCACGTCGAGGATAACAGCCTTCCAGACGCAGACGACCCGCCGGAGGTTTGGCACGCGCGCTTCGGTCTCGCGGGAACGCCCGCCGAGGCTATCTCGAGAGACCCGCCGTCGTTCGTCGTGTTCTCGTCGCCGGGATTTCGCAACCTGCAGGCTCTTATTGACGGGCTGGACTTTGCCTTTCCCAACTGCAGCGTCGTCGGAGGCATCTCCAGCTGGAGCGAGATGGAGCACCCGCAGGCACTCTTCCACTACGCGGCTACGGACGAAGCTGCAGCTGGTGGGAGCACGGGGAGGTACGAGACAGGTGCTGTCGTGCTCTGCCTGCAAGGTGGCGGCGTGCGCATCGAATCGTTAGCAGCTCAGGGATGCCGGCCGCTGCACACGCCACCAATCGCCATCGCCTCGAGTGATCGCAACATCGTCACGAGCGTGATTGCTTCAAATGGATCGAAGGTGACACCTCTCGAGCACCTCATGCGCACGCTGTCGAATCTTGACGACTCGGATCGCTCGGCAGCACGCAATTTAATGGCGGCGCTTACGCCCAAGTCCACCGACGCGCTTCGCTCGGACGACGACGAGAATAAAGACGACGACGGGAAGAAGGAGGATGAAAAGGAGGAGGACGACGACGAAGAGTCGCCTTCGTGGAAATCGACGTGGGGCTCAGACTCCACCAATGGATATCTCGTAAGGCCGATTGTTGGTGCTGACAACAATTCTGGTGCGGTGGCACTTGGCAGTGAAATATCGCCTGACCAGAGGCTGACGTGGGTGTGCCGCGACAAGGAGGGTGCGACGCAAGATTTGGAGCTGCACCTGTCGGAGCGCGTTCGCCGTCGCCTTGAGGCTTCATTTTCCGGTTCATCCGAAGGTTCGACGAAGCAGGTGTTGGGGTGCCTGCTCTGTGCGTGCAACGGCCGTGGGTACGATCTCTTTCAGAGCGACTCTTTTGACAGCCGCACGGTGCGTCGATACGAGCCGAGCGGCAAGGTGTGCGGTTATTTCGCGAACGGCGAGATTGCCCGTTGCGGCGTGCACGACCCTGCGGTGGCGGCGGCGGCGGCAGATCGCTCGCCTTCTCGTCGGCAGAGCAGCATCTCAAGCCGTGACCCCGTGTCTTTGCTGGGCTTCACGCTCGTCGTGGGGTTCGTCACGTACAGCCCACCGCCAAGCTAAGATCACTCATTCAGTACATGTAATACTGTAGAGTTTACTTCGTGCAACTTGTTGCGGCCGGTGTTACGCATTTTACCGTAGTCAATTATGTCTTTGATTGAGGATATCACTGAGGGCTTCTTGAAAGCCAAAAGTCTTTGGAAAAGCCTACCCCAGTCGGGATACCGGTTCCACGAATTTTGGCCAGCGCAGCAACAGGGTGGAAGAACGCGGTATCTTCTTAGACTACGCTTCCTACATCCCCGAGCGGGCTTCCAGGAGCCCGTCGACGATTTCTCGCCGTCCCTTGCTTGATCTACTGAACATCCTCTCCCTTTCCCTCTCGCCCAGTCGCCCAAGACGCAAGTTATCGTACCAACTACAGTAGGAAGGCCTACATACCACCCTAGTCTAAGAACTATGGAAGCCGATCATCCATCCCACTACTGTAAACTTTACCGGGCGATATCAATAGCTCGCACGACGAAGCAGACGAACGAACGCGACGACGCGCGTGCGCATCGCGTGCGCATCCTTACAATCGGCTCGGGCAAAGACGGGCAAAGCCAGCCAGCCAGCCGAGGGGGGGCGATTTGCCCCGGGAAAAAGAATCGCGGAAACGGTTCGGGAAAAGGAACCAAGGGCAAGGATAGGAAGGGAACGGAAGGGAAGGGAAGGTGCACGGCTCTCCGAAGACTGCGATCAATCTTCGTTCTCTTTCCCCTCTTGGACTTCCTTCTCCGGCCCCTCGTTCTCTCTTTTTTTTTTTTTTTTTTCTCGGCGACACAACAGGACGACACACATCTCCATCCCTCGCATCGCAGTCTCGCAGTCTCGCAGTCTCCCTTCATCCATCTGAGTGTCTCGCCTTGTCTTTGTTGATTTTGGTGACTCCTTTGTGACTTCTTGTGTGTTTGATCTTGATCTTGTGTGCTTCTTTGTTTCTTTTAAAGTGTGATTCTTAAGCAGTGTGCTTCTTTCGCAGTGTGATTCTTTCCTGGGCACGTTTGTATCTGTAGTCATAACAACACGGTAGTATGACGGTAGAAGTCGGTGCTGGTGGGGGTGCAGGGGGTGCGGGTGGTGCAGGGCTCGCGGGGGGCACGACTACGCTAGCGGCGGACGTGCCGAGCACGGCAGCCGCGACAACAGGGGGGGCAGGGACGGCGGCACCGCCGACGACAGCAGGGGGGGCAGGGACGGCGACAGGGCTCGACGCGCCCAAGGATAACGGCGCGGAGATCTACACATACGAGGCAGGATGGCTGCTCTACGCAATGAACTGGAGTCACCGACGCGACCAGATGTTCCGCCTCGCCGTTGGCAGCTTTCGAGAGGAGACGAACAACACCGTGGAGGTGATCAAGCTCGACGAAAACACGGGAAGCTTTCGCAAGACGGGCTCGTTCGCGCACCCGTACCCGACGACGAAGATCATGTTCATCCCCGACCGCGAGTGCACACGCCCCGACCTCATGGCGACGACGGCAGACTTCCTGCGACTATGGCAGGTGAACAGCGACGACTCGGTGAGCCTCAAGGCGCTTCTGAACTCCAACTCCAAGTCCGAGTTCTGCGCCCCGCTCACGTCGTTCGACTGGAACGAGATTCACCCCAACCTCATCGGCACGAGCTCCATCGACACAACATGCACCATCTGGGACATTGAAACGCAGCAGGTGGACACGCAGCTCATAGCGCACGATAAGGAGGTGTACGACGTCGCCTGGGGTGGGCCAGGTGTTTTTGCATCCGTGTCGGCGGACGGGTCTGTGCGCGTGTTCGACATGCGCGACAAGGAGCACAGCACCATCATATACGAGACGCCAGGAAAGCCGAACGAAACGCCTCTGCTGCGCCTTGGCTGGAACAAGGTGGACCCGCGGTACATGGCGACGATTCTTCTCGACAGCCACAAGGTGATGGTGCTCGACATCCGGTATCCGACGCTTCCAGTGGCGGAGCTGACGCGCCACCAAGCATGCGTGAATGCTCTAGCGTGGGCGCCGCACAGCTCGTGCCACATGTGCACGGCTGGCGACGACGCTCAGGCATTGATTTGGGACTTGAGCGGCGTTCAGCCTGAGTCGAACGCGCCTGGGATGGAGAGCACGAAGCTTGGTCTTGACCCGATTTTGAGCTACCAGGCTGCGGCAGAGATCAACACCTTGCAGTGGAGCGCGGTGCAGCCTGACTGGGTCGCCATTGCGTATGGAAGCAAGGTTCAGATCCTGCGTGTTTAGCAAGATGCTCAGCAAGCCTGACTCTTGATTTCTTTGCGTCTCGTCTTCTTGAGCTCTCTCTTTCTTTCTCTCTCTCTCTCCCTCTCTCTTCTTCGCGTTTTGCATCTGCGCGCAAAACGCGTGTAATCATCTACCTCTTTCAAGTGGGCTTTCCATGATTTCTTTCTGAAAATGTGATTTGTTCCGTGGCTGAGAAATATTGGACACACACACACACACACAAACATATGTAGTTTACTGTAGTTTACTCTTGATTTGTGCAACGCAAGAGTTTGGTGATTTTGCAAAATATCGCCTTCGATGCGTTTGCCGCCAAATGGTTAGTGTCGCCTATTTCAGTAGCATTGCAAGATGCAGCGAACGTTGGTGAAGACGCATGCTTTCAGATCGCTGCGTGGGATCATGAAGTAGAGACACCCAGAGTCACCCCACATGTCTCCATACACAGCTTCTTTGGAGTCCACCTGCATGAGTAGCATCCACTTGCGCTTTGCTGCCGCTTCGTCGATTTGCACGCCGTTAAGTGTTAAAGAAGTATGGCGCCGCGGGGGAAAATAAATAAAAGAGAAGAGTGAAGGTTACTATGGGGTAAAAGTGAAGGGCGTGCCCGAGTGCGTCTCGGCGCGCCAGACCCTTCCAAGGGGAGAATAGGTCGAGAGAAAACTCCGACCTATATCCTGGTTAAAAGTCCAATGTCAAGGAGGCACCTCGACCTATTCCATATGACAATCTGTCATATGGGATTCCAAACCACCCACAGCCCTCCATCTATATTCCAACTAACACCAGAGCCAGTGTGGAACGAGAGTCGTCCATCTTCCAATACATTATTCCTACCATCTGGGACCCATTGTTGAATGAGTCCCCATCCAACCATAAACCCTAAACTCCATCTGAACATCTCACAACCGTCACTCCCCCATGGCACAAATACGCCAAAGAAGTAGCAGTGACATCCCAAAAAAAATTAGACGTTCAGATCTCCTCCAGAAATCAACACTTCCCTTAATCGATTGTGGTCAGCGAGACTGAGCTGTTTTTGGCTAGTCACACGTTTTGCGTAGTAGTTCTACTACGCAAATTGAGTGCATGCACTTCAACATTTAATAACTTTTCACGAAAGCATGCAATCGTTATGATCTCTTGTGTAGCTGAAAGTACACATCAAGGGCTTTCATTTGCAGTACGCGCCGCTATGTTTGCACCTAATCTAAGGGTGTAGATAGTGGCCTTAGTGGGTCGAAAATACTGTAGTAGTTCTACTAATTAGGGCCCTAATTAGTAGTTCTACTACGGCCGTGTAAGGGGCCATTTTGTGAAATGATCAGCCAACTGATCGCGGGTTCCAACTAGTTTGAGCGTGAGATACCTATCTCGTTCGCGTTCCCTGACAGCCCTTAAACGGGTGTCCAAAAATTTAGTCCGAGCTCCAAATAATCTATCTCGAACTATGATGACAGCAGACATATTATCTTCATGTACTATCGCTCCTTCCAATTCGGTGTCTCCAGGATCTCCAAGGTGCACCGGCACAGGAACATGGCAAAGTAAACCAAGATCAGCTAGCATTTGTCGAAAGACTACCGTCCGCTGTGTAAATCACACGACAGCTCGTCGCGTCTTCCGCGCGGAAGCCCCAAGGTTGCTTTTCAACGTCGTAGAAGACGGATAGGAGGCCACTTGAAGGCATCGGCTTACAGTCGACATCGCTCAAGTTGATTTGCAGTAGGAAATCGAGCGGTCCGTCGTTGAACGAGGGCCACTCCTGGTCTGGCGGCAACTGCGCGCAGCCTCCAAACCTGCTCTGATACGGCATGCGTTTCCAGTTTTGCAGCGTGTCGTCACGCAGTTGGTGACGCAGTTCGACGCCAAGAATGATGGCGAGACGGGCTGCGGGTGGGTCGTATAGTGGGCTGTCAGTCACCCACTATAAATACACCACGTCCTGAAACTCAAGACGGTTTTCCCCAAAACCAAATTCCACAAAACAAATCTCCAGTGGGGGTTTCACCACAACAAACCCCCAATCAATCGATCCTTCATCATAACCCTAATCTCTAACCCAAAACCCTAACCCAAAACCCAAAACCCTAACTCCCAAACCCCTATCTGGCGAATCCGCCGAAGCCTGGCACCTGGCCGCGGGGTTTTGGGTTTTCCCGCCGCGGCTGCTAATCCCGCCCAAGCCCGCCTTGCCCTAGTGCCTGGCCCGCCTGCTTTTCCCCGGGGGTGTTCATTGCATTGCGCGCGCAAACGCAAACGCAAACGCAAACGCAAAAACATAAAAAGTTTTACTTTTTCTTTGGTATTTTATTTTATTTTCATCGTCCATGGTTGGTTTGGTGTGCTGGTCTGCTGGTGCTTATAGGCTTAATTAACTCTTGTTGCTGGTTTTTTACATCTCAGTACTGGGGTAGTTCTTGAGCCTCTCAGCAATCATGAACCAGTACCACATCTACGACGAAATCGGACGCGGAAAACATAGTGTCGTGTACAAAGGACGACGCAAGGGAACCATCAAGTACTACGCCATCAAAAGCGTCGACAAGTCGCAGAAAATGAGAGTGCTGCAGGAAGTCAGGCTGCTCCACGTGCTTGACCACGACAACGTGCTCAAGTTCTACGCGTGGTACGAGACGACAAACCACCTCTGGCTCATACTCGAGTACATGGTGGGCGGTGACCTGCTCACGGTGCTGCGACAGGACATGCGCTTGCCAGAATCGTCCGTTCACGACTTTGGAAGGAGCCTCTGCGCTGCGCTGCAGCACCTGCACAGCAAAGGCTTGCTGTACTGCGACCTGAAGCCGTCGAACGTCTTGCTCGACGAGAACGGAAGGCTGAAGCTCAGCGACTTTGGGCTGGGACGAAGATTTGCGGACGCGACGCAGACACCAACGCAGCAGCTTCCACAGTCGAAACGTGGGACGCCGTGCTACATGGCGCCAGAACTTTTCGACGAGGAGGGTGTGCATAGCACAGCATCGGACCTGTGGGCACTTGGATGCGTTCTGTACGAGTGCGCGGCTGGGCACCCGCCGTTTGTGGCACCCAGCTTGACAAAGCTCATCAACGCTGTAGCGAATGACGAGCCGACGCCGCTGCGAGGTGCAAACGTCAGTGCTGAACTCAACGACCTCGTGCTGAGCCTGCTCGTTAAGGATCCCTCGCGACGCCTTTCGTGGGAAGGACTGTGCACGCACCCTTTCTGGAGAGATGGGGCGCGCCTACGACCGGTGACAATACCGCGCGAGCCGGGACGCGAGGAGTACCTGCGCAAGCTCGCGGAGCGCGAGGCGGCGACATCGGCGGCGGCATCGCCGACGGGAACGACTGGACTCCCTGGCGCCGCGGCGTCTCCGGCGGCTCCCGCACCCGCGGCTGTGGAGGAGGCGACCACGATTCTTCGCGCCGCAACGGAAAATACGCCGCCACCCGCGGTGGCTTCTCGCGAAAAGCCGAAGGTGAAGAACCCTCGTGTCGACCCGCTGCGCGTCTCTCGCACGGCGCACATGAACTTGAAGCGTGAGGGTGGTCGCGACGCCCACGGCGAAAGCGACCGTGCTGGCACGGCAGACGAAGGCTACGGCGGCGGCGATGCGCGGCAAATGGGCGCGAGTCCGTACAGTGTGGCAGCGGCCGCGCCCCCCTCGAGCAGCTTTGGTCGCGACGAGAACGATCGCAATGACACCACCACCTCCTCCGAAGCTGCGACGGCAGCCACCACCACCACTACCACGCCACCAACACAACACGCGCCGACGCAGGAAGAGGGGGTCGTCAATCTGGAAGGATTTCGAGCTCTGGGTCCTGCCGAGGAGGCGCTGGCAAGAAATGCAGCCGCCGCGGCAGCTGCCGCCTCACGCGCGGAAGTCGCAACGCTCGATCCTGACGCAGAGTTCGACTTCGCAGATCGTCCCGAGCCGGAGGTCGATGCAGATGCAGATGGCGGAGACGAGGATGCCGCCACGGCATCTTCGTCATCTTCAGATGCGACGACAGTTGCAGCCACAACAGCCGCAGCATCGTCGTCGGCAGCTGCCTCATCGTCGCGAGCACAGAAATCGTCGCCAACGACCCTGTCGGTGGTGCCGCCAACACCACCACAAGGCGACGCGACAGATGCAGAAACACCAACGCCCACGATGGCTGGCGCCGCGAAGAATGCGTTTGCACCAGATATGGACGGCACGGCTGCCCCTGCTGGCATGGATCCGGTGACACCGCGCGATGCAATGACCGTTCCCGCTCGAGGCATGACCCCAGTCGCACAGCAAAGCAGCACGCCACCTGGGGCGACAAACACGTCCACAAAGACGGATGCGGCTGGAGCCAGACAGCCGATGATTGCACGCGCACCAAGCGGTGCAGGTGCGACACGCGCGGCCGCGGCGGCTGCGGCCCGCGCAACGTCGGAGGCTTCGCGAGCTGCTGCCGGCAACTTGTCCGGCGACGCAGCGACCCTGACTGAGGCAATAGAGCCGCCCGGATCTGGAGGTGCGCTGCCGTGGCTAAGCAAATTCCCGCACGCGCTCGACTCCTCTGTGAAGCCCATTGTCTTGAATCGGCGAATTGAGAAGGTGCCTGAACCCCGTTTTGATGCACGGTTGCTTCCCTTCCCGCCCAAGACGCTCGAGGAGGCACTGAGCAGCAGCCAGGGGGAGCTCGAGGCATTTTTAACACAGGTGTATCGTTCGGTGGGCGGCACGACCGGCGCAAATGAGAAGATCAACACGCTGATGTACTTCGAGACGTTGTGCTGTGACACGGCGATGGCCAACGTCACGATCAATTCGAGCCTCAGCGCACTCTTCAGCAAGGCTCTCAAGGCTTCGCGCGTGCCTGCCCTCCGCGCGCGTCTTGCGCAAGTGCTCGGCGTCCTCGTGCGTCATGCGACATACATTGCAGATGAGCTCGGAACGAGCGGGATCGTCTCCGCGCTATGCGATGCGATCAGAGATCGCAGCGAGAAGGTGCGCCGGCGGTCTATGGCAGCACTCGGCGAGCTGCTATTCTACCTTGCAACCCAGCATCGCGAGCGCACTCTTGCGCACGCCGGTGCGGCGGGCGGGGCTAGCGGACAGGAGGATGGCGAAACGCCCGCGGCGGAGGCACCCGCGGCACAAGTGCCCGCGGCTGCCATCGTTCACGTGACAAAGATGCTGCGCGCTGGCGAGGATGAGATTGGAGCTCATTACGCGGCAAAGACGGTGGAGAATGTCGCGTGTGTGGGTGGCTTGTGGAGCTGGAAGCTGTGCACGTCGGATTGCCTGGCGAGCCTGTGCCACTGGTGGGTGAGCTCGAAGAGCGAGCATCTCCGTGGAACGGCCGCATCCGCGGCGTACCGGCTTTGCAAGTGTGCGCCCGTTCGTGCCACCCCACCCACAGATGCGAGCTCGGCTGGAGATGCGAGCGTTGCTGGATCAGGGGTGGCGGAGGCGTTCGACGACGTGCTGCCGCCCCCGGGAGCGTTGAGCATGCACGCGGCTTTGGCGCTCGTCATCGAGCGCGTGACGCCGAGCCGCCTCGCGGCATTCATTGGCGGCGGTGCCAATGCCGGTGGGTCGAAGGGCCAGCAGGCTGCGCTGAACTTGATCGTGATGGCACTCACGGTGGACATTACTCACGGCCCTCGCTCGCCCGATGGCTCGGAGCCGTCATCTCGCGAGGGCGTGTCTGTGAGCGGCGGTATTAGCTCCCGGCTAGCGAGCACTATGCTCAAGCATGACGTGGATGCTGTTTGCAACGGCCTGATTCGCGCCCTGCACGAAGGCTCGGCGCCCGTCTCTCGAGGCAAGGCGTGCTATGCTATGCTTTCGCTGATGCTTTGGTCACGACAGTGGTGGACGAATGGCCTTGGTCGCACGAGAGCCGCTGCCGCGGTAGAGAAAGCGCATCGCGATGCGTGCTCCTCGGGTGACGACTACCTCGTCGAAGCATGTCTACAGTTCCGCCGCGCAATGGGATCCTCCGTGCAACGTGCCGTCTCCGATGCGGCTAACGATGCGGCCACACTGGTCGCATCGCCATCGTCGTCCGCCCATAACGGCGCGGCAAGCAGCCTCGCGTCGCACTGCGCGTTCATTGGCAGTGCCGCGGCGCTCATGGAGCTCTCGTTCCACCGCCAGGCAATTCTCAGCGACGCCTTCTTCGCCAGCCTTGGGCGTGCACTCGGCATCACGTGCGGCGTGAGCGGAGCGGATGGCTCGGCATCCACCGCGGTGCCACGGGCATCCTTTGCAAGCCAGGCTAGCCTGAGGGAGAGTCTCCTCCATCTGACGGAGAGCATCTTTCAGAGCCGCGCCAGCCTTCTCGATAATTGGGAGGGTACACTGCGTCACGTGCTGCCGGTGCTCTGCGATGCGACGTCGACGGGTTGTGGTGCGGATGCGGATGCCTCCTTCACTTGCCTGAAGTGCACGTGTGACTGTCTGCTGACGTGTCTCACCGAGCCGCGCATTTACCGCCGTCGCGCGACGACCCCTCGCAGTGGTGGAAGTCGCGCCGACGCCGCGGCTGCCGCGGCGGCGTTGGATTCGGAGGACACATCTGGCCAAGCGACTCCAGGAGCTGCGGGGGCTGGAACCGGCATGGTCAACGCGCTGCTCAGCGAGCGTTTCGTGCCAATGCTGTATCACCTGCTGTCGGGTTGCGAGGAGCCTGTCCCTCTGTACGCGCTGAAATTGTATGGCGCGGCTGTGGACGCCGACGCCGCCTTTGCGTCGGAGGCGGCGGGCCACGGTCTCGTTCCTCTTCTTCTCTCCTTCCTCGAGCTGGACCACCAGAACAACAACGTGCACAACGTGAAGCTCTGCCGTGCTTGCCTTCGTCCGGAGAATGCAACGTGCACGGACGATATGCTGGTATCCGGCGCTGCATGCACCCGCGTGTCGCGCGTGCTCTGCTACGCCTTTGACAACGCCGTCGAGCCATTCCTAGAGCCGGCTGTTGGTTGCGTGGTGTGCCTGCTTCGCCGCGAGGCGATTGCGGTAGAGGAGGGAGCGTCGGCCCTTCCGATGAAGCGAACGCTGCTCGAGCATGGCGGCGTAGATGCACTCGTGAGCCTTTGCGGGCATCCTGACGCGGCGTGCGCCTCCGAGGCAAGTGCCGCGCTGGAGATTGTCTGTACGCCCGCCGGCAACGATTCAGACAGCACGGCGGCGGCGGTGGCACTCTTCGACGGCGTTGCGCATGATGCGGAAGCTCGCGCGCGCGTGACGGAGGTGCTCAGCCTGGCGCTGGAGGTTGGCCCCGACGGCAACGCGGCTGCACATCACGTGGCTGTGGCAGGCTTAGTGCGCGCTCTGGCTTCCAGCGCGCGTACGGACAATAGCACCCGCGCTGGAGGCGGCGTTAGCGGCGGCAACCTGCGTGAGCTCATCAACATGTTGACGGCGCTAAGCAAGCAAGCTCGCCAAGCGGACCTCGCGGAGGCGAGTCTTGCGGCGCTTTCGCATATTGTTGCGTAGAACACATATATTTTGACACTCCCTTGTAAGACGACTTTGAGAGATTCGAAAAAACAAACAACAACAACATAAAAACCAAATAAGGTAAGCAGGCGAATCGAAACTCCTTCCTATTAAAAAACAATATCGTCTTAGAAAAGACCTGTTTGTCCGAAACCGGTACTACCGCGAGACCAGGTGGAACCACCACCCCAAGCGTCGGCGCGGCTTTGCATGACTGCTGCACCCACGCCTGGCAGTGCGGCGACGGCGCTGGGTCTTCCGAGCTCCTCTCGCATGCCCATGGACGGGTTGACAGGAGACAGCGCGGTCGCTCTTGCACCTTTCAGACCCCTCGGGGTTTCCGCAAAGGAGACGTTCTTCGACGGCGAGTCCATCACTGTCGGCGATGGGGCGCGCAGCGCGCTGCTCGCTGGCTCCTTGCGCGGGCTTTTGTAAAGCGGCGGCGGCCGCTGCACGACCACGGGCAGGTCGGGGGGAGCCCTTTTCGGCGACGCTAGCGGCAGCGGCGGCGTCGACGCGGCGGGCGGCGCGTCATAGCGGAACCCTCGTCCGATGTGCTTCATGTTCACCGGCTGCGGCGGAGCCGGCTTGCTGTAGATGCGCGCCTCTGCTGGCATCATGCCCCCTGGCCGTGGCAGCGTGCTGACGAGCGCGTCGTACTTCTTGGCAGTTGTAAGAAAGTTGGAAATCTGTGCTTGCGGTGTGCTCGGCGCGAATCCGCTCGCCGTTTGCCATGGTGCCTTCCACGCCGGACTTTCCGGTGCGCGGTGCTTGGTCGTCACGACGGGGTCGAGCACGCTTCCTACCACGGTGCTGTCGACTGTGCTGTAGCACTTGCGCCTGAGCACCCACCTCGGCTGCGCGGTAACTTTGAACCTCTCGGCGCCGGCGAGCGCGGAGTTGTTGTCAAACTTTCTCATCACACTACCCTATGAGTACTTAGAACGACTTAAGCTTAAGGTTGGGACTTAAGCTTAAGGTTGGGGTGATATGAAGCTTAGTGGTGCGAAAAATAGAACTACGATAGGGATGGACAGTCCACCCACCGGACGGAACGGAACGGCAGGGATGGGCCGGCCGAGTCCACACTGGGCTAATTTTGCACTAGGCGAAGGTTGTTTGGCCCGACTGATGATGGGTGCTCATCCTCTAAATCCTCTGCCCGTCTGGGAGACAATAATGGCCTGCCCAGTTGCCAGTTCTCCAAAAGGCCGCTGATTCGAGGCTCGTCTCCTCCAGTGGGGAATCCTCTTGGCAGCACTTGCGAGACAGACAGACCAATGTGTGCATGGCCTGGCCTTGAGCATGGATGGCATGGCATTTTTTGATGTGCAGTGGCTCACCCTCCCTGCCTCCAGTTCTCCTTGCTAATCAGGCTTTACGGTACTTAGGACAGTTAATCAATCAGAAACCACCTTCACAAACCTTTATTTTGTACGTGGTTCCGAATCCTCCTAATAAGCGGCTAAGCTTTCCTCCTGTCGTATGTACTTTTAGGTAGAGAACTATTGAGCGGGAACACACGTCTTACCGGGAAGTACTACCCGGTACTATCGTAGGGAAGTACTACCACTGTGGTTAGTCCTGACGATCCTGAAAGAAGAGACCTCACTCAGGGAGCAAGAGACCCCAGCCCCGGGCCAGGGTCCGGGGAAGATTAGGGCTAGGGTTAGGTCTAGGGTTACGCGAAAACCCTAACCTATCCCTATTTCCGACTAACCCTAACCCTTTCTGACTTGTAACCCTTTGATCCTTCCTAGAACTATACTTTCTGGGGATCCCTCGTAGGTCCTATTTCCTCTGGCGCCTCCTTGTTTTTCTTGTGTTGTTCTCCGGCCCCTCATTTCTGTTCTCGTCAAGTAAAAGCTGTTTGGATTCCTGGGGGGAGAAACTACGAGTAAAGCAGTCCCAACCGAGTCGGACGGGGAGCATTTCTGCAGCCATGGAGCAGCAGCAGCAGCAGCAGCTCGGCTATGGTGTACCCCAGGGGCAGCAGCAGCATGGTGGCCCTCCTCAGGTGGGGGGTGGCATGGGTGGCCCTGGGCTTGGTATGGGTGGTGGTGCAGGGATGGCACCTCCCCCTGGCTCGTACCCTTCGCAGCTCGCGTCCCACCATCGACAGCAGCTGCAAATGTTCTGGACCCAGCAAATGGCTGAGGTGGAGAACGTCGGCGCGGACCCGAACGAATTCAAGAACCACCAACTGCCACTCGCGCGGATAAAGAAAATCATGAAGTCAGACGAGGACGTGCGCATGATCAGCGCGGAAGCACCCGTGCTGTTCGCAAAGGCGTGCGAGATGTTCATACTCGAGCTCACGCTGCGCTCGTGGATTCACAGTGAGGAGAACAAGCGGCGCACGCTGCAGCGCAACGACATTGCCGCGGCGGTGACGAAGACAGACATCTTCGACTTCCTCGTAGACATCGTCCCACGCGACGAGGCGAAGGAGGGGGAGGGGGCTGAGGGGGATGCACCACCACCGGCACGGCCTGCTGCACCGGGCATGCCAGGTGCCGCGCCGCCGATGGACCCCATGCAGTACCAAGCACAGCAATTTGCGTACTTGCAGAGCATGACGCAGGGAGGGCTACCAAATTCCGCGCCGCCGCTCAGCGTAGCTGACGGGTCGGCAGGTGCCATGGCAGGAGCACTTGGAGGACTTCCAAGGCAGGATATGCTGTACCCCCCACACGGCGCTCGTCCGCCAGGCATGATGATGCCGCCTTTCGCGACGACGGGCTCGTACCCCGGCATGCCTCCGATGATGCCAGACGGTTCACACAACATGCACGGACAGCCACCACCGCCGATGTAGAAAGATCGCGCCACTAAAAGGCAAGTTCAGCTTGTCAGCTCGTGTGTGCGTGTGTGTGCGTGTATGCCATGTGTGCAAAATGATGCGTCGAAAGGAGTGACGGAGGAGTGTGTGCTGGAGATGAAACTTTTCTTTTTTCTTTTCATTTCTATTTCTCTCCCTGACTATTGTATTCTTATGGATACGGTTCTCCTCATCGTTGTTTGTGCAGTCGCTCGCTTACTCGCTCGCTCACTCACTCGAACGGCGGCTTCCACACACCAGTCGTTATCACGAGCGCCTGCGCAATGAAGACAGCATAAAGCACGAAACAACAAGCACCCGCGGCGTGCGTGAGCGTCCACCGGCTCGCGATGATGATGACGAATAGCAGCACAATCATCAACATGAGAATAAAAACGCTCCAGCCCATGCCCGTGACGTCGACACTAACGCTCGCTTGGCGGTATATCGCGCAGTACAGTGCCCACGGGATCGGAAGGCCGACAGAACTGTCGAATATGTTCGAGCCGATGGAACTGCTCACCGCCATATCTCCGTGACCCTTGCGTGCGACAATCACGCTGGTGATGAAATCTGGCGCCGAAGTGCCAATGGCAAGGAATGTGATGCCCATCACTTCGTCGGGAATTCCGATGACGTATCCAAACGTCGCGGCAAACCAAACCATCAGGTACGTGATTACCGCAATGTACGCCACGCTGATGACAAAAGTAGCCACGAAGCGGTAGCGGTACAAGCAGCGACATACACGCCCTCCGCAGCCACCTGCGTCGTCGGCAGCTTGTTGTGGTGGACTGTCGTCAAAATCACCTGCACGTGGTATCGTCGCCCAGTATATGATCTGCACGGGCCACGTCAAAATGCGCCAGATTAATCCGCATACTTGCCAAAGTCGCGTTGACGCAGTTACCTCCCCATCCGCCGCACTCAGATTGCTGCTGTTATTGTTATTGTTGTTGATGTTGTCGACGGAAGGCCATAGACTTCGTAGAGGATGAAATGGTGGTGCGTCGTCATCAGACGAACTGGAGGATGTCTCGATTGCCTCGCTGTCGCGGTCGTCACCACTGCGTCCGTCTTCGGAAATCTCGGTGGCGGGGGATGCTGCTGAGCGAAGCGATGTCGAGCACCCACCACGGTCTTTTGCTGCACGACGATTCTCCTCCACGTCCTCGTCTTCTTTCACCGCCACAGCAGCGCTTGTCGTTTGTTGTTGTTTGGCGGGCTCGGCGACTCCATTTGAATCGCGAGGATGAGGGTAACCTGCTGGTGGTGGTGGAACGCCAACGAGGCGTGCCATCTCAGTGGCACTACTGCCGGTGTTGTTATTTATGGCCGCCTGGCCTGTCTCCGCGAGCGAAACCGATGGTGTGAGCGTGGGGAGTGGCCCGCAGATGACCGTCGCGACAGTGCCAACGGATTTATTCAGAACGCGCACAGGTCGCGGCGTATCACCTCGGCGAGCTGACCTGTCGACACGCCATCGACATCGCGCAAAACACGTCTTCACCTGCTGATTTCTGCTCATGAAGACGACGTATGCGACGTACACGGTGAACATGCTGAGCGCCTCGTACCACATGACGCGCCTGTCGACGAACGCGCCGACGAGCGCACCGAGCGAGATGAGATAGAAGATGGCATCGCGGACCATCGGCCAAGGGGTGAGCTTCAGCGTTCCCGGCGTGAGCACAGCGCACGCGCCTATGACTGCGAGAACGTTGAAGACGGCAGACCCAACGATGGTTCCTACGGCGACCCCTGGCCTTCGTCCGAGTGTTCCGATGATGGCTGTCGCGAGTTCGGGTGCGGACCCTCCTGCCGCCATGAGCGTCGCGCCAGCGACATCGTGCGAGATGCGCAGTGCCTTGGCAGCATCCTCGAGCGCGGGCACGAAGTAGTCGTCGCACACTAACGCGAGTGCAACGAAGCAGTATAGCATTCCTATGAAGTGTAAAGCGACATAACCGTCAGAGAGCTCATCGAATGTGAATAAGTCGTATGCGAACGAGCCACCAGGGACACGGTATGGTACATCACCTGGGGTAGATGACGCCATAGAAATTATCCTCCTCCACAGACCACAGTGCAGTGCAGTGGGGAGGAAAAGTCACACAAATTGTATTGCGAGTCGGGGAGGGCTTCCTCCCCTGGGGCTGGGATGCTTCCCACTCCACTGGTCTGGTTTGGTCTATTATGGTGAAACGTGGCATCAAGTACCTGGTTTATGGTAGTCGAATTCCCTTCTACCTATACCA
This sequence comes from Pycnococcus provasolii, assembly GCA_938743325.2. Classification (NCBI taxonomy): domain Eukaryota; kingdom Viridiplantae; phylum Chlorophyta; class Pseudoscourfieldiophyceae; order Pseudoscourfieldiales; family Pycnococcaceae; genus Pycnococcus; species Pycnococcus provasolii. Next base: position 453,772 of record OW568870.1, on the reverse strand, counting down.
CCCCGGGTAATTTCTACCTTTATCCCACTGGTGGGAGGGAGGATGGGGTGTCCTCGTGATTTGTGAAACCCCCTTCAACTTCCCGGGCACTATTGGTAGGCGAACTTCATCGGGAGCAGCAGCAGCTTGTTAGAAGAATGGCGCCCGCTCCTCGTCCTGGTCGTCCATGGCAGTGGTCGTCGTCAACATCCATGTTCGTTCAGTATGCAGCCGCACTATCAGCATCAGGAGTAGGGATCTACGCCCTCTACCGCCTTTACACGTCCTACGACCCGCACGACGGGTACGTCTCCCCGCTCATCCTGCAAGAAGAACTCGCGGCGTCGGCGGCGGCGTCCTCTCAAGCGGCGTCTTCGGGGGCAGATAAGGCACACTCAGCCTTGTTAGGGGAAAATTTACCAAGCAACGACGCGTCAGGGGGAAACAACTCAGAAGAAGCGAACTTGGACGTCGCGGTGTCGTCGAGATTTCAGGCGGCGATGCGCGTCGCGGCGACCACCGCACTGCCATCCACGCTCAACCGCGTGAGGGCGCAAGTCGAGAAAGTTGCGGACACTGCGCCTGTCACGAACGAGCTCATGGCGATGCGAAAAGCAGCCTCCGCAGCCTCTGCGGAAGGAGCACGCGACCAGGACGCTGTGCGCAGCGAGCAGAGCGCGCGCAAACGCGAGCTCTGGCACGAACTCCTCGTCGTCAGCTTCGCGCGGTGTGCTGCCAGCCCTTGGCTCGGCGCGCTCGCCTTGATGCTGACACGTACCACGCTCGCGGCACTTGGAAGGCACGAGGTTCTGCAGGCAAACCTGCTCGACGGTGGTGACAACGAAGACGACGACGACGACGACGAGGATGGCTTTCATGCTGCTGCAGGGAACGGAACCGCCGTGGACACGACGTGTGACCGCAAGTTCCTCGACGACGCTGTGGCACACCTGCAGAACGTGGGCGTGTCGAAGATGATGCAAGTGGCCACCGAGTCAGCACGCGCGGCTCTCAGCGGCGTCGCGCTCGATACGCCGATCGACGCGCCGACCCTCCGCGCGCTGCTTGGCAGCGTGCACGCCGGCATCGAGGCGCGCGTCATGGCAGGTGGGGGCTGGCGCTCGTATGTGCTTCCGCCAACCTCCACGCGCAAGCCGCCGACGTACGCCGATATTGCCACATCAGCGCCGCCGGCGTCGGCGCCGGCGCCGCCCGAGGGGTCCGCGGAGTCACGCTGCCAACGCGCCTTCGAAACGCCGCTCTTTTCGGATGCCATGCGCGCCGCGGCCGCGCCGCTCACGGCGAGCGCTGGGGATGCCGTCATTATGAGCATGGCGGGTGGCGCCATGCCTCTCGCGAAGCTTGTCGCGAGCGTAGCCGCGGCACCCGCGCGGTGTCTCGTGCACGCCGGTGGCGGGTACGACGACGCGGCGGAGTGCAGAGAGGTGGATGCGCTCGTCTGCGCATGTTTTGCAAGCCTGTAACATAATACTTTTTTCCTGAGATGCCTCATTCAGTAGACTAATGTAGTGCACTTCACTTTGTCCAACAGTCGTCCCTTCACACCATTCACATTCACACCATTCACATTCACACCATTCAGCCCTTTCAGCAGCGCGGTTTTGTACATCACGCTGGTTTCGAAGCAACCTTAGACCGCATTTCGCTAGCGTAGAGCTCCACTTGCGCTTGTTGTCGCTGTTATCGTCGCCATCTCCACCAACCGTGCATCAACACGATGACTCAAGGTTTGCGTTTACTACTACTTTTTTCTTCATAAAATTACGGGTGGATGAATTACTCACGGAATAAAAAGCAATCACGCGCCGGACGCTGTCGCCCGACCCCTCGCATCCTTGACGATGTTTGCCATCTCCTGAGAGTCGACGCGTGCGTGCAATGTCTCTGTTATGGCAGCCTCGACCTCCAAGCCAAGATTGCAGCTTCGCACGTCCAGCACCTCGAGCGACTTGCTCTCCTCCACCGCGTCGCGAATGTCCCGGCACACCTCCTCGCCCGCCACGCCGAGGTCGTTGCTCGTTAGCACAATTTCCCGTAGGCTTCCGTTCTCGCGAAGCATAGCTGCGAGGCTTGATGCACTCACCGCGCCCATGCTATTCGCTGCAAGGTTAAGCCGCACGAGGTTCTGGTTCACCTTAAGCACGTCCAAAATTGCGCGCCCGCCCTCATCGCCAAGGCGGTTCAAGCGCAACCGAAGGTCAAGCAGGGCGACGTTGCTGCGAAGTGCTCGTGCGAGCGCGCGCCCTCCCTCCGTGTGTATGGCGTTGTCAGAGAGGTTCAGGCTTGTAAGCACACTCCTCGAGTCGAGCAGCTTTGCAATGGCGCGCACGCCTCGGTCCGCTATGCGGTTGTGACTGAGGTCGAGGTGCGTGACGGACAGGTTGTCGACGAGGCCAGAAGCGACCATCCGCACGCGGTCGTCGTCGAGCATGTTGCTGCGCAGGTCCAGGTACGTGAGAGTCTCCGTTCGCTCGAGGCACTTCGCCAGGCTTCGGCAGTCGGACAGCTTCATGCCGAACAGCGAGCGGTCGTAGTCCATGCCCACGTTGCGCATGCCGTACGTGAGGCCGAGGCAGGTGAGGCTGGTTGCCATAACGTCGAAGATAACGTGGAGGTCGAGGTGGCTCGGCAGCTGCTGCAGTCTGATGGAACTGACGAACCGCTTGCTGAATACAAGCATGCGTTGCAGTCCCTCTGCGTCGCTGGTTGCCGGGTCGAAGCGCTCGAGCGCGTGCTCGAGGTTTCGCTCGAAGTACAGCTGCTTCCACGAGCATCCGTGCGGCGTGCAGTCGCAGTTGCGCCACCTTGCGTTGCTTCGCCTCTCCCAGTAGCTTTCGTCTTCGATAAGTGTGCCAACGAGCTCGAGGGGCAAGTCGAGCGGCAGCAAGTCGATGATTTTCTTGACGTACAGCGGCGGCAGAGCACCGAACGTGGGGTTTGCCTCGAAGTTGTCGGCAATCACCTGCACGCATTGCTCTTTGAGCGGGACGATGTAGGGCACGCCCGTTAAGACTTTGGGCGCTCCAGAAGAAGGCGTCGCGGAGCGCGCTTGTGCTCGCAGCTGCTCGGTTGTGAGTGCGGCGTCGAACGCTAAGGCGCCGGAGTCACCTAAACCTGGCGTGGACATGGTTCGCCAAAGCTGGTGCTGGCCCTTAAGGTGCTGTTAATGGCCCCCCCTTGGAGGAGGCCGGAAACGAGACCAGCGGCCAGCGGGGGAGAGAACAGAGAGGGCTGAGAGCTGAGCTCGAGAGGGAGGAGGCGTACGAGAGCCGGCGTAAGAAAGGGGGAAAGAAATGGGCATCTTATTCTTGGCGGTCCCTGTACTCCTCGTCAACACCTCGTCCTCGTCCTGGGACGGTGGGAAAACCAAGCGCAACAAGACCCCCCTTCCTAGGTGGGGCTGGAGGAACACCACTCTGGGAAGACCCTCCCATTCGTCCCCAGGCCGACTCGCCAGGAGGACGGGTTGGTGTGGTGGGAGTGGTGGAGTGGTGGGAGTGGTGGGAGTGGTTGGATTCGTCCCAGTTGTTGCCAGGGCTCGATTGGGTTGGTCCGAACTCCTAAGCCTCGCCAGGCAACTCGTTTTTGCCTCTGTTTGGGCTCGTCGCATCGATCTTCTGCTCGTCGTGGTCTCTTGGTGTGGTTCGTGGTCTCTTCGTCTTCGTTCGATCGACCGTTCAATGGTCCTGTTCAATGGTGTGTGAAAGGATGAAGGATAGGGTTAGGGTTAGGGTTAGGGCTACTCGTACTATCTTCCCTCCCTTTTATATGGTAACTTAGACTACTGTACGTAAGTTATGTAGTGTGTGACAGGAGTGTGACCTCGGGGCAATCGCGACTTGTCGTGCTCAAAGTTATGTGCACCTCTGAACAACTTTTAAGTACAGTTTACATACGCATATACATGTTGGAAAACGTGACGTCTCCCGTCCTTATCAATACCAGTCAGGATTGCAGCATCATCATCATCGGAATCGAAGATCGCCGGTCCACCAATCGACCTTCAATCGCAAACACTTGGCGAGACTGCAAATCCTCTGGGAAGAAGAAATTGCTGATAAAACCAGGGCGCAGGCGCATCTGAAGTGGACCGCTCCGCCACATCGCCTTCTGAAACAGGCTTCCTTCGAACATGAGGTCGTTGTCAAAGAGAATGTGCTTCAAGCGATCATCGTTGCCAAGCCAACTATCCTTTGGATCATTCTTACGAAATCGAGCGCCAATCCACCGTGCATGCATCTCCACACGATCAACAAACTGGTTGACGAGCGGAAGTTCGCCCGAGAAGCATCCCGATCCTAGGAAAGTTCGGTCAATGACCTTGCCACGCTGGTCACGGCCGCCATTCGCCATCTCCACCGCCTGACGGCTTAGCATCCAGAGCTTGCACCCATTTTCACCCGCGGCAGCGGTCGAGCGAAATGGAATGTCAAAGGTCACCTGGCAGTCGCCAAGCACGTCGCACGGCCCTAGGGAATACGTCGAGCTGCCGTGGATGAAATGCTGATATTCATCCCCATCCTCTAGATCACCCTCGCGACCGGCACCCCAGTCGAGTAGAAGGCGCTGCTGCCTCATTGTCGTCCCTCCTCTCCCCGTCATGCCCATGCGCTGAGTCGCCACCGCACTCATGCCATCGTCGCTGTCGGCAGTGCCAGGTAGATTGGGGATGGGAGATTTCATTGCCCACGTCTGGCGAGTCGTGTCCATCGGACTGCTCTGTCCCGAACGGTGCGAGACTGACTGAGCAAGCGTTCCCCGTCGTAAACGCACCGTCTTCTTTGGGCTCACATGACGGCTTCCAGGCGGACTGTATGCGCCAACAGTGCCATGTAGATTCGGGTTCGCGGTTGCATGGCGCCTCACAACGAGTGTGCCCGCCTCAACAATGAACATAGCATGTCCTGGATCGTCCTCCGTGAATAGCACCTCGCCTGGGCGCAGCAGGCTAAGCACGAGCTCCTGTCTCACCACGCGGCGGACTAAGGGAGTTGGGGTGGTCGAGAAAAAGAGTGAGTTGCAGACAGAAATGGAAAGTGAAAACAAGGCAAAAAAGTAACGGGCGCACCTTCGTGCACTTTCAGACCCTCGAGTGCAAGCGTGCATTGAAGAATGCTTACGAGCTTCTTAATGCGCTGCTCACCTTTTGGCGGACGAAGCTCGTCGAGGCCACGTAGCTCCTCGGTGTCGGGAGCTACGCGACGCATGTAGCTTGGCCGTCCGCTTAGAGCTGGCGTGAGCAATGTGCCCATACTATGTGGCGACGCGGCGCTCGATGGGGTTGCCATGCCCGTCCGTTCCGTTATTGCCGGTGACAACCCTTCACCGAAGCGCTTCGTGGGTGAAGGCGACGGCGACGGCGACGGCGACTGTCCAATCATGGGACTTCCAGTCATGTTAATGACGTCCTCGATGTGTTTGCGCTTCATCATTTCGTCCTCGCGATTCCGTTCCTCCGCACGCATGCGATTGAATGCCGCAACAGAGGCCATCGTCGCCTCCAGCGCATTGCGCACGCCGGGCATGCACAGTACCTTGCGCTCAAAATCTGCAGCTGTGCATCGCATGAGAACCGCAGGTTCATCTCCACTTGCATTCTTCACCGTCGCCTTTCGTGGCTCACCCGTAAGCAAAGCTAGCTCACCAAAGTATCCACCGCGACTATACTGCGCCACCTCGAAGCCGAACGATCGTGGAACAACACGCCCTTCGTCGTCAAGCACGTCCCCAATGGCGGCTGCATCAACCGCGCCAGCATCCGTCTCCAGCAGGGCAACGAGCCGACCAGAAACGACGACATAGAAGGCGTCACCATCCTCGCCCTGGCGCACGACAAGGCCACGCCAACGCCTGTAGTGCCGTCTATCAGCCGCCACAGCCGCTAGCGCCGCACGCTGCTCGCGGCGCGGGCGCACCTCTTCATCAAATAAGTTCGTAGCATTCGTCTTCCGACTGCCACTTCTACGAGTTGTGCTTCCTCCTCGGCTTGACGCTAATTCGTCAATTGCATCCATTATGTCGCCATCGTCGTCGTCGCTGAGATCATCGTCGCCATCGTCGTCGCTATCTGCGGCTTTGGATGAAATTGCCTTGTCTGGCGGCACGACGACTCGCTCGAAGCAGTCGCAGAGTAGCCTGCGCTGCGCCTCTGTGAGACTCTTGAGAAGAGGTACGAATGACAGCAGGTCTTCAATCGTGACTTGTCTCGCTCGAAGCTTTTCGGAAAGACGGCTTCTTTCTAGCAAGCTGGGCGGAATTTCGTACAAGACTGCATTCCCACGAGTCGGTGCATCGTTGAGCTCTCCGCGTAGATTTGACACAGCCTCCTCGGTTGGCGCGATGGCCAGTGTCGCACCTGTCGCACCTGTCGCACCTGTCGACGAGTCGACGTCGTCGCGCCCGCGTCGTCTTCTGAGCACTTTGGCCATCCAACCACCCCATCTGCTGGTCGCTGCTTCCTTCTGCACCTCTGCAGCGGCGGCTGACTTCAGCCAGGCGTTGACTTCCGTGATTGGCCTCACAAGACTCGGCGGGATAGCCTCGCCGTGCTTGACTTTTGCGTACGCGCCGGCGGGCAGCTGATAGAGTTCGCGCAGTAGACCTACGACCTGGCCTTGCACGACGACGCCGATGAGTGTAACTGCGTCCCCGTTGTTTTCGTCAGGCGCGAAGACTTCTACGACACCTCCCACGACTAGGTACAGGCTCTGCAAGTCCATGAACTTCCTTGTGTCCGCGAAAACGCGTCCTTCCGGCATTTCGACGGCGCGCATGTGCGTCGCCATGTGTCTTAGTTCCGCTTCCAGGTCGCCGACGGTACCGTCGGCGAGCACATCAACGATAAGCTTGCACTTTTTGAGGAACGCGAGTTTCGCTTCGACAGCCGCAACAGAGGAGTCGGCAATTCCAAAGGCCGCCAGTGAGTCCGCCGAGCCTGGAGGCGTCAAGTCATAGCCGTTATTGGAGGTGGAGGCGGAGGCGGAAGCACGACGACGGCCACCACCACGTGAGAACGGCCACCACCACCTCATCTTATCTTACAGATACAGAGTAGTAATAAAGCAGCACGGACATTCATCCCTGATCCTGGCAACGACCGAAATTTCGTCTAATGATTGCGAGACCGTGGCGTTGACCAAACGCAACCTTGACCTCTCACAAGTAGTACCAAAGGCTTGATGTGACGTGCGGGATGACAACATGACCTGTGTGGGAACGGCTGCCTTGCATGACCACCTTGCATGAGGATGGTGAGGTTGCTCTTTACTTCACGGTTTTTCCCACTGTGCAGGACCACCATGGTGCAATTTATTACCAGAGTAACCAGTACAAACCTCTGAAACCTGTGAGGCTGTGTGGCCGTGAGTGACTGAGTGGCACCTGCCGACTTGCTAAGGTAGCTCGACTACCACTACGATAGGTTGGTAAACTTTTACCAACCTTTCATCTTGCTTTTATGCGCGCACGGCGCAGCGTGTGCGCGTCGCCTGCCGAGATGACGCAACGTGTCTCCGCGTGCGAAGTTCGTTCTTCGAGTGGCTTTCGAGTCTTTCGAGAGCAAGAAGAAGAAGACGTCTGTGTGTACCTTTACAGTAATTCTCGAGGATGACGGTGGTGGTCGGCACCTTCCTCCTCCTCCTCCTCTTGAGTCTTGACCACCTCCTCTTGACCACCTTTCTTCACCAGTTGACTTGACCACGCCTTGCAACAGGCCAACAGCCGAACAGCCAACAGGTCCTTGCAACTCTTGACAAAAGTCTTGCAGAGGTGTCTTGCATCGTACCGGGTACAGTAAAAGTCCATGGCAGCGAGAGCTCGGCCAGACAGCCTCTGCCAGTGCCAGGAAGGTGTCCCAGGAGGCGAAAACAAAAACGAAGAAGTACGCCGTGATTCCATTATCGTAGTGAAGTGAAGGGAAACACAAGAGGATTCCGTCCGTGAACTTCACTGTGGAAAAGTCAAACACAAGTCATCAGGAAAGTGAAGGAACGTCACACGATCTGCGCCTTACCTTCGTTAATAAGCTTAAGCTTAAGGGCGTCAGCCACGCCAAGAGGTCGCACGGGTGGAGAGTTAGCTTACAGTGCTTGTGCCGTCCTCGTGTCTCGTGTGCTGTGCGTGCGTGCGTGCATAGCTCTGTATCAGGCCGCTTTCTTCAGGCGGCTGTTATTTCCTTTTCCTTGTGGTATCCATCAGGTGGCTGGCTGATATTCTGATATTTCTGCTGATATATCATATCAGCCACACATCAGGCCAGATATCGGCACAAGTCTGGTTCTTGTTCTTCTTCTTGTTCTGCCCAAGAAACACCACGTGGCGGACAACAACAACTTGTTCAACGGTGCGTACCTCTGCCTAGAGAGAAGACGACATCTCCACCGGAAGAGCATTCTCACTCTGAATCTTCGTCTTGACTTTATTTTGCCAGCAGACGCCTTCGTTCATATTCCGCGAACAACACGCCACAGAACAAAAACTTGTCCATCACTCATGTTCATGCTGAAGACAATCACAAAACTACTGCTGCTCTTCGCATGTGTGGCGACGACGAAGCTGGCTTCCGCCCAAGTTCTCGACCAACTCTGCGTGTGCTCGCCGCCACCACCAAGCCCGCCACCGCCGAGTCCGCCACCACCGAGTCCTTCACCACCTCCTCCGCCAAACCCACCGCCGAGTCCGCCGAGTCCGCCGAGACAATTTGGAGGAAACTGGGGCGCAAGAAGGAGGCTTGTGCAGCTAGGAGAGTTGGCGTGCGCGTGCAGTCCACCGCCAAACATGCCGAGCCCGCCTCCACCAAATCCGCCGCCTCCGTCAAGCCCGCCGCCTCCGAGCCCACCACCAAACCCAAGTCCGCCACCACCTCCAACTGACGTCGGCGTCGCTATCACGACTGTCGCTGGTAAGGCGGCCACGAACGGCGGCATTGTCTGTCTCGCGGAGTCTGACATCAAGATGGCGGCAACCGGAGGATCGAGCGGAGAGGTGGAATCGCAACCGCCTCGTGGCTTCGACATCGCGTGGACAGAGACGCTTGCCAGCGGCACAGCCTCTTCGAAGTTTGCCGCAGAAGTGCTCTGGGACGGCGACGTCGTGATTGAAGCCTTCAATCGCGAAGGATTCTCGTACGGCGTCTCGAACGCGCGAACAGTCAGCCGGCAGTTTAAGTGCATTGGCCTTATGTGTGCAAGTGCCAAAGACGGTGTGCACATCGGGTCGGTCGCGCCAACGGAAGCGGGACACAAGCTGACGGTGCGCCTGAGCAGTCCAGCGGATGATACGAATGGCGCGAACCAGGAGGCTAGCGTTAGCGTCGTATTCGTGTGGCTCAACGGCGGGTTGTGTCCCTCGGTGATGAACCCTCCTCCACCGCCGAGCCCTCCACCTCCGCCACAGCCAGTTCCAGACGTCGTTTCAACGCTCGTACAGATCGGAGGAGTCATGGTGCCATGGGGAGGCACCGCGTGCGTTGATGGCACACACCTGAAGACGAGTGCGCTGAAGTTGAACCAAGAGACGGAAATCGTCTATGGCATGGGATTCGACGTGCGGTACTCCGAGACAAACAAGGGCGCGACGGATGCACCAGCCGGCTATCGGAACATCCTGACCTACGACGGCGTTGAGGTTGCCTCGGACGCGAATCGTGCCGTGCTCCGTGCCGGCGAGACGCGCGAGGTGCGACACGACTTTACTTGTGAAGACACCGGCTGCGCTCGTGGCAAGAGTGGCATACTAGTTGGCATAGAAACACCGCGTGTTGGTCGCCACACGCTGCGACTCGTGCTGGATGCTGATCGTGTCGTGGGAGAAAGCTACAATGGCGGGCCTGGAGAGACGAACAACGACCTGACCCTCACAGTCATATATACTTGGGTCGAGCCATGCCCAGTATCGCCGCCACGGGCGCCGAGCCCACCGCCACCAAGTCCGCCACCACCACCAGTCACTACTGCTGCCCCCGCTACCACCACCACCACCACAACAACAACAAGAAGAAGAACAACGAGTACGACCACAACAACTACAACCTCTGCCGCTGTCACGACCACCACCACTACAGGCGATGCAGCCATTTCGACAACAACATTGGCCACCACTACAGCGATACCGCTCACGACGACAACGACGATGACGGCCGTGAATGATAGCCCTACTCCCTCTGCAACATCAACGACAAGCGCGGCACAAATATTCACGCCCCCGGCATCGCCTGCGACGGAAAGCACCACTGCTCCACCCAAAAACTTCCTTGCACGAGCCTCCGTGCTTCTGAGCGGCGTCACGACTGTGAACTTCAAGGTTGCCGCATTTGCCACAGGTGTCGCGAATACACTGGGTACATCTACACGCGATGTCGTCGTGCTCAGCATTGTCGGTTCTTCGTCATCGTCAACTCGGAGGCTCCTTCAGCAAACGAACGTGGAGGTGACGTTCACGGTTGCCACGATCACCGAGGAAAGCGCAAGAGCGACGGAGCTGCGCATTCTTGATGCTGTCACGGATGGCAGTATTGAGACAGCGCTTCGGGAGGCTGGCATGACTGGCGTGAAGGTGGTGGTAGGAACGGCGTCTCGGACGACTGCCGCGCCATTCAAGGCGATCGTGCCAGCTGTCGATGCCATGTCCACAGGTGCGCCCGCTCCAAAGGCGGCCTCGTCAAATGGTGGCATTGGAACGCTTGTGATCGTTTTGGCTGGTGCCATTGGCGGCGTGCTTGTTGTGGCATGCGTCGTGGTGGAGCTGCGCGTGCGTGCCAACAGGCGCCGCGCGGCAGCAGCTGAAGCTGATTGTGCGAGTGCCACGTCATCTCCAGCAATCTCACCACGCCGTAAGGAGCCTGCACCACCCCCACCGCCACGTCCACCGCGGCGGACATTCGCGGACGACTTGGCAACCTCGCCTCGCGGTGAACATCGTCACGAGACGCTGATCGAGACATTTGCCGCATCTCCCGCAACTCCAAGTGCGCCGCCTATCGAGCGTGAGAGCACGTCGCGCCGCGGTGGAGATTCGTTGCCTATGTTTGGGAAGGAAGGACTGAGTCCTGATGAACGTGCACGCTTTGCCACCGCCACATTTAAGCGCATTCCGATAGCGCCGAGTGAAAGTCGCGGCCGCGTGCGTGGTTTCGCACCTGCGAATAGTGCTCCTGGGTGGGGCACGTCGTCGCGCGCGGAGGCTGACATCTATTGAGACTTTTAATCAAATACTCTCGTGCCTGCGCCTGCGCGTCAGCCTTCTGCCTGAGCTTGATGCTGAGTCTGCGCACAAATACAAAATTTATACTTTACAAGAACAAACTTTGAATAAAACACCAACCCTTACAAACCCAAATTGTCCATTTTAAAACCCGTCTACCCACCGCAAGTCGAAAAACATTGTCTGAAAATGACGGGCAGGACATGCGCATCATTTTGCAACCTTCACTTTTTTTTTCCGTTATAAAAATAATGACGTTTTGGGTTGACCAATAGTGAAGTGAAACATAAAAATGGCGCCGTCATAAAAAAGTTGTGTGACCGAGCCCGGAGCGGGATCCCACAGGGGACTTTTTTTTCTCTCGGAAAATTGCAAATACGGTTCCGACGAAAGTGCAAACCGATCAAATCTTACGACCAAACCCAAACCTCAGTACCGGTACGGATTTACTTTACAAAGATTCAAGTAGACTTGCATGCGGAGGAGGTCGTTTCCTTGCCATGCGTTTGCGCAGTACAGGCGTTGGCAGTTGGCACACGTCGTTTTTCCCGAACACGACGAGTCGGTACTTTGCGACGAGTGCGTAGCATGCGTCGCGCACGACCGCCGGCACCAGCACGAAGACGTAGAGGAGCGCCCACATCCCGCCAAGACCGCGTAGGATGCGCAGCACGGCCGTCGACTTGGTGTATGCCCTGTACGCCGGTCGCGTTCTCTCTCCGTTTGTTTGTTGGTCCACGCACTCGACGAGCACGATTGTCGACAGGTCGATCGGCATGTTCGTCGCCGCCAGGAGTCTCGTCCCTTCATCTGACTGTTGCGTTTCGAAGTAGAACTTGTCTCTGGTGTCGTTGGCGGCGACGAACCGCGCGAACGCGCTGCAGAGCGCGCACTGGCCGTCGACGAGCACGGTGCTGCTGGCGGACACATTATTGGGGGGTGCTGCGGACATTATGAATCTAAATGGGACAAGGAATGGGAGGCAATATTCATCCGTTGAACGGGGAAGGTTTCCCCGTTAGGGTTAGGGTTACGGGTTCGGGGTTACGGGTTCGGGGTTCCAGGGAACTCTGAAACTAAATCTTTCGTCGTCAGGTGTGTGTTGTTGTAAGTTGTTTTTGTGGCCCCCAAATCCCTCCCTCCCTTCCGAATATTCGTCAGTCGTCAGTCGTCATCACATCATGTCCGATGCCACCACATCCTTGGTGAAGGTGGCACCCTCTCGCGTACTCGTCATTGGTGGCGGGTTCGCAGGACGCAAACTCATACGATGCCTGTGTGCCTATTATACTGTGCCTATTATGGACATCACGCTCGTCGACGCGAAGTCCTTCTTCGAATTCACACCGTCGGCCCTGCGATGCATCGTGCAACCCGCAAACGCACGCACGTGCGTCATACCGCAGCAAGTGCCTGCAGGGAGTAAAACGAAATGCAAACTCGTCACGGGAACCGTTGTCAGCGTTGGCATAAACGAGGCGTTCGAAGGCGAGGCGACGCTCGGTGACGGGCGTGTCATCCCGTTCGACGCGGCGGTGCTTGCCATGGGGTCGAACTACGCGGCGCCCATCAAACCGGACATGACCACAAGGGCGAGCGTGGCGGAACGCATCGCGCAGTACGAACACGCACACGCACACCTCTCAAACGCGCACGACGTCGTCGTCGTGGGTGGTGGCACGGTCGGCGTGGAAATGGCGGCGGAGGTGGCTGGACACTGGACGGGAAGACAGGCGAAGCGCGTGACGCTCATCACGGCGTCCGAGCGACTGCTCAACCGCATGCCCGCACGTGCCAGCCGACTCGCGACGGCATGGCTGGAGAAATATGGTGTCTGCGTCATCACCAACGCGCGTGTTCGAGATGCCGCGGGAGGAGGTCGGGCGATACGCGACGGCGCCGTCACTCTCGATGATGGACGGCGCATCAAGGCGGATATCGTGTACACGTGCCTGGGCGCTCCGCCATGCACGTCGAATTTCACGATTCGCGGTGTGACTGTTGGGTCGCCCATCGCTGTCGCAGACACGGGTCAGGTGCTCGACGACAAGCACAAGCCGATTCCCAACTTGTTTGCGGCTGGCGATGTGTGCTCAAGCGCGGGCGAAAAGAATGCGCTGAATGCTGACCTGAATGCCGCTCTCTGTGCGCGTAACGTGCAGCGCACGCTCTTTAACGGTGGCGCATTGGCACGTTGGCCGGCGGATATCTGCCATGGAAGTCGCAAGAGTCCAGACGTCGTGGTTGTGAGCCTGTACAAGTGGTGCGCGATCATGCAGGTGAACAGTATTGTCTTCTCCGGCCTGCTACCCGCGCTGATGAAGGTTGTGATTGAATTCATGCAAATACGAACGGCGAAGGAAGACATCGTGATTACTTACCTGTGGAGTGTGGCGGAGGCGTTGACAATATTCGTCGCGTCGTATATACCATGAATTCTGTAATTATATTTGATAAAACCAAGAAAAAACAAGTTTTTACAACTTGACGCGAGAACGCGTCCTCCTCGCAGGCGGAGTCGGCTCCTTCATCACCTGCTCCTCTTCCTCCTCCTCTTCTTCTTCCTCTTCTTCTTCCTCCTCCTCCTCTTTCTCCTCCTCCTCGTCGTCGTCGTGTACCAATGACTCGAATTCGCCGCCGTCGTCGTCATCACCTGTCCTCGTCCAACGGCATACAAGCACAACGCGTGACACAGCACTTGCGGGAAGGCTGCGGTTGAAGTGCCGCAGAAGCTGGCACTGTGGTGGTGTCAGCGTCTCACCCTTTTTGCACACCTCGTAATCGCCAAGCAGCGTCACCACAGCTCGTTCCAGCTTGGTGGGCATTCCGAGCTTTCGCAGTTGTGGCTCGATGGAGAATGGCACTTCAGTGAGCGGCCCGGCGCTGAAGCGCACGTCAAAGGGTGCCGTGATTCCCGGTCTTGCAAACTCCGTTCCTGAGCTTGCCACCTCGGCAATCGCCGCCTCGATGCGCTCCTGCGGCAGGTTCGTGAACAGAATGCCCCTCTGCCCCTTGAGTTTCGCCGAGAGCATCGCCAGCCTAGGCCTCACTTCCTGCGCCTCGTCGCGTCCAAGCGCCGCCCGCATCACCTTGCACGACGCCATGAACATGCGCGACTGAACCGGCTCGTTACCATCATTGTCATCTGCACCTTGTCCCTCGGCTTTATCTGCGTTTCGCAGCGCCTTGCGTATGCGTCCAATGCGCTCCGACTTCAGGCCGAGGTAGTTGAAGACGTAGATATTCGAGTAGGGCAGGTCGACGTGCGTGAGTACGGAGTTGATGAGCTCAGACTTGGACTCGCGCGAGCGCTTGCGCGTCTGCGTCAGGGAAACCAACCGGGAGCGCTTCGAGCGGGGCATGGCGGGAGGCGGGTGTGATGTGGGGAGGGTGGCGGCGGCTGTGGCGGTAGGGGGAAAGGGAGACCCCCACAGACAGACACAGACACGAGAAAACGAATTCAGAGGAGAGGAACTTCTAAATTTCTTTCAGAAACAACAACAGTTCATCATCAGCAGGGCGAAGCCAACCAAGTCTGGATTCGATCGCAACCAGGGGTTAACCGGGTTGCGATCGATCGATTTGGGCCATGCATGATGAAACCCCCAGTTAAGGTAGTTGACCTCAAGCAAGGCTCCGTCCGGGCGCCAGCTCAGCAGTAAAGGTAGTCCGGATACAAGCCAGCCCGGCTCTTCATACCTTGAAGACGACGCGGCTCTTGCGCCACGACAGGTTTGAGCCCGATGCCGATGGAGGCACCGACGGATTGTCGATCGTAAGGTAAGTCGTGCGCGATTTCGCTTGCACGCACACCTGCAAATTCTCGTTCCACACAGAACGCATACCGGTCAGCATGAAAGGAAGCGTCCTGCCGTTGTACGTCCAAAACACATGACCGTCATTCTCTGCGCTCAGACTTACGCAAACGCCCACCCTGATCGTGATGAGCTTGCTGCTACTCGTAAATCCATTTGCGGACTCGTCATCATCGGACTCATCGCTGTCTTCATCTTCGGATTCTTCGCCGCCGGTCGAATCGGGTTGGTCTTTGCTGTCGAGCGGGAAAGACACACAGTGCTCTTTCACTCCGTTAAATGCCTGGCCGTCAAAACGGGCTGCATCGTTGCTGCGGAAAACGAGATGGCAAGTCGTGACCTCTTCTTCTTTGCCGTCACTAGTCGCACGTTCTTCGTGCTTAAGCGCGACGCTCATGTACACGTTCGCGAATGTTCCGCCGTGATCCACGGAGCTATCCTTGAAGCGGCACGCGCGGCCGGACCCCTCGCCGAGCCCGCACACGCCAATAGCGAACGGCTTGTACATATCACAGTAAGGTGTTGGCAAAGGGAATGTCACGTCGAACTCGCGGTACTGCGATTCGCCCAATTTGACCGGGTCGCCCACTGCGGCAATGCCTCTCCTCTTCCAAGGCTCTCCTCCGTAAGTGCTGCCCGCGAGCAGTTTCCCATTCTCGCGGATCCACAGTTCAGGACATCCCCAAGTGAAGCGCCACGCTCTCTTATCCTCCTCAGGTCCGAGCTCAGCAAGCCTCTCTGCCACTGTCGCAGCCACACTCATCTTGAGTTTCTTTGCTGGCGGTGGCTGTGCCGCGACGTCTCCGATGCGCGGGAAGTTCTGTACCTGCTCGTTGTTTGCAAGCTCTCGCATCTTCTCCAAGCGCAGCTTCACGACTGTGGTCGTCCCATAGTCGTACGTGAGTTTGAACTCGTCTCCTTCGGCGAGGTTCAGACTCGCTAGCGTCCGTGCGGTGCGTCGCGCCTCTTCGTCGAGGAACTGGGGTCCCTCAATCCTGGTCACCTTGTGCTCGCCCTCCCGCGGCGGAAACACGAAGTTCCACATGTGCGAGTTGGCGTCTTCTTCGAAATGCCCGTACCTTTGGTTTTTTACGTACGGCGTCTTCAGCACGTGGTCGACGAGGTCCACTATGGTATGGGACTCGGCAATGAGAAGGATGGATGCGGCCGGCACTGCTTGGGCCTCCTTGGGCAGGAACGGCCCTAATTGTTTGACGATTTGTTTGTCCGAGTACGACGACGATGCTGATGAGTTGACTTTTTCATCACGCAAGACGTGTAAGACGTGCACGTGCGGCCGCGAGGAGGGCGGGAGGGCATGTTCAGGAGGAGGCGAGGAGGGCATGTTCAGTCGGAAAGGGAATTGGAACGTTTGAACGAACCTTAACTCGTTGGGAAGGTCGAAAGGTCCAAAGGGAAGGGGCCTCCTTGGTTCGTTGGTGGAATGGTGGGATCCCAGACGATTCGTTTTCATTCGAAGAGATGGGATGGGAATTCGGTTTTTGACCATCTTGCATAGAGGTCTTGCAAGTCGCATGGGAAACTTTACTTGCAAGCTACTATGCTACTGCAACCTTGCAAGGTCGCGGAAGGATTCCACCGTGCGCTATTGAGACGTTCGAAGAGGTTGATTGTCAACGCTTTTGCCCGGCCAAAAGCGAAAATCGTCTAAGATTACCTTAAGGTGGCTTCGAAAGCAGCGCCATACCTGGTAGGATACAACACGGAACGCGCTGATGAATGAATGGCACAGCGCGCTGAAAGGAACGGCTGAATGACCAGTGTGTATGGACGACCATAAGTTGGACAAAGGAAAGTGCACTCCGTTACTGATTAAGGGATCTCAGCTTTAGACATCGCCGACGACTTTAGACGTCCTCCGCCGCCTGCGTGTCCTCCGAGTCCGGAACCACCTCGGGCTCCGCAGGCTCCGCAGGGTCGCCTGATTCCTCGGCAGCCTTCTCCTCCGCGCCCGCAGCGGCAGCCTCGTCGTGCTCCTCCTTCACTTCCCTCTTGCTGCTATCCAAGCACTCCTTCATGCACGCGTCCAAGTTGAACGCGGGTGCAACCTGTGCGTGTGTGTTGTTTTTTGCTCGTGAGTTTTGAGTTTGATCGCACCGCACGTTCTCAAGTGTACGCTCAGCTTAAGAGCACTCACCTCTACAATATCCGACCCCGTGTTCACCGCGTCAGCCGCCAAAGCACTGCCACTAGCCACAGAGTTTTCTCCCTGCAGCTGAGCTTGGGAGTCGCAGCTTTCCTTGCACGCCGCGCCGTTCTCCTGCTGCACAGCGAGCTCGGGCATACCCGGGTCGCTGATGCCCTTGTACATATGCCCTGACATCCCTGAAAGAGCGAGCATGGTACACGCGATGAAACCCACGGCGAGCCATAGCCACCACCGTTGCTTGAGCTCACGCTTCACGATAGCGGCTACACCCTGAGGTTCCGGAGGGGCCTCCGCGTTCTGGTAGTTGCTGTTTTGGTTTTTCGTCTTGTGGTTAGAACAGAAAATGGGGAGCGCACAGTTGAAGGTGAGTTTGAAGAGCGTGTCACTTACGCGAGCATCAGCGCCGTCTTCAGGTCGGAAACCTGCGATTTGATATCTCCTTGTGCCTGTGTAGTACACAGATATGTGTGGTGTGTGTGAGCCCGCCGGGATCACAGTGAGTAAAGTGATGGTTGAGTAAGCAAAGTCCCATCACATCTCCATAAGCAAACCGGCCAGGCCTTAAATTTCGTTCTTCGTGCTTGTTTCGCCAAGAAAAGCACCGGCCTTTTCCTCCACCATCTCACATGTACGTGCAATACGATCCTAGTGTACATCACCCTTTTCTCAGACATACGATACGCGACGAGGCCGAGGCCGAGACAAGACCCCCTCGAACCGAGCAACCGAGCAACACTTGTGTACATACCTCGACGTCCTTCATGGTGGCCCGGTAAAAATGAATTCAGAAGAAGAAGTTGCAAGAAAAGAAAAGAAACGAAACGAAAGTGAGAGTGAGAGTGAGAGTGTAGTAAGCGAAACAAGACACGCGCAGAAGACTCGTGAGAGTGAAGTTCGGGCACCAACGACGAGCACGCGCGCGTGATATGTCTCGCGAAATGGCCGGCGATCTGCTTCTCCGGCAGCCCGAGCCCGAGGAGAACAGGAGGGAGGAGGAATTTGCCAAAAAAACGATTCCCAGCTTTTCCTTGGTGTTCTTTGGGGATCCCCTCGTGGTCCCTGTAATTCACGTTCTGCACTTTTCCACGTCAGACGCACATCACACGTGACACTTCTCTCCAATTTTCTCCCATGCCCGGCGTGATGACGGGGGAAGCACTGTGGCGTTTGTCCGCGCCCGGACCGGCGCCTTCCGCACTGACCGCAGTCGCATCCGCCGTCGCGTACGTCTACGCCGTCTACGTGCTCGTCGCGTTTTTGATTTTTCTTTCGCCGAACGCACCATGGCAAAAGGCGGTGGAGGGCGCCAAGACACTCGACGCACAGAATCCCGCCTGGGCGAACGCGCCCATTCACGTGCGCGCGGGAATCGACGTCGCACTCTTCGCTCTGTGGGCGACAGTGCACTCCACTTTGGCAAGGCCACTCGTGAAGAAGACTCTGCTACTTGGTGCTTGGAATAGGCCTGTTTTTGTCGCACAGGGGGCTGGACTACTGCACTTCCTCATTGCACAGTGGGTGCCACTCACGTACGTTCTATGGGACGTGCCTAAGGCGTGGCATACCACGCTTTGGTGTGCCTTCGTCGGTGGTGCCATAATCGCCCTCACGGCGAGCTTCGCGCTCGACCACTTCGCTCTCTTTGGCCTTTCCGATGGTTTTGGTGTGGATATCAATCGACTCGTCGGCCTTAAGGAGAGCGAGAAGGATCGCGCCGATGCTTCGCCAGCTCTCTCAAGTCGGTGGCACTACACACTGGTGGCGCACCCGATGATGAGCGGTTTCTTGATCTCGTTTTGGTGTGTGCCATGCCTGACGCTCGGTCATTTTCTCTTCTCGTCGCTAGCTACGGTTTACATTCTCACGGCGACGTCTCTTCTGGAAGAGCCGGACCTCCGCCGCGAGCTCGGACCTGCTTACGAACACTACTTGCGTTCAGTGCCATCCTTTTGTCCATTTGCACCCCCACGC
Organism: Pycnococcus provasolii; assembly: GCA_938743325.2. Lineage (NCBI taxonomy): Eukaryota > Viridiplantae > Chlorophyta > Pseudoscourfieldiophyceae > Pseudoscourfieldiales > Pycnococcaceae > Pycnococcus > Pycnococcus provasolii. Next base: position 434,617 of record OW568870.1, on the reverse strand, counting down.
CGTTAAACGTGCGCTTTCGAAACGTCCATGATTTTTGATTCTGCCTTCATCAAACCAACGAACGAACGTACGTGATGAGCAAGATGAGCAAGCGCAGTTGTTTCCCTTAATTACTCACTCACTCACGAGTCTAACTCGAACAGTTCCGTGCTTGTTTACAGGATATAACATGCTTCTTTTTGTGTAAATAAAAACGTGTAAAACACCACACCAGTACAGTACACCAATACAGTACGACATTTGACTCATACAGACATGAACATCACCCAAATAGACCTTAAGTGATTCAGGGGATTGGTGCGGAGGGCCGATTCCTAACCCCTAAACTTTAATCGGCGCCGAACCTTCCCTGTTCTATCGGCTCTCCTATTTTATCGGCGACCTTTTAGCAGTGTCGTCGCAGCCATTTATTTTTCCTTGGGCTGTTGTAACTTTGTTTGGTGACGGACGACGGCTTTCGGCACTTGTGCAGTCAGCCAGCCAGCCGGTCAGCCAGCCATGGAGTCGCAGTCGCAGATGTCGCAGTCGCAAATAGACCACTACCCGCCACTCTCGCACACGCAGTCGCAGTCGCAGTCGCAATCCCTCGCCTCAGACTACCCAGCATCACTGGTTCCGCCGGGGCACGAGTGGGCGACGCAAGCCAACACGCAAAATACCATGCTCACGCAAAGCCAATCGCAGTTTGGGGGTGACGGCGGCGCTTCGGCGGCGCTCGCGGCAGAAGTGCCAGAGGAGGATCTTGAGCCACCGCCGCCGTGGGCGTGCGCGTACTGCGGCGTGAGCGAGGCGTCGTGCGTCGTGAAGTGCATCAGGAGCGGCAAGTGGTTCTGCAACAACCGCATGCCCGGAGTACCCGCAAGCTGCGCCGTCTACCACCTCGTGCGATCCAGGCACAAGGAGGTGGCGCTGCACAAAGACTCGCCGCTCGGAGACATGACGCTAGAGTGCTACGTGACGGGAAGCCGCAACATCTTCTCGCTCGGATTCGTTCCTTGCAAGAGTGACAACGTCGTCGTGCTGCTCAGCCGCGACGCCGCGCTGGGCGTGTCGGGTGACAGCAAGGATGAAAGCGGCTCGAGCGTTAGCGCGGCACTGAATGACGTTGACGTCGACCTCAGCCAGTGGAGTCCCATCGTGCAGGATCGGTGCTTCCTCCCGTGGCTCGTGCGCGTTCCCGAGCCGCACGAAGTCAAGAACGCGCGCATGCTCTCCGTCGCGCAGATTGGGCACCTTGAGGATCTCTGGCGCAAGGGAAATGCCGAGGCGACGTCCAACGACGCTCGGATCGGCGCTCTCACGGCGATCGCAGAGGAGGAGGAGGAGCCGGTGGAGCCAACGCGCGCGTACTACGAGGATGCTCACACGTATCGAGCGATTATGGGCAAGCTCGTCGAGCTGGAGGCGGATGAGGACAAGCAGCACAAGGAAAGCTGGAGCAAGGACAATATCACCGTGCGATGGGATTGGAGCGTGAACAAGCGCCGAATGGCGTACTTTCACTTTCAGCTCGACTCCGGCGATCTGAAGCTGACAATTGGCGACGAGATGAAAATTAGCCGGATTCGCGACGGCTCGACGGCTGCGGCACCTTCGCCGGCGAAAGGGAGCGATCCAACGCCGTCGGAAGTGAAAAAGGGCCTGATCACAATCCCAGACCCCGCGCCTTCTGGCGGCGGACGTGGCGGAGGCGGACGTGGCGGAGGCCGCGGAGGTGGACGTGGCGGCGGGAGCGGCCGTGGTCGTGGCGGTGGTGGCAAGATGGTCGTCGAGAAGGAGAAGCCAAACGAGTGGAGCTGCATTGGAACGGTTGTGCGGTTCACGTCGAACGAGGAGATTGGGGTTGAGCTTCGCGGTCGAGGGAGCGAAAAGGCTCCCGTGGATTGCACGACTGGATTCTCCGTGGACGTGGTCTGGAAGCCAACTTCGTTCGACCGCATGCATACCGCCCTCAAATCGTTCGCGATGGATGAGAAGAGCGTGACGTCGTACCTCTACCACGTTCTGCTCGGCCATCCTGTGGAGGACAAGGAGCTTGCGTACGAGGTGGAGAATGAGGGTGGCGAAGCTGCCTCCTCCTGGTCCGCACCGGGGCTACCGGCGCTCAACGACAGCCAGACCGAGGCTGTGAAGCGCGTGCTTCGCCGACCCGTGTCGCTCATCCAAGGACCACCCGGCACTGGCAAGACGGTGACGTCGGCGACGGTGGTATACCACCTGTCGCGCCATCGTGCCATGACGGGAGCCAAGGGTGGCGGCCAGGTGCTAGTGGCGGCGCCGTCGAACGTTGCGGTGGACCAGCTGACGGAAAAGATTGCCGCGACGGGGCTTAAGGTTGTACGCGTATGCGCGAAGAGCCGTGAGGAGGTGGCGAGCAGCGTTGAGCCTCTGACGCTGCACTACCAGGCGCGCTACCTGAATGCACCCGGCAAGACGGACGAGCTCAAGCAGCTCCGCCAGCGCCGCGAGGAGACTGGCGGTGAGCTCAGCGAGAAGGACGAGAAGAAGTACCGAAAGTTGCTCCGCGCGGTGGAGCGTGAAATCATTTCTGCAGCGGACGTCGTGTGCGTGACGTGCGTGGGTGCTGGCGATGCACGCCTGGCATCCTTCAAGTTCCGCGCGGTCCTCTGTGACGAGTCGACGCAGGCTTGTGAACCTGAGTGCCTCATCCCAATCGTGCATGGTGCGAAGATCGTCATCTTGGTGGGCGACCACCAGCAGCTCGGTCCCGTCGTGACATGCAAGCGTGCGGCGTCCGCGGGTCTGGCGACGAGCCTGTTCGAGCGATTGGTTTCGCTTGGAACGCGTCCGGTGCGCCTGCAGGTGCAGTACCGCATGCACCCGTGCCTAAGCGAGTGGCCAAGCGACCTGTTCTACGAGGGAACGCTGCAGAACGGCGTGAGTAGCCACGAGAGGAGGGCTGGGGGTGTGGACGCGTTCCCGTGGCCCAACCCAGATCGCCCGATGATCTTCTACAGCCAGACGGGGTCTGAGGAGATTTCCGCATCGGGGACGAGTTACCTGAACCGCTCGGAAGCTGCGGCGGTGGAGAAGTGCGTCAGCTACCTCATGAAGTCGGGCGTGATGCCTCACCAGATTGGAATCATCACGCCGTACGAGGGGCAGCGCAGCCACGTTACGACCGTCATGGCACGGCAGGGAACGCTCAACCGCAGCTCGCAGCTCTACAAGGAGATTGAGGTGGCAAGTGTGGATGCCTTTCAGGGACGCGAGAAGGACGTCATTGTGCTGAGCTGCGTGCGCTCGAACGACCACCACGGCATCGGATTCCTCAGCGATCCGCGCCGCCTGAATGTGGCACTCACGAGAGCGAAGTACGGCCTGATCGTCGTGGGGAATCCTCGCGTGCTATCGAAGCACCCTCTCTGGAATGCACTGCTCGTTCACATGAAGGAGCGCGCGTGTCTGATGGAAGGTACGCTGCAGAACCTCAAGACGTGGGTGGGACACCTGCATCGACCGCGAACGCACTTCCGGTACAGCCGTCCGGCGTATGGCGGCGGAGGCGGTGTTCCCGGTGCACCTGGCGCGCCCGGCGGCATGGGTGCCATGCCTCCCGATTTCATGCAAGGCGGTATGCCGCCCGGGGACTTTGCACCTGGTCAGCTGCAATACCCAATGCACTACACACAGTCACAGGGATCGATGGCATCAATGGGGTCGATGAGCCAGTCGATGAGCCAGGCGACCATGAGCCAGTCGATGAGCCAGACGTAAGATTGGATCATCGATCGACTGGTTCATTGCTGATTTGATCTCGCATCTAGACCAAGACGGCGTCGCTTGCCGAGAAGGACTTTGCGACGCGTACGGAAAACCTCTCTGGACTGCGCGCTGCAGGAGTTTCACGCAAGCTGGACTTGAAGAGGTGAAGGACGCACCGCGCCGTGCGAGCATGCGCCTCTCTCCCGTGCATCCTAAAAGAAATTTAGTTTAGGGTGTTCTGAAATAACGGTGTAACTCACTCCAAGACAAATCCTTTCCCCACACATTGCACTCCTTTAGATACTCTAGTGGTAGGTAGAGTAGCAAATGCGACCCTTGAGTCATCGTGTTGATGCACGGTTGGTGGCGATGGCGACGACAACAGCGACAAGAAACGCAAGTGGAGACCTCACACTACGCTTACGAAAGCGCCCTGATAGAGTGATACAACCTTCAAAATCACCTGCGCCGTGAACAAAAATGCGCGGTGCATGGCACCGGTGAATGAACGACCGTTGGACAAACTAAAGTGCAACTTCATAACGGAATGATGAGGGATCTCAGGAGTTACACATTCTCAATATTGAGGCTAACGTCCAATGCGCGAACGGAGTGCGTGAGTGCGCCCACGGAAACGAACGTCACACCCGTCGCTCCAATGGCTGGTGCAGTATCGAGGTCAACATTCCCGCTAGCCTCCGTCTCCAGCCCGTCGTCCATGAGTGGCTTGAGAATCGCCAGAGCTTCCTCGAGCATCGTCGTGTCCACTCCTCCACCGTCCACGCGCTTCACCATGTTGTCAAGCATGATGCGCTTGAGGTGTTTGTGCTGACCCCATAGATTCACCACCTCTCGCACTTCCTCGAGTGTTCTTGTCTCGAGCTCGACGGGAATGTCGAGACTCTGGTTGGCAAGGTACACCTCCGTGTTATCAAGCGCCTGGCGTATGCCACCCGCCGCGGCGATGTGGTTGTCCTTGATGAGAACCATATCGTAGAGTCCCATTCGATGATTCTCCGCACCGCCGAGTAGAACAGCCCACTTGTCGAAAACGCGAAGCCCGGGAACCGTCTTGCGCGTCTCCAGCACGCGCGCAGGCTTGGCGGCGTTCGCCATCGCGCGCGCGGCTGTCGCGATGCCTGACATGCGCTGCATGTAGTTGAGCACGACTCGCTCGGCGACAAGGATGGCGCGCGCGCTTCCGCTGATGCTTGCGATAATTTTCCCCGTTTCGACTTGGTCTCCGTCGTTGACGTTCCACTTCACGTCGAGTTGATCATCCACCTCGTCGAACACCCACTGCGCCACCTGCACACCCGCGACGGTTCCGTTTGACTTTGCGATCATCGTCGCGTTCGCCTTTGCCTGCATCGGTATGGTTGCTAGTGTGGTAACGTCGCCCGCGTCGCCCGCGTCTTCTTCGAGCGCGGCGCGTATTGTGGCGATTGCATCGGACGTGGGGTGGTACGGCATCGTAGCGGAGGTGGTAGCTAAAGAGAGACAAGTTCTGAAACATCTTGAAGACGACGAAGGAGATCTTGTTGAAGAAGAAGAGGAAGGTAATGAAGGTGAGTGACGACGACAAGTGCGTGCAGATATGCGTTGGCGTTGAGAAGAAAGAGAAATACCACCCCCCAAGAAGGCAGGAGGTGATGCGTATGACGCCATGGACGAATTCCACATCTTCATCATCACCAGAAGCGATGATCACGGGTGATTGATCCCAAACTGATCCCAAACTGATCCCAAACACCACCAAGAGGAGGTGATATTATTCGGGGATGGGAAACCCCCCGGTGTGAATAGGTGGTGTGAATAGGGGGTGAATCGGTCGACCCCAGGGGGCACCCCCCTTCCAAAATCCAAGGGACAATCGGTTCAATCGGACCCGTTCCAGTAGAATCACTACCACAGTAAAAACAGTAAAATCAAGAAAGCAACGGTGCGATAGTACTAAGGGTAGTACGAGTGGGGGATATTCCGGTGTCCCCCCCTTTCTTTCTTTTTTTAATTTTTTCCCTGATTTTCCCCTCCAGATATCGTGGGCCCCGGCCTGCCCTCTCGGCCTCTCCCCCTGCCCCTAGGTGGGCCCTGGTAGGAAGGGTGGTGCACCGGTGGTGGGTGGGTGTTGACAGTCTAGATTGCAGCCACACAGTTTAGTTGTTTCATCCATCCATCCCCTGAGTTCGTGGCGGCTGGTCTTTGTTGTTGGCTATCTATCATAGGTGTATATGATGATGATGATCTCCATGGCGTCATCTCCGTCTCTGTCGTCGTCATCAATGTCGTCATCTAGACCGGCGTCGGCGTCGTCGTCATCACGACCGTCCATCACGCGACGTATCTATCGTGGTGGTTCTTTCTCTTCGTGGTTCTTTCGATTTCGAAGCCGCTTTTTCAAACATATATATAGTCCGTCGTCAACAAGATCATCCTTGGTGCAAACGGGCCTTGTAGGTTGCCCATCTGCACTCTCCTCGCCAACGCTCAGCTCCGTGCCTGAGTCGTTCCAGACAGTCGCGCGCACGCTCAGCGAGATCCCTACGAACGATGTCAAGGCGCGCGTCGCCGTCATGATGCAATTTGCCACCAAGCTCGACGAATTCGACCAACCGGGAGACCGCGTGCCGCAGAACCGAGTCATGGGATGTGCCGCGGACACGTGGCTGGACGTCGCGCGCGGAGACGACGGGTGCGTTGTCGTCAGAGGAACGTCCGCATCCACACTCACGCGAGGCGCTATCGGCGCGCTCGCCGCGGCGTGCGAAGCCATGACTCCGAACGACGTGCTCGCGCTCGAAGACGGCGACGTCGCCGCGCTCGCGCTGTCCGCCACCAACGAACAGCCAGCTATGGGCGGTGCACTGCGAAGGAGAGACAACGCAACCACCTACGCGCTATGGTCAGCCGTGCGTGCGCGGGCGAGGAGGCTGCTTGCGACTTCCGCCGACGACGCCGGCACGTCCACGTCCACATCCACATCCACGTCCACATCCTCCTCAGCCGACGCCTTCCCCAGCCTCGTCATCGCCGCGAACGGAAACGTGTCGCCCAACGGCGCGTTCGCCGAGCAGCAGGCGCGGTACCTGAGTCCGAGCGACGACGAGGCGAGGCGACTTGCTGAGAGGCTCGAGAGGCTCAAGGTTGGCGTCGTCGCGCACTTTTACATGGACCCCGAAGTTCAAGGCCTGCTGATCCGCGCGTCGCGCTTCTATCCGCACATCTTTATCTCCGACAGCCTCGTCATGGCGGGGCGGGCGGTGGAGATGGCGCGCGCAGGAGGGTGCCGCAGCGTGTTCGTCCTGGGCGTCGACTTTATGAGCGAAAACGTCGCGGCGATGCTCAAGGAGAACGACATGGGCGACGTGCGCGTGTATCGCATGGACGAGGCGCCAATTGGGTGCACGCTCGCGGATGCGGCGAACAGCGACGAGTACCACCAGTACCTCTCGTCCCCCGCGTCGCGGCGCGCCGAAGAACCGGCAGTGCACATCGTGTACATCAACACAAGCCTTCGCGCCAAGGCGCAGAGCGACCAGCTCGTGCCCACCATCACCTGCACGTCGAGCAACGTTGTGCGCACCGTGCTGCAGGCGTTCCTGCAGCTTCCCGACAATGCGCACGTGTACTACGGACCGGACGCATACATGGGTGCGAACGTGCGAGAACTGCTTACTAGTCTCGCTGAGCTCGGCGACGACGCAGTGGCGGAAATTCACGAGGGGCACACCGCGAGCAGCGTCGCGGCTTGCCTGCCCCGCTTTCACTACTTCCAGGAAGGCAAGTGTGTGATTCACGAAATGTTCGGGTCGGACGTCGCCGACGTCGTGGCGGCGGAGTACGCCGACGCCTACGTCACGGCCCATCTGGAGGTGCCTGGCGAGATGTTCCGCCTGGCCCTGCTGAAGAGCCGAACCGGTTTTGGCGCGGTGGGATCGACGCAGACAATCCTCGACTTCATCAACGGTAAGGTGGACGCGGCGGTGGCGGCGATGCAGGAGGAGAAGGATGGTGGCGGCACCCTGACGGCGGAGCGAATCCGAGTCATTCTTGGAACGGAGGTGGGAATGCTCACGAGCATCGTCGAGAGCGTGCGCGACAAGCTGCGCGACAGCGGCCCCGTGGCGGCGGGCATCGAGGTTGAGATCATCATCCCTGTGAGCTCGGAGAGCGTCACGAGCGTCGAAGCATCGGGCGCGGGTGCTGGTGCGGGTGCCACAACCGACGAGGTGCTGGGCGGCGCGGTGGTTCTTCCTGGCCCTTCTGGAGGAGAAGGGTGCAGTGCCGAGGGTGGATGCGCGGCGTGCCCTTACATGAAGATGAACACGCTCGCTGCGGTGCATCGCACGCTGGATCTCTTGGAGGAGGAGTCCGAGTCGGCGTCCGCGCACCTTGCCGCTCAGGAGCCTGATGCGTACACCGAGGACCTCGGCGACGGCAGCGAGAGCGTTGCAGCACGCGGATGTCGTCCGATCGTGCGCATGCAGAGCTTCCAGACGAAGGGCGTATTTCCCGACGAGCTTGTAAGGACTGTGTCATCATGATTGTGTCTTTTTCTTTACTACAAACTGTGCCCGTGTTTTCTTTCCCCCCTCTTGTGACAAGGCTGAGGGGTGTGTGACATTTTGACTTCCCAATCCCCTACTATTTTCGGGGATCCGAATTCCCTCCTCCTCAATCAAAATCCTCTTGTCCTGTCATGTCCCCCTGATGCTGCTCGTCGCGCTGTCGCTCGTGCTCCTGCTCGCGTCGCTGTACGTGCTCTCCCTGTACGTGCCCGCAGTGCTCGCCACAGGCGCAGTCGCGACGGCTGACCGCAACCACCCGACGGAAATCGCACGGCGCGCCACGTGCGTGCTTGCCGTCGCATCCGTGTCGTGGTTGCCCGTGGCCTACTTGGTGGCGTCGCGGGGAACGTGCGAAGGGCTCACGCACGCACTGCTCGGCGTGCACGCTCACAGCGCCGCGCCGCCCGCCGCAGCCGCCGTGATGCTCGTCGCCATCTTCTATGGAGGCGTACTCGCGCTCGAGGGCAGAAATCGCGTGCGGGCTTTGCGCAGTACAACGTCACAGCAAGCTGTGGCGAGCGCGTTCGACACGAGCCAGGGTGCCACCGTGCCGATGCTTCTGAGAAACTTGGTGGTTGCGCCACTGGGGGAGGAGTGGGTGTTCCGCGCTTGCACGCTCCCTCTCCTTCGCGTTCATGGGCATCTCGCGCCGTGGCCAGCTATCCTCACAGCCGCCTTCGCGTTTTCACTCGCGCACGCGCACCACCACGTCACCTTGGATCGTTCCAGCAGACTTTTCGTCACCATCGCACATCCTGCCGCCTGTGCGTTGCAGATGACGTATACTGTACTATTCGGCACATTCGCTGGCGCCCTCCTGCTTCGAACGGGCAGCCTCGCGGCGCCGCTCGCGGCGCACGTCGCCTGCAACGCATTGGGCTTCCCAAATTTCGACGCGGTGATACCCGCAAATCCAGGCACGCAGCGCTCGCTTGCGGTTGGCACAATCGTCGCGGGCATCGTTGCCTTCGCGGTTGCCATTCGGCCCGTCACATCCGCGGTGCACTCGAGCTGGACGCACTTGGAAAACGCCGGCGAGTGCGGGTCAGTGTACCTGTGGCGATGACACGGGACTTTGATGATTATTCATGTACCACAACAAGTGAATATAAAACTTTCAAATGTTTTACTCTCATGACTTAGCTGCGCCACTCTCCGTGGCGCCACTCTCCTTTTTGGTCGTATCGTCCTTTTTCGCACTCTTCGCCTCAGCCTCGCGGTTTGCCAACTTGTTGTTAATGAGGTTGTGCAGTGCAATCGTGCCGCGAGAGAGCGCCGCGGTGTAAACGCTAAGCATCATGTCGTTCGTTGTGACGGTGAGAGCGTCGCCAAGAGCGTCGCCGCCAGCCGCCGCCTCACCGGAGATCTCGGCGCCGTCCGTGTCCATCGCCGTCGCGGGGGACATGCCGGTGCCAGCCTCTCCGTTCGCTGGCTTCGTGGCGTTCGACGAAGCTGGCAGCGCGTTCAGCGCATCCTGAAGCTGCGCCATAATCTCCTGTGAAAGCGGAATTTCACCCGCGAGCACGTGGTCGACATACTTGCGAATCTCCTGCAGGCGCAGCTTGAGGCTTTCGAGGCTGCGGAACCGCTGCCTCGTTGTCTTGGACAGCTTGCTGTACGTTGCGTCGCGCACGTCGCGAAGGAGGTGCTCGACAGCGTTCTCCTCCGCCTCGTACGCACCCACCTGGCAGGGCACGTGCGCGAATGTACGGCTGTGTCCGACGTCCCGCGTGCTAGTCTCCTGCGTGCTCGGCTCACCGGCCTCGTCTCCACCCGCGGCGGAGATGAGCAACTGCTGTGACCCGCTCTCCTCGACGCCGACGAAAGCCTTACAAGGCAATCCTTCCTCCTTCGGCTGCGCGTCGACGAGCAGGAGGAGTGGGTGCGTTGAGAAGTCGCGCATCAGCGCGTCGATGTCGATGTCGCTCTCACTGAGCGTCGTTCCCGTGCTGTACCATCCGACGACGCGTTCTTTGGCGTTGATCCTCTTGAACATCCGGAACATCGTCTCGAGGTAGCTGTGGTCGAGGAACCAGATGGACTTGTCCTTGTCATCCTCCTCGAAGGGCACGGCGAAGCTGTTGGTGACGTCGACGCGTCCCTTGTACGTTTCTCCGAGGAGCACGCCAATGACCCTCTTCTTGGTGTCCTTGGCGACTCTGTTGTAGTGGTCGAGCACGCTCAGCAGGACGAGCGGGTGCACGACGACGAGTGATGGCGGGAGCGGTCCCTTGGAGGCTCCCCCAGAGGCTCCCCCAGAGGCGGCAGCATCCTTCAACTCCCCGGCAGCCTCCCCAGCAGGACTTGATTTGTCGTCAGCAGCCATATATAGACTATCTATGCGAGCGAGAGAGAAAGCGAGAGAGGGCAATGGAAATGAAGGTTTGGGCAATGACGGGAGAGATGAGATGAGATGGGGAGTGTGCGCGGGAGACTTCGTTCCATCCATCAGGGTCCCGAGGGGGCAGGGAGATCTAGATGGCAGGGGGCAAAAACCTAAGAAAAACCTAAAAGCCTAAAAGCATGGAAACCCTACCCTACTGTAGGGCCTAGACTAAAATTTAAGGTAAAAGCAGAGGCAGAAAGAACTTGTTCGGGGTTAGCAGTTCGGGTTTTCAAGTATCTGTAATGTTTACTCGAGAATGATTGTTACAAGAGCGCGTGCCTTACATGCGTGCTGCATCGCGCCTCCGCGTCGTAACTCAAGACGTTTTCACATCAGGTTCTAGACTTGTTACGCCGCGGGCTAATCATTCAAATCACCGGTAGGAATCCCCTACAGGGATCCCCTCACACACCCCCCTGAACCGCGCCGCGTGTTGTTGCGCGCGTCGCGTTCACTCTCTCTCTGTCTTGCCGAGCGCAGTGCAGTGATCCCTTCGGTAGATGCTGGAGTGGACCATGATCGAGTTTGAACGTCGTGTCGACATTCTTTCCGTTCCTTTTCTCCACTCTTTTGAATGGCTCATGGTTCAAAGCATGGACACTCATGCTTTGCTCCCTAGTCTTCTTAGAGGCCTCCTAGGCCTTCCTCTTTTCCTTACCTCTGCCTTTTACTTTCATTCTAGTAACAAACCTTTTTACCTTAAGCACTTTCTTCACCTTAAGGTCTTCTACCTACAACATGATGGCTTGCACGATGTGACGACGTTTGGGACAGTAGGCGTCGTGCGGCGTCCAGTAGCCACGACGCCACTGACGGAGAGAACAAGTAAGGTAGAAGTGTATTCGGTTACATGGGGAAGGGAAGGTCGGGGACCCTGGGGAAGGGGACCCGAGGAAGTCGGGACGACCGGGGAAGGTCGACCGAGACCAAGGCGTCGAAGGCTGGGAAGCCTAAGAACCGTTCACGTGATGTCCAGCCAGGATATCACGTGATCCCGTCTCCATAACGTTATCACCATATATTATTCCAAAGACAATGTATGAAACCCCATTGTCCACAAGGGCCAGTTAGGGGTTTGCACCACACACCACCCCAATGGGCGTGAGTACATTGTTAAGAAAACCGAAAATGTAGTTAAGAGTCTGCTGAAAAGAAAAACCTGTAAGGGAGCATGATCCAATGCAGGTGAAAAGAAAAGCAGCTCTGTACCTCGACCGATGGGTCCCGAGAGGTAAATATACATCCAACCAATGAATGTATGAAGTAAACCGTAAACCGTGAAAACCGTAAACTGTTGGCTCCCAGCGTGTTTGATGAATTGATTCCACGTCGATGGGTATCTTTCGATGAGGCCAGTGCTGAATACAGTTTTTATTCCATGGCTGTCAGTTCGTATTTTTGCAATTGATGAGATGTCGGTATCCATTTGATAAGTTCCAATCTTGATGATTCATCGACGTCCTGAAACTTGACCGCGCTTTTCTGTAGCTGGCCTTGCATCGATGTTTTCCGCTGAGAATGTTCCGCATTCGTCTTTGCTTGTTTAATCTGAGTGAAGAATGGGCAGTCTTTTGCGTAGTGTCCTTCTTCCCCGCAGATAAAGGGGACCCGAGGAAGTCGGGACGACCGGGGAAGGTCGACCGAGACCAAGGCGTCGAAGGCTGGGAAGCCTAAGAACCGTTCACGTGATGTCCAGCCAGGATATCACGTGATCCCGTCTCCATAACGTTATCACCATATATTATTCCAAAGACAATGTATGAAACCCCATTGTCCACAAGGGCCAGTTAGGGGTTTGCACCACACACGAGCGCCTGCGAGTCTAGGTAGACTGGCGTGGGCCCAGGCTGCGGGTGGCGAATCTCGCTGAGGAAGTTTCGCGTGCACTCGATTCGCTTGATGTGCTTCACATCAGGTTCTAGACTTGTTACGCCGCGGGCTAATCATTCAAATCACCGGTAGGAATCCCCTACAGGGATCCCCTCACAGTATCCCCTACAAGTAGCAGTTCGGGTTTTCAAGTACAAGTACTTTTAGCAATTCGGGTTTTCCTTTTCGGGTTTTGTTTCGGGTTTTTGTTCTTTTGTTTCGGGTTCCCCCAGAGTTCCCCCTGCAGGCCCTTGCCACTTGCAACTTGCAAGGCTTCTTCTGATCAGGTCTTCTTCTTGCTCGGAATCATGGCCTCCTCCATGCATGGAGGTGCGGGTGTTCACGGGAGCTTGTTACATTCAGGCTCAGGCGCTGGTGAGGCCACCACAGGTTCCTCGTCAGGTTCCTCGTCACGCACGTCGCGCTCAGGGGGTCACGCCTTCTCCTCGCAGCACGCACTCCTGCTCCTTGCGTGCGCATTCACCGCGTACTCCATACTCCACGGAACCGCGCGCGTCGAGGAGTCGGGCAGACACCTGCACACAAGAGGAGACCTAGGAGCCCTCAGGCAGGTGTTTCAGAGGTTTCGAAGGCACCCCGTCACGTCCACGACCACGCGCGTGCCGGCGACGGCCGCCGCGCTCGCAAGAAGGGCAAACGCGCGAAGCTCGGCGGCAGCAAGACGGGGTGGCGGGACGGGGGGCACAGGGGCTTCGCGAGCACACCGGTCGGCGGCGGTGACGACGACTTCCGCACAGATGCCGATCGCGGACGGGCTCGTCAACAGACTTCAGGCACTGAACGACGAACAGGCCGCAGGCGTCCAGCAGCCGACGACGCCAACGGTGCACGATAGGACTGAGCGACGTAGGCACCGCCACGCCGCCGTCGACAGCACCGTCGAAGGTGTCGGCCACTCGCAGGGCGCGAGCAACGACGTGCCAGACGCTGTCGCTGGTGCCAACCCACAGCAGACGGAGAACGCCAACACAGCCACTTTGAACGCCGAGGGTTCGCACCACGCAAACGCGAGAAGTCAGCAGGATTCTCAGGCTGCCCTCGAGCACGCCACCTTGCGCCGTTCTCGTGGCGACTACGAAAAGCTCGGTTCGCCGCTGGGACAGGAGGATGGCCGTAAGGCGGAGGACGACGGATCGTGCGACCTTGTCTGCCGTCCGCACGGGTTCTGCCGCAATGGCCAGTGCATCTGCGTGCTCGCGTACGAGGGTCCAGATTGCAGAACGCCGCGCGAACTACCTAGCAACTTGCACAGCGCGTTCGAGGGCAACTTCTTGCTCAACGCCGAGCACGTTCGCAAGGTGGGCGGGATAGGCATAACGACGAATCCAAAGGCTGGCGAGTACAAGCATGGGCGAACACACACGCTCTTTGCCCCGCTTTCCGCAGACAATCCGGTGTACGATCGAAAGTTCAACAAATCTGGCGCCGTGGGCCTGGGCGAAAGGCTTATGATCACGCCAGGTTTGCTCAAACTGCTGCCGGACACAGATCCCCTCGGCGGTGTGGTGTACGAAAGCTGCGCCGTAGTGGGAAGCTCGGGGATTAGCTTGATGTACGAGGATGGTCCACGCATCGACTCGGCGAGCGCGGTGATCCGCTTCAACAGCGCGCCTACGAAAGCAACGTTGCGAAGTGGCTTGAATCCGGATGGCCAGCCTGATTTCCCGAAGCACGTGGGGGCTCGCACTACGTTCCGCTTCATCAACACGCAGCACATCATGTTCTTCGAGGAGAACGAGATGCGCATCCAGCAGATGCAGAGCAAGAATGGCTTGCTGAGGTATCTGCAGCACCGCGCGCGGCACACGGAGAGCAGTATCGTGGCTTTTGACACCGACTTCACGTCGTACGTGTCGTCCAATATTCCCACGCTGCCAACAGGCGGCTACTTTGCCGTGTGGTTTGGCATGCAGATGTGCGCGTCGCTCCATCTGTACGGATTCAACTGGAGGCCAGGGCACGCCATCCCGCACCATTACTTCAACTCGGAAGTGCCGCTTGGAGGCGCTGCCAAAATTCACGACTATGCTGCGGAGTCGACAAATATTCGTGTGCTGGCCAAGGAAGGCTATGTGCACTTTGCGCAGCCGTGCGTCGTTGGATGCGAGGCAGAGAGCGGCATCAAGTGCGCTGACTGTGGCGCAGGCAGCGCGTGCGTGTGTGGGTCGAATGTACCCACCCCTGCGGCTCTTCCAGGCTTCTGCCACATGCGCAAGAATTACACGTGCATGTACAAATGCCCACGCCAGTATGAGAAGCAGTGCATCGGCGGGCCGTCTGGCAGCCGGTGCCCGAAGGACTTCGACCCGGAATTGCTTGGTCTTCGTTGTGCCATCGATTCTGATGTTCCCAAGCACATGTTTGATGGCGGGTCGAGCACACCAAGGTGGATGAAGCGAGGTTTCAGTGGACACGGCGTGGAGGCGACCGATCTCAGCGAGCAAGTCGTAAAGGTGGGAGCCGAACGTCCGGAGGTGCACACGCTCATGGATGCGGTTGGCGACGTTCCCAAGAAGTTGCTCCGTCGCGGCGGCGACGTGAGCAGCGGTGTGGAAGACGCAAGAATGCGTGCTCGGCGGAGAAGTAAAGCGGAGGCTGCTGCCGCCGCCGCCGCATGATTTTCACCTGAGATCCCTCATTCAGTAATGAAGTATACTTTACTCTGTCCAGCGGTTGTCCATTCACACCATTCACGTTTCACCATTCAGCCCATTCACCGGTGCCATGCACTGCCGCGTTTTTGGACATTGCGCAGGTGATTTCGAAGGTTGTATCACTCTATCAGGGCGCTTTCGTTGGCGTAGTGAGGTCTCCGGTTGCGACTTGTTTTCGTTGATGTCGTTGCCATCGCCACCAACCGTGCATCAACACGATGGCTCAAGGGTCACACTTACTACTCTACCTGCAGCTAGAGCAGTATCTAAAGGAGTCCAACGTGTGGGAAAAGGGGCTGTCTTGGAGTTGAGACTGCTATCATGTATTTACAAACATTGTACACACAAACAAAGTCTGAATGTGTGAACACAAGGTAAAAAAGCTTCAAAGATCTAACACATTCGTTACTCACGCCAACACGGTGGACGGCGCGCGTACATGGTGGAGATTTTTTAAGCCTCCTTTTCCAAAACGATGCGTTCGTCGCGTTGGTGTAAGCACGAGTTTGCCTTCCATAACAACGCTTCCAACGCCCTTGCCGTACGGCCCAGCAACGGAGGCACGCATGCGCTCCAAATTACCCTGCAGCTCGCCCTCGGGTCCACCGCCGTGCTTCGTCAGCGCGGCGCGCGCGGGAATCGCGGCGCGTCGTGCGGCCGCGGCTCTGTAGCACGACGCGTCATACTCTTGAGTCGGCCCGTCGTATCGGTACACCGGCTGCAGCGGGTTGCTCGGCGCCTGCACGTGTCGCCGGCTTCGCGAGAAGTGACCGCTGTCGCCGTACGCCCAGAGCCCAAGTCGGCCGACATCCACATCGCTGCGTGTATCCCTCTCAAGCGCGCGCACGCCACGCGCGTGCGGAACGTCTTTCGTTTGAGGGTTCAGGTGATCCACGTACACCGCACGCGTTCCGCTAATATCGTCGAGGCGCAGCGGGTCGCGAGGTGCGCGGTAAGCAGCCGGGTCACCACCAGCGGACGAGCCGCGCAACGCGGGAAGCGAGTACGCCGGCTGCAGCGGGTTGACCATGCGACCGGAGAGCGGAAGAATGCGCGATACCGTTCCGGCCATGGCGCCGTCAATGTCGCGCGTGCTCGTCTGCCCGAAAGGGTAGTCTGGTTTGTGATACTGGCGGTAGATGGGCACCTCGCGAAACTCACCTGTCTTCATACCGTGCGTGTGCGTGCTCCTCCACTCCGTCACTCGTCGTGGCGCATACCCAGCGGTTGAGAGCGGCGTATCGTTGATGGACTCGCGCGCGCTGGGCCGGCCAGCCGCTGGCAGCGAAGCAGGGTCGACGGGCATTCGAGGTGGCGGGCCAACGTTGATGTTGATGTTGGTGTTGTTGGGAGCGGCCGGACCCGAACGGCGCGGAGTTGAGGCTTCGGCCGTGCTCAAGGTGGCAACGCTTTCGTTGGGTTCTCAGCGGGCAGCGGCACTACTGCACTGTGAATGTAGGCTTACCGGCTGTTCCGAAACATGAGACAGTCAGATGCCCCCCAGCGATGCGATGCCAGAGACAAAACATCCGCACAGTAGCACACCACCCGGAAGCTCCATCCGGGTCGTCGAACACCGGAACTGCCGTGTGCCAGTTGTGTGCGAACACACCTCTACGAATAGGGCGTCGGGAACGGCCTCCACCGCGCTGCGATGCGCACCTCACCTTCTTGGAACAAACGGAGGAGCCGTCGTTGAACGGAAGGAGACAGTGGAGTGCCTTTTACGACAGGTGACGTTGGTCTTGACGTTGGTGTCTCGAACGGCCGCAGGGACCTCATACCTCTAATAAAACTAACCTGTGTGTGCGCCTTAGCCTGACCTTATGTAACCTCACAGCTCTGTGCGCGTGCCACTTGCCGAGTTCTCGTGGTTTCGACACGATTCGGCGGATTGGAAAAATTCCAAGAAATTCGAACCAAAACTTGAAACCGTTAAATGGTGCGTGCCCCGAGGCAACTAGACGAACCTACAGGTCGAGATGCTTCTGTGGCTGTGAAAAACACAGTCCGTGAAGTAGGTGACGTCGATGTCAACTCGATGTCAAAAAAGGTGACGTCGATGCGTTGTTGTTACCTCTCCATTCCTTCACCTTACAGTACAGTACTGTACATAGAGCAGGCAAGGTTAAACCAGCAACGGTAGTACTACAGTACAGTACTATTGGAATGGTTAATGGTCGCGCGCGAGTCTCCCTCTTCGGCGAGTCCGGTAATGTAGTACTAAGTTAGCTGTGGACTTCAAGGGCTTCAGGGCTTCCTCGTGAAGGCGAGGAACCAAGTCCAAGGCGATGATCCCACACTCAACCAGTACATACAGGTTCTCTCTGAAGGCAGTCAGGTCGTGGTGCTCTGAAGGCTCGCTCGCTCGCTCGCTCGCTCGCCTCGTGTTGGCATTGGCACAGTCACGTGTTTTGTTGTGCTGGGACCCACTGGTTTCGCGTTTCGCGTTTCGCGTAGCAGCGTTGTTTGTTTGTTTGTTTGTTGCCTCCCAAGATCGTCGCCTCGACTCGTTTCGCACTGAACCCTGGGAGTTCAGTTGAGCTCCCAGTGTTGTGTTCCCCACCCTGTTACCCGGCAAAGCTTGTTGTGGCCGCGGGCTCCCACAGGGCTCCCACAGGGCTCCCACAGGGCTCCCGTGCCCTTCCCAGCAAAGCCACCCACACTGTACTGTGCACGGGTTGCACAGTGTTCCCAGCAACGCAGCAACACTGTGCACTTCCCAGCGACCGACGCTCGCCGACCCGACGCTCCCCTTGGGCCTTGCTTGGGGTCCTGGTGCACCGCTGCACCGCAGAAGGAAGCCTTGGCCGGCTTTGCTTTTGTTCGTTCGAAGCCAAGCCTTCCTCAAGGCGCGGGCAGGGCAGCAAACCGCACCTCGCACCTCCCTCCTTCGCCCGCAGCAAACTTCACGAGGCCGTAGTGGTGTGGTGCCGCTCGCCATTGCGAGTCTTAAGGAGGACTTACTCTACTACGACTAACAGCTGGTGCTTGTGTAAGCAGCACTCATGAGGCGCGCGCTATCGCAGCGATGCTCCTGGTGGGCCACGCTGCTGGCGGTGCTCCTATTCTCCGCGGGAGCCGCGAACGGTACGTTGCTTTGCTTTGCTTTGCTTTGCTTTGCTTTGCTTTGCTTTGCTTTGCTCAGTTTTGGGAACGGGCTTTAAGGGATGGAGGGTTTTCGTATGCGAGACGTCCATGGTGGCCCACGTGCGGGAGGGTGCACGCAGAAGTTGGTGCGCGATCAACTGCAACACGGCGAGAGAAAGGACGGGGGGGCTGTGAGAGGGCTGGAGGAAAACCTGATGCGCGGTCAGCCTGTTTTCGCGACAACAACTTGATCGGTCGCACGAATAGCATAGCAAGAGCACTCACTCCATGACAACACGTGACACACACCACTCTAAACGAAACGAAACTATCGCAGCGGTGGACTTCACGTTTGGTCCAGCCGTGGGTTCGAGCAGCGGTGGCACGCAGGTCGTCGTTAAGCTCGATGACGCGCTTGCAGAGGGCGCGGTGGTGTACTGTAAGTTCGGGGAGGTTCCGGTGGCGGCCGGTAGCCTGTTCCTGGACGGCAACCACCCGTCCATCACGTGCGGTGCACCGCCGGGACCTTCCGGTACAAGCGTGCCGCTAGGAGTCAGCGTAGACGGGGGCAAGTCGTACACATACGGCTCCTCGTTCTTCTTCTCAGATCCCGTTTACATGGCGAGCGTCATGCCAAGCGGTGGCTCCATGCAGGGAGGCACGAACGTCACTGTGACGCTCGCGCGCGACCCGTTCATGGGCGAGTCCGTGGGTAGCGGTGTTGTGGTGCCGGCGACGTGTAAGTTCGACGACGAGGTGGTGATGGCGACTTACGTCGCACCTACCACGGTGTTCTGCACGGCGCCGCCAAGTGACGTTGGTTCGGTTGACCTCACGGTTAGCGTTAACGGCCAGGACTACTCTGAGATTGCTGCGAAGTTCACGTACCTGTTCACTTCCACCGTGGTGGGAGAGTACGACGCGAACAGCCCAGCGTACACGCAGTGGTTCCAGACGGTGCCAGTAGGCTTCTACCAGTTCTACGGCTTCTACAACGACTTCTACTCCGTTGCTGAGCTCCCGCCGGAGCCGTTCTACGAGATCCCGGTGGCGCAGGCGTTCTACTTCTACGAGCCGTTCTATCAGCTCGACGACATCGCCGCCGGGCCGATCGCAGAGCTGTGTCTGTCCGCGTACACGCCAGCGGTTGGTCCGTCGAGCGGAGGTACCAAGGTGACGTTCAAGCTAGCCGGTACCGTGCCCGAGGATCACCAGTGGTTCTACTGCATGTTCGACAAGGAGGTGGTCCACGCTGATGCGTTCTTCTTCACGCAGGACACCAACTCGCCCGCGTTCGTTTGCAAGGCACCGCCTCGCGGAGTGAAGGACAAGGTGACAGTGAAGTACTCGCTGAATGGAAAGGACTGGACGGACAGTGGCGCGACCTTCACGTACCACGACCCGATCTCGTTCGCGTCGATCGTGCCGTCGACGACCAAGTCGCTGAGCGAGGCAGTCAAGCTGACGTTCAGCTACAACCCGTTCTCGAGCGGGGGAGATGCTGCGGTGATCAACAAGAGCGCTAAGTGCAAGTTTGATGACGTTGAGGTTGCTGCCGAGTTCATCGCGCCGGATACCCTGAAGCCGTATGCGCGCGTTCTCTGCGTTGCGATGGCCCAGGACTTTGGCAAGTCCAAGGCGCGTCTCTCGTTTGACGGCCAGATTTTCTCGGAGGACAGCGTCGATTTCGAGTTCTTGTACGAGAAGGACGCCGTCTCGAAGCCGGCTGCCGAGGCTGTGACTGAGACGATGACCGTTCCCGACGGATTCTACGGATTCTACACGTGGTACGATACCTTCTACTTCTACGACTTTGCGTTCTACGACTACGTGCCAGAGATGGCCGCGGTGGTTCCCGCAATTCCCGAGGTGGGAGCGGAGTTCGTGTACCTCGACTTCCTTCCGAAGTACTGTGTGGCGTTTGAGCTCGGACTTGCTGCAGACGCTACGCTGGCGGGCCTTTCCATTCAGCATCCGACAGGATCGCGAGGAAAGAAGGACATGGTTCCCGCCTTCTCTCCAGACACGCAAGTATACTTCGCGGAGTCGTATTCCATCAACGACGAGCTACTCGTGACAGCGGTTCCGAATCACCCTGGTGCTACGGTGAAGATCGCCGGTCGCACGGGCAATAGCAGCGTTGTGTCGCTCGAGGTTGGCGAGAATCGTGTGCGCGTCGAGGTGACTGCGCCAAACACGGTCACTCGCAAGGTGTATACGATCGTCGTGCTCGTCGTCGCGGACACGCGTCTGCTAAACATCATCCCGTCGGCTGGCGTGCTCTCGCCGATCTTCGACCCTCATGACTTCGTGTACGACCTTGCCGTGACGATCAAGACGGAAGATTTCCAGTTCACGCCCATCTGCTCGGACAAGGATGCGACGATTACGGTCGGCGGTTACCTCACCGAGTGCGACAAGCCCTCGCCGGTGATCAAGTTGCTTGCGGAGGAGAACGTTGTCGACATCGTCGTGACCTCCCC
This sequence comes from Pycnococcus provasolii, assembly GCA_938743325.2. Classification (NCBI taxonomy): domain Eukaryota; kingdom Viridiplantae; phylum Chlorophyta; class Pseudoscourfieldiophyceae; order Pseudoscourfieldiales; family Pycnococcaceae; genus Pycnococcus; species Pycnococcus provasolii. Next base: position 413,820 of record OW568870.1, on the reverse strand, counting down.
CCACGGACCGAGCGCGATATACACGATTAACGTCTATCGTGCCATTGTCGGATCCTCGGACGGGTTGCTCAACGGCTTGAAACTGGTTCCTGATACGGCTTTCAATGGCGGCGGCGACATTAGCCCTGCGTTCGTGCCGACCACGCTGGCGTACACGATTCCGCTCGGCATGGCATATGGCAACGTGGATCTCAAAGTGATCACGCCTGGCGCTTCTTGCCCACACACGCAGTTTGACCCCCAGACGTCCCCGCTTAGAACCCCCGCGGTGTCCCCTATTTCGAAAGGGCTGACATATACCATCTGCCTGGAAGCGTCGGCGGAGAAATCGGTGACGGGAGTATCGCTCCAGAACGCTCTCAACGTGGGAAGCAACGTGTTCACGGTCACGGTTACATCAGAGAACCAGAAGACGGTGTCGGCGTACACCTTCGACGTTCAAATTGCGCAGTACCAGCCCCTCGGTGGCGCATTCTCCGCGACCAACTCGGGATCTGCGTTTACGACGCACTATATTTCGGACGCGAATTTTGCCATTGCCGGAGCCGGCTTCGTCTACGGCGGCCTGAGCGCGCAGACCGTGACTGTGCCAGCTGCTACGGACAACGTCTATGTGCGTTTTGCAATCCCGGCTGGAGCTGGCACCGCGACACTCTCCACGTCCTCGGGTGCGGCGGCAGTGGCGTACACCAGCGGTGCCATCATTCAGACGCCATTCTTGAACTTTGAGCCGAGTGTCAATACGGTGACTCTGACTTTTGGCACGACATCGTTCGTTTACACGGTGAAGCGCGTGAGATCGACGCGCCTTGGGTCAGTGACTCTGCAGGCTGTTATGGCCGATCGTCCCATCAGCTATCCGGTCATGCCGATCACGTTCTCCATGAACACGCTGTCGTACAGCCTGACCTCGCAGAGCGGCGACATCATGGGCGTCATTGTCGAGTACCGGCGTGAGGACAACACTGCTTCGGTGGCCATGACGACGGAGGGAGGATCAACTCCTGCCAGCTGTGTTTATGTCGCGCCTAAGTCCCCAACGTCCTGGACGGGACGACGCCGCGAGCTTAAAGCTCAGCTTATTGCGACGCTCGACCAAGCGATGAACATAACGATGACGGACGTCCAGGGAACGACGGAGAATCGGTTCTTCTGTCCCACAGGAGCTACGCCGCCAGGCACGACGACGATCAAAGCCAAGGTGACGGACACGTCTGGTGCGTCGCAGACGTACAGCTTTGCATACACGACCGTCATGTCGAACCAGGCTGAGCTCTCCTCGCTGACAATCACGGGTGGTCCGAAAGCAGTTCCAACGCACAGCAACTACAATCCCACGAGGCCATTTGACTTCAACAGCCGCACCGCGTATCTTGCTGCAAAGAAGAAGGCGGTGATGCAGACGACGACGACGTACTACCAAACCGTTGGAGTGCCCAGCAACTACATCGCGCCGGGTGTTCCGTGGGAGAGCTTCGACGGGCCCACCATCTACGTTGAGAAGGAAAATTTTGACGTGAAGCTGAGTCCAGAGCCGCTCGGATATGGTACCAAGGTCTCGATTCGCGCTTCGATGCCGATCACGTCCTCGCTTGTCAAGCCAGCCTTCGCGTGGTCGAACTGGACGGGATACTACGACTACGGTGCCCTGAGCTGGGGTGGCGTTGGCGATTACACGGACATGATCAAAGATCCGCTGAACCGAATCATTAATGTGGTTCCGGCGGTGTCGACCAACACGCCCGCTTACACGCTCCCGCTGGCACCTGCTTACACGTACTTCTACGTGAACACGACCTCGCAGGCGGGTATAAGCCAGGGCAGGTACATTGTCAAGGTTGTACGCAACAAGGGTCGCTTCGCGGAGCTGAACCAGCTCATTGCCACGACATCATCTGCAAAGGTTGCCGCACCCGTCTCGAAGCCGGCGCCGCCGCCGCCGGCGACTGGTACCGGGCGCCGCCACCTTCTGGCAGCGCAGCCGACGAACAACCTGCTTGCAAGCTACGGCGCGACGGGTACCAACGCGGTGCCGCTCGGTGCGCAGGGAAATTGGAAGGCCAGCGTTCCGAAGGTTCCGACTTACATGTACATGACGGCACCTGTGAACGACGAGTCTATCACGTTCACGCTTCGTGCATACGATCCTGACTCGACGATTATCGTGAAGAAGCAGATCAAACGTTGGATTGACGCCCCTCCGCCTGGTGGTTATGGTACTGGAGGAAATGCGCTGTGGAAGAAGCACCCTCCGCCGCCACTCACGGCACCCACGACGGGTCGTCGTCGCGTTCTCCTGAATACCACGTCTACGACGACAAAAGCGACTACGACCACCACATTGATCAACGTGGCTAGAGTCATTGCAATATACAATATCAGCGCTTTCTCCGTGCAAAGCTGGTGTGGAATAGGCAATGCTGCTCCTTGCCAAAGTAGCGAAAGTAGCGTGAAATTCGGAAGGAGCGTAGCGTACGCTTTGAAACTGAACGAAACGACCGCTGGCGTGATGAACATCACGAAGGTTGGAGGTCCTTCGCAGACCGACCAGGAGCCTGGCATCTTGGTGACTGTTGGCGCAATTGCGCCCGTTATGACCCAGATTTCCAGTCTTAAAGCAGCGATGGTCGCTTCAGGAATTACGACCGAAATTGCGAATCGTGCTAGTGCTCTTAAAATGCCACTGAATCCATCGTCCATCACTGTTGCTAGTGACCAGGATCTATTCGTGAACGGAACACAAACCGAAGCGAGGGTGCACTATCCGCCGCCGCCACCTCCACCGAATCCACCGCCGCCAAACCCACCGCCGCTGCCTTCGCCTCCTCCACCGAATCCACCGCCACCGCAGCCGTACGAGGTCCCGCGATTCTTCAAAATTAATTCGACGAACACAACGATCACGATGCCGCTCGAGCGACGCGACACCATCTTTGACATCACTGTGTACGCCGAAAATTACGACTTCGCGACGTTCACCGGAAACTCTACGACGTACACCATTCACGTTGAGAAGGATCTCACCCTGAACCGCATGCAGGACATTCAGCTTTCTACCGGCCGAGTCTTTGCGGAGAGCACCATGGGCTGGCAACAGCTTCGCACGTGCGACGCCGCATTCACGAACCTGGTGACAGGGTGCTTCGTGGCCAACGAAATCGCTTCAATGTACAACTCAACCCTCAAGACGTACGTCGGCAACCTCACCAGCAGTGGCGCGGAGAAGTGCTGCAGCCTGCTCAAGGTGATGGAGGACAATGATTGCAAGTGCTCCGACCAGTTCGACGAGTTCCTGAAAGAACGTGGCACGTGTGGCGGCATGGTGGGCGGAAGTTGCGGCAATTTGACGAAACAAACAGTTGGTAACGTCACCTCCGCCATCAACGACGTGACGCAGCACTCGACTTGCGCGAACGGAGCTGTGTCGACGTGTCCCGCGGTTGACAATCTCGGATGCTCGATGAACTCCACCAGCTGCAACCTCATTGCGCACGTGCCGTTTACTACAACGAACCTCGACATCATGCCGTATGCCGACCGCAACGTTACGTTCCAGGTCGTGCGCGACGTTTCACCGACGTATCCACGTCTCGGGGCTTCTCTCTGCTCCACGCGTAACGCGGGACCATTCTTCGACAAGGCTCTTGTGAAGTCCACCAGCCAGATCCACTGCTACCACGCGGGAAGCCTGGCAATGGGCGATAACAAGTACCGCATCATGGTGGAGAATGCCGGGGCGACGATGACGTACTACCTCACGGTGAAGAAACTGACTCTTGCTGAGATGTCGCCGTACTTCGCTCCCGCCTCGGTGATGAATCCGCCCTACATTGCCAACGCCACCGGCACGGGCAGTCTGACGAAGCATCCGATGGGTGACGCTGGGTACGAATTCGACGCAGGCGAAATCACGATTGACCAGTTCGGCTGGACGCTTCGCTTCGGCAACGATCACCGATACAACTGCACCACAGGTGCTGTGACGCCTTGCAATAACCCGCCGTGCTGCGTTCTGAAGGAGATTGGAAACGCTTTTGGACAGGACACCATTGCGCCGTACTTCCAGGCTGGACCAGTGTACAAGTACGCACGGGCGCAGGTGCGCGATGACACGTACTTGTACAGCACGAACACGACGATTGGCAAGGACCTGCTCTTGGAAGCGAATATATTGTACTCGCCTCCTCCTCCCCCTCCTACTACTACAACTACTACAACTACCGCTGCCACCGCCGGCAGACGTCATCTTCTTAACGCGACGCTTCCTTCGCCGCCGCCGCCTCCGAAGCACGGACTTCAGGGAATTGAAGGGTACTACACATTTGCCATCAAGTACGAGCACATTCCGAAAGCAGACCCGGCGCCGAACGCGCTCTCGCAGAAGGTTCCCCGCGCGCGCGTCAGCACGGAGGGTGCCATCATCCGTGCCGGACAGTACTACATGTCCGCGAAACTTCTTGACGTGTACAACTCCACGCTGACTGCTGAGATTGGCGATACATTCTCGCCATATTTCGACCACCATTACGCTCGCTTCGCCGTACGCCCTACGATGATGTACTTCTGGAATTCATCCATGGTGACGAAGGACGTGTACGCCGGTAAGCCGTCGGCATTGATGATGCTCTCGGACAAATATGGCAACAACTTCACAGGGTGGAGCTTGGACGACTACAAGTACACGTTCCCCACGTCGAAGATCGCCAAGTCAGTGTGCAGCCTGCTTACGGTGGATTCGGCTTCCTCGGCGACGACGACGGTGGCGACAACGCCACCGGCGATGACGATTGCGCCTGTGGTCATCCCTACCACGACGACGGCGAACACGACAAACGCGACGACGGCGGCGGCGAACACGACAAACGCGACTGGTACGGGTCGCCGCCACCTTCTGGAGCGCAAAGCTAACATCACGGAAGCGGAAATGCCACAGGCGTTGGCTACGTGCTCGGCTATCATTCAGCAGTCCGAACCCGTGGATCCGAAATCAACTGGATTAACCGTCAAGTGCACGAGTGACTTGCCTGACTATGGCTGGCCCGTGGCTGGCCCATTGCGCAAGAACAACCCGCCGGTTTGCACGGACGAGGCATTCTGCAATAAATTCAATAAATTCGTTATGGACAACAAATGCCTGTGCATTCCTGACATGGCGAAACAGCTTGCTTTCCATCTCGCGGAGAAGAGCGAGTACTTGCCCGTGCAGTGGACGGAGAAGTTCCACGTGGTTTGGGATCTATGCAGGGAGATGCGGGGGGAGAGCGCGAGCACGTTCCAGGTACCGTGCATGGAAGAGTACGACAAGTGCCCCGCGACGGCGCTGAACCCGACGGTGGAGAAGAACTATAAGATGGGCGGATACGAAGTGTCCTTCGAAAGTACCGTGCCGGGCACATACACGCTCAACGTAGGAACGACGTACTGGAACAACCTCACCGCAGTTGCTGGCTCGCCAGTCGCGGTGCGCGTGCAGCCTGCTCCCTTGTCGAAGAAGTCCACCGTGACAACCCCGCAGGTGTTCAACGCGGATGGCAACATCACCATATCCGTTGGTGCCATTGACAACTACAAAAATGTTATCTACGAAGGCGGCGAGGCGGATCGGGTCATGGTGCAGGTCACCTACTCGGCTAAGATTCCGTCGTCTGGCGGAGGCGTGCAGGGCGGTGCGCTCAACACCTATTTCGTCGAGGACATCTACAACGGTTACTACGACATCGAGATCAAGGCGAAGTACTCGGGAAATTACACGGTAACGCTCATGGCGTCGGCGGTCACGTGGAACGGCATCGACCCCGTGAAGCCTTCGATTTCCATGGTCAGCGGTTACATCGGCGCGCCGATCACTGTCTCGGTCGTCGCCGGCGCTATGCACTCGAACACCCAGTGGAATGAGACGGACACCGGTGTCATGATCGTGCAGTCTCGCATCGTCTACAGGATTCAGGCGATAGACCAATATGGCAACAAGAAGTTGGCTGGTGGCGAGACCGACCGCCTGGCGATGAGCATGATGTCGAATGCATCTGTCTATCTTAAGGGAAGCGAGACGTATTACAGCGTTGAGGACAGCCTCTTGGGACTTAAGCCTTACAACGTGACATTCTACGACTACGACGCCGCGGAAGGTGGGTCGGGAGAGCCCGGCGTCTACATCGCATCGTTCATTGCACCTGAGTTGATGATGGATTACACGCTCGCCATCTTCGTTAGTGGTGTTCAGGCGGATGCCATTACTCGATCAGCAACGAAAGGTGCCGCAGTATTCGACAAGACCGTGGTGACCCTCGAGAAAACGGTCTGGGACGCTGGAACGTCGCGCGTGTTGATCAAGGCGTTTGACGTCGACAACCGTCCCGCACCTGGTGCCGAGAACAACCTCTACTGTAAGGCTGGGGTGCAGGGAACTGAGGAGAGCACGTATGTGCTCTACAACGCCACGGCAAACCCGCTCCGAGATGGCGCGGGCGTCTACTACGTGAACTTCGACAAGGCGATTTTCGTTGGAAAGTACAGCTTCCAGTGCTACTTCTATGATCCGGATCTGGGCAACTTGAAGATTCCTGACACGCGGGGTGGGTTGGGCAACTTCACTCTCGTCGCTGGCCCGCTTGGCAAAAGGTCGAAGATCGACGAGCTGCAGGCTGAGTACCAGCTCGGCAAGGATGTGTACTTCACGGTCCAGGCGGCTGACAAGTATGGAAATGGCATCACTGATTTAACTGGCAGCGACCTTACGAACTCCTTTAGCGTGTTCCTCAGATTGGCAGAATGTGGGAAAGACGTTCCAGCTGATTCTTGTCCTAAAAAATTTTCTAATACGTACATCTTCTGCGCGTCCGCCGTGGCAAACGTTTGCCCCGAGGGCACGAATTTCATCCAGTCGTCCTTCAAGGATATCGGACAGGGAAAGATGTCGGTTACGATCCCGGCTCGTAATAACACCAAGAATGTGCTCTTGGATGTTACTGCCAAGTATCAGCTTTTCGTGCAGGTGGTCGTCCCCAATGAGGGTCTCACGGACATTGAAGGGTCGCCCGTCGGCTTCCAGACGATTCCTGGTCTCATCAAGGCGTACTACTACAAGGTTGTTGACCAGATCGTCGAGAACGGCTTCACGAATGCCAACAACGGAACGGGCGAGAACGGCATCAATCAGTTCCGCGTTATCGTTGACACAAAATACGCACTTGCGCACAGGACTGACGAGTTCAAACCCGACGTGGATGTTCTTGACTTTGACATCGTGTGGACGAACACCCTTACGAAAGTTTCGCGCAAGCTCTCGTGCATGGACAGTGCAGATGGAACGAAGCGTGCCACGCCAGAGTGCATCGTTCAGTTCAACGAGCGCATCTCGGGACCTTACACGCTGGAAGTGACTTACGAGAGTTCCAAGGTGGGCTGCGGATTCGCAAAAGTCGCAAGCCCGTGCGCTAACCCGTTCGACATCACGGTGAGGCCGGGCCCTGCCATCGCGGCAGTGTCGGCGCTCTACGGACCGAGCGCGGTGACAATTGGCGCGGACCAAACCACGCCATACCTCATTCGACTTGTCGACAGGTTCAACAACACGGCGGAGTCGAACGACCTTCACGTGCAGTACGAGGAGACGACGACCGACGCTAAGCGAAAGACCGACCCGAAGAAGCTCGGCTTGACGGACGATTATGTCATAACGAATGGCGTGGGATACCTGGGCTGGTACCTCTCGATGGAACAGCTGACGGTTGTTGGCAAGTACAGCGTCGAGGCTATCTTGAGTACGGACGTGCTCAGGGCGACGGAGGACATGGGACTCACTTTCCGGTCGGGCGCGGGCAACTCGACGACGGTCACGATCGTCGCCGGACCTCCCGCTCCCGAGTCCTTCTCGTTCTCCGGCTCTGGCATCCTCCTCTCCACGGTGAAGGCGGACAAGAAGGTGTCGGTTGAGGTGATCGTGCAGGATTTGTACCAAAACCGCATCATTAACACGAGTGCGCTCAAGAGAATCAAGGTGGAGGCGCTGATCAATCCCATCGATGCGCCAGGAGCGAAGAAGGAGGATCCTTACGAGCTGAAGCCCAAGAAGTCAGGTTCCGCGGTGCTTGTGGTGGAGTACCAGGTGACAAAGGCTGGCAAGTACGAGCTTCGACTCAACGCGATCGTGACGGCGACGGCGACGGCGCGTCGCGCGTCTGTGACGACCACGATGTTGATCCAGGAGTTCGTCGTCGAGGCTGGTGATCTCGATCCCTCGAAGACGAAGTTCATCTCCGCAAACAACACCGAGGCTGGCATCACCGGAAGTTTCGACGTCCAGCTGTCGGACCAGTACGATAACATCGTTCCGTGCGTCGACGAGGCTGGCTTGGTGATTGAGGCGAACAGGGTTGATCTGTCGGGATCCTACCTTTCGCCCAAGGGCGGGGCGGACGGCATGAACCGCGTGCCGTACGGCAACGCACAGACTGGCAACGAGTTCATGTTCGCCGAGATTATCCCGCAGAGCCTTGGCGTGGTGCGCGTGTTCTACATCACGTACTTCGCTACCACGTACGACCTTTCTCTGACGGTGAACAGCATTGCCGCCAAGGTGGCGAGCGACAGTGCCTCGAGCGCTGGAATCCTTGTGAAGGCCGCCGCGCTTTCCGTCGAAAAGACGGCGCTGTACGGACCTGGCCTTACTAGCATTATCGCAGGCGACACTTCGATTTACTTCGTTGCGCCGTCTGACGCGTACCGTAACCCCCGCAAGGGCGACGACGACGTGGTGAAGCCCAGTTCGCGCGTGCTGCAGGGCAAGGGTGCTAACATCAGAAACTTCACGGTCGAGAGCTCCGTTGCTGATCCCGTGAATGGTGTCTACGTTGTGACGATCAAGCCGCTCAAGGCTGGCACGCTCAAGACGAAAGTGGAGGTGTACACGAACTCTCTCGGTCCGGCGAGCGGCGGCGTGAAGGAAGCGAAGGATGGCACCGTCAGTGCCGGGGTGACGGATGCCACGGCGTCTACAATCGGCGGTGCCGGCCTGAATGGCACGATACAGGGCTTCAAGGGTATGATCGTCATCAGCGCGAAGGACATGTACGGAAACCAGAAGGCGACAGGCGGCGACGCGTTCCGCGTGGTCATCAAGGAGGTGAAGGAAAAGAAGCCTGTCTGCAGTCCTAGCGCTGCTACGCCAACGTGCAGCGCCCAACTCGCTGACAACGGCGACGGCACGTACAATGTGACGTACCAGTTTGCGAACCCGGACACGTACAATATCGGGTTCACTCTGCGCGGTGAGACCAACTGGGTGGCTGGTGGTCAAGCTACTTCGGGAACCTACTTCAGCCTGAAGATCGTCGCTGCGGACGTGAAACGCGATCGCGATGCGAGCATGGCAACGGTAGCAGGCACGGGACTCTCGAACTTCTTTGCCGGTGACGGCGGCAAGCTCGAGATCACCGACCGCGACAGCGATGGCATCCCGCTCCCCAATCCGTCGTCACCCGTTGGGGATAAGGCGTGCTTCTCGGTGTCGATCGACGGTGGAACTACGAAGCTTCCCACGACGAGTGTGACGCAGGAGTACAGCGAGAAGCTGAACGCGTATGAGGTCACGTACAACGTTACCAAGGCTGGCTCGTACAAGATTAGGGTGTTCTACACGTTGTGCGATGATTTGACCGCTGGCACGACGGACGTCGGCTCGAACATCTTCCCGAGGACGGTGAACGTGCTGCCCGGCCCGACCAGCGAGCTGCAGTCCTACTTCGACCCGTTCTCCGCCACGGGCGGCTACTACGGCCGCTGGGACAAAGGGCCTGATTCTCCGAACTACGGGGATAACTGGTTGCCAGGAATGACAGACCTGCACCCGTTCATCTACGCGGGTGAATTCCTTACCATCAACATGGTCCCGAGGGACAGATTCAACAACACGCAGGTGTACTCCGACGCCTACCCGGCTTCAAGGGACGAGGTGGTTGCCACCGGCTTCTCTGTGCTCGGCGGCGGCGGATCCATCTCGGCCTCGGCGTCACTCAATCGCACGGCGAACAACTACAAGGTGTCCGCATACCTCACGCAGCTCGACGACCTGTTCATCGAGGTGACGATTAACGGCAAGGTGTTGCCGATGCCGTTCGGTAATTATACGCCCCGAGCCTGCGTTGAGGTGTACAAGAAGTTTGCCGCCACGAAGAACTACGGATCTATCGATGAGGCGCTTCCGTGCACGTTCACCGTGACAGCGAACGACGTGAACGCCATACAGTCGATCGTGCGAGGCAACGTGTACAGCGCGGTGGCGGGTGTGCCGGCCAGGGTGACCGTGTATCCGTACGACAGCTTCAGCAACGCGATCTCTGATCTCGACAAGGTGAAGTGCAAGGCGTCTATCGCCACGTCGTTCGAGGACGACACGAACTTCGAGACGTTCAAGAACCTCGGCAACTGCAATATGGAAGTCGAGCAGATCAGCGGCAAGGCTACGCCCGTGCTGAATATCCCGTACACGGTCGAGACGGCTGGATCGTACGCCCTTATCATTGAGCTGGGGCCGCAAAAGTTGAAAGGGCCATTCGGATATTACGGCGAGGGCTCGTTCACCGGAAAGATGCAACTTGGCGGACCTCTCGTGATCGAGGCTGGGTCGGCGTCAGCTCGTAACTCCACCGTGGAGGGCGTCAGCGCAACAGGTCAGGTGGGCGTTGTGGGTTCATTCAACATCAACCCTCGTGATGCTTATGGCAACGTCGTGAAGCTGAGCCAGGCGGAGGTGAAATCTTTCACGTGCTACCTCGATCCTCCCGCGGAGACGAACGTGCCCGTTGCTCGCGTGTACGGCGCGATCACGTCGCTGGAAAGCGGGTTGATCGAGTGCAAGTACGGCGGTATTTTCGGAGCGGAAGACGCGCGTATCATCGTGCCGGGCACGTGGACTGCATCTGTGACGCACGCCGGCGCGACGGGCGTGTTGAAGGTGGGTGAAAAGGCTGGTTATGCGATCAACTTCCTTCCCTCAGCCACCTCGGCCAAGGATTCCACGGTCAGCAAGGATCTGGGGTCGTTCCAACAAGGTACGGTCAACGAAATGGTGCTGCAGCCTGATGTGGTGTACGACTTCATCGCGGGCAACGTGTCGAAGTTGACGATTCGTGCGTACGACTTCTTCGGGCAGCGAAAGTTTGGAAGCGAGGACACCTTCAACGTGCAAGTGAAGGTCAAGGACATGCCGATGAGCACTCCTGAGGTGCCGTACAACATCGACGTCAAGGCGCGTGGCGTTCCGAAGGGAGAGAACACCGGCGAATACGTGGTTGAGTTCTCCGCCGACTCGGTTGAGGTGGTGTACGAAGTTTACATCAACATCACGACGAACGGCGCGAACGAGGCTCTGTACGGATCCCCCTTCTTAGTTCAAATGCGGTCTGGACCCATGGTGCCTAGCAAGACCACGTTGGCGAATCCCGAGGGAGATGACATCGGCTCCACGATTGATCAGCTGGAGGATAAGGAACAGCTGACGTCCTACCAGATGATCGAGATGCGCGACGCGCTTGGCAACGCCGCCTCGGCGGATCTCGGAGTCGTGAATTACTACCCCGTCGAGGTTGAGGTGATTGGCGTGGAAGGACTTCCCACGAACGGCGCCACGAAGGACAACGCAACCGCTCTGGTGATCCGCAAGCCCAGGGACAAAAGGGACCAGTATCTCGCCGGAGTCTCTTCTACGTTGGCTGCCAGGTACATTGTTAAGGTTACGATCAACGGCGTTGACGTCGACGACAGTGGATTCGTGTTCCAGGTTGACGCGGGCCGAATCGACTACTCGAAGACGATTGTCGAGGGACCTGGCCTCACGGCCACGGGAAGTGCGGGTGTTCCATCCGCCATCGTTCTCACGGGTGCGGACAAGTTTGGGAACCCCAGGACGTTCGACAGCAGCGTCACGTCGACGCTGAACATCACGTTTGCGACGCAGGTGCGCGTGGGAAGCGCGACGTCCTTCACGAAGGTGACCAACTCGACGCTCATCTACGCCGGGAAGTCGTCCGCCATGAAGCCTACTTTCTCCGGCGTTTCGATAAACTTGGAGCTGACGCCGCTTCTCGCTGGCCTGTACGTGACCGACGTCCTCATCGGCGTGCTCGGCGAGGAGTACATCAATGTCATCGACAGCCCGTTTTCCGCCACCGTGGCGGGTGGACCGCCCTCGGCGGCCACCACCACTCTCACCGGCGCTGGCGTGACGGGTGGCGTCGTGAATGCAACGCTTCCCTTCGTGGTGCACCTTCGCGATGCCTCCAGCAACTTGCTGACGGGGATGTGCAGTAAACTTGACGTCGCCATCTCCCCGAGCGTGAAGAACTCGCTCACCGCGACGGAGAATGGCGACGGCACGTGCACGGTCTCGTACGTGCCGTCGACCGCCGAGGGACACACGGTCACCGTCCGTGTCGACAATGTTGTGGTTGCCAGCAAGGCGGGCGTGAAGATTGTTAGTGCGAGTGAAGTTGGGGATGCAGTTCCGGCGAAGACCGTGCTGTCTCCCTCGGAAATTCCCCCCGAGGCTGTCGCCGGCTCGATCATCGAAGTCGGCGTGCAGCTCGTGGACACGAACGACATCGCGCTTCCAAAGAGCGCCGGCGCCGGCGCGGTGACGGTTCAGGTCGCGGAGGCGGCCGGATCTCGTCGAGCACTGCTGCAGGGCACCGCGAGCGTCGAGGATCTAAACAACGGGCAGTACAAGGTGACCATCCCTCTGTCGCTCGTTGGCAAGTACACCGCGACCATCTCGGTGTCCGGAACGGCGGTGAAGTCATTCACCTACACCGTGCTTCCTGGTGAAACGGACGTGGCCATGACCACCGTCGTCGTCAGCGCGAACGGCAAGGATGTGTCGTCTAACTCTTCCATCGGCGCGGGATCTAAGACGACAGTCACCGTGTCGCCGATGGACGCTCAGGGAAATCTCCAGACGTACGCCTATGCCGGCGAAGACTTCTTCGGACTTCAGCTCGTTGGACCGTCTGGCGCAGACAGTGAGATGCGTGAGGTGAGCACGACGAAGACGACCACAGCGACGACGGGTTTCGTGACGTTTGACGGCAGCATGGTCGTGAATCGTCCCGGCTCGTACGAGCTGCAGCTCGTCGAGAAGATGAGGAACGGCAACAAGGTGCTGCAGACGTTCCTGTTCGACGTGGTGCCCGGCGGTGTTGCCGCCGAGCAGACGTTCGTTGCTGGCAGCGAGGCGGAGAACGGCTCCGCCGGCGTGGAAAGTTCCATCTACCTGCTCCTGCGCGACAGCGGCGGGAACATCATCACAGACAGGAATGTCTACACGGCGAATGTTCCCCAGGTTGTGTTCAAGCAGGTTCAAGGCGAGGAGATTGTGCTTCCCGTCGTGTTCGAGGACGGCCTTGGCTTGAACGTGCAGCTCGAGGGCGAGGAGAAGTCCGCGAGCCAGGCGTACCGCGTCAAGTACAACGTGACAAAGTCCGGAATCTACACGCTGCAGGTGAAGTTCAGCTGCGCGTCGGCCGACTACAGCGACGTGGAGCCGAGGCGATGCGACACTTTCGTCATGCCTCGCGGCTACTCTTCGACGAACGTTCGCCACGGTCCGCCGAGCGCTACGACGAGCGCGGTGACGGGCTTGAGCGACGAGAAGGTGGCTGGCAAGTACTTCGCCTACTCGCTGAAGATGTATGACAAATATCGCAATAAAATCGAGACGAAACCAAACTCCGCCATTTCCGTGTACATCAAGGGCACGAACGAGATTGCCAACGACCCTCTCGCTCTCATGCAGATGAACGAGATTGAGTTTGAGAACTCGGAGTTCCGAGTTGGCCTGGAGCCGGTGCTCGCGGGCACGTACGAGGTTTACACTCGCGTCGACGGCGTCAACGTGGGAGGCACCTTTACGCCAATGCGCGTGGCGCCAGGTCCCGTCAACGCGACGGTAACTGGCAAAAAGGGCCTGTCTATGCCCGTGAACATCACGGCGGGCGTGTCGACGTCCATCGTGCTGCAGGCTAAGGACAAGGTGGAGAACAATCTCGTGGATACCGGAAGTCGCTTCACGCTGAAGTACGCGGTGCCGGGCGGTTCGAGCGGCGCCATCGCGGCGCAGCCGACGGGCAGCGGAAAGTACGAGTTCACCTCGACGATCACCTCCGCGGGTGCCGCGAGTATCGTGATCGAGGTCAAGATCGGGAAAACGACCGAAATCGTCTTTTCGGGAAGCGTTCCGGTCGTTCCCGGCAAATACGTCGCGGCGAACAGCACGGCGATCGTCAGCGCGGAGTACGGCTTCGTGACGAATGCCGAGACGGGCGTCGTGACGGCGATTGCCGGCGCCGACGGCAAGGTGCAGTTCTACCCCAAGGATGCGTTTGGCAACGACGTCACGTCGAATCTCGGCAGCCTTTCGCTGTCGTTCAACGTCGTGGACGCCAATGGCACCACGGTCGCGTCGTTCACCCCGAAGAGCACGCCCACGGGAATGATTGCGGACTTCAAGATCACGGTCGTCGGTGCGGCGCAGTACACGCTTCAGGGCGTTGGCGCGTCGTTCGTGGCGAAGACTCTGATCGTCACGCCTGGCGCGGTTGACCTGTCGGAGACGAAGGTGACGGTGCCGGAAACCGGCTTGGTTGTTGGCGTCAGCGCGACAGTCAAGATTGTCCTGTTCGACGCCAACGGCAACATGATCACTGACAAGATAAAGATGAAGGCGTCGAGCGTGGCGAACAGCGTGATCTCAACGGGTGATGGAACCATGATGGACGTGAACGCGGAGGTGACGTACGATGCCGATTCTTTTGCGATGAAGTTCACGCCCTCGGTGACGGGCACTCTCATCCTGCGAGCCACCGTGGATGGCGCGGAGCTCGTGGATGCCTCCAAGGCCACGGGAGGGTACTACACCTACCCCGTGGAAGCTGGACCTCCCAAGGCGCTGAACACAGTCGTGAGCGGCAACTGCATGGGAGCCGTGGCCGCGGGAGGTAATTGCAGTCTGATTGTGATGCTCCGCGACGCGGGAACGCCGCCGAACAACGTCACGACGAAGCAGTACCAGTCGTGCACGGCTGGCAAATTCGCGACGATGGCCGGAACCAGCCCCGTGTTCGACCCCAAGCTGGTGTCGAGCAACACGGCGGTGAACAGCGTGCTCAACTCCATTACGTTCACCACCACGTACCTGGGTGGAGGCTACTACAAGCTCACATCGCAGATGCCCAGCTCCGACGAACTTGGGCTGAATGACGCCAAGAAGTCGATCAGCTTGACGATTGACCTCGGAATCTGCGACGGAACGGGAAGCGAGACGAAGCAGATCATCTCGCTGCCCACGACGGCATTCGGTTCGCCCGGACCGGCATCCTCGCAGGCGATCCAAGCTGTGAGCCCGAATACTTTCCTGACGCTTAAATCTGGCACGTCTGCGAAGATTGAAGAGGGATATGAGGCTGGCAAGGATGTTGTCTTCTACATACGCGAGGCTGACATTCGCGGTGTGACGCGACCGCCTTCGGATGATAACATGGCGAAATATCTCGTGGACATCGCGCCGAAGCCCACGTTTGAAGGAAAACTCAGTGAGGTCAATATCAAGAAGGGCGCTGGTATGTTTATCAGCTACTACGCCGTCAGCTTCAAAACGGACAAAGCACTGCCGGCAAACTTCGTGTCGCAGTACGATACGCTCATCAAGTTCGACGGCGCGGCGATCGGCAACCACCAGCTGAACATCCGCGTTGCGCCCGGCGCGACGAGCGCGGAAGCATGCACACTGCACCCGGATCTGACGTACCCGAATCCGTCGAACTTCAGCGGCGCGATCGAGCACACCGCGGGATCTGCCGAGCAGTACAGCGCGGTGCTGCAGGCCAAGGACAAATACAAGAACCTGCAGGTGAACATGGCCACGGGACCTGAGGCTTTCGTGGGCGAGGTGACGCACAGCGACGGCGCGACGAAGTTCCCGCTGAAGATCACACCCACCAAGGCGGTGAACGTGCCAGGAAGCTACTTCGTGTCGTTGGACGCGGTCACGAAGAGCGGCGACTACGATCTGTCTCTGACGCTCGCCGGAGTTCCGGCAGGAGTTCCGGCAGGCTCGAAACCGTACAAGCTGAAGGTGGCGCCTGGCGACTTCCAGCCGTCCGCAACCACGCTGACGTCCATTTATGCGATGTCCGAGCTGGGCGGCGGTGGCGAGAAGACGACGATGGATGCCGACGCGAGCGCTGGCGGAATCGCCATCTCGACGTTCAACGTGACGGCGGGAAGCTTCACGTTCGTCGAGCTTGGCGTGAACGATCGCTTCGGTAACTCGTACACGATGGGCAACTGCCGCATCACCGCTCTCGCGACGGGAGTGGACGGGCGTGCCAAGGATGTCGGCGTCGTCGGCGTCGTCAAGGGCTTCAAGGGTGCCAACGCCACGTCTCGCGGAGAAGGGTCGACGAAGGCGGGCACGTACGTCGCGCAGTACCAGTTCGAGCTCGCTGGCACGTACACGGTTGAAATCTTTGTCGTCGACAAGGGACTCGTCACGAGCCCGCCCACGGGCCAGAAGCAGAACCTGCTGAAGCGCACGCTGCAGTTCAACGTGCAGGCTGCGCCGCCGTTCGTTTCCGACGATGCCAGCGTGGGCACCGTTGCATCTGGCGCCGGGCTGGGAACTGTGACGGCGGGCAGCGAGGCTAGCTTTGAGATCAAGCCTGTGGACCGCTTCGGCAATCCTGCCGCGTCGTACGCGGCAACTTCGCCACCCACGCTCAGCTTCCCCTCGAGCGTCATGTCGCCGAAGGTGGTGGTGACGGACTCGGAGACGATCACGGTGACGTACGTGCCGATGTCGTACACGCTCGGTGGAGCGCCGCTGTCTTTCAGCGTGTCGATGATGTCGAATGGCGTCGAGATGAAGGCGGTGAAGGATGCGAGCGGTTCGGATCTTACGGCGAACGTTCAGCCACGCCCTGCGCCGAAAATGGAGGTGGCTACCATGACCGATTCCCTCGGAGGGTTCGTGCTTACGTTCAGTGAGCCCGTGTCACTGTTCGAGGCGGATAAGGCTTTAACGAGGGACTGTGCCAATTATATAGATGACACCTTGGTGAAAAAGCTCGGCATCGGGGCGAATTGCTACCTCACCGATCCTGTGGAAGTCGGAACGATTGGCGGATTCAACGCTCTGACGGTGGAATTTGGCTCGTTGCCAACCATACTGCCCGAGCGTACGTCGTCCCCGGACAACGTGTTCCCCAAGGAGGGTGCGCTCACGAACGGCGCGAGGAACTCGTACAATGTCACCGGATTTGTTACGCTCGGCCAGCCTGCGTGTGCGGTGAGCGTGCCGGCGACGTGCGACTTGAGTCCCGCCGCGGAGCCTGAGATTCCGGAGGAGGTGGCAGCCTGCTCGGACATGAGGATTGTCGTAGGATCGGTGGTGAACACCGGTGGACGCGACATTCAAGTCGAGTACACCGTTGACGTCGACGGAACCATCCCGAGCTTCTACCAGGCGGGAGCGAATAGCTTCGGTGCCCTGAAGGCTGAGCTGGCGAAACTGAGAAATCGGGAGTCTGTCGAGGTTGACAAAAATCTCATGATGCCCGGTATGAGGTTCAAGTACACCGTGAAGTTGACCAACTTCCTTGGCATGTCCACCTCGTACACGTACCTCGTGAAGAAGTTGGCGTTGCCAGCCCCGGAGGTTTCCATCAAGGGAGGTTCGAAGAAGGACTTTACGGTGGATGAGAAGATTGAGATAGACACGGACACCTTCATTGCCGCGAGCGAAGTGCGAGCAACGCTGAGCACGATTGGCGGCGTGAAGCAGTACGGTGCGTGCGAGACGCGTGAGAAGAAAATCACACCTCTTACGTTCCGTTGGGTGTCTGCGAACGATTTCGTGGACTGGAAGGAAGTGAAGACGGAGAACGTGACACAGCTCGTCATTCCGCCGAATAAAATGAAGGCTGGATCGTACACGCTGAGGGTGACTGCCACCGACTCGGTGGATGCGACCGTTACGAGCAGCGCGGACGTGCAGCTGACCATCACGCCGCCGGTTCCGACAGTGACATTCAAGCAGGGAAGTAGGATGGAGGTGAGCGCGACGGATAGCGACGTGACGATCAGTGCCGAGGTGTCTGACGAAAGCGCCTCTAAGGCGGATTCGCCGTACAGGTACTCTTTCGTTTACAATGCAACCTACCACCTTGAGGACGGTAGTACTGGAGAAGTAGGCAGTGAATTCCTCGATGTGCTGTACAGTTCCGACGGTTCCTCCAAGGGAAAGATTGTCTTCCCTCAGAACACGCTCGCCGTTGGTACGTACAAAATCACCGTGAGCTTGCAGCAGGGATCGTCGCAGGTGTCGGAGAGTACCATTAACCTCGTCGTGAAGAGTGTGCCGGTGATATCGACAAAAATTCAGGTCCGAGGCAAGGTGAAGCGCACGGGTGGCGGTGCTGGCAGCGTTGTCAGCTTGGACAGCTTCCCAAAGAACAAGCAGCTCAAGATGAAGTGCGAGACGGATGGTGCTGCTGGCGTCAGCTACACGTGGAGTGTCACGGAAGTGGGCAATCCTATGAACGAAATAAAAAGTACGGGAGCAGTTTTGAGAGTTGTGAAGAACACGCTCGACGCTGGCAAGAAGTACACAATCGCGTGTGCGGCTACCGGCACCGTGAATGGCGCCGCCGCGAACGGTAAGCCGGAGGTGGTCGTAGCCACGCGATCTGAGCCGACGGGCGGTAGTGCGTCAGTCACGCCCCAGACGGGAGGCACGCAGGCGATCGACGACCAAAAGGTGCTGTTCTCGAAGTGGAATGCCCCGGCGCCCCGGCGAAGTGGAATGATGAGCAATCTGTTCTACACGGTCAAGCTCGGTGGAAAGACGGTGGGACCGGTGACGGAGACGACAGCCATCACGTCGCCCATCTCCGAATCTGGCGATGTCGCGGTTCAAGGATGCGTGGCAACGACGCGCGAGACGGCTGGGGCGAACGACGCACCGTTCGGCGTCTGCATGCCATTTGGCACGCTTTCATTTGCCAGCCTGCTGAATTATGCCGGGAATGGAAGGAGGAGGAAGATGCTTCAGCCAACGTCTGAGCAGATGACAACAGCCACCGCCGTTTCGGAGAAGTTTGATGTTGCCTACGCAAGCGGCCGCGTTGCGGACTCGCAGAACTTGGCAACAGCGTACGGCGGCGCGTTTGGCGGATCCACGAAAGACGAGTGCTCTGCATTCTCGTCGAATCAGGCTACCATGAACGACAACATTGCAGGAAAATTGGTCTCTTTAGATCAGGGCAAGTCGGCGAGCAACCAGTACCTCGGCATGATGTCGCGCAGTACGTCGGCCGTTACGCAGAGCCCCGGATCGTTCCCCGCAAGCATGGCAAGTGTGTCGAGCATGCTCATGACACGCGCGATGGAGATGGAGGGCAGCGGCGGCAGTTTGACCATGCCTCCGAGCGACGACGCGGCGGATCTCGAGGCTTCGAGTGGAGATGCCGTTGGTGCAGCCTTCAACAGCTTCGCCACCGCCGTTGACCACGTCTTCAATGCCGCCGCCAAGGATTGCGCGTCGGCTGGCAGCCTTGCGGCAACCGCGACTGCGAACAGCGTTAAGGCGGCAACGCACATGGCGGGAAGCATGGCGCAGGTCAGCAATCCTGGCATCGTGTCGTCGTTGACGAAGGACAAGTTCGCCGTCAGGGCGACATCTGCCGAGGTGGAAGCTGAATCGACGTTTGATGTCAGCAGTGCTACGGTGAAGGCGACGATCTCCGAAGGATCGATGGCAGTTGTGGAACTTGCGCAGGATGTCGTGCCGAACTCCATCGTGCCAACCGTTGGCATTGCCAGCACAGGAACGCTCGTGGGAGATGTCGTCGTGACGTACAAGGGTGAGATTCCCGTGCAGCCTGGCTTCTTGCTCGCTGCCGGCGCGTGGCGTGGTGATCTGTCGGATGGACAGCCAGCCTACGATACCACGCTGAACCTGCAACCGGTCGTTGGAAGCGACGGCGTCGTGACGGTCACTGTGCCGGCGACGGCGCTGGCGGCGACGCGCTACGATAAGCCAATTTACATCGTCGTATATCCGGCCGTGGCACCCTCGCCACCGCCGCCGCCGAGCCCGCCGCCGCCGAGCCCCCCGCCGCCGACGCCGCCGAGTCCGCCGCCGCCGCCGCCGCCGCCGCCGACGCCCATCAAGGCTAAGGCTGACGACGTCAACATTGGCCTCATCGTTGGACCTGTGGTTGGTGGCATTGTGTTGTGCGGAGTCGTTGGATTCATCTTCATTAGGCGTCGCAGGCAGCGCATTCAGGAGGTGCATCCTCCGTCTGAATAAAGCGACTATTCAGGATGATGATAAAGAGGATGATTCAGAGAGGTGAGATATGAGAGAGGTGTGGGGGTGTGGGGCGTGTGTGTGCGTGATGAATGATGCGCTCGAATGTGTTTGTGTTTGTTTTTTCGTGTTTTTGGCCGCCACCAAAACACGAAAAAGAAGTAGACACGTGACACGGCGTAAAAGCACAAACAGCACAGCACGAATGATTTTTCAAGGTGTAAGCAAATAAGGAATCTCCTCTTTTCTTAAAAAAACATACCATACGGTAAGTACTGTACAGTACAGTACTTATTACCATGATTTACAGTACTCAAATCCTCCTCCCCCTTCTTCTCATACCACGGTACTTAGTCTAAGACTCATGGCACTCTGGATATTGCAACTTGCCGATGTAAGACAAGGTCACAAGGGACCTGGCAGCCTGGGCATGCAAACTTAAGCT
Organism: Pycnococcus provasolii; assembly: GCA_938743325.2. Lineage (NCBI taxonomy): Eukaryota > Viridiplantae > Chlorophyta > Pseudoscourfieldiophyceae > Pseudoscourfieldiales > Pycnococcaceae > Pycnococcus > Pycnococcus provasolii. The sequence goes on along the minus strand of OW568870.1, from coordinate 393,013 downwards.
TAAATTAGACTTTAGAGGTCTAGAGGCGACCCATTAATGGGGTGGTGCATTGCAATAGACCCCGGCGACAGGAAAATAAGGTCGCGGGGCAAAAAGGTCGTAATTTTAAGTCCGGGTTAGGAGACCACCTTCTCAGGTTGGCAAATAGGCCCAATACTGTGGCTTAACCCCTAATTCAGGTGGTTAACGCCGAACGAGGCTCTTGACCCCTAAGGCCCCCGGGGAAGTCCCCGGGGATAGCCGCCTTAGGAACGGTTGTCTTTGTTTCCCTTTACGTGTAACTCTCACCTTTTTCCGGTTTACCTTAAGTACTCCTTCGTAAGTGTACCCGCGGCAGAGCGTACCGCGGCAACTCAAGGCGCCACCTGCCACACAAGCTTGTGTCTAAGGACCGCACGAAGGTTATACTTGGACTATTTTTCTTTACCGCGAACCAACGAACCGAAAATCTCGAAACGTAAATCTCCTGATCCTCGAAACACAGATCTCTAGATCTACAGCATCTTTGGAAATCTCGAAGTGAAATCTCTTGGACAACACCACTCGGCTGCAAATCATGGACCCTATGGCCGCTGAGGGCCTTACTGACGGTATGACGCACCTGAAGCGAGAGAAATCCCGCAACAGCACTACGGACGCCATACTAAACGCTTTGGACAAAAAGAAATACGACGGGCAGCAGAAACAGTACCGTCGCTGGTTCAAGGCGGTTGTGGAGCAGCTAGAGGAAGTTGGCTTCTACAACATCGAGAGAGACATCAAACTTGAGAACCTTGAAGAGATCGACGAAGAAACCTGGGTGCAGTACTACTCCGTTCCCGACCGACGTTATATCTATACAGCAGTGAAGGCAACGCTGTCTCAGGCTGCAAACGACGCGTACGAGAACGAGAAGAAAAACGGCATACTACTCCTTCACCGTCTTTGGAAACTTCACGGAGCTCCTAACCTCGCGAACACCATATCAGCGCTGACGGAGCTACTGAACATTGAAACCACTATGCACCAAGATCCCGCTCCGAACCTGCAGTCGCTGGAGCGTATTTTGACCGAGTTTTTCCCAGGCACACCGGACAACATGAAGATCGCTTTGCTCATGCGGACGGTGAATACCGACAAATACCGCAGTATTTTGGACTCCATGAAGATACCTGGGATGGTCATGCCGACGTATCTCGAGCTTAAGCAGGCAGTCCTGAACCACTATGCGACAGATCGCGCCGAGCACGAGCAGAAGATGAAAGGAGGAAAGCGCAAGGCGCAGCAGGAGGAAAATCGCACACCAAAGCCGAAGATCTCGCCTCATGCCGCTCTGGCAACTGCTGTCGCCGCCGAGGTGCAGAAGACCCTCACGAAAAACGCGACAGCGCTCGCTACGAATGAAGGGCTTCCTCAACTCAAGCGTCCACAGCTGTGCAACAACTGTGGGCAAATCACGATCGAACATACCACCAGCACCTGCCCCAACCCACGCCCTGGAGGAGGACGCGGACGCGGAGGCCGTGGTGCAGCGGGAGGCCGCGGACGAGGATACGGCCGCGGATACACCCAGTATGGACAGATCGACATCAAGAACGTTGAATGCTTCAAATGTGGGCAGCTTGGGCATTACGCCAACAAGTGTCCAAATCCCCCGAAAGACGGAAATCCGACATCGATACTGAAGAAGCAAGTTGCTTTTCTAACGGATAAACTGGAGGATCAGAAATGATGTCCACTGACGGATATCTAATACTGGACAGCGCCGCTACGAATCACGTCCTCTACTTTGATGGAGGCACGTCGGGCAGCGACGTCCAGATCGAAACACTTATGGGAAATTTCAGGGGCAGAATTATACAGAGGCTCAGCATCGCGCTCAATTCGCTCGAAGGATTACGAGCGCGAATCGACCTCAAGCAGGTGATAACTTGCACAACCATCTCACGAAATCTTCTGTCGCTCGTGCAGCTCGCGGCCAACGGCTGGGACGTCTCGCTCAGCAGACTCGAGCTCTACGACAACAGAGGAAACACGTACCCCATCAAGATCGTCGACAACTTCTTCTGCGTCGAGGTGGCACCGCCACTCGACTTCGACATGACGATCGACACCACATTCCATCAATCCCCAGCAGCTGCATACGCTATCCATGCGCTAGAGGGACTACGTCTGCTGCATCTGCGACTCGCTCATTTCAACGAAACGAAAATCAAGGCTAGCATTGCGGCCGGAGCAAAATTCGGCGAACATAAGACATCAGCAGACACCGCCACCAAGAAACTCACGCACCTCTGTCGAGGCTGCGTTGAAGGGAAAGCACACGACATCCCCAAACATCGTCAATCAGAACGAACGGACCGCGTCGGCGGCGCACTCGTTCACACGGACATCAAGACCGATGTTCCGACACCATCATATCGAGGCGACATTGAACTCCGATGCTGAGGTTGCCGTCGTAACGATCCGCGTTAAAGTGTTTAGAAGTAGCCGACGTGTATCCTGCAGCAGTTGAGCGTAGACGTTTATGCGAAGTGACACCGTCTGAGTGTTTGCGTTTGCGCGAGTTGGATGCGCACCTCTGCCTCGAACATCATTTCCTCGTCACCGTCATCATACCGGATGCGGAATCGATACGGAGGTTGTTCTGCAGGCTCAAACGCCACCGTGCCCTCGTGTACTTCCATAACTCCTGGGCCCACCTCGAACTCCTTCTGTATGCGCTTGCCGTGCAGCTGCTGACCACGCTCATCCCTCAGCCGCGCTGCCACTGTGGGTGGTGGCTTGTAGTCACCACTACTTCCGCCGGCTATCTGCGCCTCGTAGCCGCTATCCTGGCACGCCTGGCACACCCATGTACCTCTCGGTGCCACCTTCAGTTGCGGCGTGATGCACCACATATGCCAAGCTTTTCCACACCCTTCGCAGATCAGCATTTTGCTCTTGTCCTGGTTCCCATTGCAGCCGTGGCATTGCCAGACGTCGCGTAGTAACGAACCGTCAATTGTTCCATCCACGCCTGGTAAATGGCAAGGTGCCATATTCACCGCCTGCTCAATTATCGTTGCTCCGTCACGCCCCTCCAATACAAACACGTCATCACTTCGGGCCTCCTTCACACGCAGAATTGTCCGCATCACTTTGGCCTCCAGCCCAGGGGCATGCGCCCGCGCCACGTACACGAAATCACCCACCTCAAACTTCCTGAGCTTACGCCAGTACGTACCGTCACGCATCTGTGCGTACCGCAGCGAATCCCGGTGCTGCGCCACTTTCAGATTCGAGTCGATGGTGGCCACTAACTTTTTCATGGCCACCGCCCGTTCCAACAAGCTCACCGCCGTCTGTTCCGTTGCCATCAACGCGTTCTCGTCGTCAACACCCTCATAGGCTAACTCTTCTTCAAATGCCTTGCTGCTTGCCAACGGCAACTGAGGTTGAGTGCCATAAACTGCCTCGAACGGGCTCACTCCCGTGGATGCCTGTTTGCTGCAGCGGTAGCCCAGCACAACCCACATCAGCAACACATCCCAGTCCCAGCCTACGTGGTGGATGCCCTTTCATGCTCGCAACGCTGCCACCAACCGGCGCACGAGCTCCTCGTTTCCCTTCGCCCGGCTGTCCGAGGCGGCGGTCGCCACTCCGTGCGGGGTACCGCCCACGTGTACGTTCATGCTGGCCACTCGCTCTGTCCCAGTGCCCTCAGGGTTCCAGTACAGCCGTCCCTGGGCTGGCACCACATACGCATTAAACGCATAATGAAAGACAGTAGGCACCAGGCAGTCGAACACATCGTTGTCTTCGGCGATGACCACCGCGCACGGCATGCATGTAGCCTCAGGTGACCCCGGCGCCACCGTGCACTCCATGCCCGCCTCCAGCGGTACCTCTTTACCTTGTTCGTCGCCCATGGCGGTGGTCAGCGGATGCCCTCGCACCTCTACTCCCTTCGGCATCGCCGCTTCCAGCTTCCTCCAGAGCTTGCGTGTCAGCACCCACACACCACACCTTGTCGTCAGCGTACGCCACAGACGTACACAAAAACGCGTCGACAACTAAAGTCGGTCGTCCCACTCCAAGGGGAGGGCAACACCCAACCCCCCACCTAACGGTCCCTTTGTTAACAAACTCCCGACACCTTGGGGGAGGGTCCCAAACCTCAACCAACCTTCGCCAGGCAAAAGCCCTTGGGGTTGGGGGAAACCAAAACACCATCTCCTATCGCCTCCTCTCCTCTCCTTAAACCCCAAACACATCTCTTCTCCTCACCTCAACACCGCCACGCCACCCACCATCATGCGCCACGACACGTCTTCGAACGACATATCCAAGGCCTCTTCGAAAAGAGCAGCCTGGACCTGCGACATGTCGAAGCTGTCCTCGTCCATGATGGGCAATGTGATGGGCGAGGGGCGCAAAGGACTACGGAGAAGGGAGGGAGGTCGGAGATACGCGAGGCTCAAGTTGCTGCGACGCGGAGGCGTAGGGACCGCACGTTGGACGAGGAGGCGTAGGGGCTGCACGCTGCAGCGAACAACAACAAGGACACTTCGCGTGAAATAACGCACTTCTCTTCAACAAAAACAGGGAAGAATAAAGGCTCTACGCTGACATGGGCGTGTGACATGTCAGGCATGTAAGGCCGGAAGCTCAGGTCGAGACCTTTTTTCACTCATATCTGTCAGTATACCGGTGCGAATATTCACCTCAAACACCTAACTGCCCGATGCCAACCTTTCACCCTCACTTTTCACCCCTTTTTTTTAGACACTGGCGCAAAAGAAAACATTTGGGGCTAAACTTTTCACCCCGGGCCCAATCCCCGGGGATTTCGCTTTCGCGACTTTAGACACAGGCCTTATGGGGTGGTAAAGGTTTAAGAGTAACCTTAACCCGAACCTTCTCCTTTTAGATTTTCTGTTCCCATGGCATCTCCCCCTCTCAGCTGTTCTGGTGCTGCCACGTGCGAAACTTTCCCCTCCTTCTGTAAGACAACCCCTTAAGGTCGTCAGCCAGGTTTCCCGTCATCAATGATGGCCGTCAGCCGACCCGTTCCTGTGTCTCGTGGTGTCAGCCTCGTGGTGTCAGCGTTAGGTTGGTTAGGTTGGTGCTAGACGTCAGCACCAAACCTTCTGTGGGCGCCTCTCTATGCGCACCTCTTCTCGCTTGGGCCTCTTCTGGCCGCTCTCATTCTTACTCTTGGCAGCAACAACATCAACATCAACAACAACATCAACAACAACAACAACAACATGGATGAGGAAGAGGAAGAAACTTTAGTCTCACCAACGACGAGATACCACCTGTCTCGACCGGCTCGCGTTCGACCGTTCGACGACTCTGGGCGAAAGGACTCCTCCTACTCCTCCTACTCTGGACCCAAGTCCGCGCCAGCCATTATCATCACAACCATCCCCACCACCATCACCACCGCGCTGCAGCGCACTGTCACGCACGTGCCACCCCCGCTTCCGAACGATCCCAAGCACACGACAATCGTCTCGTTGCTCGCTGCTCAGCCTTCCAGCCGCGTTGCGTTCCGCAGCCCCCTTAATACCACAAAACCTGCGACGTATGGCAACCTTCTCAACCTCGTGACGCGCAATGCAGCTGTGCTTCCACGCTACGACATCGCCAGGAACTCGACAGTCGTTACCATTCTTCCAGATGGACCGCTCGCTGCGGCGGCATTCCTCTGCGTTGCAAGCCACGCGGCAGCCGCACCTCTCAACCCCTCGGCGCCGCACGCGGAGCTCGTCGACGCCGTCGCGCAGCTCTTCCCAAAAGCGGTGCTGACGTCGAAGGAACTCTGGCCGACGGTGGCACCCGTCGTGGAGGAGGTGAACCGCCTCGCACTTGAAGCAACAACAAGCACCAACACGAACAACAACACGGCAGCTTTCTCCTTCTGCACCGTCGACTTGCTCGTAGTGGAAGACACGAGCGTACAGAAATTTGCCGGTGCCTTTGAGTTCGTCACGACACCGTGCCACGGCCAGCACTCTCACACTCACACTCACGGCACTCCAAGCGACTTGGCACTCATTTTGCGAACGAGCGGGAGCACGAGCCGACCCAAGGTCGTACCGCTCACCCTCTCCTCTATCGTGCGCAATGGATGCGCCATCGCCTCGGCACTGCGCCTCACCGCAGACGACGTCGCCATCAACGCCATGCCGCTCTTCCACGTGGGCGGGATCTCCGCCTCGGTGCTCGCAACGCTTGCCGCGGGAGCTAGCGTGATCTTGATGAGCGGTTTCAAGCCCGCGGAGTTTGCCAACGCCCTCGTCGCAGGCTCGCCGATCACGCGCCCGACGTGGTACAGCGCGGTGCCAACAATTCACCTCGCGCTGATGCAGTACGTGCAAGGAAGCCAGCCTGACATCGTCGCGAACCACCGCCTACGGTTCATTCGGAGTGGGGCAGCCTCGCTGAGTGTCGAATCCGCTCAGCAGCTTCGTGAGTTTTGGAACGTTCCCGTCGTGCCGTCGTACAGCATGACTGAGCAGATGCCAATTTCGCAGTGCCCAGTCGAATACGACTTTGCCACTCATCCTGGCACAGTGGGCCTTCCCATCGTGAACGTCAAGATTGTCGATGACAACGGGACTGCACTGCCGCGATCGGACGCCTATCCGATCATCGGTGAAATCTGCATCTCTTCGCCCGACGTCATGAAGGGATACGTCGACAACGACGACGCGAATCGAGAAGCTTTCTTCACGTCGAAGCGCAATGATACGTACTTTCGCACTGGAGACCTCGGGTACGTTGACAGCGATGGATTTCTGTACCTTGCGGGGCGAAAGAAGGAACTCATCAAGGTGGGAGGCGAGCAAGTCTCCCCGTTCGAGGTGGAGGAGGCACTGCACAGGCATCCAGCTGTGCACATCGCGCTCACGTGCGGCATTCCTAACGACCTTCTTGGCGAGGTGGTGGGCGCGGTGGTTGTGCTCAGTCCCTCGACGGCGGGAGATTGCGATCATCGCGAGATCTTGGCGTCAATCAAGCAGCATTGCGTGAACGAAGGCTTGCCGCCATTCAAGGTGCCGCGTCTCGCGGTGGCCAGGGAGGAGGAACTGCCACGCGGACCGACGAGAAAGTTCCTGCGCAACAAGCTCGCCGAAACGTTCTTCTCCACCGCCAGGGAAGCAGCCGACGCCAAGACCCAGCCACCAAGCGACAGCAAAAATGCAGCAGGAGGCGCAAAGGTGAGCGACGCAACGCTCGGCATTCGCTTCATCCTGGCCTTGATTGTTTGCCTGAATCACATTGGCGATCACGCGTGGCCTCACGAGGGCAGGTCGGTGAACGACCACGATCGATGGAGTGCCGCGGTGACATCCATGCGCGTTGTCGGGGACCTTGGAACCGTGATGTTCGGAATGCTCGCGGGATTCTCGCTCTGCGTGAGCATGACGCAGGCTGTGCAGAGAGGTAGGGAGCTGCGCTTCTACGAGAGCCGACTGGTGCCCATCTCCCTCATCTACCTGATCGCCACTGCTCTGTGCGTTTTCAATCGCCTCTTCTTCTGCACCCCAGACAAGTTTGGTCCGTACGACTACGGGTCCGAGAATGCCTGCCGCAGCACGGTGATTGGGCTAGGGTATGGCGGTACTTGGCTGACAAGCCTTATCGTTAACATCCTGCAGCTACAAGCGTGGCCGATTGGGCTCGGGGTCTGGCATATCTCATACTATACGTGGTTCTCGAGTGCCTACGCATTTTGCATCGTCTGCTACCCGTACCTCGAGAGACTCTTCGTCGGCCGCGAGAAGCCAGGAAAGCTCGTCTGGACGCACGTCTGGCTGCAGGTAATCCACCTCGCAACTCTCGTTCTCATGGAGGCTGTCTACCTGTCTCGAAAGGCTGACACGGAGTGGGTCAACTACTGGGTCTGGGGCGGCTACATGTTCCCGCCATTTTGGGCAGTGCGATTTGCTTGCGGCATGTTCCTCGGCTTGCAGTTTCGCGAATATCGTCCGCACGAGAAGGTGTCGGCGTGGATCTGGGGCGTTGTGACTGACACCATCACGCTGGTCTGCCTAGTGGCGTACGTGCTGATGATTCACTTCGGAATGGATCTGCACGTGCGATTTTCACGCGAGAGCTATCTCGAGGATCGCATGTACAGCGGCGTGACGCCTCGGCTCGCCGTTCCAATCTTTATGGTCTACATCTACGGCCTCGCGGTGGGCCGTGGCATGACGTGCGCGCTGCTGAGCTCGCGTTGGATCGTAAAGCTCAGTCCGGCGAGTTACGCCATATACCTCCTGCATCAGCCGGTCTTCGAGTGGTGGAGTGTTCTGACAACGGGCGAGTGGTGGACCCAGCGCAAGCCGTTCGAGTGGTTCTCACCCGACCCGATCCCACTCGACTGGTGGGCCACGGCGGTGGTCATTCTGCTGACGGTGCACTTCTCCGTTGCCATGACCTGGCTCGTGGACGAGATCCTCATGCAGCGGTGGCTATCCTTCGTTCGGGCATGCAAGAAGTTTGTCATCGGCGAGGTGACTGGCGGAGACGCTGCTTCAAAGGACGATGACGCGGCTCGTGAGCTTGTGCTCGACGCCATCGAGGATCTTGTCGGCGTTCGTGCCACGATGGACGATCGTCCTGCCGAATTGCTGGCAAGCCTTGGGATCGTCGCCATGGGTGCAGCCCTCCAAAGCCGTGCAACTTCCTCCATGCGCCGCCTTACGCCCGTCGAGCTTGTCGGGTGTGAGACGGTCGCGGACCTTATCAACCTCGTGACGGAAGTGATGCACGGCAGTGACGAAGGTGCCGACGTCGAGTGCGGTGGCCACGGTATCTTGGAAGGAACTGCAAAAGGCGACCCGTCTCCGTATTCCGTTATGCTTGACTTTGTGTCATGGATCAGGTCCTTTTACGTCGTTTTGGAAATCGATTACGACGACAACGCAATCTAAAGGAAGGGAGGGGGAAAAGAGGGGAAGGAAAGGGTACAAGTGAACTTTAAAAAAACTAAAAACGATTCATATGAGGTGTCCTTCTTCGTCGTCGCCAAAACGTGTGAGCCAATTCGCCTCGGGGGGAGTGCTCATGGCTGTGGCATTAAAGTCGAGAGTAGGCGTTCCGAAGTCGAAAGGATCGGGCGACGATCCGTCGGCTGTTGCGCCAATAGCCAGCTTGTCAGGAAGGTCGTAAAGATTTATGGGAGGTGCACCTGGCGGCGCTTCGTTCTCCGCGCCCTCGCTCTTTCTCCCCCCACTCATCTGCTCAGCCGATTCCCCGTTTCCTTCGTCGAGCCGATGCGTTGTCTCCTTCACCACGGCCATCGGACTCATTGCCATCGCGTGGTGTCGCAGTGCCTCCTTCTGCCGTTCGAGTTCCCCACTAGCCTTGAGACGGTGCAATTCCATGGCATGAGCAACGGCGCTTCCGCGGGCTGCTCGCCAGGGCGTCGGCGCCGCCGTAGCGACCACCTTGCTTGTGGGAGAGCCAGCAGTCGCGTCCGTCGTCGCATCCGAAGCGAGCTTCCAGCGCTCTTCTTCCCACGCAGCCTCCTTAGCTGCCCATTCAGCCTCCTTAGCACTCCGCTCAGCTTCGTTCCGCGCGCAAGATTGACACTCCCTTGGCTGTTGCGGGGCTGAAGCGGCGAGGAGCTCCACGCTCAGGCGGCTCACCTGCTCTTGAGCCGCCTGCAATTCCACCGCAGCTGCCCTTGCCTCCGCCCGCTCTCGCGATACGTGCTGCTTTAGTTGTGCGCATGCCGCACACGGCTCGTCGAGCTTCGCCTTCGCTTCGCCTAGCTCGCGGCTGAGAAGAGCATTCGCCTGCGCGAGACTCGAGCATCCGTCGCACGGAAGCTTGCTGTCGCCCGTACTCGCGGCGGAGCTTGCCCTTGCTGAAGCGGCGGCCCTCGTCGCGAGCGACGAAGAGGCAGCCTCGGCAGCTAAAGCGCGAGCATCGGCATCGTCTGCTCGCATAGTCTCTCGTGCGACGGACTCCTTCAGTCTGCTCACACGTTCGCTCAACGCCGCTGCTCGGCGTGCCAGCTGCAAGTTTTCCGCCTCGTGCATGCGCATTGACTCTTCCGAGGCTGATGCGGCGCGCTCCGACTCCTCGCATCGTCTACGAAGGGAGCTGACCTGCTCCGTCAGCGCCGCCTTGTCGTCCTCGAGTTTCGCGCTGATGGCGTGAATTCGCCTAAGCTTGGTCACAAGCTTAGCCTGCGTCTTCTCGAGCGCAGCGAGGCACGAGCGGTCGCGCATGGTGGTTACGTTTCGCGCAGTCGCTTCGTCGTTGCGCTTGCTCGCTGCTTCCGCCGCCGCGGCTGCGGCGTTCACGCGAGCTTCCTCTCGCAGCCGCGTCACCTCCGCCGCCAGCCTTCCTGCGCGCGCGTGCTGCGCGCCGACGCACGCCGCTAGCTGCGCTGCGACGTCTGCGAACCAGGCGTCCGTCTCGTCAAGTGGCCTGTCAGCGTTCGGCGGCGGCGGCGGCGGTGTCACATCTCCCGCAAACGCCGAGGCGACGAGTCCTCCTATCCACGCGTCTCGCGCACGTATGGTGTCGCGAAGCGTCGCTCGCTCTTCCGCCCATCGCGCTGCGTTTCTTTTGTTTGTGGCGTTGGTCCCTTTTTGGCTGCTGCTCGCTGCTTCTTTGGTCGACGACATCGGTGCCAGCGCCGTTTCTTCGAGGAACGCGCGCGCTCGACGCAGTTGCAAAAGCGGCACCCTATGGATAACTCCCTCCCGGCACCCTAGCCCCGGGCTGCCCTCCCGGCCCTTCTTCCCGCATACATTATTACCGTGCTGCTGAGGTAACGACTGCGACTGCGACTGCGACTGCGACTGCGACTGCGACGACGACGACGACGACTTCACCATCTTCTTCCTGGTACCACTTGAGCCACTTAAGGTTTAAGAAGTCTTTTTTTTAACTTTTTAAGGTTCGACGAAAAGGAAAAACTTTTCAGCCCCGTTTTCAGGGACCGTCCCTCGACTGCTCGAGGATTCCTTCCTTCCACCTAGGGTAACCTTAGGGTAGGACAGGACAGGTGGGTAGGACCACGATTCAAAAGAAAAGCAATGATTGGGGGTTACTCGCGCTTGGGTAAGGGTACTTCCTAGGGCCTTGCCGAAGGACCTTTCTCTGGCAGCACCTCTGTCTGGCATCTCACCAAAAAGGACTGGAAAAGGGGTGGTTGGTTTGGGCGCCAAACCAGCCTCAAATGGGTAGCGTAAGGACCGTCCTCGTTCTTTCCCTCGAGAGGGGGGGATGGTCGGGGAACCAGGGAATCTGCGAGGGACGGGACCACCTTAAACCTTTAGGAAGGGTGGAGGTGCCACGCTCTCCCTCCTAGGCTCCTACCGGCCTCCTATGGCACACACACACACACGTTGTGTCACATACTCCTAAGTTACCTTATCCCTTACTGTACTCCAAGGTTCCGCATTCCCTTTGTGTGTGTGACTTTCTTGGTTGGTGGAACAATTGTGCCTCTATTCGGTCGTCTTATTACATTTCAGGTTAGTAGTTGTCGTTACAGTAATCGTTAGACTAAGAAATACTGTACGCGAGGACGTGCACGGTGCACCTGCACATTCTTAGTTCGCTCACTCACTCGGTCGGTTTCCATCTTTCTTCATCGCATAAGGATATCCAGCTTCTTCCGGGCCGAGCGCCTGCGAGCGCGTCGCGGAGGTGCGCGAGCATCGTCTCGCGGCTCTGCCGTTGGTTCTGCCATCGCAAGCGCAACCTTTCTGTCGTGATCCTCAACACCACGACGGCGGTACTTTGCGAGCGAGTCAGCGTTGTCGAGCTTGGCGCCATGGGCAAGCTTTACAGCAGCGGGCCACGTGTGATCAAGGCCATCCTGAGGTTCGGCACGCCCCGTGTCTAGGCCAGTGATGCACGCAATGTCCTCGTCACCATCAGCCTCCGGACGGAACTCCCACGCTCGTGCCCCGGGAAGGTGAGTCGTCGGCACTTGTGTGAGCAGAGCGGTCGCTATCGCCTCGCCAGAGCGAATACCAGCGACGATGCCAACACCTGCAAAGATGTCGCCGCAGAAGCCAAGCCCCGATTCCGCATCAAGCGCGAAGGGAGGCGTGCCTGGCACGACACGCGTGAGTGGCGCCGCGCCCTGCCAAAGGAAGCATGGCACGACGAGCCGCCAGTGTGACATGGCATCGGTCTTGCCCACGTGAGCGGCAAACGCCTGGACCAGCGACTTGGCCGCCGCAGCCTTGTCCCACTTCCCACCGGGTGACGAGCGCACGTGGCGCGCAAAGGCGGGAGTGGACACGAGTGTCCACGCCTCGCCAGTACGACGCGTTCGAAGTCCGCGATTTGAAGCATCGTCAGGATGGCGCGAAGCGAGGCGCAGCTCTGGAACACCGTCGATGACGAGCGCGTCAGAAACCGTACGAGGCACGGCTCCCGGGGCAAACTCGACGATCGCGGCGACCGCAGATGCCGAGACGGCGCGTGCAAGGGAGGCCATGATAGGCCCTGAGTGTGGGAGTGCGGACTCAAGCAGTGCCTTCGCCGCCGCCTTGCGTGCGGTTCTCAGCGCGGCGTCGTGCGTCATCACCACGGTTGTGTACGGCCCGAGCTCTGCGCCAAGCACGTCGCGAACGAACCAGGAGTTCGTCGTGCTCCTTACCAGGGCGATCGGCTGTTCCGTTCGCGAGCGGACGAGCGTTTGTCTGCCTGTTGGGTCTCTTGACTCTGCCGCCATGGCGGCAACGAGCGAAGGCGCACATCGCAGTCTGCCATCTTGATCGATCACACCTCGTCGTCGAAGCCACTCGGGCGCGTCCGCGGCGTGAACGTGTGGCGGCGCGTACTCGCACAGCGGGTGTGCGGCGTGCACGGATCGCGCGGGGTCGAATCCGCTCGCGAACACGTCGACGCTTCGTCCGTGCGCACCTAGCATGCGCGCGAGTGCGATCCCGGATGCGGTTCCTCCGATGACGGCGATATTGCCTCCCGCACCCGTCGTCATACCCACGACCGGCGTTCCCAGGGTGGTGGTGATGCCAGTGGTGAATGCCTCCTGTAGTATCGTAGTGCCACTACTCTTGCAAGGTCCGAGAAGGTCTCCTCGTCCAGAGTCCAGAATGTGCAGGCACCTCTTCCCCGGGAACTACCGTACAGTACAGGTACAGTACGACAGGAACTCGTACCGGGTACCGTACAGTAGTGTGACTGACTGGTCGTGACAAATCAATAAGTGTCGCAATCAAATTGACATTGGTTGATTCTGAGCCACGGAAGAGCTAGACCTTACCTAGACTACTGTAGACTACTGTAGTCTAAGGACTAGGTAAGACCAAGGTTACCCCTATGATGAGTCCATGCATGCAAGACGTTCGTGCATGGACTCGCGTTAGGGTTTAAGGCACACCCACAAAGAGTAATTTAGAGGTGTAACTTAGACTAGAGGTGTAACTTAACTAGGGTGATCTGCAAGCCAAAACATGGCAGGAACCCCCGAATTTAAAAACCAAAAATAAGCCATTCCCACCCAGGAGGGAGGAGGGAGGAGGGGGGGATGAGCCGAGGTCTACGAGAGGAACTGACCAGAGGGTCCCCGGAATTAAAATCCCGGAAGGCTGCCAGGAGGACTCCCCCAGGAACCCTAACCCTAACCCTAACCCTAACCCTAACCCTAACCCTAACTGCCAGGGGACTGTGCTCTACGCCGTGGAAAGTAAATATCTTTTTTCCATCGACTGTTTCTTTTCCCCCCACAGGTGACAGGGGGGCTCACCATTTCCCCCAACGTCGTTTGGGGATCCCACCATTGACGGGTTTTAGGGGGGGCCAGTATTGCCAATGAAGGTCATCTTTTACACAAACCGAAATTAAAACCAAAAGTAGGTCTCCTGCTCCAGTAACCAACTATAGTCAACAGGGAGGGAGGGTGGGAGGTTGTTTGCGAAGCAAGCAACCAACAGCAAGAGTGGATACGCGCGCGCAGCCCTAAGGGAGAGGCCACCCGAGGGTCTCGAGAGGGGCCGTGACCCTCCTGGCGGCCGCCCAGAACCAGCGGCGCGAGCGACTCCCCCCAATCAAAAACCCCAATTAAACAAGTAGAACTGAAGATTTTAGGGGGGGCCAGTATTGCCATCATAGTCACGTATCCCCACGAAGAGGAGAGACGAGTGTCACCAATCGTGACGCCAAATTGGCCAGCGGCGAGCTCCAAGGCGCGACAGGCGCGACAGGCACCTCCACAGGAGGCGGCGGCAAGCCGATGAGGTGGCCAAAAAGGAAACGGGCGGCGTCATCAACGACGACACTGTTGTCGACGTAGTGAGTGCCGACCGCATGCGAGTTGGCAGCCCAGCCCGCGATGTAGTTACGTCGATCTGGCGAGACGTTCATCGCGGTCACCGCGGACGCGAACCCAGAGCGGAAGCTCTTGGGAGCGTAATGTCCGTTGGGCGGGGCTGCAGCTCCTACAGCTCTCAGCGCTACCGGCAGCCAGCGTGCAAACGCGTCGCCACGTGCCTTCTCACCCAGGTTGAAGAAGTACGTCGCACGCGAGCACACCCGACGGCGCATCCGGTCGTAGCGCATGAGCATCCGTCCCAGCTTTTGCCACGTCGCGGTCACCGGCCAGGTGACCGTTCTGCGGCCAGTGAACCAGGGCGTCTCCGTCTGGATCTAACGGTTTCCCGTCGTCTCCGCGCTCGACGTCCAGCTCTCCTTCGACGTAAGTCGCTAAATCCTCCACTCGGTCGTCGGTCTCCTGTTGCAGACTCAGCACCCCGAGTTCCAGGTATGCGCTGACACTCACGATCGATCGGAAAATCCACGCGTTGTGGGACGACGCGTGTCCCTGTTTAACCGATTCAGCCTCTAGGTGCTGAAGAACAGGGTTCGACGGCAAGGAAAGCAGGGTTGGCTTGCCACGACGCAGAATCCCAGCCGTAGGTAGCGACTCCGCGTGGCGAGCGTCCGGATAGATGGCAGGCACCACGTAATCTAACGTGGGCTCGCCTCCTTCGTCGGCAGCCTTCTTGCCTTTCTGCTCAGCTTCTGCAGCTGCGCGGCGCTCCTGCGCGAGCGCAATCTCCAGCTGCAATATTTCGCGACGAGCTTCCAGAACCTCGAGTTCGTTCGGCGCGTCAGCCATTAATCAATCGATTAAGGATCTAAACAGTAAACTTCCAATCGAAGATTGCTGATGTCTAGATCTAAGCGTAGATACTTAGACCGTTTCGGTGTACAAACTACGTCCCTCGAAGACGCGTCCGACGTGTGTTCGACCTCCCACTACTCGTGTGTAGTGCGGCTGTTAGGTTGTTTGCGAAGCAAGCAACCAACAGCAAGAGTGGATACGCGCGCGCAGCCCTAAGGGAGAGGCCACCCGAGGGTCTCGAGAGGGGCCGTGACCCTCCTGGCGGCCGCCCAGAACCAGCGGCGCGAGCGACTCCCCCCAATCAAAAACCCCAATTAAACAAGTAGTGGTAGAACTGAAGATTTGGGTTTGGGTATTTTTCGTCCCTGTCCCAGTCACTCCCTCCCCCCTTGGGACCTTGTCGGAAAGGGTCTGCCAACTCAGAAATCCGAAAACCCTCCCTCCCTTCACGGTCTGTTCCCTTGCTTGTGTGCCTCCTCATCATCACAGTCACAGCACTGGAGTGATCAATGGGCGCGTTCTTGTCCCGCCTCCTCCCTGGTGGTGGTGGTGCTTTTGGTGGTTTTGGTGGTAATAATGACCATGGGATTGCTGGGCGTGCGCGCAAGTACCATATAAAGCTAGACCCGCGCATGGACTCCACCTCACCCACAGGAGAGGCGTCCGTGCACGACGCTGCCATGAAAGAATCCGCACTCAACGCTACCGTCTACCCACCCGCGTCGTTCGTTAACAACGCGCACGTTAGCTCGCTCAAGCAGTACAACGACATGTACCGCGAAAGCGTCGACAGACCTGCGAAGTTCTGGGGGAAAATCGCTGACGAACTGTACTGGCACACGCCGTACGACAAGAGCAAGCCCGTGCACTCCTTCAACTTCGACGTGCGCAAGGGACCCATCAGCATATCGTGGTTCCCGGGAGGAAAGACGAACCTCTGCTACAACGCCGTCGACAGGCACGCGGCGTCCGACCCCAAGGGAACGGCTCTGCTGTGGGAGGGAAACGAAACGAACCAAGACGAAGTCGTGACGTGGGCGCAGCTCAAAGAGCGCGTCTGCCAGCTCGCCAACTACCTCAGGAGCGTCGGCGTCGGAAAGGGGGACAACGTCACAATCTACCTTCCCATGGTGCCTCACCTTGTCATCTCCATGCTCGCGTGTGCGCGCATTGGCGCCGTGCACTCCGTCGTCTTCGCAGGCTTCTCCGCCGACGCGCTCGCCAGCCGGCTCGTCGACTCCAAACCAAAGGTGGTTCTCACATCCACGGGTACCATGAGAGGCGCCAAGCCCATCCCCATCAAGAAGGTGGTGGACGCGGGCATCAAGCTCAGCAAGGACAAGGGCGTGCACGTCGAACGCGTCGTCGTGTACGATCACCCCGCACTGCCCCTCGCGCAGTGCAACTGGGACGAAAGCATTGACGCCAACTGGTCGGACGTCGTGGACACGCAGCCGAAAGACAGTCCCGTCGAGTGGATGGACAGCGAGGACCCTCTGTTCCGCCTCTACACGTCCGGTTCCACGGGAACACCCAAGGGTGTGCTGCACACCACCGGCGGGTACATGGTGGGCACGTACGCGACGTTCAAGTACGTCTTCGACCACAAGCCGGACGACGTGTTCTGGTGCACCGCCGACGCGGGATGGATCACGGGGCACTCGTACCTCGCGTACGGGCCTCTCATCGCCAAGGCGAAGTGCGTCGTCTTCGAGGGCGTCCCCACGTACCCCGACGCAGGCCGCTGCTGGGATATTGTCGACAAGTACGGCGTGACGGTGTTTTACACCGCGCCCACGCTCATCCGAAGCCTGATCCGCTTCGGCGACGACGTCGTCAACTCTCGCGACCTGTCCACCCTGCGCCTGCTCGGATCGGTTGGCGAGCCCATCAACCCTGAGGCTTGGAAGTGGTACCACGAGGTGGTGGGCAAGAGGAAATGCCCGATCGTCGACACGTGGTGGCAGACGGAGACGGGTGCTCACATGATCACGCCTCTTCCCGGTGCCTTTGCGCAGAAGCCGGGAAGCGCTTCGCGTCCCTTCTTCGGCGTCGTGCCGACACTCGTCGACAGCCAGACGGGCAAGGAGCTTCCCCCCGGTCCGGGCGAGGGTGTGCTGTGCATCAAGGGCGCATGGCCGAGCATGATGCGAACCGTGGCGGGCAACCACCAGCGATTCGAGGAGACGTACTTCTCGACGTACCCAGGATTCTACTTCACCGGTGACGGCGCGCGCCGCGACGAGGATGGGTACTTCTGGATCACCGGCCGCGTCGACGACGTCATCAACGTCTCCGGACACCGCATCGGTACCGCGGAGGTGGAGAGCGCGCTCGTCGAGCACGACAAGTGCGCCGAGGCGGCTGTCGTCGGCTACGAGCATGACATCAAGGGACAGGCTATCTACGCGTTCGTGGTGATGAAGGAGGGTGTGGAGTTCACGGCGGAGATGAAGAAGGAGCTCGTTATGACCGTCCGCTCGATTGTGGGAGCATTCGCGGCGCCAGACACGATTCACTGGTGTCCGACGGGACTGCCGAAAACGCGCAGTGGTAAGATCATGCGAAGGATTCTGCGAAAGATTGCCGCACACGAGGAGGATGGCATCGGCGACACGTCGACGCTGGCAGATCCCGCCGTGGTGAACACGATCCTCGAGTGGCGTGGCAAGTAGAAAGGAATCACAGGTGAAGCGAGCGCAAGAGGGGGGGGTGCGGTGTTTTGACGTGTGACAAGACGGGACTTTGGGTTGATCTCTATCTTTTTTCTTTGTTGTGTCACGATGTTTTTGTGAACTTTTGTTTGTTTGTTTGTTTGAATTTTATTTTCATCTTTACAAGTATTACCAACTATGAAACAAAAAAACATGTGTTGCTGAGCTTGTTGACCTTACTCGGTTGCGCCTGGTCCTAGAGTTCTGTCGACAATTTTGCGAAACTCCGCGAGCGTGCGCTCCTCCTTCTCCTTTCTATCCTCCTGCTTGAGAATCGCAAGTGCCGCCTGTTCCTCGGCACTGTACACCTGGTTTTCCTTGCGTTCACGAATGGCGTTCATGCGTGCGTGCCTGGATCCTGACATGACGTAGCCTAATTTTTCGTACTTGTCAATTTCGTTGGATGCCAGTCCAATTTCGCCACGTCTCGGGATTCGCTCGCCGCTCTGCACGTAAGCCGCCATGGCGGCACCCTCGCCGGGCAGCAGCGCCTTTCCGTAGTGTTGTAGCGCCGCCGCGTCTCTCGCTTCCTGCGGTGGGAGGGGACCAACAAAGTCTTCGTCTGCGTTGTTATGTGCCAAGGCCGCTGCTTCCGCCGCCGCCGCCGCCGCCGCCGCCGCTTCCGCTTCCGCTTCGTTGATATCCGTTTTTCTTTTTTTCCACTTGGTTGTATAGAATTCTCGCAGTGCGTTAAGTTCTTCCGCTTCTTCTGCAGCTTCCCGTTGTCTTTCTTCTTCAAGACGTAAGATTCGCGCCTCTTCCGCCATTTGACGCGCCATTTGTCTTTTCACGTGTTTATCAAGAACATGTTGTTCACGACTATGAGATAAATCCAAAGCCGACGCCGACTTATCATCACCCTGAGGTTGAGAGTCCAAGTTTTTCACGGGTAAGGACGAAGGAGGAGCAGGAGGATGAGGCTCCCGCGATGGAGACGGAGACGCAGGAGGAGAGTCTTCCCACAGCATGAACTACTTACTTCTTCAAGAAAATAAAATAACCACGGCACGGCACGGCACGGCACGGCCAATGGCAGAATGGCGCCGTCAATAACGGGTAATTACACCAAAGAAAACTAAAATAGACCAGAAGACGCACCAGAACGAGACGAGGAAGTAACCCCCTAACCCTAATCGTAACCCGAATCGTAACCCTAACCCGAATGCCCGAATGCCCTGCAGCTGGGGACAGACAGCTCTTGCAAGGGTTGGCTGATCTTGATCTGCACTCGTTCCTAACCTTACCGTGGTAGACGAGCGCTCGCTCACGGCGATGGCGGCGATGGCGCGTTTCCTCCCCTGGCCATGGACATCGACCTGGGGGGGAGGGTGGCTCTGCTACCTACCGTTAATATGTCTCTTGCTCTGCGCCCCCCCTTCCCCTTCTGGAGTATGTTCTGGAGTCACCTTCGCATCAGCCAAGAAGCATAAAACTTCGTCGAAAGAGCGATTCCAACCGAGAAGCACGTCGAAAATCAACCAGGCGCACAAAAAAGTCGGCGACGTTGTCTTCAACGCGGATATCGGCGCGCTCGCCAAATGGGCCGACGACCCAAAATCGCCGCACAAAAATATACAAATCTTCCTCTACCCGTCGTTCGAAGTGAGATATCCAGACAAAACGTCGCAGACGCCGTCAACGACGCCCTTTGAGGCTGCCGGACTCGAACCGCAAAACCAGTGCGACTTTGCCACGTCCGACGACGGCGCAATCAGAACCGACGGGCTTGCAAGAGACGACGACGCCAAGGGAACGGCGCGCACGGCGGATACTGATGAGAAGATCGCACACTCAAAGTTCACGCGTGACACAGAGTCTGTGCAGGTGGGTGGCGCACCGGCTCTCGCATCCGCCGCGGCACTGCTGAAATCATACCTGCACCACAACAACCACCTCATAACGGAGTCTATCGAAGTGGCCCACCTCGCGCTCGTTCCCAGCGCACGCCTCGAAGACTGGGAGCCGCTTCGCACCGATATCCCTCACTTCGCCGTCGTTCCGGAGTGCTGCGTCGCCACGTCGCGCGTGCTTCGCACGGCACTTGCCACGCGCCCTTACCTCTTTCTCCTCACGCACGACGCCAGTGGGCGTAACAATGCGCCGTACGATGCGCGGATGGAGCGCGACGTGCCTGCCACCGACCAGGGCGAAGATGAGTGTGAATGCGGCAACCGCTGTGTGGTAGTTCCATGGCCAGCACCTCTGGGACCGGCATACATACGTGGCAATATTCCTGATGACGAGAAAACAACACCGCCGACGCCGATGATGATCAACCGGCCATTTCTACTCTCTTTCTGGGGTGGATTTGGAGACTCGTCCTTCAGCGTGACGCGTGGCGCTTTCTCGAAATTAGGCTCAAACATGCATCGCATCGTCAGCGCTCTCGCACGGTACCCGCGCAACAATGGCGGGTACGGCGACCACGCGGTTGTGATTGACGAGCGTGCGGAGAGGACGCTTCAGGGCGAGTCGATGCCGTCAGCATGCGCGGCACGTCTTGCTTCGACGTCAATGTTTTGCCTGCACCCGCCGCTCGACGGTGATCATGGCAAAGAGGTGCACCGTTCTCTTCGCGCGTACTTCTTCACTGCCATGAGCTACGGTTGCATTCCTGTGGTGTTCGAGAGGCAGGCATCAGAAGGTGTGGATAACTTGCACTTCGCACGAAATCATCGGTCGCATGGGTATCTGCGAAGGGCGGGAGCCGTCGTAACCCTGCCTGACGCGCTGCTCAGCGACGACAATGCCACAGATTCCGTGCAAACGATACTTAAGACATTGTCGACGGTGGTGAAGGAAAGACGTGTCGACGCGATGAGAACAGCGGCGACGGAGTATGCTCGTACGATGAATTGGTCTCGTAGAGCTCCGCTGTACGCCCTTGGTGCCATGTTGCAGAGGCACTGGTCATCAGCACCAATCAGCGGCGACGAGGAATCTGTCGAGGAGGCTGCAGATGTGGTTGCACGCATGCCGAATGCTGTCGATCGCCTATCCGAGCTAGATGAGGCGGAGCGTAATCGCACGTCGCCGATTCGCGGTGATGCCAAGTTTGAGAAAGACATTGCGCTTCGCGAGTCGTTTAAAGGCATGAAGGAGGCCGAACGCATCGATGCAATTAACGTGAATCGCAAAGGTGTTGTGGCTAGGCAAGGTCTCCGTGCTAGTCTCGAGCATGCGCACGCTAAGCACAAAGCCCTGCACATGCGCGACGATTCTTCGGTTCGCCGTGTGCACGTGGCTGGCACATTGGATGGTGTCATGCTTCGCAAGGCTGGCGACGGCGGGCTTGGTATGCCCAATGGCGCGAAGGCGGCGAGGGCTGAGCACGTCGGGGGCGGGGGCGGCATTCCGTTGATGGCACACTCGCACCACGTCGCTGGTGTGGCTATGCCCGCGTTTCGAACGACGCCCTTGAAACGCACTCTTCCGCTACGCAAGCAGATGAATCAAGAGCTTCGTCACGCGATGACCATCAAGCAGATCAACCAGCAGCGGCAGCGGCAAGATGCGCAAAGCTGATTGATCTAAAGTTTGTGTGTACCGCTGGCTTACTGTATCATAGTGTACATTGTAAAGTTTTATTTCTTTTACTTCGTATGTTCGGAAACGTCGGACCTTTTTCCTTCACGATGACGAGGAGCACCGAGCCTGCATTGCGACGGCGGGTTGTGTGGGCGGTGCGTCCTTGATGGCTTTGTCTCGCGCCGGAAGTGTCTGGCCACTACGAAGTGTCGTAGGGCGCTCCCTCTCCATACGCAGCTGGTTCTGCACACGGCTGTCCGTGACTAAGTGCAAAGAGTCAGTGTAGACATCTTTGAACGCGCTTTTGCATGCAGCCACAAGCTCATCTGTGACGTCTTCTCCGCGGTGGGCCTTGAGGACAGGCGCCAAGACGTCCCCCATCCATGCGCGCGAAAGTACGGATTCAAGTGCATAGTTCTCGGCTGATACGGCGTCGATCGCATGGCCACGCTGCTCGTGGGTCGGGCCAATCGGCACTATCCTACTATCCTACTTCTTGATACACTTGCCTGAGTTTGCACGACCGGGGTCCCGCGCGGCCGCGCATCATCCCGTGTTTGGACGATTGATTCTACGACGGATCCCCCAAATAAAGAAGAATTCGCATGTGTGTTTGACCTGGTCTGGGGACCGACTACACAGCACCTGCCGTCTGCCGACAGACAGAAGACGTTTTCATCAATTACGTTATTACATTATCGTTATCATCAATTACGTCAAAGACCTTATTGACAGAAACATTCATGGAAGACATCGCTTCAACGATCATATCACGCCTACGACTCGACGACCGCGCATCGCCATTCGAGTTGCGAGCGCTGGGGAGAGACTACGCTCATCCAGCATACACGTCCCGTGGTGGTCGTCCTCAAAATTGCGATGTCTTAAAGGTGACGGCGCCCGTGAAAGACGGTAAACTCGTTTTCAAGCTCAGCTACTTGAACAATCACGACCGCACTTACGACTTCGAAGGTACACGAAGGTATCGCACTGGATGGCGAACGATTACGTACGAAAAAGACGATTGGGAGGGCGCTGTGGCATTTGTTGATGCATTCATGAGCGATGGATGTCGTTCTGAAGGCTTGAGCTTGTACGATAAACTCGATTCGAGACTTGATTCGACGACATCGTCGGTGCTACCAATAGCAATTGGTAGCTGGAATGTAAGCGGTCGTCTAAGTGACGAGGTGCGCATCGTGCGTATTCGTGGAGCATTCAAGGCTTTGTTGGCCCGAAGTGATTGATGATTGATTGATTGATTGTTGTTGTTGTAACAATGTGGTGATCATCATCATCCCCCTCCCAATATGTTTTTATGAACTCGACGACAACTGTATGGGTACTTCACTTTCTTCCTGCAGCTGTCCGACGCGACGGCGCACGTCGCCCATGGACCAGCCAAATCCTTTGTTCACGACAACGTCCACAGGTCGACGTTTCTGATCATCCAATGCGTCTGGATCTGCACCGCGACGAAGAAGCTCTTGGTACAGAGACAAATATGGGTGTTCCGTCCTGACGAGTGACGACGTCATCCTCGTCGCCAACTCGCCACACTTCCTGCCGACGTGGCACATACGCGCGACTCGATGCAGTGGCGTTTCCCCACCTCGTCGCGCCTTCTGATTGACGGCGGACTGCGGCGCATAATCGAGAATATAGGTAACCACTCTCCGCGCCGCCGTGTCACATGCGAAGTGAAGCGCACATCCGGCGCCACGATCTTCTTCGACGCACGCGCGCATGAGCTTTTTGTCGTCATCGATGTCAGGGAAGTATTCGTGTAGGAGCTGGCGAAACGCGGAAAGGTCATCAGCGCGAGCGGCGTCCATCACTTCGAAGAACGACGGCTTGGTTCTCCGAGCAGCATCATCACGCGATGGCGGCGGCGACGACATCACTGATGACTACTATGGATAGTGGTGACTAGCTAGGGGTCGTTACGAATAGAAGACGGGTTGCGCGCTAGTAGCGTTACTAGAGTCAGTGATGGCAACTTGAGCAATGGCGGATAAATCGCAGACAGACAGTGAACGACACACACGGGGCGGGATGGGTTCGGGGTTCATTACCAAACCAAACCCGAAAGTAGGATGGAGCTTCGCTTGACTGTCGCCTCCTATCGTGAGATGATAAACTTTACATTGATACCTCGCTCGCCCCGAGAGATTGATTCGATCATGGCGATCCTCGCGACGGCGTCGTCGCATTCCCGCTACCACACCACCTCCGTCTCCCCTCGCAACAGTGCAATTCATGGCCATCGTCAACATCCATGTCGTCATCGCAATCGCAGATCATCAAACGCACGTGTGCACGCGTCCATGGAGGAGGAATATGCAAATGATGGAGAATCTTCTCCATTGTGGTCGCAGAGTCGACGGGTTCGCGCGGAACATTCGTCAGAAAGCGAATACGAATCGGCTGACATGGCGGTGCTGACGACACGGCAGGAAGAGGGGGTGAGCGAGGAGGACAGCGGCACCAACACCACTTCCAGAAGCGCGTCTGTGGAGTACTTGCTTGACGATGTGCCACACCTTCGTGATTGGCATGACAATCTCGAGAGCCTGCCACACCCGTCCATCAAGAATCCAGCGCACATCGTCGACGAAGGCGATTATGTCGTCGCGACTACCGTCGTGAACTTTCACGGCTGCGCGCCAAACAGCGAGGAATGCACGGAGTTGGAGAACATGTCGGCGATGTCATTCAAGGCGGGAGACAGCAATACTGAACAGAAATCACAGAAGATTGTATGCTTCCCGCGCGCTGGACCGCGCGCGAATATCGCCTTCGACAGCGTGCGCGGCGAGGTGCGCGCCGCGATCGTCAGCTGTGGCGGTTTGTGCCCTGGAATGAACACCGTGATACGAGAGTTAGTAGCGTGTCTCTGGAACCAGTACGGCGTGCGAGACATTTTTGGCGTTAAGAATGGGTTCCGTGGCTTCTACTCAGAAAACCTCGTCCCACTCAACATGCAGCCAAATGCGGCTGGTAGCGTCGCAACCATGCACCGCAATGGGGGCACCTTCCTCGGAACGAGCCGAGGTGGGTTTGACGTCAACAAGGTTGTCGACGCCATTGAGCATCGCCGTCTGAATACAGTGTTCGTCATCGGCGGCGATGGAACGCACAAGGGTGCTCAGGCGATGTTCGAAGAGGTGCGCCGCCGAAAACTCAAGGTTGCAATCGCGTGCGTGCCGAAGACGATTGACAATGACATTGCAGCCATCGACAAAAGCTTCGGCTTCGACACGGCTGTGGAGGAGGCGCAACGCTCGATCCGCGCAGCGCATGTCGAAGCTGAGTCAGCACCTATGGGTGTTGGACTTGTCAAGCTCATGGGGCGACACAGCGGATTCATTGCGGTGCACAGCAGCCTGGCAAGCCGCGACGTCGACGCAACACTGATCCCCGAGGTGCCGTTTGTCGTGAGCGGACCCAACGGTGTTGCGGCGTTCGTTGCGCAGCGGCTGATGCAGAACGACCACGCACTCGTCGTCGTCGCGGAGGGAGCTGGTCAGGACCTTATGGACGTGGATCACAGTGGCAAGTCAAATGACGAACTTGGGCGCGATGCTAGCGGGAATATCGTCTTCAGAGATGTTGGACTTTGGCTGAAACATGAGCTTCGCAAGGAGTTGAACAGAATCGGCCTTGACGTGAACATGAAGTACCTCGATCCCACGTACTCGATCCGCGCCATACCACCGAACGCTTCCGATAGCGTGTACTGCACGCTGTTGGCGCACGGCGCTGTTCACGGCGCGATGTACGGGTTTTCAGGATTTACTAGTGGGCGGGTGAACGAACGCCACTGCCTGCTAAGCATCCCTCGTGCGATTGAGCACCTTGGCGTTGTGGATCCGCAGATGCGCACGTACAGCCGTCTGATTGAGTCCAACAACCAGCCGGCTTTCTGGGGCGACGACCATGAACGACAAGCCCACGGCCTCGGCGGCGGTACTTCTAGTGATGCCAACAACTCTCTTCGGCACCCTCTTGTGATGGGCAATCGAACGGTCACACCCCACCGCCATACGACGACTAGTTTTTCTTCGGCTGGCCGTCGTGTGGTGTCTGACCGGCGCGCTGACGGCACTCAACACATTCACGATAGCATCGCAGTCACGCACAGCGACGAGGCGGATGAAGATGAGCCTGCACCGATAAGCGATGCGGATGAGCACCGACGGAAGAAGCTGCTTCGCAAGAAGAAGTCGAAAGAGGACGAGATTTGGGCAGAAGGTCTCAACACAACAACACTCGATTCGTCCGGAACAATCGACTCGATCTAGCGTGAATGGTGAGAAATTTGCACGACGATGGAGGAGCCTAACCATCATCATGGTGGCCAGCTGAGAAATGAATTGGGAGGAAAAGAGTGAACGAGTGTTGCTGCAGCATCGTGGTGGGTGCGTCGATCATCGAGTTACAGAAAACAAAGCAAAGTAGTAGTAAACGACATGGTAAACCAAAATTGCAATCAGCAATCAACAACAACAATTGCAAAATCTAAGCACGACCCTCGACGCGATTCTTCTCCGCCTGCTCGATGAGCATGCTTTCCCACAGCGCCTTTTCGTGCTCCTCCGGCGTGGCGAAGTCCGGGTCTGCATAGCTGCGCCACGAGAACATGTGGCAGTCCAAGCACAACGTCTCACTTTCCCAACGCCTGAGACCACGACACCACGTCTGCACGAAGTGGTGTTCCTTCGTGTTCATGCCTCCGCATGCGAGGCAGTCAGGGAAGTCGTCGTTGCGCTTCCACAGCGCCGTGTACTCGTCGACGGTCATCACTTTGAATCCGTGTCCGATGCTGGGATTGATTTCGACGGGTTCACCTGCGATGACCTTCGCCCACTCGGACGCGTGCACGACCGCGCGCGGGGCGGCGCCGACGTGCGTGGTGAGGTCTGTCTGCAGCGACGAGCAGTACGATGCGGGAACCGTGGGCTCGGACGGAGACGCCATTGTTAGTGGGCTGGGAAACGAATTGACCACCGAACGGACCGGGCGAATTGGACCAAGGCCGGGGAGGTTTTCCCTTCTTTTTCTTCGGGGGTGGACCTGGTGGCGTTACTCTCTTCAAGTTTCCTGCGCGTAGTTCGGGGTTATACATCCATGGTGTTCACGCCAACAAGCGTCCACACGTAGGTCACGTCAGGAACGGCACGCACGTGCGCGCGAGTCTAAAGGTGTCTGCTTGCACGCTTGCCGCCATTGACTGACTATGGTAACTGACTGGATGCACTGCACTACTTAGGATGTACTATGAATCGGATAAAAAAGAGTAATATTTTTAATCATGATGGGAAAAAAATCATTTGGGTAGGTATGGTAATCTATGGTAGTTGGCGCATCTTCACCTCGAAGCGCATCGCGTCAAGTAGCGGTTGTATGTGGTGATGAAAGCAAAGGATAATATCGTAAGCGCGAGCACCACGAGCAGCTCAAGAGAACGCGTGAGAGACGAAGAGATGACGCGAGGAGGCTGAAGGCTGGCCTTCTTGGCGAAGGTGGTGGTGGTATTAGGCACAAAGCCATTGGCGGTGCAGGTATTGGGCTCGTCATTCGCCTTGTACTGAGACGACTTAAATGTCGGCGGGCGGCTGAGGCGACCCTGCTGCGACGCAAGCTCCAGCTCACGCACCTTCTTCTCGAGAATTTGAACGCGCTCCTCGAGGCTGAGCGATGGCAACTCCTCCTCGTGCGCGGGTGCCTCGGCAACATTCAGCAGCCTTCTCTTCTCCGAGTAGATCCAGTCGACAAACTTTTTGTGCTCCGGGCCAAGCATCGGCTCGTCTTTTTGCGCGCAGAGCACGACGCCGTCGTACGTCCCGCCGAATCGCCGAGGCATGTTTTCCAGCGTGCCAAACACCTTTTCCAGGAGCACCTTGTGCGAAGCCGCGCCTGGGGGCGTGACGAAAACCTTCTTGCGCACTTGCGCGTCAAGCAAATACTTGATCACACCCCAGACGTAGGCAAACACGCGAGGCGCATTCACGACGTAAGCTGCGCGCAGCGTCTCGGGGTACTGTGCCTGGTCGTGCACCGCAATCGTTTTAAAGAACGACATGCCCTTCCCGCTAAGAAGCTTCATAGGCCGTAGGCCAGTCATGTCGATGACGTTGGTGACGTCGTCGACGACGAGCAGTGGGTCAGCACCAGGTTCCAGCCTTTTTCTCCTCGTCGCCTCGTCGGTGAGCACGCTGAGCTGGTACTCGAGCATGAGCAGGTGGCACACAACGAGGTCTCTCTCGGTAACGAACCCGTTCAGCAGCGCGTCGCTGTCGAGCATGCCGACGTTGTCAACGTACACCGTGGTTCCGTGAGTGGCGTCGAACCCGTGGAATCCGTGCGGCATGTTCTTGAAGATGTGCTCGAATCTGTCATACGTCGGTGCATCTCTCAGCAGCGCCTTTCTTGAGAAGTCGTCGCTGCTCCTGAACGCCATGGTCCCTCTCAGCTGTTGCTCCGCCTTGTTGACGTCTCCGTTGCACGCGGTGACGTACCTCTGAAAGGTTCTGTATACATTTCCTGTTCGCTGCGTCATGCCGTTCGTTGCGATTTCGGTAAGTTCATCGCTCGCGAATCGCGATTTGAGCGCAAGGAGTTTCTGCTCCATAGTGTCAACGTTGTGGTTGGATCGCCATCGCGGTCTGATGGATGCCAACGCCGCGGTCTGCATCTGCATGGAGTGGCTTGAGTCGAGTCCTCCAAGGCAGGCGAGCTCTGAGGGACTGCGAGGGACCACAGCAACACCAATGACATCACTACTTTTCAACATCACAAGAGCACAGGTACAAGTGTATGGATAACACCACACCACACCACACCACACCGGCAATCAATATTCAATAATGGGACCCGTTCGTTGCCCGGGATCGGATGGGAAACTCCCGGGATTGTAAGGCTACTAGAACGCATCGCCATTTGGTCCGTCCAACGATGCGTTGGGGATCCCTTCGTTGCCTCGCATGTTGCGGCCTTGTTTGCGGCCCACCCTCTTGCCAACAAACCTGCCCAAACGTTGCGCTCGTTGCGCGCATGGCGACACGCGATTTGTCGCCCGCGCCAAGCGGTGCTCCCACCGCTGCGGGTGGCGCTGGCAGCTCACCCGCGCTCGCTCTCAAGGCGTTGCTTGAACTTCAGGCTGCGCGCCAGATAAAAAGCAACCACCACATGGGACCAAGCAAAGCCAACGTGCAAGTTCTTCACCTAACAGCGTCAGTCAACGGAAAGTGGCTCGCTGTCTTAGCAAGCGAGTCCAGCCGGGAAGAAGTGCTCGAAGTCTGGGACTACGACGCAGGACGAGTCGTACTCACGTACGATAGCACGAGAGGAGTCAAGTGCGGCACCGTGGCGGCAGCAGGGCCCATGGGAAAAGTCGCGGCAGCCGCGTTTGTCGGACACACGTCGGAACAACTTGCCCTTGTCACAGACCAGAAGGTGGCAGTCATGCAGGTCGACTGTGCACACGCTGTCGTGTCGCATGATAAGCATGACATTAAAAACCCAACTGCCGCCATCGCCGTCGCGGGTGACCGAATTTTCGTCGGAACCACTAACGGGCACGTGAGAGTCGCAAGCTTCGAAAGGGTCAACGGTGCCGTCGCCGCTATACAGGTCACACCAGCTACAGCAACACCGCACAGGGGCGCCGTCGTAGCATGCGTGAGCGTGCCTGCGCTTGCCAACGCGCATGGCAGTGGAGGTGCAATATCACCAGCGGTCGTCTCGGGTGCCGCGGACGGAAGCCTTGCAGCATGGGATGCGGAGATGCCGAACCGTGGCGTCGGCGCGTTCATAGCAAAGGCGCATGACGGAGGTGTGCTAACTGTCGTCGCGGCTCAGGGAGGGCGCCTCGTCGCCACTGCCGGCTCGCACGACAGGACTGTGGCAATTTGGGTACGTATGGCAGCACGCGCAGGCAGTATGGCGCAGGATCTGCAGGAGTTGCGCCGAATGGGGAAGGTGTTGCCCAAGGCGGTAAGCATCGCCACGCTCGTTGCGGTGGACGACACGATGGCAATACCTGGTACGCTCGTCGCATGGGACACGTCCGGTGCACTATACGCGTGCCCGCATCCCCTTGAAGCTGCCACGCACGCGGGTGGTGGTGCCGACAAGGGCAAAGAACGATGGCTTCTCGTAGCGGACTGCGCGCCTGCCCTTGCGGCCACTCACAGCCGCATATCACCAGGCAAGGCGAAGCGAATGCAGGTGACGGCTGCCGTGGCACATCCCGTTGGCGCATGGCGTCGCGCCGGTGGGTCGAAATTCTTCGTTGCCACGGCCGGCATAGTAACCGCCTTCGCGGTTAAGGAGCGTGCGGCGCCTATTGCCGTCTGCGGTGCACCCGGATCTAGGCAAGAGCTCCACGTCGTATACCATGCCAACGGTGGGCTGAACACCATGTCTGCGATTGGAAAGGACTGCACGGCTAGACGCGCGCGTGTTGCCGACGTTACTGTACCTCCCGATGCTACATGCGACGAGCCGCTCACATTATCAGCATCGCCGGGTGGCCGCTTCGTTGTGTTGGCTTGGCCACGGTGCGGCGTGGTGAGAGTTTACGCCGCGGGAGGGCTCGGTACTACATGGCAGGTGATTCTCGAGGTGCCAGGCTGCGCCGCGGTTTTTTCAAGGAACGGGCCTGCTCCGTTGCTAGCCGTCGCTAAGCAGGCTGCCAGCACGAAATCGCCCGAAAAGCGCCGTGGCATTTTCGGCGGTGGCGGTGGCCCCAAAGAAGTTGGCATGCAAGCGGGATTTGTCGTCGAGTCATGGCGATGCGGAGCAGGCAACTCGAATGAGACGAATCTCGTCGGCCCACTTGTGGTAGGGAGCGCGCATTCCGCCCGCCTGGAGCTTGCCTCTGGCCCCGTTCTCGGATTGGCAACGGACGCCGGCCTTCACTTCGTGTCGTGGAACGGCGATACGAACTTGGGGGCGGCATCCGTTTCCTGCCCGGCTGGGCCGCTCGCGGAACGTGCACTGTGGGATGCTACCGGGAGCATGCTTGCACTTCTTTATCGTGCCAAGACGGTGGTGCTACGCCGCACGGCAGCTGGTGCGCTCGTCGGATACGCCGATGTCGTGGTGCCACACGCGTTCAGCGCCATTTGGCACAGCAACCAGCTCCTGCTTGGCCACCCTGGAGGGGTTCTGTGCGTGCTCCTTGGAGGCATCGACGAAAGAGGCGCTCCTGCCGTTCGTGCGGACCTTACGCTCTACTCGCGGATTCCCCAGCCCGTGAATTGTCCCGACGACGTGCCCGAAGAGCCTACGAAATTCGCACACATGTCCGCCACGGCGCACTACATGCTCGCGGGAGTGCGCGGCGGCTTACTGTTCGGCATCTCCGTACCCTCGGGTGGTGCAATGAACGTACATCCGAGCGCGGTGTCACACGCCGTACGCGCGGATGTTCTGCTTCGCTGCGCAACTGCGCAGGGCCTTGCACCCGCGCCACTGGTTTCACCCATGCTTCTGGACTCGACAGAAGGCGGCACGATGCGTCTAGCCTGCCCCGCAGGTGGTGCCGCCGCGTCGCTGTCATTCGCGGCGGCGTGTGGTGGCTCGGGCACGCTGGGCAAAACGATTGCGCAGGCGACCGACGCGCCGTTGTCACTCGTCGTGCATGCCGCATCTCTGGATGCGCGTTCATCGAATATCGAAGCTGGCGAGCGCGACGAGGCCCGGCGCGTGCTTGGCACGGCGCTCGGTGCGGCAGCAGAAGGTCGCACGCTTGTCGGCGCCTCGCACGATGCGGTGAGCGCGGACGCCGTCGCCGCGCTGGCATCGAATCCGTTTGTGTTAGCGTCTCGAAGTGCGGAGCTCGCGCACGCGTGCAGCACGCTCTTGTCGTCGTGACTGACAACGCACCGTGCACCGTGTATCTGTAAGTGTACATACCAGTTTATCCATGTACAGTAGTGGATCCAGGGACACGCTAGGAACGCCTTTGAGGCCACTCTCTGAGCCTGTCCATGTGGTGAAGTGAAGTTGTCTCCCGAAGCCGCGTTTCTTTCTGCCGGTGACGGAATCTGCATCCCTCTCCCTCCCTCCGAAGTCTCCGGCCCCCCAGGGGTTACTCCGATCGCTCTGTGTCCCCCCTGGACCTGGTACCGTTTTCCCCAGCCAGTTTCTCCGGCCTTCGCTTGTCATGAACTCCAACTGAACTCGTCCCCAATCACGTTTCCACTTTTCTTTGATCCCAACTATTGGGAAGTATGTCAGCAGCATCAATGCAATCATCAACCTCATTCTCGCGTCGGTCCTTGGCTTCTTCCTTGTTGGCCTCTCTTTCAACTTCGTCATCTTCCTCGTCATTGGTTGGTGCGGTTGGTGCGGTTAGTGCGGTTGGTGCGGTTGGTTCTCCTGAAGAGGCGTTTTCTTTGGGGCATGTGATTGGTTCGTTCTCCTCCGCTTCGTCGTCATCCGTGGTGCCTTGTGTCGATCCGTTTTCCGAAAAAGTCATCGCGCACATCGCGAACGCGTCCACTGAGGATGTGAACCTCGCAGTGCAGTGCGCGAAAGCTGCACTGCCGCTATGGGCATCCACAACCAAGCAAATGAGACAGAAAGCCTTGCACGCCGTGGCTGACGATATCGAAAGGCAAAAGGACGGGCTTGCAGCGGTTGAAACCATGGACTGTGGAAAGCCATTCGAGGAGTCGGTGTGGGACGTCGAGGATGTCGTCACCGCCTTCCGATACTATGCCGACGAAGCGGCGCAGAGAGACGACATTCAGCGAGTTGACGTCGGCGACGAAGACTACAAGTGCCACATCAGAAAGGAACCTCTGGGTGTCGTCGCCGCAATCACGCCGTGGAACTATCCCATGCTCATGGCTGTCTGGAAGGTGGCACCTGCGCTCGCCGCGGGATGCACAGTCGTGCTCAAGCCATCAGAGCACGCGAGCCTGACGTGCCTGCTGCTGGGCGAAATTGTTCGCAAGCACTGCCCTGCTGGCGTTCTGAACGTCATCACCGGCGTGGGAAGCATCTCCGGAGCCGCGCTCGCCAGCCACCCTGACGTGGACAAGGTGTCGTTCACCGGATCCGTGCCAACGGGACGTGCTGTCGCGCACGCCGCCGCGGCGTCTGCCGCAGGACCCAAGCCGGCGAACCTCGAGCTGGGAGGAAAGAGCCCTTCCGTCGTCTTCGCGGACGCCATTACGACGATGCGAATCGACGACATCGCGGAGTGGGTTCTCTTTGGATTCGCGTGGACCAACGGGCAGATCTGCTCCGCCACGAGTAGACTGCTCGTGCAGCGCCCGCTGTACGACGCACTGCTTGACGCGCTGCGCGCGCGCATCGCGGCCATCCGCGCGTGCGATCCGATGGAGACCGGATGCCGCATCGGCCCTGTCGTCACGCGCGCTCAGTACGAAAAGGTGCTAGCGCACGTCGACAGAGCTCTTGCGGATGGTGCGAAAATTGCAAACCCTGGAGGAGAGCACGGCACGCTCGGCGGCAACAGAAGGCGACCGCCGTCGTACCCAACAAGCGGATTCTTCGTTCCACCAATCATGCTGACGAATGTGGAGACGACGTCCGCGGCGTGGAGGGAGGAGATTTTTGGGCCTGTTGTCTGCGTTCGTGCGTTTGACACGGAGGCAGAGGCGCTCGCACTTGCCAACGACAACGTGTAC
This sequence comes from Pycnococcus provasolii, assembly GCA_938743325.2. Classification (NCBI taxonomy): domain Eukaryota; kingdom Viridiplantae; phylum Chlorophyta; class Pseudoscourfieldiophyceae; order Pseudoscourfieldiales; family Pycnococcaceae; genus Pycnococcus; species Pycnococcus provasolii. The sequence continues at coordinate 360,005 of OW568870.1, read as the reverse complement.
GGCCTCGCGAGTGCCGTATTCACAAGTGACGAGGGGCGCGCGGATCGCTTCGAGAAGGGCATTCGAGCGGGCATTGTCTGGAAGCAGTGCTCTCAGCCGTGCTTCTGCCAGATGCCGTGGGGTGGGTACCGCAGCTCCGGGTACGGAAGAGACCTTGGCGCACAGGGACTTGACAATTACCTCGGCCAGAAGAGCGTTGTGCGCTACGCAGCGGCGCACAAGCCTCTAGACTGGTACCCTGCGCCGCAGAGCAAACTGTAGGGGGAGTAGGGATGGTGTAGTATGTTTTTTCTTATGTTTTGTGTTTTTTGATATAGCCCAAAGTTACTACAAGGGTCACTAGAAATAGTGACTCACTACTCCATTTCGAGGCACTAGTGCAGTTGCGACATGCGGCTCAAGCTTCGCGCGAGCGCGTCGTGCAAAAAGGAAATGTCCTCCGGCGTGATGCTCAGCGGCGGCGACATCACGATGTGATCTCCACCTTGGCCGCCGTTGCGCACGAATAGACCCTCTTCGAAGGCAAATTGGAAGAATGCGCGACCAGCTGCGCCAAACATCGGCGCACCCGTTGACTTGTTGCGCAAAGGCGCAAGCTCAAGTGCCACGGCGCACCCATAGTTTCGCACGTCCGCGAGGCACTCCTTGCCTCCCGGCACGTCAACAAGCGTGTGCACGGCATCCTCCAGCAGCGGAGCCATCTGCGCCGCGTGACTGAACAGGTTCTCGGCTTCGTACTCGTCCAGCGTTGCAAGTCCAGCCGCCGCGGCGACGGGATGACCGCTGTACGTGTATCCATGGAACAGGCCGGGCATCATGCCCGAGTAATGGAACGCTCGCGGTGCATTGGCAACCAAGTTCTCGTCGCTAGCCATCTTCTCATAACCCGTCTGAAGGGCGTCGTGAACGTGCGCCTGCGCGAGAACGGCACCTGCGGGAATGACGGCGTTCGTCAGGCCCTTTGCAAGGCAGACGAGGTCAGCCATGCCTCCCTTGTCCGATTCCACACCCGGGCGCACGAAGTCCGGGCTATCGCTCGCGAACGCGCGTCCCGTGCGCCCGAATGCCGTGATCACCTCATCAAAGATGAGCAGGCATCCCACCTCCTCGCACGCCGACTTTAGCTTTCCCAGATATCCCTTCGGAGGCACGAACAAGCCACCGCTTCCCATGATTGGCTCGACGATCACCGCTGCGATATTCTCAGCACCGTGCACGGACGCGATGTGGCGCAGGTCGTTGACAAAGTCGTCGGCGTCATCGTCGAAGCCGTCGGGCATGCCTCGGCTAAACCGCATGCTCGGCTTGTACGGAAATCTCATGTGCGCCACATTTGGCAGAAGGCTTCCTTCGAACTGCTTGCGGTTGTTTGTCATGCCTCCAACGCTCATGCCTCCGAAGTTCGTTCCGTGGTACGCGCGATCGCGTCCCACGAGTATTCTCCTCTGCGACTGGCCGTTCGCACGGTGGTAAGCGAGTGCTATTTTGAGTGCGCTCTCCACCGCCTCGGAACCTGAGCCTGCGAAGAATGCGTGTTTGTAGTTGTCAGGAGCGAGGTCGACGAGTCGGCGCGCCCACTCGTACGCGATTGGGTGCGACATGTTGAACGACGGCGCGTAGTCCAACGTTCGCATCTGCTCCGTGACCGCCTTTGTGATACGCTCGCGGCCGTGTCCAGCGTTGCAGCACCACAGCCCTGCGACACCGTCTAAGATTTGCCTGTGCGGCTTCGTGGCTGTTGTGTAGTAGTTCCCCGCGGCGCTCGCGAAGCTGTACGTCTCCGACGCGCCGTGTGCGTGGTGGTCTCGCGCCGTGAACGGCGCCCAGAAGACGTCAGCATTGGACTTGGACGACGCGTCTTCCACCGGAAGTCCCGATGACGACGACGCTGATGAGGATGACGACGCTGACGCCGATGAGGATCGCACAAAGTGGAAACCACCACCACAAGGATGGGAAAGCCTGCCGAAAGATGAAAGCACGCGAAGTCCAAGGAAACCTCTCAGGTTACTTCTTAAAGAGAAAGACGACGAGGACATGACCGACAAGCCGTTACAAGCGCGTGAGAATGAATACAGTACCGTGGTACGGAATGAAAGGGGATGTCTCGGAGCAAACACGAGCGGCCCCCTCGAGCGGCCCAAAAGAGGAAGATGGGGCAGGAACCCCTCCGGGATCCCGGTCGGACACAATACTGGGGGATCCCGACCAAAACGAAAACAAGATTTGAGTGGGGCATTCATTACGGAAGGTTTGTGTTTGAGCAACGAAATCAATGGCGCCCACGCCGGCCACGCGAGCAACATAGTTCAAGTACTGTGTGTGTATGTTTGTGTGTGGCCGCGTGTGTTGTTGATCGTGCCTTGCTTTGATCTTGCTCGAGCGGTTTTGTATCCCCTACGTCGCTCGATTTTGTATCGAACCGGGCGGTTCGATACGACAGTGTCTGCTCGGCCGACTCACTCGACTCACTCCGAGAGCGCCATGGAACAAAACACGGTTTGTCCTCCTCGTTCCTACTTCAGACGCAAAACGTGGGAGGAAGAGCAAAGGAAGTTGTTTGAGATGGCGCGAGCAAAGAATGCGAGTGCTCAAGACGCACATCACGCAGTTCCAGTTCTAGCGTTGCCTGCACCCACCGCAACAACGTCGGTCTCCACGGCCGTCGCCACCCGAGTCCCTCCGCTGCCGCGCCGTCCCGCGTTGTTCATGGCATGGACTTGCTTGTGGATCGAGCAGCCTCCGTTCGTATGCCTCCCTTCCGGGTGCATGTGCCCAAGCTTCCATACCAAACACTGCAGTGGTTGACTTGTTACAACGCGCGGCGAAATCATCGGACAGCGACGGAGATGTAGCAAATCTACTACAACAGAGATTGGATAACCTACGAGGAAATGTAAAAGTGGAGCAGGGCTGTCAGGGAACGCGAACGAGATAGGTATCTCATACTCAAACTAGTTGGAACTCGCAATCAGTTGGCTGATCATTTCACAAAACAGCTCAGTCTCGTTGACCACAATCGATTAAGGGAAGTGTTGATTTCTGGAGGAGATCTGAACGTCTAAATTTTTTTGGGATGTCACTTCAACATTACTTCTTTGGCGTATTTGTGCCATGGGGGAGTGACGGTTGTGAGATGTTCAGATGGAGTTTAGGGTTTATGGTTGGATGGGGACTCATTCAACAATGGGTCCCAGATGGTAGGAATAATGTATTGGAAGATGGACGACTCTCGTTCCACACTGGCTCTGGTGTTAGTTGGAACATAGATGGAGGGCTGTGGGTAGTTTGGAATCCCATATGACAGATTGTCATATGGAATAGGTCGAGGTGCCTCCTTGACATTGGACTTTTAACCAGGATATAGGTCGGAGTTTTCTCTCGACCTATTCTCCCCTTGGAAGAATCTGGCGCGCCGAGACGCACTCGGGCAGGCCCTTCACTTTTTACCCCATAGTAACCTTCACTCTTCTCTTTTATTTTATTTCCCACGGCGCCATACTTCTTTAACACTTACGGACGCCCTGAGCTCTTCGTCACGCGATGGAAACTGCCCAAGCCCATCGAGTACAATGTAGCCACGGAAGCCGGAACGCCACTGATTGCGCAAGAGTTCGGCGACGCATGTGGTGCACGCGCCCCTGTAACGATCATTCTCGAGTAAACATTACACGAACCCCCGAGCCAACTCCCCGAAACTCCCCCCCGGGCCCGGGAAATCAGCGGGAAATCTCCCTCCGGGCAGGGGAAGATATTCGGTTGCAAAAAAGAAAATACTGTACCGTTGGTACAACCCGCCGCCGCCGTGACTCGAAAACCCAAGTCCACGTCCACGTCGCCCTTCCTCTCCCTCCCCCCGGGGCGGGGGGGAAAACCCCGGTTGGTGATGACTCGGCATCAGAACTAAATAAATCAGTTTCATCATTTTCATTCTCCGAACCTTATGAACCGTTCGTCCAGCCAAGTCCGTTTCTGCTCGTCGGAGTCAGAGGCGGTCCTCAGTCAGCGAGGGATCCGGTGTCCGGATGCCTCGTGTCTTGGACTTTTAATCAAACATATGCGCGAAGAACGGTCGTGGGCGTTCGAACCGCGCATGACGTCACTAGCTTTCAGAGACATGTGTATCGCAGAAAGACCACTCAAAAATACGTGCGCGTACCCAATGTGCGCGTGCTCCGTTCCCGCGCCTGATGTCGAACAACTCAAGGTGGACGAAGACGGAAACTGCAACGAGGCGTTCTGCTCAAACACGTGTGCAAACGCTATGCAGGCGCTACTCGCGTGGTACGAAAACAGCCAGGGAGCGTGGAGGAGAAAAGGAACGCCGGAGGCGCCGCCGCCACTCGCGTGCCTCAAGTGCGCAACAGCGCCCACAACCTTGTCCATGGATGAGACGGAAAACACAGTCAGCGTCGCGCAGAACATTCCAAAGGCGTACAAGTCAAAGGACGAAATGCTCACGACGTACGACAAAAGCACGCAAAGACACGTCGTGCACTCGTGGGAAAGAGAAGTTAGCCCGCTCGTTGCCGCGACCGTCTTTGCGCGAGACTCAGACTCAGAATCGGATGCCGAAGAAGACGCAGACAGTCGAGGACGACGCGAGCAAGCAAGCACAAGCAACGGCGGCGCGATGGCTGTAGAGGGATACGTTCCAAAAGCAGCTGCGGCTTCGTCATCCAACAGCCAGCAGAAGCAGCAGCAGCAGCAGCAGCCCAGCCCAAATCCAACGGCAACAGGCGCCGCTGCCGCTGCATTGATCCTTGCAGCACAGAATGCGTCGGAACACTTCGAGAGCCTACCACATGGAGACGGACGCAGGCAGGCGGCGGAGGCGATGAAGGAGGCTGCAGAGCGCGCGGTTGCCGAGGTGAGAGCGCCAGGTACTGCGGCAGTGCTGATGCTCAACGTCGACGACGTGGCAACGGCACACGACTACGACGTAGATGGCAACGAAGATGACGGTGGTGCAAATGGCCGGGAACGGTCCACCGTGCCATCGGGCGCGACTCTCACCGTGCAGACCGTGGAGGGCTTCGCCGCCGCCGCGGGCGTCATGAACGTTGCCGCGCCCGCCCCAGAGCCTCCAGCAAGAGAAACACGCCGCGCCGTGTCTGACGCGGTTATCGACGCTGTCAGCGACGACGAATTTGACGAGGAGGATCTTGCGGAGATGTTCGAGCAGAGCGCACGCATGCGCGCAGAGCTAGAATCGCAGTCCAACTCTGGAGGGACGGCAAACAGAGCAGTGAACGCTGCGATGTCACTGCTTCCACGGCATGCGGCGACTTGCGTCCCTTGTGGCGATACTACCGCGACGATGGGAACGTTCCTTGAAGCGGATGCGAGCCTGGCGCAAGACGACGGCAACGGCAACGGCGGCAGTAGCGGTCAAGCGCCGAGCACGAGCGGCAGCGCGCCAATGCCGAGAGGAATGTTTGCCGCATGCTGGAGTGCAATCAGCTCGTGGACGACGGATCACGTGCGCAGCACTCTCAATTCCAAGAGCATCGACGATGCATCCAACCCGCCGCCACCGCTGTCACCACGATCCGCAGCGACGAAGCGAATGGTGGCGGATCACTTACACAAGGCTGGCAGCGAGGTTTGGTCGCATGCCGCCACGCGAAAAATCGGCGACCGCGCGTTCCCCGCGCACCTCTGCGCGGACGTGCTTGACGCTCTCGTGCCGCACCTTTCGATGCGTGGCGCCTGCCCCTCTCTGCCGCCCGCCGGCTGGCGCATGGTTCTCCTTGCGTTGCTGCATGCTTCCGCATTGACATTCGAGCCCGGGTTAGCCGTGCACCTGACCGACGATTTGAGCGTTGCGGTGGGTGTTGGTGCATACGAGCGCGACGCGCTCGTTGAACTCCTTCTTTCGAGGGAAGAAGTTCAGTAATGAAGTGTACTTGACTCTGTCCAGCGGTCGTCCATTCACACCATCCACTTTCACCATTATAGCCCTAACCCTAACCCTAAACCCTAACCATACGTTTTTCCTTTTCCTGATCCTTTCTCCGTGGGAAAATATTATTTCCTGCTCCCACTTTGGTTGATGATGCAAGCGATGGTGTCCGCCCAGAAGAAGCTGAACAGTACGGGTCGTCGTTCAGGTCGCTGGAGGACGTCTGAGAGATGCCGTTGCCGTGCCGCTCAGGAGCTTGATAGCCTCAAGCTTTTGTACGCCGCTTCGTCGGGGGACGGACACACGATGCCGGGCCACCCCGAGTGCTTCGCGCGATCAAACGCCGCCCTAAACGGACTCAACACAGCACTCGAAGAAGCCAACCAAGCAACGGTCAACGACGCTTCGACGCCGCGAGACCTTGAACAATTAAAGAACGCGCTGGCGAACGGCGTCGACTACGACGAAGCGACGGATGAACTGCTCCAGCTCGTTCACGTTCCGGCGTACGTTGAGGGGCTCAGAGAACTTCTACCTCGAGCGAGAGAAGCGGGATGCATGACGATAGAAACGGGTGGGCCAACGTATTTCACTCCGTACAGCGTCATGGCTGCAGTTTCCGCAGTCGGTGCCGCGTGCGCGGTGGCCGACGAAATCGTAGCCTTCAACAACGCGGCGGTTTCCACGCCCGCGGGGCTTGTGCTCACGCGTCCACCAGGCCACCACGCCGTGCCAGGCGGACCAAAGGGATTCTGCCTTTACAACGGCGCAGCTGTCGTGGCGCGCCACGTTCAGCAAAAGCACAACTGTGACAAGGTTGTGGTGATAGACTTTGACGTTCACTACGGAAACGGGACGGCTGACGCATTTAGAGACGACTCCTCAGTTCTATACGCTTCCATGCATCAGGAGCGCATTTTCCCGTTCGAGGGGAATATCGATGAAGTGGGACAAGGAGAAGGAGAAGGATGCAATCTAGCGCTGCCGCTACCAGCTGGCACGGGCCGAACACTTGCGTTCGAAAGCTGGGATACGGTCATAGCTCCAAAGGCGAGAGAGTTTCTGCGCGATGCGAAAAAAGGCTTCGTCGTCATCAGCGCAGGCTTTGACGCGCACTTCCTCGACCCGACTGCGCAGTTCATGTGGGATGCCTCCGACTACTATCACCTCGCGCGGCGGGCGAGAGAACTGGCTGGCGAGTGCGCCGGCGGACGCCTTCTTTACATTATGGAAGGTGGATATCACGTGGACAATGGCAATGAAGCATCCCGTGGCGTCGGCGGCGCGCTTGGCGTGAGCATTGCAGAGCTGACGCGCTCCACGCTCGGCCTTGCTTCGCTCGAGGAGACTCTCGCGGCGCGTGGCAACCAGGTGGAGGCAAGTGCGCCGGAGAAGAAGGCTGGCCTGTTTGGCAATATGTTCGGTGGTGGTGGCGGCGGCGCGAAGGTCGACCCGGTGGAGGCGTCGCGTTTCGCGCTTTACGGGAGAGCGCCGCGTCCTGACGAGCCTATGGAGTTGGGCATGGACATATTGCACCGTGCGCGGCAGATTCACGGCATCTAGCTGAGATCCCTCATTCAGTAATGAAGTGTACTTTACTCTGTCCAGCGGTTGTCCATTCACTAGTACTGGATGGCGTCTGAGCCGTCTGCCTCCTATTGTGAGAAAAAGAAGGAGAGCGCATAGCCCTCACCCGGAGGCGGAGCGACGCCATTGGCGCCATGCGTGCTGCGCGTGCTGCGTCTTGTAACGCCCGCATTTGCAGAATGGCTCACCCCGCGACAGAAGGGCACGCACGCAAAAGGGGAACTCCAAACCCCGAACGACCGAATAAAGCTTGGGTCGACCAAACTCACCCAGTCACCTGACGCCTGTCCCACTCATCTCCTGATTCCTCGCTCTCATACATTCGCATTTCGAACGAATGGCGGCCGCATCTCGTGGTCTCTCGCATGGAAGACGAGTCGTCGTGGACGTGGTGTCGGACACGATCTGACCGTGGTGCTTCGTGGGCAAGCGCCGCCTCGCGTCGGCGCTCGCCTTGGTCGCGACCCGCCACCCTGAGAGGGAGTCTCAGTCAGGGGGAGGAGTCCAAGTGCGATGGAGGCCGTTCACGCTCGACCCCACGCTCCCGCCTGGGTCAGGCATGAACAAAAGGGAACTGTACGAGCGTAAGTTTGGCGCTCGTGCGCCTGCCATCGTCGAGGCAATGACGGCGACGTTCGCGGAAATGGGGGAGACGTACTCCATCGGGGGAAATGTCGGCGACACATTCGACTCGCACCGGCTGCTCGCATACGCCGAAAGCCTTGACGACGACTATGCCACGCAAAACGCGCTCGTCGAAGAACTGTTCAAGGACTACTTCACGCGCGAGAAGTGTGTATCTGACCGCGACGTGTTGCTAGCGGCGGCACAGGCGGTGGGTTTGCAAGACGCCGCCAAGGTGCTTGACGACCCCACCGCGTTCGCTGATACGGTGGAGGACCAAAAGCGCGCCTTCGCCGGTCGTCACCAGATTCGCGGCGTTCCTTATTTTATTATCGACGGCAAGTACCACCTTAGCGGCGCACAGCCTCCCGACATTCTTGCCGAGGCGATTGAGGAGGCTATTGGCGTCGCATAATCACGCCCGTCGTTCCGTCCGGTGGCTGACGGTAAAGGCGGAGAAGGAAACTGCACCCAGGTGCTCATAAAATATCCTTCTCCTGATATTTTATGAAAAAAATAGTCGAGAGAGTGGTGTTCCACGTGACGCACGCCGCGACGAAAATCAAGTTGTTCTATCGAGAACACGTTGCGGTCGAGCTGATTCTCACGCTCCTCCTTATCATCTAAAAATGTAAAACACGCTCAATTTTTAGCCGTGATTGCTCTGCTCGGTTGTCTAATGAGTTTTTATAACGAGATTACAGATCCAAACGGTCTCTCTCAATCCACGGGTCGTATTCTGGGTGCCGCTTCCACCCTTTGCCCCACCTGGCGGGAATGCGTCCAGGTCGACGCGTGGCTGGCCTCCACTTGTCGAGACCGTAGTCGATAGGTCCCACCTGCCCGTCGCGATTTCTCTGCTTGAGCTGCTTGCGTATGTCCCCGATGGTTCCCGGCTGGTACACGGCACCTGACACGGGATCCTTGTAAATGGTTGTCGGCAAACCAGGTCCTTTTTGCCACGGGTTCCTGCGTACGCGACCACGCCTCTTGCTGATTTTTTTCTTCGGCACGGCGAAGACGATCGACGGAATCAGGTCTGAAAGCAGGGAATCAGTCGTCCTTCGGTGCGCCGCGAGTCTGTCTTTGAGCAAATCCAACGCCGTGTTTGGCTGCTGAAGATGTTGATGCTGGTGTCGCGAGTTTCGATTGGTTTGTGTCTTATTAGGCAACGACCATGGCGTCATCATCCCCGACACCGATCCCGACGAGGGGTACGACTGCCACCACTCCGCTGCGCCAAGACCACGAAGAGGAGGATGTGGGAGCAAGGCCCTTGGACCATTAGAAACACCAACCCCAAACCAACCAGAAACACCCGAAGCACGAGCGGCAAAGGCGAAGTTCAAAGCAGGAGAAGAATCAGAAGGAACAAGGCTGTAAGCCCTACTACCCCGACCTAACGAACCGGACATGGACATGGACATGGACATGGACATGGACGACCGCAGGAACGACACCCAGGACGTCATCGCCGCCATGATTCCTCACGACGTGGAAAATGAAACAGAACTGGAAAATGAACAAGGCCAACAAGAGATAACCTTAATACCTGGCACCTGGTAGCCGGGTAGGGTGCGGAGATAGGCCCCCTGAGAACCACCTAACCCTAAGGGTAACCCTAACCCTAACCCTAACTTTAAAACCCTAACGTCACCTTGGAAAAGTAATGTAAACCCGAACCCGCGTAGGGTACCACTATCGTAGTCCCTTTCTTTCCTCCCCCGAGCTCAATCAAGGCTGTCGAAGTCTGTCCCCCTCCATTTCCATTTGGCACCCTCCATTTGGCAACGAGGCTCGCTGTCGAAGCTCACCCTCGGCCTTGCATCGTCGAGGTCCCTTAAACCCGTCTTTTCTTCCAGGCAGAGTTCGTTCGTTCCCCCTTCATTTCAATAGTTCACGTGTCGTCTCCATCATCATTCTTCTCCCCAAAGAATATTAGGAGTCCCTGCTTTGTCATGCCTCCTCCTGCTTCTGCTCATTCACCACAAAGAAGTCGTCATCATCATAAGTCTTCCTCCTCGTCTCAGGGGGCCGTTCACGTTAATTCTTTTAAGTCTTCTTTCGGTTTGAGTGCCGTTGACTTCGAAGGACACGTCAAACTCATAAGCAGTGAGGTTCAAGCAGTCGTGGACACCGCGACGCCTGACGGGTGGAAGTTCGATATTCATGCAACCTGCGAAGTTGGGGCGGGTGCAAGAGCAACTGTCACTCTCACCAAGCAGTTCGGAGAAGTGCCCGCCGTTCAAGTCGCGCCGGAAATGCCGACGAGAACAGGAACCGCGCCGACGCTGTTTCGACTCGTCGCTGTGCCGCACGAAGATGTCATCAGGTTCACCGACGACGACGAAGAGAGAGAAAAAGTGCGCACGGACGTCGGGAAACAGGCCGCCGATGGAGACTTCCTCGACGAGGCGGCGTGCTTGCGATTTCGAGCGGCGTCTGGAATCAGAGAGCCGTGCCTGCCAAGGTTCGTCGCGCTCATGTTCCGCGCCGTGCTCGCAAACTTGCAGAGAAAACATGCCGACGAAGTGTGGGGAGGATTCTGCAACGGCCACAGGCTAACGGCACCGGCTGATGACAAGTACATTCTTGCGTCAACGCTAGAACAGTGCTACCGTGTGCGCGACACGGGATTCGCCGTCAATGCCGGCGACTTAGCGGCGCGTCTTAGGCTTGACCTGCCAGATAACGAGCACCTCAAGCCCGTGCAGATGAACCCACGGCGCGAACGAGCTTCAAGGAGGCGCAAGATTGAAGTGAGCGGGTTTGTGAAGCAGGAGCCGGAGTCTGCCGAAGACTATGTGCCGCCGCCCCCTCCTCCGGCACACATGCAGTTGCTTAGCTTTCTGCGCGAACGATTCGTGGAGCACAACGCGATTCCGGATAAGGAGAACGCGTTTGCGGTCATCTGCAAGCCCTTTCTCATCGAGAAGCTCGCGATGCTGCTCCACTCGCTCTGGGAGTGGACGGAGCAGAAGACGTGGGAGACTATCGAGACGCTCGTCGAAAAGGGCTACGTGGTGCGCGACGACCATCACCCACTGCTGCTTGACGAGACACCGACGGGTGGTTGGCGACGTGCGTGGGAGTTTTATTTGGTATACGAGTATTTAAAATAAGTAATAATAATATACAGAAGATAACGTGTTACAAGAGGAGTGTACATTACATGGTATTCATCTACAAGCGCGCGTCTTCAACATCCTCGTTCGTTGGCGACAATGTTGTGGAGCACACGTCGGCCGCCGCCTCGCGTGAATCCCACGTGTGCACGCCAAATGCGCTTCCGATAAGAAGCACATACGTCCACTGAATTAGAGGTCCTGCTCGTCGCGTGTAGTATGTTTCACTGGTGAGCGCGAAGGTGACCGCGCTCGCGACAGCAACACAGCAACCGGATAACACGATGGCAAGTTTTGCACGGTGCCTGAGGGCGAGACGATTCCACGCTTCTACCACAGATGTGGTGCAACCTTGCACCTCGTACCGTATCACTGCTTGCCACACTTGTAGAGTGTGCGTTGACGTGAATAAAAAGAAGCAGAATGCCGCTAACGTATGCGCAGAAGTGAAGTCCGCGACAGAGAAGATTCCAACCGCAGCGAGCCCCAAGCAAGCAAGGCCAGCGTGCACGTGCTCGCATGGGCTTACGCAGCAGCCGCAGCACGGCTTCGTCTTAAGAGCAGCGGCGTGCACGTTGCGGTGCAAGTGAATGAGAGCGACGAACCCGACGATGGCGGTGAGCGACAAACCTACAGCGAAGATGTAGTATTCAGGCGCGAGCGCGCCTGTGAACGAGATGGTTGGCCAGGCGTCGGCCCACGTCTCTGTGCAGTGTTTGTGTACGAGTTGCTCCTTGCTTAAGGCATTAGCATCTTCTCTTCTGTTGTTGTTGTTGTCTCCCGTCCACTGAGCACGTATGCACACGTCCACGCACGTATGCGATTTTCCATAGAACGTGCTGAAGGACGCGGTGACGGTGATGGCAGCCAAGGCGATAGCGAGGACGAATACGGGAGGCGTCGGCCATGGCGACGACATGCGGAACAATCGCTTTTCCGGCCGCAAAACGTGCCTGCAAGAACCGGCGGGTTAGGGTAGAGCTGGTTAGGGTTAGGGTTAGGGCTCCCCCTGCGGTCCCTGCCCCGTCCCTTCTGGCTCTCGAGTTCTCGCGCCAACCATCGCCATCAGCATGGGCCTCGCGTCAGGCTCGGGGTGGATGTCCGCCGCGACGTACGCGTCGCTGGCGCTCGTCCTCCACCGGCTCGTCGCGCCGCGCTTCCTCAGGCGAGGGTGGGTCGTATCGAGCGCCGTACACGCAACTTACCTCGCATCCGCACTCGGACTGCGCGACATGGACGGCGACGAAGGCGGACTCACCGCGTCCGAACGCGCGTCTGTGCTCGCGTCGTGCGCAGCAACGAGCGGACTCGCCGCCGCGGCAATGGCGTGTTGGCATAAGGCACTCGGCGTGATTGTATTCCCCGCGCAGGTATGGGCGTGCGTGGGAAGGCTGGACAGAGGGGGTGTGCTGTGGCGAGCGCTGCCGCAGGCGATTAGATCCGTCGCGATTGTTAGCCCGGACGCGCTCAGGCCGCACGCGAGGAAACGGCTGGTTCAGTTCAACAGCGTGCTCGGCGTGAGGAGCCGAGAGGTACGCATACGTGTGCCCGGCGACGACGCGTCGTGCCTGCACGGCGCGGTCCTGCTGCCCCCCGGCGAACTGTCACCAAGCGCGCCAGTCGCTGTCATGCTGCAGGGCAACGCAGGCTGCTGGGAGCACGAGCTCGCGTTTGGCGCCAACTCGCTCGTGCCATTCCTTCGATGCGGCTGCGCGGTGCTGCTGTACAATCCTCGAGCGGTGGGTGGTCCGGACGACACGCCGGGCAGTCATCGGCCGTTCGCGACGCGCGACAATCTCGTGGCGGACTGCCTCGTCGCCGCGAACGCGGCGGCGACGTCGCTGCCGTGCTCGCTAGCGACAGAAGCTAGCGCCGAGAGTGCCCCCGCATGGCTTGGGTTCGATGGTGTTGGCGGTGAAACGCCCCCGTCTCGCTCGGTGATTCTCTGCGGGCACAGCCTGGGCGGTGCGGTTGCGAGTGCCGCGGCTGCGGCATGCGCGCGCGCTGGTGACGACGGTGCACCATGGCTCACGCGCGCCACCGTGCCCGCGGTAACGGCAGTCTGCGTCTCGCGCTCGTTCGACCAGCTGACGGGCATTGCGGGCAACTGGATAAACGCGATGGCTGGCTTACCCGACAGCGTCTCTCGTCCTCTCGCGCTCGCGCTCGTCGGCGCGCTCGGTGGCTGGGACTTGTCTCCTCGTCGCGACCTAGCTCGCGCTTCATCGAGGCTCACACACGCTTGGGTGGAGTATCACCCAAGGGACAACGTGTGCTCGAAACCTTACCAGCTTGACGACGTTCCTCACGCGTCGTTTACTGGCAACTTCATCGAGCTAACGATTGGCGCGAAGGGCGACTCGGACCCGCACAACCGCGAGTTGACCGCGGAGGAGCTCGAGTTGAGGCTCGCGCAGGTGGTTCGGTGGCGTGAGAAGTCTCTCATATCTTCCGGCGCCGACGTTGGAACGAACTAACTAACATTTGACATCATCGGCTTCTTCCTCAAAACCCTGTGTTTTGTTTTTTTAATAAAGGGTGGGAAGAAGATGTGTGTAGTAAATTTGTGAGACTTTCGATTTGTTTTCATCATCAAGCAGAGAAAGCCCATCGTATCCCGTCCCTCTCTCCCCCACGGCAATAGTGTCTGTGTTCAGTTGGATCAATTGGAATAATATAAAAAATACGTATGCTCAGCGAGCTTGTTTGAAGAGCCCTCACCATGTTTGAGGCAATGTATTTCTTTGGTTCATCAGCACACATTCACTCACATATACTACATGTAGGCCGTAGGGTACATACACACACACACACACTTCCACACACCGTCGTCCCCTACCCTTAAGTCTCCTGTACAGGTACCTCCCCTTTTTAAAAAGCATCCATCAAGATGTACCGTAATCACCAATCACCGCGATCCTCCTCCTCCTATGATACCTTATTAAAATACGTACCTTAAAAAAACAAAAACCTTCTTTGAACTTAGAAATCTCTAGAAATCTACATACATACAGAGTACACTGTACAGTACAGTAAGAGACGATACTACGTACTGTACGTATTGTTAAATACAATACAGTAATAATAATAGGAGAGAACTGTACGGGTACACGAACCAAATCAAGAAACGTTGCCAATCATCTTGGCTTATTACTGCTTTTGGGAAGAATAAAGCCCCCCGACAGTAGAATCCGGGCCACCCCGGGCCCGGGGTGGCCCGGATTCTACTGTCGGGGGGCTTTAAGGGACGGACGTGTGCACGCACGAAGAGTCTCAACGAGGGCGGCGGCGGAGTGGGTGGGCCCCAAGCAACCCCCCGAACAGGTAAGGTAAGGACGACAGTAACCCTAACTCAACATCCCGGGAAACCCGAACTCAAATCCCCCCGGTAACCCCTAACTCAACTCCCCGGTAACCCCTAACTCAACCCCCGGGAAACCCTAACTCAACTCCCCCCGGTAACCCCTAACTCAACATCCTGGTAAACCCGAACTCAACCCCCTGGTAAGGGGTATGAAAAACATATTACGCTTAAGGGTTCAAGGGTGGTACCCCCCGGACCTCCTCCCGCGGTTCGGTCGGGACTCGGGAGATGATGTTTTTTCCGTCCCAGACCTTCTTTCCTTCCTTCTTTTCCCTCCCCCGTTTGCCAGTAACGCCGATAATTCCATAACGCCTCCTCCCATACATAATTCTTAGACTTTTCCCAAGATGTCGGACTCCGATAAGCAGTCCGCCGTCTCCGCGCTCGCGGCGTGCGGCGAGGACATCGCGCAGCTGGAGGCGGCTGTCAGCAAATACACGTGGCTCGAAGACCACCCGGGACCGCACCGCCAGAAGTGGCGACTCGCACGAGGAAAGGTGCAACGCGCGAAAACGCCGTCGAAGATCGTACGCGTCGGTGCCGGGAACGCGGAGGCAGAGGAAGCGGTCGAAGAGAAATCCGACGGATTCCAGTTCGAGCACGGAGCGTCTGGAAAGACGTACAGCGTCGACGCGGACTTCGCCAAGTTTACCGACGAAAACAACAAAAAGGAGTACTTCTACAACCTCAAGTGGCGCATGAAGCAGATGCCGGGAGGTGCGTCCATGAAGAGGGAGGAGTTCTACTACCTCTACGGACTCGAGCAGCAGGCGAAGAACGGAGATAACAACACCGAACGCCCGATGTGGGCAGAACGCGGTGGACTCGACTTCGAGGGCCGTGAGCGCTGGGCGCAGTGGGAGCGCATGAAGGGCATGGACGCGGCGACGGCGAAGAAGCACTTCGTCGAGGTGTACCACGAATTCGACCGCAAGAAGGCTCTGTACGCCTTCTAAAGGGAGAAAAACAAACTATCGACAGACACACGCACAAAGAGAGACAGGAAGAAGGAGAAGAGAGAGAGAGCGCGCGCGCGCCGTGGGAAGAATCAAAGCGCCAGGCTCGGCTCGGTGTGTTTCGAAGTTCTACCAGTCGACCTGGCACTTCCTTCTCTTCGCTTGCTATCGATCTTTTTTTGTTCCTCTCCCTTCTCTCCGCCAGTTGCAACTTCTTATCCGTGTAAATCTGGAGACACAGACTCCTTTTCAATTACATACAATCCTTCTCCGAAACTATGATGTTACAGCCGCGACGACGGCGTCGTTGTCATCGTCGACGCACGCACAGCAACCTGCGCGGCGAAATGCGCGTTGTTCTTGATGAGCGCCACATTCGCACGAAGGCTGTTTCCCTTAGAGCGCGTGTTCACCTCAGCGAGGATGAACGGCGTGACGGCGTTCCCTTCGATGCCTCTTCTATTTGCCTCACGCAGCGCCTCCTCTGTTGCCGCCTCCACCTCCGCGGCGTCCGCCTCAGCTTGCGCAGGAATGGGAATCCCAATTACGGCGCCAGGATGAGCAGCGTGCGGCGCCGCGCGGCTCACAAGCCGCATGGCGGCCACTAGCCTTGCGACGTCGTCCGCGGAGGCTAGGGAGGTTGGTGCCCTCACGCCGGAGTCTCGCGTGAAAAATGCGGGAAAATTGCTCTGCCCGACGCTTGCAACGGCAACCCCGTTCGTCTCCAGCACCTCGAGCGTCCGCGGAATGTCGAGTATGGACTTGGCACCCGCGCAGCAGACGCACACGGGCGTGTGCGCAAGTTCGACGAGATCATTGGACACGTCCATGGTGGTTTCTGCTCCTCTGTGCACGCCTCCTATTCCGCCCGTCGCGAAGACGTCGATGCCCGCAAGGCTTGCGATGAACGCCGTGGCTGCGACGGTCGTCGCCCCGTTCTTCGCCTGCGCGATGCACTGGTAGATGTCCCTGCGGGAGACTTTGTCCACCTTATGCTGCGTGGATAGGATTGCGAGGGATGTGATTTCGTCCTTCGACAAGCCGACGACAAGCGAACCGTTGAGTATGGCGATGGTTGCCGGCGTTGCGCCAGCCGCTCTGACGACCTGTTCGACTTCCAGTTGGGTTTTGGCTCCGTCTGGGTGCGGCATGCCGTGCGTGAATATGGTTGACTCGAGTGCGACGATGGGCTTATTGCGTTTAATGGCATCTTTGACGTGTTCTGAGACGACAACGCACGACGACAAGGACATTTTTGATATGTAGAGTGCGCTGTGTCTGTATCTATCCGCAGATCCAGGCGATGACAAGTCTATCACGCGCTGTCAAATCTGTCAAGGCAGATCAAGGCGACAGGCAAAACCTGATGAGGACAGAAAAACAACTTGGCGCGAGGGAACCGTAACCCTAACCCTAACCCTAACCCTAAACCCTAATCGCGCACCCCAAGGCCCAAACCCCTCAATCTCAAGACCTCGATTCCTCGTTCTCCTTGCTCAGTTGCTCTTCTTGCTTGCTTTCTTGCTTGCACCCAGGGGTCTGTTCTGAAAGCGGAGCATCACGATTCACGACTCCACGACTCCACGACTCCACGACTCCAGTGTCCAGGTAGGTACTACCAGGGAGGGCCCCTGTTATCGTCCTCTCTCCACCGTAGTACGAAGTAGTACTACACGGTACTATTATTACTCTCTCGGCTGGCGACTGCGTTGCCCCTCATCACTCATCAGGTGACTCTTGACTCTTGCGAGGTGTTGCAAGAAGCGTTGGAACGTGCTCGAGACTTCGAGAGGAGAGCTCGAGCAAAGCAACTCCGTCCGTCCGCCATCCTGGTCGGTTTGGATGCTGGGACCCGCGCACTGGGGGGGGGGGAGACCCACCGTTAGTTCAGGGTAGTTCAGGTACGCCTCCTTCGTTGGTTTGGTTTGGTTTGGTTTCATTCTTCGTCTTCGTCTCTTAAGGTTTGTCTTTGGCCTTATGACGGAAGACGCCTTAAACACCGCTCCTCCACCTGGTGGTGGTGCAGATATGGCCACGCACTCTCTTCCTCAAGAAGTGAACGGTGACACCTCAAATGGGATTGACACATCCGCGCTCGCATCAGGGGGACCCATGCGCTCGCTCCTCGACGTCATGCTCGAACGACAAAACGAGCTCGCGTCTAAGCGAAAAACAAAGGAGGCCATGGTGAACCGTATCACGCTCGTTGGCACTGTGGCAAGCTCAGCCAAGGCGCACTCAGCAGAAGACGCAAAAGCCTTCTTCCTAGACTGCGTGCAAGACGTGTCGCACACAGGTTGCCTCGTCGTCTACCCTGGCGCAGTGCTGCTCGTGCTCGAGCTCGAAGCGGGCGTGCAGTTGGACTGCTTGCGGAAAATCGCAAACGCCGTCAGGGCGTCCGAAACGTTCGAAACTGTGCGAATTGTCAGCAGCACGGAGGATGTTCCGTTCAACGCGTTCAGCTCCCTCGTCACGGCGTTCGTCGCGCAGGAAAACGCAAAACCCGAGCCTATCGACGAGGAGGTTATGGTCAAGAGCCTGAGCAACATCAACTTAAAGATGCTTGAGCTCGGCGCGCACTTGAGCACACTTTCCGGCGACGAGCTCGCCAAGGCTGTGGACAGCCTCAACACCGCGTTCCCCGACTTGCCAACCGCGGACGCCGTCGTGAGCGCCGCGGTGACGACAGCTCCACCAACGCTCAACGAGTTTCTCGAAATCTACGACACGCCGACGGACATCGAGCTCGAGAGCGAGCAGGTGTGGCCGGCTCCACCTATGCTCGCATTGTAACTGGGAAAATCCAATTCTTACATCCTATCGTAGATTATTTATAACAAAGCCACTGTACTTGAAGACAAGTACTGTAGCAGAAGCAAGTTAGCTTTGGCGGCGGCATTTCACTTACGTGCCCACTTTTCGACACCCTTGATGGGCGCGAAGCTGCGGCGGTGCTCGTCGATGGGACCGTGCTCGTGTATGGCTCGCATGTGCTGCGCGGTGCCATAGCCCTTGTGCGTGCCCAGGTTGTAAACGGGATGCTTGTCGTGAAGCACCCTCATGTAGCGGTCGCGCTCAACTTTAGCGACTATGCTTGCCGCGGCGATACACCACACCTTGCCGTCGCCGCCAACGACGCTCTCGACGACAGCCTTCGGCCCGACAACTTCCGGCATGTCTGACGGAATTTTGTTGCCGTCGATGAAGACGTGGTCCACTTTGCCTTGCACTTCAGCGCGTGCCTTGCTCAACTCCTTGACTGCGTCGCGCATGCCTCTTAGCGTCGCCTGCAAAATGTTGATTTCGTCGATGGTTTTTGCGTCGACGAACGACCGTGCTACGTACAGTCCCGGCGCTGAAACGATGCGTTCGTAAAGCTCCTCCCGGTTCTGCTCATTCAGCTTTTTGCTGTCGTCAATTCGCACAGCGTCGTCGCCAAGATACGCGAGGGCCGCCGGCAGCTGCTTGGCATCCACCGCGACGGCGGCGGCGACCACCGGCCCACACAGGGGCCCTCGTCCCGCCTCGTCAACGCCTACGACGACGCGATCACCCTTCGCAAAGGCCCTCCGTTCGTACGCGCATAGTCCACTCGGCGAAGGAGTTGCGGCGCCAGCATGTGTGGTCAGCTTTTGCTCTCGCGCAGGCGGCGACGCGGCAGCCTTATTCCGCCTCGCGTGTGGTGCCGCCGTCGATGCGGGAGACGTCGCTTTCGAACCCGCTCGACGACCAGCGGGTGACTTCGAAACGCCGCCGACTTCCGAGCCAGATAGCGACGCGCGTGCGAGTCGCGCGGAGGTTCGTCGCAAGTTCACCATCATATACCAGTTATCGAAAGATAGGAGGGCAACGAAGTGAAGTGACCTAAACCACCACAGGCGCCGATGACGAATAATTCTAATTCTTGGCGGGAAGAATCAATCCTCTGGGGGCATCCGAAATGCCGGGGGACGGGATCCGAGGTTGAGAAAATAATAATGGGAAAGAATAATGTATGTCACCCAGAGTTTGCCACGCCAAGCCAATAGTCTATGGCTCTCTGTGTATCCCACATCCGACCTGATCAACCTCAGCCTCATGACTGCATGACTTCTTGTTCGAGTGAATAAAATGTTCCACCTTGTCTTCTTCTTCTGAGTTACAACACCCGTGAATTCACAGCTGATATCACGTTGTTCCGTTCCATTTAAAAAAAAGACATCCATTCAAATTCAATCGTCATTGTCCACTGTGTCGTCAACCCACCCTCTCCACTCAATCACAATCATCTTCGTTAACCGACACTTCTGCCACTTCTCTGCAGACACACACCCTGTTCCTGTTACGTAACCCACCAGCCAAGCTAAACGTCTTCTCAAGCTCTCTAACCGTGACTTACCGCCGCGACGTTAGCTCTGTCGCCAAGCTCACGCGTAGCGGTCGTACGCAACCTTGATGGTGCGTCCCTCAAACTCCGTTTCGTTGAACTTCGAAATCGCCGACGATGCCGCAGACGTTTCGGTGAAGCGAATCGTTCCATACCCCTTCGACTTGCCAGTGCGGTTGTCTTGTTGGATGTCAGCACGGTCAACGGAGCCGCACGACGCGAAGTGGTCCTTGAGCTGCTGCCACGTAACGGACCACGGCAGGTTGTGCACAACCACCTGCAGGCCTGAGCACTGCTCTTCACCAGGCACGGCAGGCGGCTGCTCCGGGCGAGGCTTGCGCTCGCGCGGTGCGGCGTTCCCGTCGCTTCCACCACCGCCACCTGCTTCACCGCCGCCGCCGCCGCCGCCGCCGCCGCCGCCGCGCTCCTTTTTAGGAGGGCGCTTCGTTGACTCGACGCCGTTCTGGCGGTTGTAGTCTTTCAGGTCTCGGTCCTCGCGGTCCTCGCGAACGATGATGTTGCGTCCGGCGAGCTCCGTACCGTTGAATTTGCCCACGGCGTTCAGCGCCTGCTCTGGCGTCTCAAACTCGACAATGCCCCATCCCTTTGACCGACCTATGTGAGTGTAGTGTCGTTGTGAGTACAAGAGGTTGTGTAAAAAAAAAACACGGAGCCGCAGCCGTTTCGGTGGTTTTTATGGATAGCGTGCTTTTTTTTATTCATTTGTGTGTGTGTGTTGCATTTTGCATCACCTGCATCCAAGGTACGTGTAAATCACCTCGAAGGTGCTGTGTAAGCAGTTCTCCCGGCGTTCGTAGCCACCCTTGTCACCTTCTAATGCAAGCACAACAAAAAAAACCACACCCTTACCTTGTCCGTTCCCGTCACGCACGACGTTCGCGTACACGACCGTCCCCGCCTCCTTGAAGACGTCCTTGAGGTCCTGCCATGACGTGCTCCACGCGAGGTTGCCGACGAAGCACCGGCGTCCGATGCGCATCATGCCCTCGTCACCCATTCTGGCCACACACGACACGCCACAGGTGAGAGGCAAACTGATATGCACACCACAGCAAGAACCGGGTTGATGACAAGTGAGCCTCGCGCGACGACGAGCGGAAAAAGGGTAAAAACACCAAAACACCGCTTAGGGTTGTTTGGGAGAGGAGAGGAGAGGCTTGTTAGCGCAAGCCGGGCCCGACCTAACAAGCACTGCATACTTGCGGGGCCGCATCGCAAAAATAATGGGCATTCCTTAACTAGGGTAGACTTTTCTTCTCGAGGCAGGTTTCGCGCACTCGCTGAAACTTTTTCCGCCCTTTTCTTGTTCTTTTCGTCTCACGTCGGCGACGCCTCCTCCAGTCCGGACGAACCTTGTGCCTTGTGCTCTTTGCAAGAGCCCTTGTGGCCTTGTGCGCTTGTCAGCTTGTCAGCTTGTGCAGCTGTGCGTGTTATCGTGCACGTGCTCGTGTGCACTGTGCACCTCTCTCTTGTGCACTATCGTAAGGTTACCTTAGCTATGTAGGTGTCTTTTTCGCGCTGTCCTGTCACCTGTGTCGTTCGGCACTACAATAGACTAGCAAGGCCATTTTGCGCGCGCCTTCAAGTGCTTTCTTCGTGGTTTCTTCATGCTGTGCCGCTCTTTCTTTCTTTGGTGCTGGCCTATCTATCGTACCAACAGGACCTAATCTCCTGCCTACGCAGCTAGGACTAAGTTTAGAGGTCCGTCCTGCCTCCAAGCCCCTGCCTCCAAGCCAAGCAGCTGGCACAAGGGGGAATTGCCAACCCCTAGACTACTCTAGACTACAGGGAGAATGTTCTGTTCGGGTTTGGATATTAGGTTTTTGCCGCCCCGGAGCCTTGTTCTCTGCGCGCCCTCCCTCCTCCTCCCCCCACAAACACAAAGAGAGAGAAGTCAGAAAAGTCTTCGCCATGGACGTGTGCTTCGGGCTAGTCGGTATCGACTTCGCGCTGCTGGTCTCAGACACGAACGCAGGACGCAGTGTCGTCATCATGAAAGAGGAGGAGGACAAAATCATGAAAGTCGACGACTCGAAGATGCTCGCCGTCACGGGCGAACCAGGCGACTCCACCAACTTCTGCGAGTTTGCGATCGCCAACATCGAACTCTACAGGTTTCGAAACAACGGCGCAGTCCTGTCCACCAAGGCGGTCGCCAACTTCCTCCGCGGTGAACTCGCGACGGCGCTGCGCAAGGGACCGTACCAAACCAACCTGCTGCTCGCAGGTTTCGACAAAGGTAAGCCCTCCTTGTATTACCTCGACTACCTCGCGACGCTTCACAAGCAGAACACCGCATCGTTCGGATATGGAGGCATGTTCACATCCAGTCTCATGGACAAGTGGTGGAAGCCGGACCTTACGCTTGACGAGGCGATGCTCATCGTCGAGCGGTGTCTGGCGGAGGTGGCAACGCGTCTCACCGTCGCGCCAAGCCAGTACATCGTCAAAATCGTTGACAAGGACGGCGTCAGGCTCCTTGCGAAGAAGGGACAGCCAGCAGCGAGCGCCTTCCCCGGAGCAGGCGTTGTGCCGTCGGCATAAAACCAGGTTCGGAACCCGGGATTGCTCATTCAGTAATTGAATGTACTTTACTTCGTCCAACATATGTGTCGTCCGTTCGTACCACGTTCACACCATCCCAGTCCACCCAATTGGCGCACATTCAGCAGCGCGTTTGTGCATGGCCGCTGGGGATCATTTACTCTACACAACATTACATTTTAACTTACAACATACAACACTTTCACTTCTTAGTACCAAGAAGCATTTCGTAGGCATCCTTGATAGCCTTGAACTTGGCCTCCGCTTCGCTCTTCTCAGTCTCCGTGCCTTTCACCCATTTGTCGGGGTGCCACTTCGCCGCGAGGCGGCGGTAAGCCTTCTTCAGCTCCTTGACGCTCACGCCCGCATCCACCTCAAGAAGCGCGTACAGGCTGAGCTCGCCGCGCGCGCGACTCGCGTCTTTCACCTGCTCGTGGTAGTCTTTCGCGCCAGCTTCCTCGTTCAGGCATCGGCGTGCCGCCGCGCACAGCTCCTCCCACAGCGCGCTCAGATTTCCCGACCCGTCCGTCGCATCCGGCGCCGAATTGCGAACGCGGTACAGCTCAAGCAAACAAGCCTGGTGCTTGCCCTGGTCCTGATAGATGGACGCACGCAGCATCCCACCTCCCAGGTGGCTCGGCTCGAGTGCCGTACACTTCTCGAGCTCCGCGAGCGCGTCGTCCGTGCGAAGCAAACCCACGTGCAGGCATGTTGCGCGCTTGTGGTGCAAGTCGGCGGCAAGGCGTGTCGCCGCGACCGAAGAGTCATACGCGAGCGCGTCCGCGTACGACTCAAGTGCGTCGCGGAACTGCTCGCGCTCGCGCTGGCGATCGCCACGGCTGACAAGGCGACGCAGCTCGCAAACCTTGCGCATCAGCGCCACGCACTTGTGCGTATCCGGCAGCTCGATCGGCAGGGTGTCGTCGAGGAGCGCTTCAGCCTCCGCCTCGTCGTCCGACGGCGACGGAAACGCCGACGCCGAAGAGGTTGACGACGACATCGTCGCCACGTCGCAGCGTGGCGCGATCTGGCGTGCGAGAAACCGAGCAGACTCGCGCAGGTCGCCACTCCTCCACATAACCTCGGCAGTGAGGTAGGCTTTGTCAAGTCCCTCTCGAAGCGACGGCAGCGCGCGTCGCGCGTCGTCGTAACGCCTGCAGTGAACGAGCGCTTCCACCTCCGCGCATCGCGCACCCTCCAGTGACGTACCGCCTCCGCCATCCGCGGTCGCGGCACCTCCTTTGCACAGCGCCGCGAGCACATCTCGCGCGGAAAGGAGCAGGGAAGCGGCGTCGTCGGGGGGAAGCGGCAACGGGGGGAGCGGCGCACGCTCACCACGCTCCGCGCGTAGTCGAGCCGCCTCCGCGTCGCGTGCAAGTCGCGTGCTCTCCCTCTCCGCGTCGCGCAGGACTGCGTCCGTGCTCTTGCGCTGTGCCTCCGTGAGAGCGGGCAGGTCGCCAGCTTCGCTCATCTGCAGAAGTTCCTGAGCGCAGTCTACGCTCGCCTTGACACGTCCCAAGCCAAGCAGTGCCCTCGCAAGTCTCACCCGCGCACCGGTGTGTTCTTGGCACCGTGCGATGGCATTGCTCGCATCCTCCACCGCGCACTCGTAGCGTGCGAGTTTGAGCGCAGCCGCCGCCCGGTTGGCGTGGAAGGCGTGACTCTTTGGATTTTTGCGTATAGCCTCCGTGTACTTGTCGAACGCGAGTTCGTACTGCTTCGCCGCGAATGCGCTGTTCGCCTCGTCGTTCGCCTTTTCAGCCTTTTCGTCGTCGTACGTGGATCCGACCCACCACGCCGGTCCACATCGTTCCGGCGCACCTGAGCAGACTGACGGTCGTGCGACAATTTTTGTCGGTGGCGCTGCGTTGCCGCCCCTTGTTTGTTTGTGGTGAGCTTGAGTGTTACCCTTTTGTACTTTCGCACCACCGAGTCCGTCATCGACGAGTTCCAGCACGGCGAGTCCCTCGACGAGGTTATGTTCGTTGACCATCTCGTTGTACGCTTCAACGAACGTGGGTTCGTCTTGAACTCGCAATACTCTCATTCGGAACCGGAACTGTTTGAGTTTATTTTGTCTCCATATTCGTGCACTTTCAAACTCGCTTTGAACAGGCTCGAACGAGTGGAATGATAATGATCCAGGGTGGGACATTATGATTACGGATGACAAGAGTCCGAGAGTGACACTATAGGTACCCTAGTGCACTCACTCACTCTCTGTGTGTGTGTGACGCAAATAATATCGAACAGAATCGGGATTGAGAAGAAATGTTAGGAATGGGTCAAAATGGAAGGTTCTTCGTAAGTTAAAATTTTACAGTAGTCCTACGATAGTCTATTGAACCGGGTTGTTATTTACGATAGGGTTTTGGGTTAGGGTTAGGGTTAGGGTTAGGGTTAGGGTTAGGGTTAGGGCTACCCTTATTCGCCCCTGGCAGCCTGGGAGTTGGCCATTTGAGCTGGGCCGCTTGGGCGTTATTATTACAGTATCCCCTAAGTATGGGGATATCGTACCGGGTACCACTTATTTCTTTGTCTACGATAGAAGTTACGGTTAGGGTTTAAGGTCCCTCTTGTCAGTTGTCTGGAGTGCGAATCCACTCACTACGATAGTCTATCTTAGTGCCCTCGTGTGTGTTCGTTCGCTTGCTTGCCCTTTGCCTTTAAAGGTGAGTGATGGGAGCGTGCTGCTCGTCCTCCTCCTCGGATGGGACAAGTGGTTCATCAAAGTCGGGCAAGTCTTTCTCATTAGAAGTCACGGACACCGTTGCCGGAAGTGACCTCGAGAAACGCAAGGAGCAGCAGGAAAAATGGATCATCAACCAGACGTACTACGGCAAAGTCGCGGACAGTCGGCGAGGTTCCGTGCTCGAACTCTACGAAGCGTCGGGGAAGAAGGAAAACAGAAAAGCGAGGCACGAGGCGGGAAGCATCGCGTTCGGCGACGACGACATCAAGGAACCGTGGATGGATGACGCGGCGGCCGAAAAGGTCGACCCGGTGCCAGAGGAAGTGGTCAAGTCGATGTATGGCGGAATGAAAGGCGTCGCGGCCATGGCGCAGGTGTCGTACGAGGAGTTCGTTGATATCGTTCTGCCAAAGATGACGAGGTTCATACTCGAGGACCAGACGCTCATCTTCGAAGCTGGTGACGCGTCCGACATGCTACTCGCGGTCGAGGATGGCAAGATACTCGAAATGGACGGAGAGAGCGGCGCGACGCAGAACGTATTGCGCAACGGAGACGTCATCAACACGAAAGCGCTCGTGAACCGAACCACGCTGCAGCACAAGTACTACACCGAGCTGCGCTGCGCCATCTGGGCGCTCGATAGGCCGTCATTTCGCAAGTGCATCAAGGAGATTGCGGAGCGCAAGGTGGAGGAGCGCACGGCGATCCTCGCGGGTATCGAGAACCTGAAGATGCTCACTGAGACGGAGCGAGAGCACGCGGCGCAGGCGATGGACGAGGTGACGTTCGAGGCGGATGAGGAGATTATGAAGCAAGGCGAGGAGGGAAAGAAGTTCTTCGTCATCAAGACAGGGACGGTGAATGTCGTCAAGAATGACAAGGTTGTCAACACGCTCACGGCGGGATCGCACTTTGGCGAACTCAGCCTCGTCAGCAACGCGCCGGCGAGCGCGAGCGTCATTGCCACGGAGAAGACGGAGTGCCTGCGCATGCTCCGCCAAGACTTTGACCTGACCATCGGCAGCCTGGGCAGAAAGCGCGAGCCGTATGTCACGCGCGTGCTCAGCAAGACGCCTGGATTCTGCACGCTGCATCCCACGACAATGTCCGAGATCACGAAGCTCGTGGAGGTGCGCAAATTCATGAAAGGCGACGTTGTGCTTGAGAAGGGCGAGACGCCCAAGGGTCTTTTCATCTGCTCTGGAGGACGCCTGCACAGCCATGGGATGGCGGACGACGAGGCTGTGAAGCGATCTCGCAGCATGCTGTATAACATGCGATACCATCCCGAGCCGCGCGTCATCAAGCGTGGCACATGCTTCGGCCAATCGGCGCTCATGCTGCCTGATACAAATAAGGCGGTAGAGTACACAATTAAGGCGGCGATCCCGTCAGAGGCGCTCTTCCTTCCACTCGAGTCATTCAACGACTACATCGACTCGATCGCGCCAGTGCTGCGTGCCTCCTCGGTCAACAACGAGAATGTCGAAAATGCGCTCAAGGATGTGCCCGAGTTTAACAAACTGTCGGAAACGGAAATAAATGTGCTGGCGAGCGCGCTGTCAATCGTTTACTACTTCCCCGGCGAGGTCATCCATGAGAAGGGTGCGGAAATGGACACCTTCTTCCTCGTTGAGGATGGCGCCATTGCAGCGTTGGATGATAACGACGACGAGGTCAACGTCACCGAGGCTTGGGAATGCTGCAACGCGGATTGCATTCGAGAGGTAAAAAACGCTGAGCACAAGATGGTGAGCAAAACATACATGGCCGCACTGACCATCTCAAAGGAAGAATTCGAGAAGGTTCTTGGGTCACTTGAGGAGATCATGGCTGACACCGAGGACATACGCAAGCTGCGCTGCATTCGAAACGTCCCGCTTTTTGCAAGCCTTCGCGAGCATCAGAAGAGGAGCATTGCAGGCAAGCTTGAAGAGAAGGTGTACCCAATCAAGTGCAAAGTCATCAAGCAGGGCGAGGAGAGCGATGCTATGTACTATATCTTGTCGGGAAAGGTGACCGTGCAGCTGGCAACCAGCAGCAAGATCGAAGGCCCGGGAGGCCGTGCCTCGCAACTAAACATCGCGGAGCTGGGCCCAGGCCAGTTCTTTGGCGAGAGCGCACTGCTGCGTGACGAGCCACGCAATGCGTCGGTTTACGTGGGCTCTAAGGAGGACCTGGTGTGCTACGTGCTCATGAAGAGGGACATGGAGATGGGACTCGGGCGACTGCACGACGCAATCTACAAGGTTCAGAAGGAGCGCGCCGTGCTCACGGCGCAGAAGATGCGCGACTACTACGGCGACAGCTTTGAAAAGCACATTTGCCTTCGCGATCTGTTTATGATCAAGACGATAGGCGCGGGCGCGTACGGGATGGTGAGGATGGCGAAACACAAGGGTACCGAGCAGAGATATGCGGTCAAGATTCTCGGTAAGGAGAGGCTGATAGAAACTGGTCAAATGCACAACGTCGTGAATGAGCGTAAACTTCTCGCCAAGTGCAATCACCCGAACATCATCAAGCTCATCAGCGTTGACCGCGACTCCAGACATTACTACATGATCTTCGAAATGCTGCAGGGTGGCGAGCTGATGGGCCTCATCAGAACATTCGGCCGTCTCGAGCACATGGCTGCGCGCTTCTATACAGGCAACGTGATCCTTGCCTTTGCCTATCTGCACAAGCAGAACATCGTCTTCCGAGACTTGAAGCCTGAAAATCTGCTCATCGAGGCGAGCGGCTATCTGAAGCTGATTGACTTTGGCTTTGCGAAAGTTGTCAACAGTCGCACGTACACGCTCTGTGGCACGCCGGCGTACATCGCGCCGGAGGTTGTTCTCAGCGAGGGTCATGACAAGGCTGTTGACTACTGGGCACTGGGCGTTCTGATCTTCGAGATGATGGCAGGATACAGCCCGTTCGAGGAGGGTGGCGGCGGCGACTTGGCCATCTACGAGCGCATCACAAAATGCGAGTACACGTTTCCCAAGCACTTTGACTCCAATGCGAAGGATGTCATCAAACAACTGCTGCAGCCGAAGAGCGCAAAGCGACTGGGCAACCTCGCTCGTGGCGTGTCTAATTTATCGGAGCATGCGTGGTTCCGCAGCGAGGAGAATACGTTCAGCTGGGAAAAACTCAAGGCGCGCGAGCTGGATCCTCCGTTCCGTCCGCGTCTGGACGTGGAGGACGACATGAGCATGTTCGAGGTTGCTGACGTGAGCACGGCGCACTTGAAGAACTCGGGTATTGTGAGCATGGACACGAGCGAGTGGGACGCGGCGTTCTAGCTTTGACCTTAGATCGATATCGTGTGATTACTCATCAATACCTGATTTTTCAGTCTACCCTGGACCCCCAGTCCTTTCCCGGCTTGCCAACCCCCACTCCTTATTTCCCGATCTGTCCGGGCATGGCCGCCGCAACTCGCCGCGTCGTGCTCGTCGACGCCGACGCCCTGCGCGCAGCCTCGTCCGCGTCTGCACCAAACGAATTGGGACTGCTCGTCGGTCGGTCCGCTTTGGGCGGAACACGCGATGTTATCCAATCCTTCGCACCGACGCCGTTGGACACAGATGCTGGCGCATCACTCGACGAAGAAAGTTGCTCCCTGCTTGCGTCGCACGCACTGCAGCTCTCCAAGATGCTGCCTGGCGGAGTTTCCGTCATTGGCATGTACGTGTGCGCGCCGGCAGCGGTCGTGTCAAGCCCCGCAATGCGCACATGCCTTACCGAGCTCGACGAAGCACTCGTCGACGCGGGAGAGGAGCCTGATCAGGAACGCGTCGTCGTGCACTTCGATGCCGCAAAAAAGGCGGCGGCGCGTGCCATGGCTTGGAGCGCCGCCTCCGCCGCCGACGCGCCGCGAAGTCGGGACATGCGAGAACAAAAGGCCCTGTGCGCCGACGTGCGTGCCTTCTCGTGCGCGTTGCCTCTCACCGTCGCCGCGCAGGCTGAAGGAAAGGACGGCATCGAGGCGCTGCACGTTCTCGCGGACGCTGCACAGCGTGCTGCCGCCGCACACACGTTTGTCGATGCGCGAGGCGGTGTTGTGGGAGTTGCAGCTCCGCCTGCGCCCACGGGGGGCGCTGGCGGCAAGGCAAGTGGTAAGAAGAAGGGTGGCGGCGGCGGCGGCGGCGGCAGTGGCGGCACTGCGCTCGACGCGTACCCCGACGCTCTTCCGCACGTTCATCGAATCACGGCACTTTCTCCGCTTAGCATGCCAAGCTCAGGATCTCGTGTGCGCGCTATGGGCACGCTGGGACTAGTCGGCGTGGTGCTCGGAGGGCTTGAGCCACCGTGCGCCGTGCGCATGGCGCTGATCGACGACGCGCGACGAACAATACGGCATCGCATTCAGGTTTTGGAGGAGGAAGAGGAAGGTGACGTGAAAAAAAGCGCCAAAGTGTTGCAGGCAGCACGCCGCGCTCTTCTCGTGCGCGCCGACACGGCATTGCCACTCGTCGACTACGCAACTGCCGCAGAAGGTGGCGAAGACGTAGTCGCACGGTGGATGGAGGCTGGCGTCGTTCCTCAAGGCGCCACGAGTGATTCACTGCTAACTTCGCTGTTGTGGCTAGAGGAAGCGCCTTCTCGTCCATCTGCATTGAAGCGCACAGAGACGGTGCCGCCATCAACACCGACCAAGGCAATGCCGCCTCTTGGCGTGCTAATCGCGGTGATTATGGCGCTGATTGCCGTCGTCATGGGTCTCGTGCTCAAGGGCGGCCTCTTGTAACTATTTGAATCTTTTTTGAAGTTTTTTTTTCTTTAAAGTATACTGCGTTGACGAGGGTAAAATGAATTTTGCACCTCAACGTCAACGCACGAGGCGAACAGCCTTGGCCGCCGCGCGCGCGACGCGCCGCTTCTCCTCGAGCGCGACGGCGGCGTTAAACGCCTCAATCTTCTTCGCGTCAATGCCTCGGGATTTGAACTTTTTGTCACGAATGTAGCGCTCCAGCAAGGACGACGTGCCGCTGAAGGTGAAGTCCTCGCGAGTGAAGAGGTAGTACAGATACGCCGCCATCACCTGCGCTCCGCCAACGAAGTACGTGAGCGGCTCCATCACGTCCCAGCTGAGTTCCCAGAAGGTGGCACGGAAGAAGCAAGTTAGCTGCAAGGTGAGCAAGCCAAAGCCAGTCCACAGAACTAAATTGCTGACGCGCTTTGCCGACGTTTCAGCCTCCTCCTTCGTCTTGATGATCTCGTCGTAGTCGCTAACGCCGTCGCCATCGGAGTCTGCGTTTGGTGGAGGCAGTGCCGCCGCGATAGTCAGGGCGACGTCCTTGGGCTTCGTGAATACCTCGTCGTTGTAGATGATAACGACGCTGGCTCGGTGCAGCGTCTTCGCAAGCCCATCCGCATCCACATCTTCGCTGTGCTTAACATACGGCTGGACAATTTTTATGAATTCTTTGTATGGCATGACCTCCCTTTCTTCGTTGGCGATGGTGTAGTGCAGTTCCGTGAGCTCGGCGCCTCGCATGAGCTCCTTGGTGCGATCCACGTTCTCGTTCTTGCCTCCGCCGTTTTCTTTTTCTTTTTTCGCACTCGAGCTTGCAAAACCGCGCCCCGCGTTTGCGTATGCATTCGCGCTGTTGCTTGCAAGGCTCGTCGTCGTGAGGAAGGTTGCGTTCGCTCCTGCGCGAAACGCCACGGCCCGACCCGCTTTCGCCGCAAATCCGCGTGCAAGGAACGCATTCGTGAACCCGGTTTCCCGAAGAAGGCTTGCACCGCCGCAGGCACTCGTGGTGGTGGTTGTCGCAGAAGCGCCAACGGTTCCTGCGGCTGTTGTTAAGCGCGGCAAGCTCGCGAAATGAGCTGCTTGAGCGCCTGCGAGCACTCGCGCCGCGAGTTGGCCAGCTCGCGCTTGTGAGCTCATCCTCGCCCTTGTGAGCTGTGGCAATATGGAAGAGTCTTATTTCAGAGGGCACGAGGCAACCAGTGCCAACTAACTAACTATACTTGTATATATATATTTTTAATGAGCGCCAACGCGAGCTCCTCACACACGCACACGCACACGCACACGCACACGCTGCGAGGGCGCTGACTACCCTAGTGACTTGGCACGCCGCGCCCGGGCAGCAGGGAGGAGGAGGCGAGTGTTGCAGGCGAGTGTGCTGCAAAGGGCCGGCCGGTTAAAACTTTACACTCACTCACGCGATTTCACCGTGTTAAAATTAACGCTAAGTAGGGTTTACAGTGTAAGCCAAAGCTTATTCTTTCAATTTTACCGGATTCCTACGAGGTGGGAAAGGTCGAGCATTTACTGGCACGCAAGTTGCAACGGTCAACTTTGTTAATCATAACCTTAAGGGGGAGAACACCTGTCCAGGCACCACACGAAACCCTGAGGCCTGAGGTTCCAGGGCTGCAGGGGCAGGAACACAACAGCCAACTGGCCTGCATGGTTCCTGGACAGGTGTTCTCCCACCTTGTTCTCCCCCCCCTTCATAGACTAACCTTAGACTAAGTGATCATCTGATACACTACTGTACCACTATGGATAGTCTTCCCTTAGTCTACGATAGTTATGTTTTACCCCTGTGTGACCTCGCCGTCCTCGTGCCCTCGCCCCGTGCCCGTGGGGGCTGTCACCTTGGCTGTGATCTTGGTGAAACATACAACTATGTACTGTCTATCGTAGACTATCGTAGTAAGTAGTGTCTACCATAAGGAATACTGGTACTTCCTGGCGAGTCGACTGTAGTCTTTGACAATCCAAACTTGTAACACACTACGAAGTAGTAGTATCCTGGGATACGTGCGGCGTGGTAGGAAAGCGTTTGTCCACTAAGTCACGCACTTGTCTCGGGTCCTGCCGTGGCGCTTCCACTTGACGAGGATCGCAGGCGACGAGCATCGTCGACTTGACTTCCGGCTGCATCGCCATTGACGCGGTCAAACGGCTCTGCCAAGGGAATTGGACTAGGAGCGGATCCACCGCCGCCACGAGCAGATGCTTCGGTCGGAGCCGGCGCCGACGCCTGGGCCGGTTCCCGCCCCGGAGCTGGAGCTGGAGCCGTTGCAGAAATGACGCCGTGCCCAGGACGATTCATTTCACCAAGGGCGGCCCACTCTGGAGCACGCATGCTAGCGCCAGAAGGCGTCTCTGGAACCACACGGGATGTTTCAGAAACCAGTGGCGTACTCCGCTCCATGTGCCCGACACTGGCAACGGCGATTGGATCTCCCTGTGTCTCCCACAGCTGACGTCGACGCTCCTGCCGCATTAACGCATTTTCGCGCTCCTCCCGCAGTGTCGTTGATAAAGCATCGATCGTCGCCGAGGCGGCGATCGCGTTTGGCTCTGCATCAATCGGTCGATCTAGCGCCACCCCATGACCGTACAGCAGGTCAATATACCTTGCCTCAGCCCCCCGATGATGAGGCTGGTTTTGTTTGTTTGTTTGTAGTGTATTATATGGTTGTGTGCGGCGGATTGCGTTAGCTCCTGGGCGCTTCGAAAACAACAGCAATGTTGGCACTCGCGAGAGCGATTCATCCCTGCTACGGACCTTGGTTGCATCCGGCTGTCCAACAAGATAGGCCTACGCGGGGGAAATTGTGTGAAGTGTGTGCCGGTGGGGTGGGGCATGGCGGATGAGTGAATCTGTTCTGCGACACGCAATGTCACTGCCCCAGTTCACCAACAAAGCATGCATGAAACAATCAATGCAACCAAAAACATTTCCCGATAATCCAAACACCACATCTCTAGTATTTAGGCACCTCGTCAACTCCAGGATAGCGAGCCCGTGGCGGGCTTGTCAGAATAACTGGCGCGGCGGGCGTGGGAATGAGCGTGTACGGCACAGGCGTTGGACGCGACAGGTAGGAGACAGGGTGGTGTGGCGAGTGCAGTGCGTAGGCGCTCGCAGGCACAGCGCTTGAGTAGTGCATAGGCGGAGCGCCGGAGGCAATTGCGTCATGTTCCTTCTGCACCGCACGCGCTGCAGCACGCCGCCGCATCCTCGAGTGGTCCGAGTCGTCCAGAGCGTCTTCCACCGCCTGTAGCGCTTCCTCACGTTCTCGACGAAGCGTCTGCTCCACCGCGTTTGCTGTGCGCTCTCGCACGTGCGCGACAACATCGTCCACGATGCTGTCCTTGTCAGGATCCTTCGTTCGCATGCCTGGGCTTTTTCCCAACTTTTCCTCCACCGCGCGCGTCAGCAGATCGATCCTTTCGTGGATTACGCTAACCTCTGCGGATACAGGAGGCGGCGGTGGCGGATTGATGATGTTCTCGAGATCCGCCAGGCGCTTCGAAACCTTTGAGATGTGTGCATCCTCTTCCTTCTTCGCAGCCTTCTCCTCAGCCACCACCTCAGCTTGCTGCCGCGCCATTTGCATGCCCTCGAGGAGAGCCACGCGCTCCTTCAGCACCGCCTCTACCTCACTCACCTCGTCGTCGTCCTGGGCAACATGCACCTTGCTCGCGCTGTTGGCAAGCTCCATGCCCTCCAGCATCGCAATGCGCTCTTTGAGGCGAAGCTCCTCCGATGTCACGCCACGACGTTGCGATCTGCCCGGCGTCCTGCGAGGGCTCTTCAGAGCGGACCGAAGCGGGCTACCACCTTCACGTAAGTACTGCACTGGCATTGCGCTGTTGATGGCACCCTCAAGCATGGCAATGCGCTCGCGCAGCGCCGCCTCCGTGTCGCTCACCGTGCCCGGCGTTGATGGTGCTGCGGATGACGCCAACGGTGGCAAAGGCTCGAACGGAAGGTCAAGGCCCTTCTCAGCCACCGCTCCCTCGAGCGATGCAAGGCGTTCGCGGAGCGCAAGCTCGCTCGCCTGCACTGTGCTCGCCTCCCGCTCCGCTGCCTGGCCCTCAAGGTAGGCTATGCGTTCGCGAAGACGGAGCTCCTCCGCCGCCTTCGCCTGCAGCTCTTGCATCATCATCTCCTCCTTTTCGCGCTCAGCATCGCGCTCGCGCTTCGCCGCCTTTTCAATCTCCGCACCCTCGAGGAAACCGAGGCGTTCAACTAGCTTTGCTTCCTCCTCCGAGATGAGCTGCACCTTCTTCGGGGTCATGCCATTCTCGCCGCGCATGCCTCGCAGAAGCTTCACGCGTGTGTGCAAGATTGCAACCTCCTCCGAGCGCGCGTACGACGCCGGACTGCGCGGCGCCGCGTGCGTGGCGGTTGTCGTCGCAGCGCCAGCCTCGCGCGCAGCCTCGCGGCCCTCAAGAATCGCTAGGCGCTCTCGAAGCGCAAGCTCTTCATCTGACACCTGCGCCTCTGCGCGAAGCAGGTTGCGCCCTCGCTCGATCTGTGAACCCTCCAGCATCGCAATTCGCTCCTTTATGGGCATGCTTGCCACGATTTCTTTGGGCAGATTGCCTCGCTCAATTGCGATGCCTTCGAGGATAGCAATGCGCTGCAGCATTGCGTCGTCCTCAGCCGTCGCGGCGGAAGTGTCAGCTGCCGCTGGTCGTGCTGGGCTAAGCATGGGCATGTGCACCTCCTCGCCGTTGTCTATCCGGCGCTGAAGCTCCATGCCCTCAAGCAGCGCAAGTTTCTCGCGCATCGCAAGCTCCGCCTTGAGCGCCTTTTCTCTCTCGTCCGCCTCCTTCTCCTTTTTCTTCCTCTCCTCCTCCTCCTCCTCCGCCTTCTTCTTGTCCTGCGCCTTCTTGATGCCCTCGATCATCGCAAGGCGCTCTTTCAGCGATGCCTCGCCCTCGCTGACAACCGCGCCAGATGACGACGACGTCGAGGTGGCGGCAGCGACTTCTGGCAGCTTTCCGTCCGCAAGCATGAGCCCCTCGAGCATCGCAAGCCGCTCCTTCAGCGCCACCTCCTCTTGGCTCACAACCTTCGGCTGGTCGACGACGATCACCTCGCCCGTCTCGATGTCGCGCATCGCACGGCGCGTGCCTCCGGGCGTTCTAGGGGCGGCGGCGGGGCTCTTGGGCATCGTCACCGTCATGCCGGCTCCCACCGCCTCGAGCGACTCCAGTCGGGCACGCAGCCGTACAGTCTCCTCCCTCAGCGTGTCGCTCGCCGCAGATGACTCCACCGCCGCGAGGCGTGATCGAAGTGCCGCAACATCCTCGGGGCGCGGAGCGACGGCTGTCGTCGTTTGCGGCGCGGACGCGCCAAGCGCGAATCCCAGCTCAATGGACTCGAGCCGTTCTTTCATTGCAGCGAGCTGCGAAAAGTCTCCACCGTGTCGGCTGGGCGTCGCCGCACTGTCCACCTCGCGCTCGAGGCTCGCGAGCCGGTCGCGCAGCAGACGCACGTCCTCTCGCAAGCCTCCCGCCATGGGCGGTGGCGGTGGTAGAGGCGCAGGTCCCCTGAGTGACGTCTCCAGCGCCGACAGCTTGGCTGCGAGCTCGTCGACGCGCAGCGTTTCGAAGGTTGCGGCGGTTGCACGCGGAGAGCGCGGCGTGTGGAGCGCCGGCCTCGGCGAGTTCCTGACCACCTTCGACTCAGACACCCTCAGCTGCGTTCGCAGCGAGTCTCGCTCATCCTCCGCAGCCATGAGCCGTTCCTCCGCCTGGTTAACGCGCCCCAGCAGGTCCGCGTACTCCGCGCGTGCCTCTCTGTCGAGCTCTCTCACCTGGTTCCACGCGGCGTTCACGGCTCGCGCGGGGCTCGCAAACTTCATCGTGATGGTCGGTCCGTCCTCCTCCGAGGTGGTCGCCGCTCCCGTCGCCGCTGGCGTGTGAAAGCGCGACTCGCTCGGAGGTGGCGGCCTCGGCGGGTAGATTTGGGGCATATATGGCTGGCGAGGACTTCTTACCCTATTGAGACGTCACCAACGTGTTTAACCTTTGAGCTTAACTATAGGTATGTGCTCGAACACACACACACACACACGCACACACACACAGAGGGTGGACAAATAATAACGTCGTCCGACAACTCCGTCAAACTGTATAGGTACTGTGTAGGAACTGTTTTTACGAGCGACGGATGAGAACTCGGGCGAGCGACAATACAGTACAGTACGATGGTCGGGTCCCAGACGTCGGGTCCCAACGTCGGGTGTTGTTATATTGAGTGTCCGAGACGAGACACCCCCGGGCGGGCGGGCGCAACTGGACTATTGAGACCCGCACCCTAATAATTCCTCGAGTGTGTCTCGAGCTCGCTTGTCAGGAAACCACCGAGATTGTTGGCCGACGATCGAACTCGACAACCTGAGGGGGTGAGTGGCGTTCGGTCGGCTAATGCGTAAGAATTAGTACTACGATACCATTCAACCATCCCCTGTGGCCTTCCATGGAAGTTCCTTTGGAAGTTCGAAGAAAAGAAAAACCAACAACGAGTTTGTGAGTTTGTCTCGAGTACCCCCTCCAGGTGGGGCAAGGCAAGGCCGCAACCAGTGTGGTCTCGTGATGGATGGCCCGAGCGACATGGATCCCGAGCGACGAAACCGAGCGACTTTATGGGTCCCGACATTCTGGTCCCGACTGGTGGTCCCGAGGTTGTTCGTCCCACTTCACTACGTCCCAACGAAGCGACGCTACGATAGCGAGCAAAGAGAAGCGCGCGATCGTGAACAGGTTCTACCGTAGTACTTCCCAGTTCCCACTACGATAATAGCGTTGCGACTTGCGCACGGCTGACCGGGTAGGCGAGGGGAGGGAGACAACGAGGGAGGAGGGGCATTAGGGTTAGGGTTAGGGTTAGGGTTACGTTTAGGGGTTTTAAGGGAAACCTCTTCCCCCAAAATGTTCCTTTCGGGGTTGTGTCTCTTGTGAATTGTGACAAATCGAACGTTCGATCGACGTCTACTCGATGTCCGCCCCTGGTGGAGGTGGAGGTGGCGTGCGCCTCCAAGGAGGTCGCAAGCGCGACGTGCTCAAGGAGGAGGCGTCCGCGCTGTTCGAATCAGACGACTTCTTCGTCAACGCCGACGAACGTATTGCGGCTTGCTCACAGGGAGGAGTGGGAGTACACGCCGTAGACGCGCTAGTCGCCTCACTAGTCCACGCGGAGAATGCCGACACCCTTCCCGCTTTTGCTTCTGGCGGTTCGCGGGCGCGGTACCTCGAGACCACAGGCGCGTCGGGAAGCCAAGTGACCGAAGATGCACTCTTCGAGAAGGACTTGCACGAACCGCTGCTTGCGCAAGCAGCCGCCGACGTCCCTCAACCTGCGACGAAGAGCACACATGACGCGCCACGTCGTGCTCGTGCAGACCACCTTGACGACCTTGACGACCTTGACGACGACGACGACGAGCTTGCCAGTATACGCGAGTTTGCTGCGCACGTGCGCGTGGAAGACTTGGTGCCAGAGTCAAGGACAACACGTCGTTCGCCAGCCGACATGCAGCCAGCTGAGTTGGAGAATAGAACGGCAGCACGGCGCAACGGTGACGACGACGACGACGACGACGACGACGACGACGACGGTGTTGGTGGCGTGGACGAGGACGGTCGTGTTCGCGAGGGAGTTACGAGCGCCATGGAGGAGGCACGCAGGCGGCGTCGCGAACGACGACGTCCTCCACAACCTCCGCCAACCAAGTGACCACTGTAATCTTTATATGTTTTCTTTCTTTAGTACTAGAATAGCGGAAGTGTGTAAAACGCATCTCCAGCATATGGGCCAGTGAAGTAATTGTTCGCCGCTGGCTGGTATGCTCCTGTCGCCGGGTCGTACGTTGACGGAAATGGCCCGCCCGACGACGGTGCAGCGTCCGTTGTTGCAGGACACTCTCGAAACCAATTGAACGGAGGTGGACAGCCGCCGCACTGACGAAGGCCTGGCACGAACGTCGATCCCACGGGAGCTGAGCCTCCACGGCAGAGCTCCGGGCCCGCCGGTACGGGTGGCGGTGATGGAGGCACGATGTCAATGGGCGCGCCAAGTCCAATATCACCACCGCCGCCGCCGCCGCCGCCGCCGCCACCACCACCACCACCAAGGCCTGGAAGAATGGATCCAATGCCGCCTTCAACACCACGCAATGCGAGAATCGCCTCAACCGTTTCGATGACTCCGAGCAGCTCATTTGCTGGCAATTCCTCGCAATTACCTGCAGGTGGACAAAGAGCGAGAAGCAGCGTTGCCGTATCCAAGTTGGCGAGCTGCGTAATGTCCTCTGGTGTCAACTCCAGACCAACGTCAGGACTAGCACCACCACCACCACCACCACCACCACCACCACCACCACTACCACCACCACCTGGTGCCGCTTCACAGATTTGCCTGTACTCTTCCACCGAGCCACAGCAGTCGCCGTTGTCAACACACGTCGGGTCGCAGCAGCACAGCTCTCCCACGACGCAGAGTCCGCAGTCGGCGTCACGTCCGCACTGAAAGCCGGGCACCTGCGCGCGTACGAAGCCAAGCGAAGCGAAGCCTGCCCTATCGCGACACAAGTCAACGTCACAAAACAACACGAGTGACGCCACGAAGAAGACGACGACGCGCCTCCGAGCGAGCATCATGAGAAAACGAGGATCAATCACTCAAAAGAGTCACCGAGGACACAAGTCGTCACCGAGAGAAAGGAACGCGCGAACCGGCGAGAGAGGAGCTGGGCAGGAGGCGGGGCAGGAGGAGGCATGCCCGGAGACGTGCGTGGTGGCATGCTTGGAGCTCCGGG
This sequence comes from Pycnococcus provasolii, assembly GCA_938743325.2. NCBI lineage: Eukaryota > Viridiplantae > Chlorophyta > Pseudoscourfieldiophyceae > Pseudoscourfieldiales > Pycnococcaceae > Pycnococcus > Pycnococcus provasolii. The sequence continues at coordinate 321,243 of OW568870.1, read as the reverse complement.
CGTCACGGCATTGGGACGATCCGAAGCTACTTATTATTGGGCGGAAGACGCCGAAATTTGGATTTTTTTTTCCCGAACGAACCCAGCACCCCCAACCAGCGGTCAGCGGGGGATCCCCAAACGCAAACGATTTATAGGGGAGGATCTTCCGCCTCGTCCTCGACTTGCTGGAAAATCCATAGACTAAACTTAGGAGGTAGGATTGGCAGCACGACCAGCTTTATGGCAATAATAGTTAGGAGGACTTGTGCGCGGCTTGGCGGTGGGTGACAAGACGTGACCAGATAGATGCTTGAGGCAACAGGAGTGACTGAAGGCGGGCGGCGGGCTGGGAAGAGTGGGCAACCCTTGGTATGTGGGAGTTTCTTTGAGAAAAATCAACCTCTTATTTCAAACAATATTCTGTAGTTCCAATCTTTTTTGGTTTTTTGTGGAAAGCCGTTCTTTCCTTCTTGATAACCTCCTCCCCTATGATGAAGATGATGAGTGCAGCAACAAACAACTCATTCTTCACTCTATCTGCGGCTGCGGATGCTGCAGCTCTCGATCTCTCTGCTTCTTTTCTTCACCAGTAGGTGTGCGCCTCGAGCCATCCACCCGGGTACTGGCGGATAATGCTCTTACGCACCTCGTCGTACGTGAAGATGAGAATGGAGAATGGAACGCACGTGAAGCAGTGCAAGATGTGAAGTGGGCGCGTGAAGAACGCGTCGTTGAGGAACGGCACGTAGATGAGAAGGGCGCCGAGAATCGTCTCAAAAGCAAGGCCGAAGTTCATGAACTTGTTCGACATGCCCTGGTCGAACACCGAGAGCTTGCGCGTCTTGCTGATGATAAGATCAGCCCACTGCACAACGATGATACCAATAAAGTACGACGTCTGCGCGTACTTGAGAGCGCTCTCCTGGAAGCGCACGTTCGGGTAGAGCTGCGCCTCGCCGTTCCACCAGTAGTACGAACCGTGGGGAGCATCCGCGCGTTTTGCATCCGCAATCTTGCTACGTCCCTCGAATCCGTAGTCCTTATTAACGGCGCAGTACTTCGTGAACATGGCATCCTCCTTGGCGGACACCGTCAACTTCTTAATATCAGGTGTAAGGGCCTCAAACCATTTGCAGCTACGTCCGCAGGCAGCCTCCGTGCCAAAAGTGAATCCGCGGAATCCTTCCGTGCCAAATTCAACGAACGGATCCACGGCTCCGAAATCCGGGATCTTGCATCCACCCTTGCAGTACTCCATTTCGCTCGTGCGATCCTTGCCAATCTGCGCGTCATACGAAGCACCCTTCGGATTATCGCATCCGTAGCCGCACGTCGAAGGCGCGCCGTCGCCGCGGGGCTTGCACATGAGGCTGTAGTCGTCCCAGTCGAGGCCAACCCACGGAAGAACCCACGGCGGGTATCCGAAGTCATTCAGCACCACCAAGTATGTGTAGAAGCCCGCTAGCACCTGAATGATGCCAATCTGCAGGTACGCAAACGTGATGAGCTTGCGGTTCACCAGGCGGTCCGCCGTCGTGCGCGGCGGGCGATTCATGATGTCAGCCTCCTTGAGCTCGTACGCGAGCGAGATGGCGGGAACCATGTCAGTGCCAAGGTCAACACAGAGGATGAGGATTGTCGACAGCGGCAGCGGGATCTGGATGATGATGAAGGCCAGGAAAGGACCAATCTCCGGGATGTTCGACGTCAGCGTGTACGAGATCGACTTCTTCAGGTTGTCGAAAATGATGCGGCCCTCCTCAATTCCGTTGACGATCGACGCGAAGTTGTCGTCCATGAGAATCATGTCCGCAGCCTCCTTCGAAACATCCTTGCCAGCGATGCCCATAGCACAGCCGATGTCTCCCTTCTTGAGCGCCGGCGCATCGTTCACGCCATCTCCCGTCACGGCCACAACCTCGCCACGTCGCTGGTTGTTCTCGACAATGAGCAGCTTGTGCGCGGGCGACACACGCGCGAACACGATCTGCTTGTGGCTCAGCCACTTGTCCCACTGCTTGATCTGCTCATCTTTCGGCAGCTCGAGCACGTCGCGGATGTCATCTCCCTTGATGACGGTCGCGTTACCAGCCTCAAGCACCTCCTTGTCGATGATGCCAACACCCTCAGCAATCGCCTCGGCGGTAATCGGGTGGTCGCCCGTCACCATGAAAACCTTAACACCGGCGCGCTTGCACTTTGCCACAGCCTCCGGCACACCGTCGCGAGGGGGGTCGATCAGCGAGAAGAGGCCAACGAACGTGAGGTCGTCCATCTTGAAGTTGCGTTCCGGCTTCTGCTGGTACTTGAATCCCTTCTCCTCCTCCATGTTCTTCATCGCGAATCCAAGGACGCGCTCGCCGAGGCCTCCGAGTCCCTCGTACGCCTTGTTGTACTTTTCCTGCCACTCCTCGGTCATCGGCTCCTCGCGGCCGTTGATCAGAATCTTCGAGCACATGCCAAGCACGCGCTCCGGGGCTCCCTTCAGCACGAGCGTGTTGCCCATTCCCGTCTCGTGGATCGAAAGCTGCCACTTGTTCGTGGAGTTGAACTTGATCTCGAAAACCTTGGGGTTTGCCGTGCGCACGTCGAGCACGTCCTCGATCGGCTGCATCGCCTTGATAAGTCCAGACTCCGAAGCATCGCCGGAGCAGTCAAGTCCGAGCATGTTGAATGTCGCGCTGCCCATCTCCTTCTTGATGTCAAGCGTCTTCTCGTTGCCGTCCTCGTCCACGACATTCGTGAGGAAAGCCGCGTTGTTGCAGAGCGTCGCCACCATGCGCAGCTTCTCGAATGTCGCATCCGTAGGCTCCCACAGCTTCTCGCCGTCGATCTCGCCGTTCGACATGAAGTTGGTGTACTCCGCGCTGTTGCGCGCCGCGGGGACGCGCTTCACCTCGCCGTTGTACCACGTGTGCTGCACAGTCATGCGGTTCTGCGTCAACGTTCCGGTCTTGTCGGACGCGATCACCGTCGTGGAGCCGAGCGTCTCGACAGCCTCGAGGTTCTTCACGAGAACGTTCTTCAGGTGCATGCGCTGCGCCGTCAGCGCAAGCGAAACCGTTACGGTTGCCAGAAGTCCCTCTGGCACGTTCGCGACGATGATGCCGATGGCGAACACGACACACTTGATTGGATCCGTTCCGAGCGCCAGCGAGACGGCGAAGAAGGTGATGCCGAGAATCATCGCGACGGCCGAGATGAGCAGGATGAACGCGTGGATCTCCTTGGCGATCGGCGTCTCCTCCGCGCCCGTCTCAAGCGTGAGTCCGGCAATCTGGCCCATGACCGTGTGGTCGCCCGTGCCGATGACGACGCCCTTGCCGTTGCCCGAGTTGATGATCGTGGTGTAGAACAGCAGGTTCGTAGCCTCGAGCACGGTCGTGATCTCGTTTCCGTCCGAGTCCTTCGCGAGTCCCGTGACACGCTCCTGCGGCTCAGACTCGCCGGTGAGCGACGAGTTGTCCACCTTGAGGTCGTTGCACTTCACCACGCGGATGTCAGCGGGAACCTGGTCTCCATCCGTGAACTCGACGACGTCGCCAGGAACGAGCTCGAGGGCGTCAATCTTGACAATTCCTCCGTCACGGATGACGTTGCACTTCTTCGGGATGAGCGACTTGAATCCCTCCATGATCTTTGCGGACTTGCGCTCCTGAAGGTACGAGAAAGTGGACGTGATGAACACGACCGTGCAGAGCACGATGCCAAGGTACAAGTTCACCGAGTCGCTCGAGTCGATACCGTATCCGATGAAGCACAGGATTCCGCCTCCAAGCAGCAGCATCGCGAAGAAGTTGGTGAACTGCAGCAGGAACTTGATCCACTCCGGCGTCTGCGGCGGCGGCGTGAGGCGGTTCCAGCCGTGCTTCTCGCGCGACGCCTGAACGGCCGCGGACGTCATGCCCTTCTCAAGGCTGGTGTTCATCTCCTTCTCGATCTGATCTAAGGTGTAGGTGTGCTCGACGAAGTCAATGTCCTTGCGCAGCGCCGCCTGGCGCTCCTCCTCCTTCTTCTTGTTGGACTTCATCATGTCCCCGAAGGAGCCCGTCTTCTTCATCTCTCCGTCCGACATCTTGGCTGATGCTCTGGAGAGTGTAAGGTGGAGTGAGAGTGTGTTGTTGGTGGGGTTGACGTGTCAGTGGAAGTTTTTTTCTTGGGCCTAGAGCTGCGTGTCGCGCACGTCCCACACCAACCACACCAACACCAACCAACTTGTCCAAGCTTAACGCGACACGTCCAGGCATAACATGGCTGAACACGAGGGCTTTTTTTCTCTCTTTTTTCCGTACGTGAAATTGCCGTGCCAACCAACACCGTATTTCGTGCAACGGAGTTGTTGCTCCGTGTGTTCCTTGCAGTCGTGTACGAGATGTACAAGTTTTCCCACGTTTGGCTTGTGCCTTGTCGCGCCACCGCCCAACAACCCTCTTCACCACTTGTACCGCCCAACAACCCCATCTCCACCACCACATGTCCACGTGCACGCATTCTCGCCACCACAAGCTCCCCACAAGCCGCACGTATGTATAGAGATATGCTCGACATGAGTGCCACGTACCTACCTCACTCTGAGTGCCACTTAAGACTACCACAGTCCTGAGAGACACCACAAGTCACCAGACTGTAATCACGCGAGGTGAGCTCCACGAGGGTGGTGTGCACGCAAGCAGGCACGCACGCGCACGAGAACTGGCACACACAAGAGGGGGAGGGGGGGGCAGAGGAAGGGCTTGGCTTGCTTGTGCACGTTGCGTTGCCTGCTTCACTGCTTGCCTGCCTGCTGCCTGCCGGCGGAGCAGCAAAAGAGGGGAAACGAACACGCACACACGCACGCTTGCACGCTTGCACGCACACTCTCGCTTGCACGCACACTCTACTGTACTCTGCACGCTCTACGCTTGCACGCCAAGGGCAAGGGTTTCGTGCTCGTGCTATCGTAGTGCTCGTGCTTGTGATGTGTGCATGTGCATGCGCGTCGTCGGTTGATGCCTTCTCGATATCGCATCGCATCGCATCAAAACATCCTCGTGCTCGTGCTCGTTCATCGCGCAAGCCTAGACTTGTCGTAGACGCAAGAAAACGGAACGCCTGATGGCACAAATGCATTACAGAACAGAACAACTTGAGCCCACTCACGCTCACGAGACGGCACTATTCATACCGACTTCCTTCTCTTACCTTATGTACGGCGGCCGGCTCCGGCTCGAAGTTGTTCCCTTGCTCTCAGCCTTGCCGGCAAGGGATGAAGTACTACGACAAGTCGTTCGAGAAAACGTCTTGAGCCAACAAAATCACTGTCAGAAGGAAGGAAGTTAACCTTAGGCTAGGGTACCCATGGATGCATCCATGGACCTTTACTAACCCCCAAACAGCTCCCGGCCTCCCGCCCGGGGGGTGACTTTTCAAACCCTCGGCCTTTGGCGCCCTTTCTCGCTCTCGGCGTGGCCACCCGACGTGTGCTGCCGTGTCGCATTGCCAGTAGTTGCGCATTGGAGTAGCGGCGGCCGTGCAGCTACTTGTGTAGTGGAGTGTTGTTGTTTGCGGCCGTTTAGGCTTAACTATCTTCTTTCGTCATATCAGCAAGCAAAAAGTGCTCGGCTCCAATAGGCTGCGATGCACTCGCAATATACGAGCTTCTGTGCGCTCGTCGCTGTGCTCGTGGTGGTGCTCAGCCTCTCGAGCGTCTCGGGACTCTCCTCCGCATTTCCAAGCCGGTTCGAAAGAAGGCCGTGCTCGCTCGTCGAGGCGGCCGCAAGTAAGGGCGTGGGCGGATTCAGAGAGGGGGGATGCGACGTGCAGAGCAAACTTGGAACGGCACCGCCGTACGGCTTGACGTCGTCGGACGGAAACCGACTTCTCATGCACGCTGGCGAGACAAACTGCACGGTAACGCTAACAAAGTGTCGCACAGACCTGTGCTACACGATCCGCGACGCAACGGTCACCGACATGCCCCTAAGCCTCAGCCCCACGGGTGGCAAACCAGGCTTCTTTGAGCGCGTTGACGCGGTTGCCGGCGTTCGGGCTTCAGACTTGCGCCTACGTGAGCACGGCATAACGTTTGCGCCCAGCGAAACCACGGTTGTGCTACGGTACGTCACATGATTGGTTTTTTAACGAGTTTTCGATGTATCGATGTGTGCACAGAGGAGCGCTCACTCAAGCACGCGCAAAAAACAATACAGGTACACAACCAAGCTGTGCGGCGACTTTTACCTCGCACATGGAGGTGTGTCTGTGCAGGATTGCGTGCAACCTATACCTGCGATAATGTCCGTTTCTAGCGGCATGCCGACGGACTTGCCTTGCAGCGACTGAGGCCGCGCGGCCAGCGGTTGGCGAGTTGGTGTAATATACGATAGTTAAAACAGAACAGAAACGCAAATGCTTCATGTATGTGTGTGTAGAAACTACACCGGTGCTGGATAGTTAGTGCTTTGGAGGAGGTGGTGGTGCACTTCCTCCCCCGAACAGGCTTGCTCGCTTCTTCACCGACACTTCCTTGAGCGCTTCATCCGCCGGGCCGTGAGGTGATTCTGCCACCGGCTTCGCGTCGTCAAACGGATCGCGTCGCTCTTCCACGTCAACTCCGTTGAGTTGTCTTTCCATCGTCTTGCTACGGAATCTCATCTCAGGCTTATCCTTTATAGGTTTCGCGCTGCCCTCCATCACCTATGTTGTTGTTGTTGTTGTTGTTGTTGTTGTTTCGTCACGTGAGCTTCTGAGCTGTTTTCGTGTATGCACGTACATACACGTATTTTTTGTGTGTGTGTGTGTCAACGTCATACCTGGAAGAGGTTTTTCTTCTTTGCAAACTCGCGCTTCTTCTTCTCCTCCTCCGTCTCTCCTGCTGGGTCTGCTTTTTTGCTCTGTTCTGCGATTTTCGCCTCGAAGAGCGCCTTTTTGGACTTGGCGTCTAGCAGCGCGGTCTCCTGCTCTGTTGACCCTGCTGCAGACGAGTCGGCCATGGCTCAAGAGATATCGGCAACTGCTGCAAACTACACTGGAAAGAACAGACTTGCTGTATACTGTACCTCACCGGTGCGTACTGTGCGGTGAGCACCACAACACACTACAACCTTACGTACTATGTATTCGTCGGCGATGTACTTTTCACTTGCGCGCGGCCCACGCACGCACGTAAGTTGGCTTCGACACGCCCTTCGACTTATCTGCACGCAGGTTACGTGATCACCTGATGAATAAGGTTAGGGTAGCCTGACCAGGCACCTTGACCAGGCGCGCAGTGCAGTGCAAGGCGACCTGAAGACTAAAGTCGACCACGGCCCACCTCCTTCGACCTTTCGAGGTGGTCACAAACTTCACAAGTCACAACTCACACGTGCCAACAGTATCCAGTTGCCAGTGTGGGAGTACTCTATGCCACTTTATGTATCCCCTATGTAGGGGTTCGTTGTCGTGTGGTTGCAAGCATTTACTTGTGTCATACTTGGGTCATTTGTTGTTGACCCCTTGCCACAGCCAGCTTGATCTGATGGAGCACTGATGGAGTGCTCCTCGAGCATGCTGCGATAATTTGTGAAAATTCGCAAGAAAAAGCGACGAGAAAAAAAAATGCATGTCACTGTGAAGTGATGGCGAAAGAGGTGGCAAGCATTGGTATGATGCATTTACCTGTACGGGTATTGAAGTGTGTGCGCACATATTATTCATTCACGCATCCTTCCACTATCAATTCCCAAAGTGACTTCTCAGATGACTTAATTCGGGCAGTCGGGTCCCAAAAAACCCAAAAAAATATCAAGAAAGCCGATTGATTGAACGAACCGATTCTCTAACCGATTCTCTCATAAAGGTTTTATCACTAAGTACTACGGGAGCAACGCGTCAGTTGGTTGAGTTGATGAAACCACGATTTCTGCCCTTTTTCTCCCCCCGGGATGATGGGAGGGAACCCCTGTGGAATCCGTCCCCCAGTGCCCCCCCCCCGGCATGTGCCCCCGTGCCCCGGCTCCCCGGGATCCCCTGTGATTCTGACCGTTCGCGCCCGTCATTCCCTCCTCTTCTCCGATCTAAGTACCAACATGCTCGCTGCCTCCCGTGTCTCCGCGTTCCGCCCGCTCGCCGCCCGTCCTGTGCGCTCCATGCGCACATCGGCTGCCGTGAATAGCCCTAAGAGTGCCGCTCCCTCGTCAAAGAAGGTATGTTTGATGCCTTTGGGTGGTGGTTGTTGGTTGTTGACTTTTTTTTTGTGATGATTTCATTTTGTTGTTTTGCATGTCAACCTAATAATTTGTTTTCAGAAATAGCTCACAGTAAGCAATAAACATGCACACAACATGACATGCGCTACAGGCTGAGGCGAAGCGCTCGGTGGCCGTGATGGCTCAGGCGCCGAAGGTCGACCCTGAGGAGATCGTGAAGACGCTTAGCGAGCAGTGGGACAAGGTGGACAACAAGGGCAACGCCCTGCTCATCGGAGGCGGAGGCATCTTCGCGCTCTGGCTCGCGTCCACCGTTGTCGGAGCCATCAACAGCGTGCCGCTGCTGCCCAAGCTCATGGAGCTTGTCGGCTTCGGATACAGCGCGTGGTTTGTCTACAAGTACCTCCTCTTCAAGGAGGGACGTATCCAGGCTGCCTCGGACTTCGACGAGCTCAAGGAGAAGATCAGCGGAATCACCAAGTAAGCTGGTTCTTGTCGACTAACTACCTACATGGAAAGGTTGCAGCTTCACAAAACATAGCCGGAGAAGAGAAGCCATTTTTTTCTTTACCTTACCACCACCCTTTTTTTTTCTTTTGTGGTGAAGACCACCTTTGGGCGTGTAACAAGTTGCAAAATCCTTTTTTTTTTTAACCAATATGGCATGCTGAAGGCAAATCAAATGCACTTTGGCGATTACGAGAGAAGCCACACCCACGTTGTTAGAGTTACCAAAGTTGCGTGAATCGTCGTTTATTTTTTACATATGTATCCTATAATACATTATTCAAGACTGCACGCGTCGACCCCCGGGAAGCAGCAAGCCCGACCCGCTTGCAAGCAAGTCAGGAGCTCCAGTAAGCACGACGTCGCGACCCTCGCCAAACAGAACCTCGTGCGGTGTGCGAACGTCGCCCACGGCGCTCTTACGCCCACCCGATCCCGATGACGAAGATGTCAGCAACAACTCTTTCTGAGCGCCCGCCGCGACGTGAGCTTGCAACTTGACGCACATGGAAGCAACCTCGCGAACGCGTGGCTCCCGCTCTTCGGACGATTCTGTCAAACGAAGCGCCTCGCTGCGGAGGTGCTCAAGAGCCCGCGCCTCGGCGGGAGGGTGCATCGGATCGCGCTCAGCCTCCAGCATCCACCCAGCGAGAGACGTCGCGGGTAACGCCGAAAGCACCTCGCCAAGGCATACGAGAGCCCCGAGGCGGATGCCCGGCTCGCGGTGTGCAAATAGGCCGCTAGATTCCGCGAGCAGGAAGCGGAGCAAAGCGGAACTCACGGGACCAGCCGCCTCGGAGCGTCCGGCATCGCCGCCAGAGGCACGCGCGCACACCGCGAGCGTGCGCAGCAGAGCTGAGAGAACGATATGCGTGTTGTCCACATCCTCGAGGAGTGGGGCGTCGGACGCCGACGAGCCAGAGCGGGTACTCGATCGTGGACGGAGCAGCTTGATACCATCGCCATGTGGAAGCCCACGCCCGTCGTACGTGTACAGCAGCGGAAGCACAAATTGCTCCCAGTGAGCGGCGAAGCGATTTCGAGTGATGACGGGTTCCCGGCCTCCATTGCGCAGTCGGCGCAAGGACGCGGGAGCAAACACACGTGTACGACCAGCACCATGCTTTGCTGCTGTTGTTGCCTCCGTCGCCTCATTGTCGGCGACCCTCGTCGCCTTCGACGACGCAGACGAAGACGCAGGTGATGACGAATCCTCGATGCGCTTGCCGCTCATCGCAAGCGCTGCCTGTGCCACAGCTTCGAGCACAATGCAGCGCTGGTGCGAGTCGAGATGTGGTCCGAATAGCTTCATCGAAGTTTCACGCAGAGCTCGCGCGGGGTGCATCTCGATGATGCCCGTCAGTGCGCGAAGGCGCATGCCCTCGTAGCCACCATCCGACTCGTCCTCCGCGTCAGGACACCGGCAGTGAAGTAGCGCTGCTGCCACGTCCGCGGCGCGATTCTTCAAGCCTCGCGGACGGCCGCGAATCATCGCATCCGCCTCCTCGAGCGCGCGCTCGGCCGCGGACAGCGCCTCGGCGCCGCCGCTTGCGTCGGAACCCTTGCGGATGGCCGCGACCATTGCAGCGATGTCGCGAGGAGCCACGCGACGTGCGCGCTCCGCTTCGCTCTCACCCTCAATTTCGTGGCCTCGTCGCTCAAAGGCGTCGTCGTCGTCGCTCTCGTCGCTGCTGCCATTGTGTTCCCAGTGTCGACGCAAAAGCGCCGCGAAAGGAGTCTGTGGTGAGGAGGATGCATCTCCACCTTCACCGCTAGGATCGTCGTCGTAATCCGACTCATCATCAGAGTCGCCCTCCTCGGCATCCTCATTCGATGTTGCTAAGGGAGTCGCTTGCGCCGTCGTTGACGCCTTCGCGAGTGGAGCGGGTGCCATCGAAACGCGCACTGTCGGGCGGCGCCCATTCCACTCCTCCACAACGCCAGGAGAACTTTCTACGAGGTCCGCGAGCTCCTCAGCAAACAGCGAGTTGGCGCCACGTTCCGCCGTGTCGCCGCCAATGCCGTCGTGTGCAAGCCTCGCGGCAAGAGCGCGCCCAACCTGGAATGCGGCATGACGCTCCCACGGGTCCACGGATGCGAGGCGATGGGAAACTCCCATCAGGAGCGCGGACGCGACGCTTTGTGTCTCGTCACCCGATTCGGCAATCATACGCACGAGTACACGGGAGAGGCGTATTTCTCTCGCGCGTGCATCCGTGCCGAGTCGTGCTGTAGCAGGCACACCAATGGCGCCTCCCGTTGGCGACTGGTTCCCGCGTGGCTGCCAAGCTGTGGCAAGCCGACGCAGCGTGTCCGAGTCGCCGTGCTTGCGCAGCAGGTCCGCAGCCCACGCAATAGCCCGACCGGGCGCATGCTCGGCGTCGTTCAGCCGGTAAAGAGCGCCCATTTCCAGCACGCGGCATGCGCGCGACGGGCAGGCGGCGAAGATTCGGCAAATTGCGCGCGCGCCTGACGGCAGAAGCTTGTGCTCGTCGTCGTCGTCACGCAGGCTGGACGCCTCGTTCGCTTCGGCTCGCTCGTCGGCGACGTGCATGGCTGCGGCAAGAATGCGCGCGCCAAGGTTGGCATCCTCAAGAAGTGCCATGGTTGTGTCACAAAGCCAGGCTTTGGTTTCGCCAGTGACGGCAGCTTGCATGAGCAGTGGGGTGACGACGGCAGCGACGTATCCTCTCCTTGCAATTCGTGCGAGTATGCGCCCAGCAAGAGCGGGTGCTTTGTCGTTTGTGGCGGCTGCAGCAAGCATCTGCTCCGCTATGCGCTGCGCAACGTCCTCCGCGTCTTGCCCCATGCGGTCTGGCAGCGCCGCGAGTGCCGCCTCTCCACGCGTGGCGGCTGCCTGCGTCGCTGCGAAGTACTCGACAGTCTCTCGCGCACCATCGGCGTCGACGAACGTGGTGCGTATTACGTTTTGTGTAGTTGGGTGCGTCTGGCTCGTGGCGACGATGTTTAGCACTGACCACGGTTTCAGCGCTTTGATTGTTTTGTCGAGCATGGATGTGGCGAGTGGGCACGCCGCACCTGACGTGGGTGACGCCGCGGACGCCGACTCGGATGCGATGTGCACAGCCTCGATGAGAGCGTTTGCGATGATTTGTGTTTTTTGCGAAGTGGCAGACCCAAAATCAAAAACTTCCTCGGAGGTGGAGGTGGAGGTGGAGGTTGCGGGTGTCATAATGTCGCGTATGACATCGTCGAGCGATCCTCGTGCGGCGCGTGCACTGGGGGGCGCGTGCACGTACTGGAGCAGGTGTCGCGCGACGTCGACATCGACGGCGACGGCAGCGTCCGTGTCCGCCATGGCACAGTGGAGAGGGGGGAAATGCGAAAGCGCCCAGCCTGTCTGCTTTGGGAAAACCCCGAACAGGGTTAGGGTTAGGGTTAGGGTTAGGGTTAGGGTTCGGGTCCTTTCCTCTTTCCCTTTCATGTGGATGGAGCCATGGAGGGAGTGAGGTGAGAGAGGTGAGACCGGCTGTGTCCATGAACCTGGTGCTCGCCATCCCCATCCTGGTAAACTTTATGTACTGTATGGTTGACGTCATGTGCGGAACATCTGATTCGTCTACATGGACTTGTACCACCTTGCTGCTCGCAAGCCTTTCGAAGCCAAGGTTTATGAGTACATAATGAGTCGAAATATCCCATGCATTGGCATTGGCGCATTGGCCCATTGGATAGAAGCATTGCATCTGACTGGGTTTGCCTCGAGCGGGTGACCAGCTGGCAAACTGGATTGAATTCGGACTGAACATGCATGAGCTGGGCGTTAGAATCCACAGGCCGGCCAGGCAAAGTATCTGCGTGATGATGTGAAATCCTGAAATCTGCCGTGATCGAGATAATTTAGTTTTCTCGTTCTCGTTTTGTTGAGTTGAGTTCCACGTGCCCAACGAAGCGGGCGGAGGCATTGCATCATCGTCGTGGGTGTGATGTAATAAACGACAAGGTTGGTCTGCCACGCCAGCTGCCAGCTCCCCATCGCCGCTCGCCCCGCCAAATATCCAGCCGCCAAGCCCCAATAAAATCGCACGAAATCTGCCGCGGACGGCGGGAAGACGACCGGCGACGACACGTAAGTGTGCAAGTTGCAACGTTGCCCGAGGTGGCTGACCCGGCCCCCGCCAACGCTCGTGTGCTTCTGCAAGTCCAGCAGCCCCTCTCCCGCCATCCGCGTCACCCTGCTCACCTGCTCCCCTCCACCTCGCGCGCCATTCCACCCACCTCCCTTCCTCGAGGGTCGTAGGTGACTTGACTACGTCTTAAGGTTACGTCAGTAGGCCACCGACCATGTCCAAGGGAGCGGCCAACGCCGTCACCGGACAGGCGCACGCCGTGCACTACGACACGCCCAATGTCGACTTCGCCCAGGTGCCCACTATCCGCAGCTTTGTGCGCCCGTGGAAGTACCTCGTGCTCGGCGCCGAAAACGCGCCCGCGATCGCTGTCAACTGGGTGGTGAGCGTCGCCGGCGCCCTCATGCTCTTCGCGTTCGTGCTCTCCTCTCTTGTCATGGACGGGTGCAACGACGACCAGGACAAGCTCACGCACTGCCGCGCACAGGGAGAGTTCAAGAGCTGGCAGCGCTGGATCACGCAGAACTTCACGTGGCTGTACATTGGAACGCAGGACGTGTGGATCATCTTCATCCTCTTCATCGCTTTCAGCAAGTACGGCACCCTCAAGCTCGGCAAGAGGGACGAACAGCCCGAGTTCTCCAACCTCTCGTGGTTCGCCATGCTCTTCGCCTGCGGCATTGGAAGCGGCATCTGGTACTGGGGCGCGTCTGAGCCCATCTACTACTACCGTGGCTCCGGCGCTCTGGACAAGATTGGCTTTGACAACGACGACGAGCGTGCGCAGCAGGCCATGAACGTCACGTACTTCCACTGGGGAATCCACGGCTGGGTGTGCTACATCATCATCGCCGTTCTCCTGAGCTTCGTCTGCTACCGCTGGGACAAGCCCATGACGATGCGCATGTGCTTCTTCCCGCTCATCGGAAACCACGTCTACGGCCTTGTCGGAGACTTCATCGACGCCATCTCCATCGCGTGCACGACGTTCGGCGTTTGCACGTCTCTCGGCCTCGGTGTGTTCCTCATCCACAGCGGCATCGTTCGCCTGCACTGCAGCGACAAGAACGGCGTTCCAACCTTCCCGTGCAAGATCCCGACGTCGGGCGACGCTGCCACCGACTGGCAGGTTGGCATCATCTGGATCATCACGGCGATCGCGACAGCCAGCGTCATCTCCGGACTTCACCGTGGCATCAAGTGGCTGTCCGTCTTTACGTTCCTGCTCGGATGCTTCGTGTTGCTGGCTCTGCTGCTGCTCGACAACACGTGGTTCATTCTCAACTCGTTCGTTCAGAACGTGGGCTACTACTTCCAGTACATCATCCAGATTGGAGCTGAGACGGACAGCTGGCAGCAGCTTTCCTACGAGTTTAAGACGGCTGGTGACGCGCGCCTGCAGTCTACCATGGATGGATTCGACTACGCGGAAGACGCGGGAAACGCGAACCAGCTGTGGGGATCCGTGGGAACGCTCTACGACAAGGTCACGTCCGCCACGGGCAAGGGCATGAACAACCCCACCTCGTTCTATGACAGCCACAACAAGCAGTGGATGGACTGGTGGACCATCTTCTACTGGGGATGGTGGATCAGCTGGGGACCGTTCGTCGGCACCTTCATCGCGAAAATCTCCCGCGGACGCACGATTCGCCAGGTTGTGGTTGGCGCGTTCATGGCTCCCACGATCTACACGTTCTTCTGGCAGGCTGTGTACGGCGGCCTTGCCATCAAGATGCAGCGCGTGGCGGAGCTTGCGCTCCTCCCGTCGGATGCCAAGGAGAAAGGACTCCTCAACTACGCCGCGGGCAAGGTGAGCTGCTCCGCGATGAACTACAGTGGCAAGCAGCCGGTCGAGGGATCGCCCGCCCACGCCCTCGCGAGCGCTGGCTACTACGCACTCTCCTGCCGCGAAAGCGCGGATCGCATCTGGGACGTCATGATGAGCTACGGTGAGGTCTGGAAGTTCCTTGTCGTCATTGGCCTCATCAGTGTTGTGCTCTACTTCATCACGAGCTCTGACAGCGGCTCGTACATCGACGACCTCCTCTCCGCCGGCGGTCTCGAGCACCCGCCGGTGGCCCAAAAGGTGTTCTGGTGCTTCACCGAGGGTGCGTGCGCCACCGCCCTTCTCGTTTCCGGAGGATCAGCCGCGCTCGGCGCCCTGCAGTCCGTCTCGATCGTCGCGGGAATGCCTTACACGTTTGTCATCTGCTTTGCTTGCACGTCACTGTGGGAGGCGTGCCGCATGGACTACCAGGAGGAAGACCTGCTCGCCAACCAGGGCGACTTTACGACGCACGTGCTCGACGTATTCGAGATGATGGAAATGAGGCAACTGGGTGGCCCTAATGCCATGGCTCGCCTCACCAGCCTCGTCGTGGGAACGTTCGCTCCTTTCGTGGCTGTGTTCAGGGCGGTCAACAAGATGTTCGAAAACAACAAGATTTCCGGAGCTCTCACGAACATCGTTATCGCCTGCTTCTTCTTGCTCTGGCCGATCCTGCACATCGCGGCTGCGGCTAAAGACGATAAGAAAAACAAGAAAACAACGGCAACGATGGGATGGGTCTTCTATCTCATGTTCTGCCTCATCGTCGCCGCGGTGCGCTCGGGCGTGCGTACTGCCAAGAAGATTAACGGAAGCTTGATCTCAGACTTCTTTACGACGATGATGATGTATCCGATGGTGTGCTCGCAGCTGATGCTCGACGACTTCAGCACCAGCAACGGCGTGAACTCGCTGCCTGCGGGCGTCTAACTGAAACGTGATACATAAGGACTACTACGGTCTTTTTTTGTTTGGGGTGCGCAGAGGTGGGTATTACGTATCATCCACACACAATAATAATTAGTGATGGAGTCTATATCCTCTTCTTAACGAGACTAGTCAAGTAGTCAAGTAAGACGGGAGGAGGAGGAGTGACTAGTGAGGAGGGGATAAAATATATTTTTTGATGATGTGACTAGACTGAGTAAGTAAGCAAGTACTACATATTAGTTTCTTCTGTTCGTTTGTTTTTGTTTCCAGGTCCCTTCCGCCAATAGCCATGATTGTCACACACCGACCGGTCTCAAGACTCGAGCCTGAGTGGTGACTGGTGAGGGCAAGCCCCAAGGTCTCACCTGTCACGAGGTGCTCACCAGGTGCTCACCAGGTGCTCACCCCGACAACAATTGAGGTTCGGGTTTTGGATTTTTCTTTTTTTTCTTTCGAGGTCCCCTGTCCCCTCTTCTTCTTCTCCCTTTTTTCCAGGTCTCCCCAGCCGCCATACTTCGCCTTCGAAGCCCCGTGAGCCTGCCTGCTCGCAGAGGGGAGGAGCAGCAGCGGGAAGAGCAAGCAGCCCCTGCTCGCTCGCACGCACGCACTCCTCCACCATGCCGCGCGCGTCTGCGTCCGCAGAGAAGAAGAAGAATGCTGCTGCCGCCGCCGACGTGCCCTCCCCCGAGGCGGCTGGCCATTACGCGCGGAGAGAACAGTGGCTCTCGCAGCAAGAGCAGACGGGCTCGATCCAGTTCCTGGTGATTCACAACGACGCTTCACTCGAGCACGCCATCCTGCTCGTGGACCTCAAGAACGTGTTCAGCATGCAGCTCCCGAACATGCCCAAGGAGTACATCGTAAAGCTCGTCATGGATCCACGACACCGCTCTCTGCTTCTTCTTCGCCCACGACCTGGCGTGAAGACCACGAAACAGCCAAGCGAGTCGGCGCTGGAGTACGAAGTCGTGGGTGGGATCACCTGGAGGCCTTTTTACGCACAGCGCTTCGGCGAGGTTGCATTCTGTGCTGTTTCGAGCAGTGACCAGGTAAAGGGATACGGCACGCGCCTGATGAATCGGCTGAAGGAGATCTTGAAGGACGAGGCGAAGGAGAACCCGGCGCACACCATAACGCACCTTCTCACGTACGCCGACAACAACGCTGTTGGCTACTTCTCGAAGCAGGGATTTTCCAAGGACATTTTGCTCGAGCGCGAGCGCTGGTATGGCTTCATCAAGGACTACGACGGAGGCACTCTCATGGATTGCTGCTTGGACAATCGCATTCCGTACACCGACTTTCCGTCCGTGATACGCAAGCAGAAGAAGGCTCTTGAGGCTCTCGTGCGCAAGCGTTCGACAAGCCACGAGGTGTTCTCAGGCTTGACGAAGTTTGGACGTATTGCGCCCTCGCCGTCCGCCGCTGTGCAAGCGTCGATGAGAGGTGATCAGGGCGGCGAGTGCGAGCTCGGCGATCCCGCGGCTGTGTACGAGCCTTCGGAAATTCCCGGAGTCGTGGATGCTGGCTATGTGAGCAGGCCACTTCGCTACCGCCTCGTGGGTGCTCCCGTGGGATCCGGCGCTCCCACGCAGGCTCAACTGGATTCTTTCATGCGCCGCATTTTGCGAGATGGGTGTGCGCATGCGGATGCCTGGCCGTTCTTGTATCCCGTGGACCCTGCCGAGGTTCCCGACTACCACGAAATTATTCGTGACCCGGTCGACCTGAGCACGATCCGAAGCCGTTTAGACGGCGGCTGCTTTTACCGCGAGCTGGAGTCGTTTGCGGAGGACATTCGTCGCATTTTCACGAACGCGCGCTTGTACAACGCGCCGGATACGGTGTACGTGAAGTGCGCGAATCGCCTGGAGGCGCACTTCGACCACATGCTTTCTTCTAGCCTGACTGTGGACTGACTGACTGACTGACTCATGACTCTGACTGAGTGATTTATGTAATTGACTTGAATAAAACCTTTCCACTGACAACATCCCCAGTGGACCTCCCCAGTGGCCAAACAGGGCCAAACCCGAAAACCGTAACCCCCGATTATTCGAGTCTGTCCTTTTTCTAAGGCTTAAGGTTAGGTTCTCTCGACCCGATCGAAGATTATTTGAGGGGGGAAATTGTACGGTACGGTACTATGATAGAGTAGTACTAGGTTAGAACCCAATTCCCGGTGGACCCTGTTTCCTCCTCCGTGCTTTTGGACCCTTGGTTGGACCCCCCTCTGCCTCTGCCTCTCCCTCTGCCTCTGCCTCGTTTCGGAATTCGGAAAGGAAATCCGTCCGATGATTTCCGTAGCGATTTTCATGGCGCCGCAAATCGCAATCACCAAACCCGTGGTGATGACGATGATTTCGTCATCGCGCATGCTGGTGATGCTGGTGATGCTCCTGATTAGTTGTTGTTGTCGTGATGATGATGTGGTCTCAGCGCGCCCGTTCTACGCGCAGCGCATCCCGAACGGCGAACAGGTTCCCTCGCCGTGCGAACCAGGACGAAGTTGGCCTGGGGTGGGACACGTCGCGTCATCGGGAGGAGGTCAACTCAATCCGTTCGGAATGGATTTCGCCAAGGCGGGCATGTCGTGGCCCGCGGTGTGCGCGCTCGACTCCGACGGCGACGGGTTGACGAATGGACAGGAACTTGGCGATCCATCGTGCCAGTGGACTGTTGAAAAACCAACGCAGCTGCTTCCCGCAAAAGGTCACCCGGGCATCAAGGATGCGCCGGGAACGACTATCGACCAGTCGATGTGCCCAAAGAAGATGGACTGCGCTGCGGCGGAGGAACCGGAAACGCGAACGCTCGAAGTACGCATGAATGCGGAGGAGAAAATTCCAGATAAACGAACGACGTACATCGCCAAATTCTTCGAACTTCCCGACGATCAGAAGTACCACGCCGTGTACTTCGAGCCTGTCGTAGACAACGTCATCTCCGCGCACCACTTTCTCTTCTACATGTGCGACCGACCGGTGGATGTCAACGGTGGAAAGGCATTCGAGGTGTACAAGGACCTTACCGACGAAGGCGTGTCTTCGTCGACGTCGACGAGCGACGATCAGCAGCAGTCAGCGACGACAAACGACGGCGCCGGTGTGCTTGCGGACCTCACGGGACAGACGATGCGTGGTGCGTCGAATCTGCTCAGCCAACTTGGGTTCCGACAAGGTGCAGGTATCGTCGGCACACTGGGAAACGTCGCCAGTTCAGGTGGCCCGGCGGCGGTGGACGACAGCGTACGTGCCACAGAAAGCTGCCAGCGTATCCTAACCGGATGGGCGATCGGCGGCGACGGACACTGCCTGCATCCAGCCACCGGACATCCGTTCGGCCGTGGCGTGCCTCACAGCAAGGTGGGACTCATGATTTTGCACTGGGACAATCCGGAGGGACGCGTATCTGGTGAGACGGACACGACGGGTCTTCGCATTCACTACACGCCAAAGCTGCGACAGCACGACCAGGGTATGATGCGCGTCGGCGTTCCAATGAGCGAACTTTCGTTGCCGCCGGGACAGCCGCGCTACCTCGTCGATGACGTGTGCCCCGAGATGTGCATGGCCCGCCTGCCTCAGATCTTCATCACAGGGTACTGGCTACATATGCATCTGACTGGGCGGCGCATCATGACGCGTGTGCTGCGCGAGAATCGGGTTACAGGACGGAAAGATGAGGTGGGACGCCTCTCGGATTTTGCATTCGACTTTGCGCGCCAGCCATTCGTCACGCTCAACGAGACGATCACAGTACGCGGAGAAACAGACACGCTGGAAACGGTATGCCTGTTCGACACCACGGGACGTACGGAATACACGCGCGGTGGTCTCAGTGCCCGTGAGGAAATGTGCTATACATTCATCTCGTACTACCCAGCTATGGAGGGTGTTACGAAGTGCCACTCGGAGGAATGGTGGCGATGCACGTCGTGGGGACAGGTGGGTGCGGCAGCGCTCACAGCAGGCAGGTGAAGAAGGGGGGGTAGCAGAATGCAGAAAGCAGAAAAGGCGGGTACTGGGTTCGGGTGAATAATGAAAAAGAGGAGAGAAAAAATAAAATCTTCTGTATCACCGGCACAACTCCATCTTTCCTGTTCTCGATCTACCCACTACATAATATGACTATGTGCGCCACCATCTCCTTTGGTCTATAGAGTAAAGGGACGAAGTTTGGCACTGAAGTGACGCAAGCTCGGTGGCTGCTCGACGATTTTATACCCAGGTAGCGACCCACGACGTGCGAGCGCCGCGACACGTTCGCACACCTCGATGGCGTAGTCGACGTGGCTCTGAGTGTACATGCGTCGTGGAATGGCCATGCGAACGAGCTCGTTTTTTGCCGCTCCACCAAACATCAGCGTGCCAATTTCGCATGCTCGGATGCCACCCTCGACGTACAGGGCACATGCCACGCTGTGACCTGGCAGCTGTTCGCGTGGCATTGACGGGAGCATGCGCGACGCGTCGAGGTAGATGGCATGCCCCCCGAGCGGCTCGACGCACGGGATTCCCCTGGCGATGAGCGCCTTTCCAAAGTAGTCGATGGTGCGTATGCGGTACTCGAGATAAGGCTCCTGAACAACCTCCTCAAGCCCGACGGCGATCGCATCAAGATCTCGACCGGCGAGTCCTCCGTAGGTAGTATACCCCTCCGTGAGGATGAGCTGTTCGCGACAGCTCGCCGCTAGCTTGTCGTCGTTTATGGCGAGCCAGCCGCCAATGTTTGCCAAACCATCTTTTTTTGCGCTCATCGTCATGCCGTCGCACAGCGACGCCATGTCACGCACGATATCTTCAATGGATCGGTCGCGCTGTCCTGGCTCGCGGCGCTGGATGAAGAAGGCGTTCTCCGCGAATCTGCACGCATCCATGATGAGCGGCTTGCCGTGCGCGTGCGCCAGCTCGCTCACCAGCTTCATATTCTCGAGGCTCACTGGCTGTCCACCCGCGGAGTTGTTGGTGACTGTGAGCATCACGCACGGAACGTCCTTGCCACGCGGTCCCTCGAGCAGGCTGCGCAGCGCGTCGACGTCCATGTTTCCCTTGAAAGGGTGCTTCTGCGAGGTGCTTTCGAACGTGACGATGAGGTCGAGAGCCTGCGCGCCGCTTGCCTCGACGTGCGCCCTCGTGGTGTCGAAGTGCGTGTTGTTCGGAACGACGCGTCCTTTTCCTCCCAGCGCGCTGAACAGCACTTTCTCCGCCGCCCGCCCTTGGTGTGTGGGAAGCACGTGCTTGAACGGGAAGAGATGTTTCACAGCTTGTTCGAAACGCACGAAGCTCGGACTTCCTGCGTAGCTTTCGTCGCCAATCATCATGGCACCCCACTGGTTCGCGGACATGGCGCCCGTTCCTGAGTCTGTGAGAAAGTCGAGCGTGACGTTTTCGCTGGACAGTTTGAAGAGGTTGTAGTCTGCGTCGCGTAGGAACTCTTTTCTTTGTTTGCGTGTGTAGGTGTACAGCGGCTCGACCGTTTTGATGCGAAACGGCTCGATGACAGTGGCGTAGATGGGTTCGCCGTTCTCGTCCTCGAGGGCGAGCAGCGAGTCGCGTTGCCGCTGTTGCTGCAACTCTGCGTCAACAGGTACAGGGACGGAGCTATCCATGCTGCTGCTGCTACTTTGCGTGCTTGCGCATAATCGCAATATCCGCGAACGCGAACGCGAACGCGAAGAAGATGACCAGCAGTTCCCATTCTTCTTATGATGAAAGGTATGACGAAGATGACGACCACCACCCCCACACGGGGAAGATGGTGCACGAGCACGAGCCTGAGCCTGAGGAGGAGCAAGCCGAGGAGGATGAGACTGGTGGAGCCGAGACGGAGAGTGAGCAAGCATCCCTGAAGACGTGGATGAACGAAGGAGCGTAATGGAGGTGCTTCTGACTGATGGGAATCATCCAGGTGGTCGACAAGAAAATAAGGCGGGGGGAACCGGGGAAGGGAAGGGACGTGACACACTATACGATACAAGACGCGTTTTGGAAGATTTTTCCCCCTGACCTCTGTGGTGAATTTGCGGGCTTTTGGTTCTAAAACCTGACGTGGCGCCAATAATGAAGTTCCAATTGTAAAAATGTCTAACTTTAAAGTTTATTTATGAAATTAAAGACGGGATTTCACCTCGCACCTTTCAATTCGCCCTCCTCTCCTGCCTGCCTGGGTTTTTTAATTTTTTTCCCTTCCATTTTTGGGGCAAGGAGAACAGGGAAGCGAAGGAGCCCCACCTCCACCCCTTATTAGGTGACCTCCAGGCTCCAGGTGGGGGGAAGCTCGTCGCGACGTCGCCTTGACAGGGAATGGTCTTCTTTCAAAAAGGTGAGCTTGCAAAGCAAAGCTGGAGTTCACGTGAGAAAGAAACGAAATCTTGAAACGTTAGGGTTTCTTGGTAACCCTGGTGCCTGCCGGCACCTATCCTGCTAGGGCTTCGCCCTACCATTGCTTTGTCGTTCGACTAACGACATCGCCGCCGCGTCGTCTTGCACGTACGCGTTCTCTGTGCTCCTACTCACCCCTGCTCTCAGCTCCTCCCTCTACGCTTTCAGCTTCGCGTGTCGCTCCGACATCGCATGGTCCGCGGCAATCGCAGTGGGCCTCCGTCCGCGCCGGTTCCCGGCGCGCCCAATTCTCAACCCGGCCTTAACAACCCTGGTGCTGCCGCTGCTGCTGCTGCCGCTGCTGCTGCTGCAGCTCCTCCCGACCTTGGTGCCGTGCATCAACAGCTTGCTGCTCTTCAAGCACAGCTCAACCTGCTCAATCAGGCCCCGGCACCTCAACAGCCGCCGCCTCATCTCGCCTTTGACGAAACCAGCAGGCTCCTCTTCCTTAGCGAAGCAGCCCTCCGGCAACACTTCAACGTTGCCCCGGCTGACCCTCTTCCGCCTCATATTCAGCTCACTTCATTTCCATCTCGTGACGCTGCACTCGCTGCTCATCCCGACCTTGTCGACCGCACTGCTCCACCTCCCCCTCCACCTAATCCTAATCCGCCGCTCCCTCAGCCGTTCCTTCCGCCGCCACCCGATCCTAATCAGCAAGCGCCACCGTTTCCCGCTGTCCAAGGCGGTGCCACTTCCTTCGTCACCGACGAAGCGTATAACGCAAACGTAACCTTCGTCAGTGAGTTGCCACCTCACGAAGCGGGGAAATTCGCGCGCTCTGACGCCGCGCGAGAGCGCCAGGAGGCCAAGCATCTCTACACGATTTCTTACGAACTGGCCGCCGCCCTGGACGCTCTTTCCGCTCCTCAGCCTGACCTGGACACGATTTCTGACCACATCGCCGCCGCCTCCCACGTCGCCCGCGGCAGATACGACATCCTGGCGTCTGCAGCGCATCTCGCCTCATTCCTCGGCACGTGCATCAGCACCTCTGCCGCCGTGACCGCTGCCCAGCTGTTCACGCGCACTTCCTTCGACGCCCTGCGCGGCGTCGCTCACTTCAACCGCGACGTTCGCCTCACCACCGCAGCTATCTCCGACATCACCTGGTGGCGCCACCTCGACCGTGCCTCGCCGTCAGCTACCGCCCCACTCTGGCCCTCTCCGACTACTGCTACCCTCTACACGGACGCGTCGGATTACGGCTGGGGTGCAGTCCTTCAAATCGGCTCCCACCGCTTCACTGCACACGGACACTTCGGCGCCGCTCTCCGCTCGTCTCACATCGGCGTCAAAGAAGCGTTCGCCGTCGAATTCGCCCTTCAGGCTTTCCACCACCACCCTGGCCCGCTAATTCTGCCGGACGCGCACCGCACGATCTGCTGCGCCTCTTCTTTACGCGATCCGCTGCTGCCTGGGCCGATCGCGGCTACTCGCCGCCTGCTCAGCTCTTCCGCCTTCCCAACGATACCCTCGTGCCCGTCGTCGAACACGGCGTCCGCGAATCCGTTCTACCCGCACGCCTCATGGACGCTGCTCTCACCAACGTGCTGCCCCGCCTGCCGCACCGCCCTTCTCCGTTCGGCCGCTGGACCAAGAAATCCATCCGCCAGGGTGCCGCCAGCTCTGCACTCGCAATTGGCGTGTCCCTTCCACGCATCATGCGCTGGGGCATCTGGCTCAGCCTGGAAGCCATTCAGGTCTATCTCGATCCTCTGATGCCCGCCGATCCTCACGCTCATCTCTTTTTTGGCCACCTTCTGCGGGCTCCTGACTCAGCCCCGCTCTACGTGGCTCTCTCCAACCAGACCGCCAACAGTGCCGGTCAGGAGGCACGTTAGGGTTTCTTGGTAACCCTGGTGCCTGCCGGCACCTATCCTGCTAGGGCTTCGCCCTACCATTGCTTTGTCGTTCGACTCCCACCCTCTTTCGCTCCCACCCAATTTTGCCTCCTGACCGACTTTTGTTTGCTTTGTCGTTCTGGACCTAAACAGTTTTTTCCCTTTTCTCGCTACAAGAATTCGACTTTTTCCAACTTTTTTCATTCTTGTAACTCAAAGCACAGTTTAAGCCGCCAACAGTGCCGGTCAGGAGGCACGTCTGGGATCCCGAGACACAGTCCCGCGAGGTTCTCCCCGAGCCATTAATGAGCTTCAACGAGACCTGTGCTGAATTCAACGTGCGTGTGCTCCTCCTTGGCCTCCCACCCGTCACAGGTGGGGAAATTATCGTAGCTAGCTATCGTAGAGAGAGAGGCCTTGGGAGCTCTTGACCACGTTGATTGAGCTTCCAGGCCTCAAGGACAGGCCTTGAAAGTTGAATGGCTTGAAGGAGGAGGGCCTGTCGCCGTCGCCTGTCGGCCCAGTCAGGAAAGTTCACCGTCACGTGTTTTTTTTGCACATTATTGGCATTTCGCAAGAGGACTCGCAAGTCCTCGCAAGCGGTCTTCCTACGGTAATAACCTTAGCTAGAGGGAAAAACACCGCGGCCTGGTCTGGTTGGGTACGGGTTCAAGAAAGTTCGAACGTGATTCCCGCACATCATTCCCAGGGCCACACCAGTCCAGTCCAGTTGTGGTCCACTTGCCAGTCCGCGGCCTTTCTCGTAGGTATTCTATTAGCCCTCGGAGCAGGCAGCGTCCGGCCTCCTTTTTAAACAAACCTTTTTGGGTACCCGGTGGATCCGCCCTCCTCTTGTTTGTTGACATGGCTGAGGCCGCCGCGGGCTCTGCGGCAGGCGCCGGGGGTGGTGGTGGTGGTGGTGGTGGTGCGTCGCACATCAACATCTTCCTGCGTGTGCGCCCGAGCAAACGCACGTCGCCGAAGTTCGCGCTGGACCAAGGCGACGCACGAGTCGCGTACCACATACCTCGCGACGAGCTCGCAGGATACGTCAACAACCAACGCGAAACGTACGAGTTCAGATTCAACGGAATCCTACCACCAGAGGCGAAGCAGGACGAGGTGTTTGAGCGCGTCGCGAGGCCGGCCGTGCAAGGTGCGCTCGAGGGAATCAACGGGACGGTGTTCGCGTACGGACAGACGGGAAGCGGTAAGACGTTCACCATCACCGGAGGTGCAGAGAGGTATGTCGACAGAGGTATCATACCGCGAGCGCTGAGTGTGCTCTTCGAGGAAATGGGAAAGCGAAGTGACACGAGCTATACGGTGGGCGTCAGCTATCTGGAGATTTACCAAGACTACGGATACGACCTGCTCGACCCGGAGCACGAGGTGAAGAGAATAGAGGACCTGCCCAAGGTGTCCGTGCAGGAGGATGAGGCGGGCGCGCTGCACATGCGCAACCTGGGCATACACCGCGCGACGAACGAGGAGGAGGCGCTCAACCTGCTGTTCCTTGGCGACACGAACAGGACGATCGCCGAGACGCCGATGAACCTCGCATCCAGCCGTAGCCACTGCATCTTCACCATACACGTCGAGGCACGCAAGCACGGGTCGGACACCGTGAGGCGCTCGAAGTTTAACCTCGTCGACCTCGCGGGTAGCGAGCGCGTCAACAAGACGGGCGTCACGGGAACGCTCATGCAGGAGGCGAAGTACATCAACGTCAGCTTGCACTACCTAGAGCAGGTGATCGTCGCGCTGCAGGAGCGCTCCATGGGCGTGAGCAGGCCTCACATCCCGTACCGTAACTCGATGCTGACGATGTGCCTGCGCGATAGCCTGGGCGGAAACTGCAGAACCGTCATGGTTGCCAACGTGAGCTGCGAGGATGGGAACATCGACGAGTCCATCTCCACGTGCCGTTTCGCTCAGCGTGTCGCGATGGTCAGCAACGTCGTCATGGTGAACGAGGACCTCGACC
Organism: Pycnococcus provasolii; assembly: GCA_938743325.2. Lineage (NCBI taxonomy): Eukaryota > Viridiplantae > Chlorophyta > Pseudoscourfieldiophyceae > Pseudoscourfieldiales > Pycnococcaceae > Pycnococcus > Pycnococcus provasolii. The sequence goes on along the minus strand of OW568870.1, from coordinate 295,520 downwards.
CGACCCTGGTGATCAAGCGCCTGAAGCAGGAGATTCGCGACCTCAAGGAGGAGATCCGCATGCTACGCGGCGAGGGGGATGAGCGCGGGCCTCTCACGGAGGACGAAATTGCTCGCATGAAAGACAACATGCTCCGCTGGGTGGACGACGAAGACGAAGAAAGCAGGCCGGACTTGGCGGTGGGTACCATGGAGCACATCCGCGCTGCGATGAGCAGTCTCAGGCAGATTGCCCGCGAGGGTGGTGGCGGTGGCCGAAAAGGCCGCGTGGTGATGAGCGAGGAGGATGCGTCGGCGCTGGAGGGAATGAAGGAGGAGGTACGCAAGCTACGGCTTCAGGTGCAGCAGCGCGACAACGAAATCAACATCCTTGTTGGCATGATGCGGAATAAGGGTGGTGGAGGTGGTGGTGGTGGCGGCGGCGGCGGTGGTGGTGGTGCGGCGGCACTTCGGCGCAGCGGCGAAGGACCGCTGCTGCCCTCGGGACCCCCCTCGGCGAGCAATGGCTCTCTGACACCGCACTCGCCCGCCGGGTCGTCGACATCCTCAGCCGCAGGCGGCGGTGGTGGCGACATTCTCGCAAACACCGACATCCTTGCGGACCGCGCGAGCGCATTCGAGCTATTTCGTAAGTCATACCGAAAGAATGAGGCGATTGAGGAGAACAAGGCAATGCTCAAGGAGAAGTACAGGCAGGCGAAGGCCATCGGCGAATCGGTGAACGAACACAAGCGAAAGATCGAACAGCTGAAGGCTATGGTCGAGCAAAGCCGCGTGCAGAGGAGTGTGCGCGGCGCGATGGGCGGCGAGGAGGAGCAGGAGGAGCAGGAGGTGACGCGCGCGCGCAAGGAGATTGACGCGGAGAAGGCGCAGTACAAGGCGAAGTTTGCCACGCTGCGAGAGCTCAAGGCGGATATCGAGCGCCTCACGGTGATGCTTGAGCAGAGCCGCAAGAAGCTCACGGGAGACTTCGAGGCATGGCTGACAGTCATGCTGAGGCAGCAGGCTCACGGCGGCGTGCGTGGCGCGGTTGTCGGCGGCTCAGCGGCATCGGGCGCACCAACGGCATCGGGCGGGTCGACACCTCCTCATCCCGGAGTTGCGGCGCCGCGACAGGCTTGGGGAGCCGCGCCGCCCGTTGTGGTGCCGCAGCTCACACCGCCGCGGCAGGGTCCGTCGCTCGCTCAAGTGGCGTCGCCGACGGCGCGCGCCCGTGCGGCGCCGCTTTTGACTGGCAATGCTCAGGCTGACCAGGACATCTTGGCGTTCTACGAGGCGCGCGAACGCCTGCTGACCCGCGCGAATGCCGGTTGAAGCTAACGTACATTTTGTAACATTACAATTTCACAATCAATTGACCTCCGTTGAAATCAATTGAGTCGTCGTGTTGTTGCACGGTTGGTGGCGATGGCAACGACATCAACGAAAACAAGTCGCAACCGGAGACCTGACTACGCCAACGAAAGCGCCCTGATAGAGTGATACAACCTTCGAAATCACCTGCGCAGTGTACAAAAACGCGCAGTGAATGGCACCGGTGAATGGGCTGAATGGTGAAACGTGAATGGTGTGAATGGACAACCGCTGGACAGAGTAAAGTACATACACTTCATTACTGAATGAGGGATCTCAGGCTGTGCGTGTGCGAACGTGCAGGCTGTCACCAATCTGCAGGCGAGCTGGTCCTTCGCCCCAAAGACCATTGTTGCGCGTCGCATCGTCGATGATGCCGTACGGTACAATGGCGCTTGCGAGCACACCGACTGGAACGCCGCGTGAGCCTGCAACAGCACCACGGCGAACACGGCCAAGGCTGATGAGAGGCTGTGATGGAAGGATGCGCCCATTGCGCTGGTCCACGTTCACCACCGGACACCGATCGCACGACGCCGTGATGTTCAGCTTGCAAATCTCATCATATTCCAGTGGGTCTGGCGACGGCTCCGACTTCGGCGATTCGAAAGACGGGTCCGGAGGTGAGCGCGACCGGCGAAGCACGGCGACATCGCTTCCGATCCACTTGTCTTCCGCAAAACTATGCGGCTCGCCCTCGACGAGAACATTCCAGCGAAAGTGCGCAAGCACCTCCACCGGGATGCTCGAATTGGGAGCATATTTTGACACCACACCCGCGTACTGCGCCGCAGCAACCGCGGCGCTGCGCCCCAGGAGCAGGAGAGGTGCCTCGTTCGCGAGCGAGCGAGTGACGGACGTGTCATTTCCGCCACCGCCGCTGTCATCCTCGTCACGCGACAGTAGACATGCCAAGAAGCACCCGCGTCGTCCTCCGGTGGCTCTCCGGCAAAAAGCCTCCGTTGCCTCTGGCCCGCTACCCACCGCACGCACACGAATCTCCGTGCCGCACGCGATGGCGGAGATTCCGGAAGAAAACGTGGATCCGTTGTCACCACCCATTTCCGGCGCCGCCCAAGTCACATCAATACGACCTCCTCGCCCAGCCCAGCCTGGGCATGCAAGATGAGCGCGACGACGCCCACCGGAGAGCACCTCGAGCTTCTTCACGCGAACTGCAGCGAGGCACGGGCAGTCGCGCTGGGTGATGACACGAGAGACGGAGGTTGAGCTGCCATCGACGATGCAAAGCTCGCGATCCCCTGCGAGCTTGCCGCCATGATCGATGGGCCAAGTCTCACATGAATGGGATATCAGCCAACCACCCGCACCCTTCAGCGGGTACACGCAAAGTGCCGAGATGCGCGTGCGATGCTCCTCCTCCGCGTGTTCCCCACTAAGCCAGCTGGGTCGTGCGACGAGATTTCGTGCCTCCGGGCCGTCCACAGCCGCGAAAGCGCGCCGGATCACAAGCAGGGCACGATGCACATCCGCATTTGTCGATGCGAGACCAAACGACGCGCGGAGCACGCCAGTTGGCGAGCCGTCAGGAGCGAGGCCTGCACCGGCAGCCCCCCATCCACCCCAGCAAAGTCTTCGATCTGCAACGACGTCATCCTCGCCGCGGCGTTCCACGCTCTCGAAGCGCGCCTGTTCGGCATCGTGCAGCACGCGCAGCACAGCACGAGGGTTGCAGTGCTGCCCCGATCGCACAATAACGCCGGCACTGGCAAGTACACCCTCCGCCTCCGCGTGACCGACATGTCGACGTGCACCTTTCCATCGACTCCGAGGCAGTAGCAGATTGAATGCGACGACACCGCCCTGGCCTCCGACGCCGGCGACACTCGCGCCGTTCGCGTGCTGGCGGAGATCTGTCGACACGGCGTTCGGATGACTTTGCCACGCCGCGCCGTATAGCTCCGCAACAGGACTGCCATCGGCATGTCGCATGCTCCTGAGCCCGTTAGCAAAGGAACGCGCCAATCGTTGCGTGTGGAAATGCACCGCCTCGTCGTCGCTGTCATATCCCATGCGAAGCAGACGCCGGCCCATGTACTTTAAGCTCGCGATGCCCAGGAAGTGATCCGTGCCGTCCTCGATGCCGTCCGGTAAGCCGCGTGGCACCGCCGTCGCGTCTGCTCGCCAGTGCACACTCCCACCGCCGCGAAAGCGTCCGTCTTCTCTCGCACCGCGGCTAAGTGCCCGTGCGCCTCGCGGCGAGCATATGAGCGCGCCAAGTCCCGTGGGGTAACCAAAAATTTTGTAGAAGGACAGAACGACAAAGTCGGCATGCGGGAATTGCTCCGCAAGTCGCAGAGGTGAAGTGGCGACGTACTTCGACGCATCCAGGAGCACGTACCAGCCACTGCTGTCGTTATCGTCGATGCCATCATTATCATCGTCGTTGCGACCCCACGCACCTTCGCCGCCTCGCTGCATGCTACCTCGCCGTGCCAAGTTTGGTGGTGGTGCAACACACGCCGTGGGATAGCGCTCACCGGTGACGTTGCATTCGGCGGGCAGCGCGAACAGGTGCGGGCCGGCAGTGTCGACGTTGACGTCACCGCCGTCGTCGCCAAGTTCGGCTCGCCACCCTCCCGCGCCATCCGCAACCACGTGCGCGGCGCTCACACGTGCGCCGTACCGCCGTGCCGGTGCACAGATGCCAAGCAGTGATGCGTGCACCTCATCGACATGCACGAGCCGCGACTCTCCCGCAAGCCACGGAAAGGCGTCTGCGACGGCGCGCATGCCGTCCGTTGCGCCAGCCGTGAAGACGCACACGTAGTCGTGGCTTGCGCCAACAAAAGACAGCACGAATCGTCTCGCTTCGTCGACGATCGCCGCACTCCTCGCGCCACCCACCTCCCCCGCGCTTCGGCTTGCAAACTCGGAGAGCGTCGTGCTGTGTGCGCTGTGCGGGTTTCCGAGCACTTCTCTTGCGAGCACCTGCGCGTGGAAGGTTCTGACATCCTGCTCGTGGTACAGCGCCGCGCCTGCGTGGTCGAGGTACGTGATATTGCCCCGCCTGCTCCTGAAGAGTATGCTTCTTCTGAGTCTTTGAAAACCCCTGTTGCGCGTGATCCAGTTTTTGATTCGTATGATTTTCGCAAGCACGCCGAAAAATCCTGCATCATAGTCACTGCCAACAAGTTGTTGTTCTTTTCGTTTCTGTTTTCCTATGAGAGAGGCAAGTATTTTTTTCCCACGGAGGAGCGAGATTGAGCCAACAGCAGCGACACCACCCAAGAAAGCGAACCGGCGAACATTAATGCGGCGAAGACCATGAGAAGACGACGACATGGTAGCTATGGTTGCCGGTCACCCACCGCGTGCGCGACGTACACACGTCACGGGCATCAAGAAGACAAACAGCCAGCTGGTTTGGTTTCGTTTGGGACGACGTGGCCGGAGGGTTAGCCCGGTTAGGGTTTTAGGGGGGGGGCCAGTATTGCCAATGAAGGTCATCTTTTACACAAACCGAAATTAAACCAAAAGTAGGTCTCCTGCTCCAGTAAAACCAACTGGCTCCAGCAGTTTCGTGAAGGCGCTTGGGGCGTGATTCCACCCGAAGGGGACCGCCGCCATTCTGAACAGCCGTTTCCCGATGCGGAAGGCCATGTATGTCCTTGACTCTTCAGACATATCCAGGTGGAAGTATCCGTCTGTAAGGTCCAGCGCCACCATAAAATCCCGAGGCTGCAGGATATGGTTCAGCTCTCGCAGCCCTTCGACGTTGCAGGTAGCTTCCCCGCAGAATAAATTCAGTGGTCTCAGATCGATGACCAGCCTGAACTTCTTCGATCCCACCTTTGGGACCAGATGAACGCGGTTGACGCAGTGCGCCGCTCCGCCGTCGATCTCCTCCCATGCTCCCAGCTTCAGCAGGCGTGACGTCTGTTACGGTTAACCCTAACCCTAACTCTTTTCTTTGGTTTCTTTGGGTTTTCTTTCCTTTTCTTTTCTTGGTTTCTTTCTTTTTGTTTATGGACCCACTCTTGAACGGTGTCTCTACCGTCCTGAGATTGGGCCATTCATTCTAGTAACAAACCTTTTTACCTTAAGCACTTTCTCTACCTTAAGGTCTTCTACCTACAACAACGTCTCCGCCTCCATGAAACTGTTCTCCTCCTCCGTCATCGACGTTAGGCTCGCGCCCAAGTCGTACGACGGGGGAGGACCGTTTGTAAACTTGATTGCCACTCCCTTGGCAATCCAGTGCAACAGCTGCGGGCCCGCGCCGATCCGGCGCCACTCCTGCATTGGATCATGCTCCCTTACAGGTTTTTCTTTTCAGCAGACTCTTAACTACATTTTCGGTTTTCTTAACAATGTACTCACGCCCATTGGGGTGGTGTGTGGTGCAAACCCCTAACTGGCCCTTGTGGACAATGGGGTTTCATACATTGTCTTTGGAATAATATATGGTGATAACGTTATGGAGACGGGATCACGTGATATCCTGGCTAGACATCACGTGAACGGTTCTTAGGCTTCCCAGCCTTCGACGCCTTGGTCTCGGTCGACCTTCCCCGGTCGTCCCGACTTCCTCGGGTCCCCTTCCCCAGGGTCCCCGACCTTCCCTTCCCCATGTAACCGAACACACTTCTACCTTACTTGTTCTCTCCGTCAGTGGCGTCGTGGCTACTGGACGCCGCACGACGCCGACTGTCCCAAACGTCGTCACACCGCCCTCCAATCCTCCCCCAGCTGCGCAGCATGCGCCGCTAAGGTTTGCCCGGCTTTTTGTCGGAAGCCACCGACTTAACTGGTGCTTGCTTGGCGATCTGAGTGGCTCTGTTAGAGCGTATTTCTTTCTGGATCCTTGTTGTGCGCTTCGAGCGCGGCGGGTAGGCGGTTGTCTCCTCCAGCAGCTGTGCCACCGTGGCGTCGGCCGTCTCCTTTGTGATGACGGTGCGCGGCCCTTTGTTCGCGACAAAGAAATCCTCAAGCTCCGCGGCGAGCTCCAGGACGCTTGTGAGCGTGTTGCGTGTCACGACGCACTACCGCGTCACAGCGTCACCTTCGACCAAAATGAAATGTAACTAACTCACGTCACACACTACTCACAATCTCCCTCCACACCACCAGCGCCACCACCACCACCACAGGCGAGCCCACGAGGCTCGACCAGGCGACAACGGACAACCCTAGTTGTTTTACCACCCTAACTCCACAAGGCCGGAGCCAAGTTACACTTAAAACTCTCTCTCTCTCTCTCTCTTCACCGGTCAACAAGCGTACGCCACTCGTGCGTACACAAAAACGCGTTGACAATGGCAGCAGGGAAACCCATACAACCACAGCCCACCACACACAACCGTGGGGCCACCTTGCAATAGGCAACCTCCACACGGGGCCGCCTTGCAACGGGCAACCTCCACTCGGGGCCCCTCACCTGTCCACATCACGTGACCTTGCAAGTCCCCACGAACAGCGGACAAAAATGACATTAATGTCATTTTTGTCCGCACTTCACGGGGACCAAGAAAATCCACATTAATGTGGATTTTCTTGCTGATACGTCATCCTGATAACGTATCCCCGAATCATCCACACTCACCCATATTTATCTTGAGGGGGCCCAAACCCTCACCAACTCTAGAAGGTTGGAGGCACTTATTCCACACACACACCACTCACCACCGCACCACTGCGCCACCACACCGCCATGCCGCGCGACAGCTGTCACGACGCACTACCGCGTCACAGCGTCACCTTCGACCCCACCGCCTCGGTTGTGATATCGCTGGAAATGTCACACCGTATCAGCGCACAACCGAAACCAACTCAGGGTATGGCCACGGTACGCACTCACCACACACATTTGTTCAAATCACTAACGCCATTGGCGCTTCTGGGTCGGCCACGAACAGCCACCCCACTTCACTAGACTCTCGTCTCACCAATTGTTTGCGTATAGCCACGGAGGCAAATATACACAACCACGCACATTGCCGCTGACGGCCAACTCTAGGCAAGTTGCTAATCACTGCAACCCTGCCTTCGTCCATCCATTGTTTCAGCATACTTGCTCGAGCACGGGGCATCGTAGCATAATAGCTGTACGACACGTGCACACACACCACCTTGGCAGTTGCCTTCACCATGAGTGGCACCACCAAATCTAAGCAGTCGAACCAAGGGCTACATACTACTGCCTCGACACCTTGTTTCGCCATGCGTTGCCAAAATACCGGCTGACACGCATTCATGCACAACTCTGCGCCATGCCCAGGGTTCAGGTCATTGCTAACTACGCGTACTTCTTGCCCGCTGAGGTATGAAGCCACCGCTTTGGTACCCGCGAACGGATCCAACACCCACTCAAATTTATCAAGAGCCACATGCTCCCACAGCTGTTCGAGTGCACCGGGCACTGTCGTGACGCAAGGCAACGCTCGTGGCGTCTGCATAAGCGCCACCGCCCTCGCCATATTGCTTACCGTGCGCGCTGAGCATCCGGGCTGGAGCTCTTGCATCAGTTTCGCCAACACCACATTGTCCATCAAAGGTAAGACCTCTTTGGACTTGCACAACATTGTCTCGTTCTTCCAAGCCAATGCAGCTGCCACATGACTACCACGCGTGGACCTGAGTCTTGTCACACGAGTATCTTGTTTCACATTATCACTTTTATCTTTGTTCACTTCACCACTCGATGGAAGCAAGTACTTGCGTACTTCTGCCTCGTACATCGTTTCTTCATCGCCATCGTCGTACCTGATCCGGAATCGGTACGGCGGGTGCGCAGTAGCCTCGAAGAGCACCGTGCCTTCATGTTGCTCCTTCACACCAGGTCCCACGTCAAACTCCTTCATTACGCGTCGCCCATGCAGCGCCAAACCTCGTTCGTCTCGCAACCTCGCGGTCACAGTTGGAGGTGGACGATACGCCCCGTCACCAAACGTGCTTGGGGATGGTTGATACCCCAGCATTGAGCATGCCTCGCACACCCACGTGGTCTGTGGTACGACCTTAAGTGGTGGCGTTACACACCAGATGTGCCACGCCTTCCCACACCCGTCACACACAATCATCTTGCTGTGTTCTCGGTCACCATTGCACCCTTGGCACCGCCACGCAGCCTTGAGTAGCGTGCCGTCAACGGTCCCGTCCAGGTCAGGCAAATGGCACGGCGCCATGTTTACCGCCTGCTCCACGATGGTTGCGCCATCGCGACCCTCCAACACAAACACATCTTCACTGCGTGCCTCCTTGACTCGGAGCACCGTCCTCATTACCTTCGCTTCCAAACCTTTCGCATGAGCTCGCGCCACATAAACGAAATCACCCACCTCAAACTTCCTGAGCTTACGCCAGTACGTACCGTCGCGTAGCTGAGCGTATCGTAACGAATCTCGGTGTTGCGCCACCTTCAAATTCGAATCGATGGTAGCCACCATCTTCTTCATGGCCACCGCACGTTTGAGCAAGCTGACGGCCGTCGCCTCAGTCGCTCGTCTCGCGTCATCTTCCTCCACTCCTTCATAGACTAACTCGTCAGCGAAGGCACCGCCGTGACCAATGGCCAACTGAGGCTCCGTGCCGTACACCACTTCGAACGGGCTCATACCCGATGACGCTTGCTTACTGCAGCGGTATCCGAGTACCACCCACATCAACAAGACGTCCCAGTCGCGGTGTTCCTCCGCGTCTACAGTAAGACGTTTCAAAGACTCCTTAACCGTCTGTACCACACGCTCCACTTGGCCATTGGCCTGAGGATGGTTGCGTGACGTTGTCCGGTGGTCGATGCACGCCTCCCTTAACAATTCCGCAAACTCTCCTCCCACGAACTCTTGTCCGTTGTCCGACGTCACTACGGCTGGAGCACCGTATCGACTCAAGACATGTTGCAAGAACGCATACGCAACATTAGAGGACGTCCTGTCGGGAGTGGGGACCGCGACAAGTTCTTTGCTGAATGCATCAATGAAGATTAAGATGTATTTGTTACCGCGTTCAGTCTCATTGAACGGGCCAGCAAAATCAACATGCCACCTGAAGAACAATCCTTGAATTGGCAAGGATTGTAACTCCGTTCCACCTGCCTTGCGGTTCGGCCGTGCTTTCGCCAAATCGCAAGCCGCACACTTCCCAACCACTGTAGCCACTTGGCGATACATGCCGGGCCACCAATAATGTAGCTTGACCAGTTCGTACGTACGCCGTACTCCGAAGTGGCCTGTCTTACGGTGGTACAAGTCAATGACTTCTTCACGCTTGCCTGGCGGAGGCACTTCTCTTGGTCTCCGGCCGTCAGGCACAAACAAGAGCACCATCTCGCCGTCTCGTTGTTTAGTGGCATACGACCTCATGCGCCTTGCCACTCGGCTGCGCTTTGCGACGTCGGTAACCGCTCCAGCGCCACCTTCACGCATGGCTAGCATGAGTTCCTCATCCTCCCACGGGTCTGCGCTTGCAGTCGTGGAGGTGACTTCACTTGCTATTGCCGCCGCAACCTCAGCGTTGTTTTCTTCACGCCTTGGCACGAAGACACGGTACTCCGTGCCCGTCTCATATTGTTGCACCAAGAGTTCTGAGCCACCATCTATGGCATGGACGAACCTATCCCTCAACTCTTTGGGCCAACCTGGTAACCTTGTTTTGGTTACAGGTTGTTGACTCAAATTGCGCTTCTCGTGCTGGCATACGGCCGCAATAGCCTTGCCTTCCTCATCTTGCACTCGACAGCGCGCCCATCGAGCCATGCACTTTCGAGCTGCGGAAACCTCCGGGTTGGCGTCCACGTAGCCTAATCCCTTCTTGTCCAGCCGCTCCTTAACTCCTTCTTGGCCGCTAGGCATTGGGTTCCTCAGACACCAATCCCAATTGCAGACTAAAGACGCCACCGCCGCTCCATTGGGACGATTGCCTTGCCACGGCATGACGTTGCGTGACCACAGTTTTGCGGCCAACCCCACTTGCTGTGCTTCGGTGCCGGTGCTCCTCTCCCATTCATCTCTCGCTTCGCTGACTTCTCGGGCGAGCTGCAACATGTCTCGCATGCTAGTCCCGTCAGCCACGTTGCGCGCAACCGCAGCCATCTGCCTGGCCGTTGCGTCACCTTTCCTCATGGAGGGTTCTTTGTTTTCTTGGTGTGCGGACGTGCCTCGCTCTGCCACGCTTGTCGTCGCGTCACCTTCGTCGGCTAAGACAGCCGCAAGGAGGTCCATGCGTTCAACGTTGGTGATTACAGGGCGCCGGTTACAGCTCTCAATCCAACCATCCCACCAATTCCCTCTCGCATGTCGGGCATGCGTCTCGATTACCACTGCGGCGTTGGCGCTCGCTATTCGCTTCCACCACCGAGTGTCTGCGTCGAGCTCCGCCTCGTCCGCCATCAAACCAGCCACCACCACTTCGGCGCCACAGGCCACCGCCCGTGTGCGCTCAACGAGTTCCGTGACGTTGGCGTTTTTGTCTTGCCACGCTTGGCACCACAGTTGCTCGACGCCCGAATCAGTGCGTTGCGCCACCCATCCAGGTGGAAGCCTTGCGCGCACGTACTCGTCACGCATCTGCTCTCTCAGCTGGTACGTCTCCACAGAAACGCACATGTTCACTTGTAGTCCTGACTGCCACGCGGCGTGAACGCCTCGTCCGCACACGCCCGGTCCTTCAACCACCACTACAGGAGAACTCCATATTGCGTTGCCAACATGATCCGTTGACGGCAACAATTCGCCTCGCACGACATGTTTCAGCCGGCGCCTCCACTCCGTCAGCGGCGTTTCCACCGTCTCATCTTCTACGGCGTCATTGACCATAGCACACACTTCGTGGCTAACCTTGTCAGCGGGGCTCACGCACACGCTCGCGCGCATGGTGACCCTGAGCGGTGCTACTGCACCATAAGGTTCGCCCTTAATTAACGCGCCTGCCACTGCGCGCCCCACCTCTTCACCCTTTCCGTTCCCTACCGTACTCGCCATGTCCGGACTGGGATTGGGAATTGTGACGGGGACTCCGTCAAGATTGAGGTCACTTTGAGTTGCCTTGTTACCTGGGTTACGAGCAACTGCTGTGTACCACTCGGCATACTCTTCAGGCGTCGCAAGCCTCACTTGTCCGCCCAGGTTGCGTTCCTCCCCGTCATCCAACCTTGCTCCAGAGTTATCTTCCTCCGTTGCCAAGGGGAATCGCGAGGGCACGTCGGCATTAGCATGCGACGCTCCAGCCCTGTGAATGACCACCAAGTCATATTGTTCCACCATTAATGCCCACCTCGTGTGGTGTGCATTTTTCTTCTGAGAGGAGTCCATCAACCAAACTAAAGGTTGGTGGTCCGTGATCAACTTGATATGCCTTCCCCAGATGTAGGGGTGAAACGTACGTAACGCCCACGTCACAGCGAGCAATTCGCCATAATACGATGGATACTTAGCTTCATGTACGTTTAGGCTACGCGAGATACACGCGCACAGCCTCTCCTTCCCGTCTGGTCCCACTTGAGCTAGCACGGCAGCTATGCCGTACGAACTAAAGTCGGTATAGACGTGCGTCTCCAGCTCATCGTCGAAGTGGAACAACCCTACGCCGGGCGTTGCCAACTTCTCTTTCAACTCATCCAACTGTGTGGCAGGTGGCGCCTTGAGTTGCCGCGGTACGCTCTGCCGCGCGTACACTTACGAAGGAGTACTTAAGGTAAACCGGAAAAAAGGTGAGAGTTACACGTAAAGGGAAACAAAGACAACCGTTCCTAAGGCGGCTATCCCCGGGGACTTCCCCGGGGGCCTTAGGGGTCAAGAGCCTCGTTCGGCGTTAACCACCTGAATTAGGGGTTAAGCCACACACCACCCACGCCGAACAGGCGAAGGTGCTGCACGTGTAAGGTAAAACTGAAGGTAAAAGAAAAACCACAAAAGGTGGAAAAGAAACCGAAAACGAAAATGAAACCGATGAGGACACTGTCCGGCCAATGCCATGCATGGACCCAAAATTGCCACGAAGGCGTATAAACAAAAAGAAAAGAAAAGAAAAGATGAGAGAGCGTCAGGGTGATCAGTCCTGCGCATTAGAATGCATCGCCATCGGCGTGTGCTGTGGTCTGCTTCATGCGTTTGGCTGACGGCTCATCGGCCGATGCCTGCGCTGAAGTCCTAATGAAATTTAGTACGCGGTAACCCCACGACTTAAGTACCTGCATGAGGTGTTGAATTCGTTGAAAAGACAAAGGTTTTGTGAGTGCATCAGATGGGTTATCGTCACCTGGAGTATGAAGGAGCTTGAAGACTCCAGCACGAGCGTGCTCGCGCGTAAAGAACAATCGCGTCCTGATATGCTTCATGGACGTGTTGTGAATCGGATTGGTCAAGATATTTCTGCACGTAGTTGAGTCGCTGAAGAGGAAAGTTTGCACACTTAGTTGAAAAGCATGAAGAAACAACTGCTTCCAATAGAGAAGATGAGTGACTGCGGTCGCTCCGGCGACGGTCTCGGCCTCTCCACTGCTCAGAGTAGTATACGGCTGATGCTTGCAGTACCAATCCAAAAGACAATTGCCACATGTAACATACAATCCAGAAATACTTCGCCCAGTTATAGGACAGCTTGCGTGACTCGCATCAACCAGAACTGATAGGGCCAGTGGCTGATCGATAGCCTTATACTCCAGACCTTCTTCACATGTGTTGACCAGGTAAGTAAGAATCCGAATCAACTGATTCCAATGCGTGGGATCAGGATTACTTAACGCCCGAGAAATAACAATCAGCGCAACGCTGATATCATGACGTGTGCATCTATTCACCCACAGAAGAGCTGAGAATAAAGAAAGGAAAGGCCTAGTCTTCATCTTGAGCTTTTCAGCCTCGGTCAGCTCAGACTTAACCTTAATGACGAAATGAGATGACATAGGAGTATTAATTTCCGGGTTCTGCTCCAAATTGTAGGTGCGAGCCAAATCCATTATGTATGCCTTTTGGTTTAGCAGAAATGATCCATCAGGTAGATAGTTAACCTTTATGTTGAACATTCGGGTGAGCTGCTCCTGCTGCGAGCCAATATCGAATCGCTTGCAGAGTGCATCCATGAATCTGTCACGTTCTAAGTGATCGGAGTAGGCGATCTTTCCATCGTCCGTATGCACAAACAATGCAATGATGGGAACTCCATTCTTGTGAAGGAACCAGAGACTGGTGTCGGCGGGTGACTGAGACATGCCATACCCTTCCAAGAAAGAGAAGAAGTCAACCATCCAGTTGTGCCCGCTCTGACGCAATCCGTAAAGAGACTTGACTAACAGCCATATCAATTCGTTTCCATTTTCATCGTAGCGCTCCAGACCATGTGGCGGCTTCATGTAAATCGTCTCAGTCAGGTAGCTATGAAGGTAAGCAGCGCGGACATCGAACTCGTCCATCTTCATTTCATACGTTACCACGATAAACATAAACATCCGCATGGTAGATACCTTCGGAGTAGATGCGTATGTCTCAAAGAAATCCACACCAAAGATCTGAGTAAAACCTTGAGCCACCAATCGAGCCTTAGCTTTGAGAAGAAGTCCAGTGATTGGGTCGAACTTGATCTCAAATATGACGCGACCTCTGATCGTATGTTGTCCAGCTGGAAGGTACACCCAGCGGTATACGCCGTTCCGTTCCATGTTACTGATCTCGGTGCCCATAGCCTCAAGGTACAGTGACTTGAGCGGACCAGGTTTCATAGCCATGAGCTCGCGGCTATTCGTCGGAACAAATATGTTCTTGCGATTCTCCGATGTGAGAATTGGATTCGTGTCTGCAGTCTGTGCCGTCATAAGTGCTGCGCTGCCCTTGACATCGAATTCATTTTTCTTCGCATCGTCGAATTCTCCATTCGAGAAAGCGATCTCGTAGACTTGCGTATTCGTATCGTATCCAACGATGAGTCCATCCCATCCGGGCCAGGCGTGCAGTTCAACCTTGCGGAACATGTTCTGCTCAGGCTTTGCGTGCTGCAGTACTTGATCCCATACCTCTGGATGATACTCGAGAAGTCCAATGAGATAAACGAAGGTGGTACCTTTGTTTGCGGTGTGTATCTCTGCAACTGAATTGATGAAATCGCCCTCTTGCCAGAGGAACACATCTTTGACTCTGATGTCCTCTAAACGAGTGTTCCTGCGGATGACGGCAGGAGTAAGTCCGTCATGTGAGGATCTGCAGAGTCGGTAAACCGCGACATCCCATCGCGTCTTGCCGCATGACTTGCCATTTGGGTGACGGTATACCTCTTCTCCTGCTGGAATGCTGAAGAGGTATTCCCAGCGGTCAACGGTGACGGACTCCCAGTCCGGTATCACAAGGGTAATGCTGAGTGTCTTGTTTGCGTCGAATACGGCCTCACAATCTCGGATGTGCAGCTGAAGTTCGGTGACACTCGGAAATGGTGGATTGGCAAATATGGAATCATAGTTTTTGAGCCGATCTATGGATTCTGCGAATGGTGTGTCAGGATTGGAGCCGCGTGCAAGGCGTTGGTTGGCTCCATCCGTACGGTTGTAAGCTTCGTAGGTGTGGTCGCCAGTTATCCGCGTGATGCGCTTGTACACCCGGTCGTTGACCATCTGTTCGCTGTGACCGTGGATGCCCAATGCGCCGAGGTCGGGTTCGCCACCACCCTCAATTGGCGATGCACCACCCTCAGTTGGCGGTGCTTGATTGAGCGCGTCATGGATGAACTTGTCGACCTCGTCCAAACCATCTCCTCCACCACCCTCGACAGGCGCAGCCGTGCCAGAAACGGTGTGGCTGTCGACGCCCGAGATGGTGTTGTCGGAACTCGTGGCGAGTTCGACGGAGAGAAGGCGATGTCCGCGGATGTATACTGTATCTGTTACGGGATCGTAGACGTATGCGCTGTGCGCGTCTTTGAAACCTAGATAGATGTACTGCTTCCCATGCGGCTGCATTGCGTTGCGGAGCTGCTTGGGTATGTACACGTAGATGAGGCTGCCGATAATGCGGAGCGCAGAGAGATCGTCGGCAGACCGAAAGAGTTCGATGGATGGAATTTTATCGGTAGCACCGTGCGTCATGTTGTTGTAGATGATCGCGACGGTCTTGAGGACGATGGGCCAGTATTTGCGCGGCACGTGCGGTGCTGCGAATAATATGGCCATGACATGCGTCCAGAGAGTATCAATGATTCGCTCGTGCCTGCCGCCCGCCTTCTTGTCGTACGGCGGCGTAGTGCTGGTATGAATGTTGTTGGCGAGAGCAGTTTTCTTCATTTCGCCTTCATTCAGGACTTTTTCGCTGTCAGCGCGCAATTCTTTGATTTCGATGCCCTTGCTGCGCATGAATGCGACGTACTGCAGAAGTGCGTTTGCAGAATCGCTCTTCTTCCGCAATGCGTACGGCACAGTATGACGGGTCTTGTCGTCCGTGAAGTGAATGAAGTACTTGTCGCCTCGATATGATGGTGTCGGAACATCGGTCTTGATGTCCGTGTGAACGAGTGCGCCGCCGACGCGGTCCGTTCGTTCTGATTGACGATGTTTGGGGATGTCGTGTGCTTTCCCTTCAACGCAGCCTCGACAGAGGTGCGTGAGTTTCTTGGTGGCGGTGTCTGCTGATGTCTTATGTTCGCCGAATTTTGCTCCGGCCGCAATGCTAGCCTTGATTTTCGTTTCGTTGAAATGAGCGAGTCGCAGATGCAGCAGACGTAGTCCCTCTAGCGCATGGATAGCGTATGCAGCTGCTGGGGATTGATGGAATGTGGTGTCGATCGTCATGTCGAAGTCGAGTGGCGGTGCCACCTCGACGCAGAAGAAGTTGTCGACGATCTTGATGGGGTACGTGTTTCCTCTGTTGTCGTAGAGCTCGAGTCTGCTGAGCGAGACGTCCCAGCCGTTAGCCGCGAGCTGCACGAGCGACAGAAGATTTCGTGAGATGGTTGTGCAAGTTATCCTCCTGGCTTGGGACTTGTTCCACTTGATGCGCCGCGGTGGATGCGTCCAGCCATTCCTTCTCGCCTCGTCTTCGAACGTGCCTCCACCTGTACTCTCGGCCCACGTGGTCGCGTCTTCGTTGACGTTACTTGCGGACGTGCCCGTGCTGGGTGTGGACATTGCCACCGCCAGTACCCACAGCACTCCGAGCCACATTATCCATCTCTTCAAACCATAAACCCTTCGTGTTTTCCCCCCTTCCCTACTTCCCTCAGCCGATGGCGAGGTCTTTACGCTCGCAGCGCATCCACCAGTAGGCGCGCGAGCTCCTCGTTTCCCGAGCCATCCTGTGAGTTGTGTTCCGGCTCGTCGACTGCCGTGCAAGTTGCGTGGCTGCTGATTCGCACCGGCAACGTCGCCACCCTCGTCGTGCCCAAACCGTCAGGGTTCCAATACATGACCCCTTTCGCAGGTACCACGTACGCATTATAGGCGTAGTGGAACAACGTGGGTATGAGGCAATCAAATACCGCATTGTCCTCCGCCACCACCACTGAACATGGCATCCAGGTTTCGTTCTCCGTCCCGGGCGCCACTGCACACGTCATGCCCGCCTCGAGTGGTACTTCTTCGCCCTTCCCCTCTCCCATCGCTGTGGTGAGATCGTGGGACAGAGTGGGTACACCCCGTGGAAGTGCGCCTTCAAGTTTCTTCCACAAACTTGCGGTAATAACCCACACGTTACACCCGGTATCGGACAGCGGACGTCGCGCCCGTACCGCCGCCTTCCCTAGGCGGAACTCAACCGTGCCCTCAGGGAGACGGTGTGGAGGCACCTTAATTTCGCCCTTGACAATTTGGCGCACCAATTCTGCAGCCGCCATTACCTTGGCATTCGTCTCCGGCGCCTCCGGTGTCTCTGTGGGTAACTCTTTCGTTGCGAGTGCACCCACTGACGCCTCATCTACGCCCACCACCTCGCTGTGGAGTTGTAAGCTCACCACTGCACGTACGCCATGCGCACGCACCGCTGCCAATTCCTTCACTATTGGTTGGCTCTGCGCTGGCTTCTCTCCTCGCGTGAGGAATGATTCAGGTAACGGCTGCGCGTTGACTCGGGAGTCCGCTGCGGCCGCCGTGCTGATCATAGGCTCGTCGTGCCCACCTGACACGCACACGCTAGCCGTCTTCCTACCTTGCGTGCCACCCTGGTGACCTTGCAAGTCGGCGTCAGCTAACGCCGCGGCAACGGCTGCCGCCACCGCCGCCTCTTCGTCCCTCTCAGCCAATGCGGCTGCCACCGCCGCATCGATACGTTGCTTGCGTCCCTCTTCCGCAGACGCCGTGGCGGCAATGCCAGGCTTGCTTCCGACCGGGACAACCTTGCCCTCAGTGTCGAGCATGAGCCCTCCTGACATAGCTTTGTCCTTGGGAGTGTTACACATGTAACATTGAGTCTTTGACGCGAAATTCGCTCGGTTGCCTTTGGCTCGGCACCCTATGACTCCACATTCCCAATCACCTGGTCTTGGCACTTGACCTGTGGGCTGAGCACCTTCCCCTACGCGCCCCGTGGCTGCGTTCGGGTTCCACCTCCCACCTCCGACTGGCGCGGCCACCGCTGCCGTGTCAATTTCTGCCACCGCCGCTACCCTGTTCCGCCGCGTAGTCTGTGACATGGCGTGCACTTGCTTGTGGACAGAACAATTACCATTGGTGTGCTTGCCCTCTGGATGTAGTTCGCACGTTGCGTTTTCCCACGCCGTGTCGCCAAACTTTGGTTTCACGAGCGACTGGAGTTGTTTCACCAATTGGTATGGCGTGATGTTCACCTCCTCGCGACGAGCGCCACCTACGGCAGCTTCACTTCGGTTGAGCCTGTTCCACTTGATCTGGGCCTGCTTGGAGATGGCCCTTATTAACCCAATGGCTATGCCCTGTCGCGTTGTGAGCCGGCGCGTACGTGTCGCCATGGCAAACAGCTCAGGGTGTTCACCTTCCGCCTTAACTCGCCGCGCATTCTCTGCGAGCAAGTCCTGCACCTCCTCTGGTTGGAGTGTTACGTCGGACATGTCTGAATGCGCCTCGTCGTGTGTCGAGACGGCCTCCATCCCTTCGGAGCTCTTCACCCACTCCCGCAGGTACTGGTGAAGCTCTGAATGCTTAGTGTACGCGTCTACCACGACACGCTGGAGTTGCTCCATGTTGTACTCCGGCGCGACGCGTTCGACCTCCTGCTCCATCAACTTGGCCATGTGTTCAGGGCGGTCCTTCTTCCCACTCACCTTAATCGTGTGAAGTTGGGAACTCTCTAACTTGTTACGCTTAGTAACAAATTCTTTACGTACGGCGCCGTCCCATTTAGTGAACAGCTCCGCCGCCGCTTTCGCCACTGCCTGTCTCTCGCTTCCCGTCTCGGCATCTTTGCTGGCGGCAAGCGCTTTCTTGAGCCAATCGGCGTCGTGCTGCGTGTCCTGCAGTAGTGTCCACGCCGGCGTGCCTTGAGCCGTGTTCGCCACCAAGAACGTCAACACCGTTTGGTAATTGGCGTTATGCAACTTCGGTTGATACAACTGTTGGAAGTTGGCCAACCACCTCGCCGCCTCCTCCGATGTCTCGGATCCCGTGAGCGGACTCAGGTGCGACGACCTGCTACCGCTCGCGTTTGCATCTCCACCGTCGCTCATCGCTGTCGGCTCTTCGGTACCCTCGCCGTCTACGCTTGGTGCCTCGTCAGTGACGTCGCGTCCCTCTTGCTCGTTGGAGATCTGTCTTTGACGACGTTGTGATCTCGTGAGCATGCACTGGGATCCTCCGAGTGTGGGCCGTGATCCTCGCCTGGCGCTGACCTACTATGCGTAAGCCGCAGCCTTAGGCCGTGGGGAACCTACTTTCTGCCTCCCCAACTGGTGATCTCACACGTGGATCTGAGGATCCCGGGGCCACCTGTCAGTTCCTTTTTGGAAACCAACTCGGCCCGCTCCCTGTCAGGTTTAGGGTTAGGGTTGCGTTCGTAACCCTAACAGAAACCCTAATCAGAGACCCTAACGGTAACCCTAGTAGAAACCCTGACGGTAACCCTAGCAGAAACCCTAGTCAGAAACCCTGGTCCGAACCTTACTCAGTTGTCGGGACCTTGTCCCCCTTGTGTAGGTCTTAGGTGTACCCCCTTCCCTGTAGGTCTTATGCTCAGGACCAACTGTGGATCCCCTCGTTACAAGCAAACGACAAAGGGTTTTCCACCCTTTTCTCAGTTCGGGTTTTGGAACGAGACAAGTGTCTTCAAGTTCGGGTTTTGGATTTATTCTAACGAGTTGCCTTCTCGGGTTTTATAGTGGAGGAGGCTTTGATAAAAGCCCCCGAGCCCGTTTTTTTTACGAGGTTGGTTCGCCCACTTCCTCAGGGACCCCAACTAATTTATACACTAATTTATACGCGCGTGCGCGCCAACTGCTGACTGCTGTCGTTGTGGTCGTGTGGGATTCTCCTGCTGCTGCTGCTGCTGCTGCTGCTGCTGCGATCGTTGTCCCTTTGGGATTCCTCTCCTGCTGCTGCTGCTGCTGCTGCTGCGATCGTGGTCCCTTTGGGATTCCTCTCCTGCTGCTGCTGCTGCTGCTGCTGCTGCTGCTGCTGCTGCTGCTGCTGCGATCGTGGTCCCTTTGGGATTCCTCTCCTGCTGCTGCTGCTGCTGCTGCTGCTGCGATCGTGGTCCCTTTGGGATCCTCCTCCTGCTGCTGCCGCTGCTGCTGCTGCTGCGATCGTTGTCCCTTTGGGATCCTCCTCCTGCTGCTGCTGCTGCTGCGATCGTTGTCCCTTTGGGATTCCTCTCCTGCTGCTGCTGCTGCTGCTGCTGCTGCTGCGATCGTGGTCCCTTTGGGATCCTCCTCCTGCTGCTGCTGCTGCTGCTGCTGCTGCGATCGTTGTCCCTTTGGGATTCCTCTCCTGCTGCTGCTGCTGCTGCTGCGATCGTTGTCCCTTTGGGATTCCTCTCCTGGTGAAGGCAACTGCCAAGGTGGTGTGTGTGCACGTGTCGTACAGCTATTATGCTACGATGCCCCGTGCTCGAGCAAGTATGCTGAAACAATGGATGGACGAAGGCAGGGTTGCAGTGATTAGCAACTTGCCTAGAGTTGGCCGTCAGCGGCAATGTGCGTGGTTGTGTATATTTGCCTCCGTGGCTATACGCAAACAATTGGTGAGACGAGAGTCTAGTGAAGTGGGGTGGCTGTTCGTGGCCGACCCAGAAGCGCCAATGGCGTTAGTGATTTGAACAAATGTGTGTGGTGAATGCGTACCGTGGCCATACCCTGAGTTGGTTTCGGTTGTACGCTGATACGGTGTGACATTTCCAGCGATATCACAACCGAGGCGGTGGGGTCGAAGGTGACGCTGTGACGCGGTAGTGCGTCGTGACAGCTGTCGCGCGGCATGGCGGTGTGGTGGCGCAGTGGTGCGGTGGTGAGTGGTGTGTGTGTGGAATAAGTGCCTCCAACCTTCTAGAGTTGGTGAGGGTTTGGGCCCCCTCAAGATAAATATGGGTGAGTGTGGATGATTCGGGGATACGTTATCAGGATGACGTATCAGCAAGAAAATCCACATTAATGTGGATTTTCTTGGTCCCCGTGAAGTGCGGACAAAAATGACATTAATGTCATTTTTGTCCGCTGTTCATGGGGACTTGCAAGGTCACGTGATGTGGACAGGTGAGGTGCCCCGAGTGGAGGTTGCCCGTTGCAAGGCGGCCCCGTGTGGAGGTTGCCTATTGCAAGGTGGCCCCACGGTTGTGTGTGGTGGGCTGTGGTTGTATGGGTTTCCCTGCTGCCATTGTCAACGCGTTTTTGTGTACGCACGAGTGGCGTACGCTTGTTGACCGGTGAAGAGAGAGAGAGAGAGAGAGAGTTTTAAGTGTAACTTGGCTCCGGCCTTGTGGAGTTAGGGTGGTAAAACAACTAGGGTTGTCCGTTGTCGCCTGGTCGAGCCTCGTGGGCTCGCCTGGGGTGGTGGTGGTGGCGCTGGTGGTGTGGAGGGAGATTGTGAGTAGTGTGTGACGTGAGTTAGTTACATTTCTTTTTGGTCGAAGGTGACGCTGTGACGCGGTAGTGCGTCGTGACACAATCTTCGCAATCTTCTTGTTCAGCTCGTTGAAGTTAACCAGGGCGTCTCCGTCTGGATCTAACGGTTTCCCGTCGTCTCCGCGCTCGACGTCACAGCACCCTTTTTGTTATCATATGGTGCGCCGACAGCAAACCGTGTGCCGCTATTGGAGAGCGAGATGCTTTGACCCATATAGCTCCCTATCGAGACCGGAATCTCGCTCCCCCGGCCGGAAGCATCCCCGAAAACACAATTGTGCCATTCAAGGACTAGCCTCATTTTATGGTCAAACGAGAGCCCTTGAGAAGCTTCACAAGTATATGCGACAATATGCTAGCATCTGTAACCTTAAAGTAGTAATGGGGGACGTTACGTGACGAACGTGTACAAGGCCCCGTTACAAACTCTCGACTTAAGAAAGGGCCCACAAAGGGCCCGGTTTTGCATTTGTAATCGGTACAGTGTATATGACCATTGATGTATCCCCGTTCAAGGCTTGTTGGGTTCCGTTTTCCCCAAGCCGCAATCAATCATTCCTTCACTGGCCCCCACCACCAAGCTTGAACCAAGCTTTTGCCGCCCTTGCATGCCCTTGACACTTGAACCCAACTAACCTTATGTAGACTATGCTATCGTACCAACTAGCTTGCCCCAATCTTGAGGAATGATGATGAATAACTAAAGTGGTTCTGGGAAAACGGAAAAGGCACACGTCGTTTCCATACGATACATTTTATATGTTATTATATTTATAAAACTGATTTAATGGTACGCCAAAAAGTTTTCCACACGTCTCATCACGTCTCCTCCCGTCTCCCTCCTCCCTGATGTCCCGTCTCGTCTCGGACTCTCATTGGGTGCTCGGGACCTTCCTACGATAGCACTTGAATTCAACCTCCTCTCTTCCCTTCCCTTCCCTTCCTTTTGCTTTTGCTTTTGAATCTCTGACAAGCACTCTGGCCTTAGGCGCGTGCGTGATGTCGCGTGGCCTTCTCAGTAATAGCGCACCTTCTTCAAGCATGCCTCAATATGGTGGTGGTGGTGGTGCTGCTGTGCCTAATAACCTTAGTACCTCCTTGGGTTCAGGGGATCTTAACCGCAAGTCAAGGGAATCTAAGCCGGGTTCCCGTGACCATAAGGACCATCCTCACACGGTTGGAGGAACGTGGTTCGTCGCGTCTTGGTCAAGCACGCGACGCGACTCACGTGAGTATACGTCGCAAACGACGCAAGGGCAAACGTACGATCGGCCGAGAAAACCCGCGTCGGGATCGGCGTCGCCAGTCTCCAAGACTGCGGCGCAAAGGAGCATGTGGCCGACGAGACCTTGGAGCGCAGCGCCCTCCCCCGATCGCAAAACAAACGCGGCGACGACGACGACGACGACGACGACGAGCGCTCGCGAGCAGCCCACGTGGCTCGCAGCGGCAAGGCTGCGAAGAAACAGATCGCTCGCCGCGGCTTCCGCAGCCTTCTCGAGTGCAAATAATCCGATCTTCGACCTCGTCGACGACGGAAGCACGAGCGGCACGACGAGCAGCGGAGACGACTGCGCACAACCTGCGGAGCCGATGGACGTGGGAGCCACGGCCAAGCCCGCGAACGACAGAACGACGGTCGTGCAAGACGTTGCCGCAGCGGCGGCCGCGACAGCAACAGAGACGGCTGAGTCGCGCGAGGAGACTTCCCACAAGCAAACGACGGCGGAGGTGCAGCTTGCGAGCACCTCCTCTTCGTCGCCAGAGTCGTCCCTGTCGCCTGGCGCTGAAGGGTCGCGAAAGGGTTCCGAAGGCGACGCGTTCAACGCGCGTGCTGAGCTGGCGGAGAAGCTTTCCGTCGAGCTCGCAAGGCGGCTGCGACGTGCGGAGGCGGAACTCGCTACCTGCACGTCGGAACGCGACGCGGCCAAGGAGGAGCTCGCGGCACTTCGCCAGCACGTCAGCCGCGACCGCGGCATCATGCACGGCGAACGAGTGGATGGCGCGGACGTGTACGAAGGCTTCCTGAGCGTCGACGGCAAGACGCCGCAGTACTTCGGCGTCTGCCGCTACGGAAATGGAGACAGGTACCAGGGAAGCTGGCGCGACGGCGTGCCCGACGGATTCGGCACATGCACCTTCGCGCTGGGGAATCGCTACGTCGGAGGGTGGAAGCAAGGCGGGTACCACGGCGACGGAACGTACACGTACACGAATGGAGACGTCTACCAGGGCACGTGGTGTGATGATGCGAGGGATGGCGATGGAGTGCTGACGGAGGCGAACGGAACTGCTTGGGTTGAGCAGTACGAAAAAGGAAGGCTGATAAGCCGCGACACCTGGGACTCGCTGGCTGCCGAATTCGCGGCAAGTCCATCATCCAGCCCGTCGCGCCCAGCACGTCCAGAGCAGAATGGCACGCGCGGTGGGAAGAATGGCACGACTGCGCCGGAGACAACATCCGCGCAGCCACAGCCTCCGGCTCGTGGCGAAAGTGCTGCACCCGCATCGAAGGCGCCATCTCAGGACACAAGGAGCAAGCTCACGCCGAATGCGCACGAGGAGCTCAAGAACAAATTGCGAAAGAGGTTGGTGGCTGGCGAACTAGAGCAAATCCTTCAGGCTGCGCGAGAGACGCACTACGGCGACCTTCACAACGGCGTGAAGACGTCGACGCCGTCGTCTCCGGACACGAGCCCTCCAGCTTCACAGGTGAAGAAACCAAGCTTCATGCGCAGTTCGTACAACCCCATCGGCGCGTCGAGCGCGAGCAGCCCCGATTCCAGCGACAACAGCTCGATGGACGAGGCTGTGCATAATGGTGGCGGCATATCTTCCCCGAATGTCAACACGCCGATAGGCATGACGGACAGCGAGAAGCGTGCGCACGAGGAGCGGCGGCGTCGGCTGGACCTCGAGTCATCGTGGAGGAAGGACTACAAGAAGGCGCGGTGGCGTGATCATGTGAGCCGTGCACGCAGCCACCTGGAGAAGGCTTACGAGGAGTTCAAGGGGCACAACGTTCCTTTCGCTCGTGCTCCGCCACCTAGCCCGATACCAGAATTTCGCAAGGGAGCCTGGTCGCAACGAGATGATGGTGACCCGTTCGACTCCGTCAAGGCAACGAGCAAAAAGGCGCTCGATCAGCACATCGAGGCGTTCGAAGCATTCGAGAGCACGATGTGCACGGCATCTTCGACGCGAGCTATTCGCTTCGACGACATCCCGTGGCCACCGCGCGCGGCACTCGCGGGCATCGCCGACAGTATCGGTGCGAAGGGCATCGCCCTTGGCGTCGTCGGCCCGAACAGCACGGCGCACCGCAAGCTTCTGCTGCGCTTGAAGAGTCGCTGGCACCCTGACAAGTGGCAGGGCCGACGCCTGCACGAGCCTGACCGCGCGCGCATCATGAGCGAGGTGACGGCGGTCTTCCAGGCGGTTCATTCCCTCCGCAAGCAGTGCGTCACGCATTGATTTGTAGTGTGTAAGACTAAGACTATGAGTACACTGATTGTTGAACCCCGAAATTCCAATTTTAGGGTTCCCCAGAAGGACTCCACGTCAGCGTCTCAAAAAGATATCATAGTCCTATCCTATTGTACCTTTATCATGCCCTCGGCGCCGTTCTCGTGCGACGCGCGGTACGGCACCTGCCTGCTCCTCGACGGCGGCACCGGCCACGAACTCAAGCTGCGCACAGATGCGAAGGCGTTCGTCTACACGAGCCTCATGAACGTGCAGGAACCCGGCGTTGTCACTGACGTGCACTCCGCGTTCGTGCGCGCCGGTGCAACAGCAGTCACGGCCAATTGTTATGGAGCGACGCCACATCACCTCGCAAAAGCTGGCGTGCACATATACCGGACGAAGAACCGCGATATGACCGTGACGGACGTGTGCACGGCGGCGTGCTCGTGCGCGAGGAACACCGGTGCGCGCACGGTGCTGGCATCTCTGCCGCCGCTCGGGGAGTCGTATGAGAGGGCGACTGAGGAGTTGCTCGCATACGCGAACGAGTCATACGGCGCGATGCTTGCGGGCATGCAAGACGCAGACGGTTTGATCGCCGAGACGCTCACGACGAGCGAGGAAGGAGTGGCGGCGGCACTTGCAGCTCGTCGTGAATGTCCCAACCTCCCGCTGCTTGTCTCTTTCACCTGCCACGACACGGGGTACGCGGATCGGCCTACGCTACGCGGAAGTAACGAGCGCCTCGAAGATGCCGTCCGCGCGGTGGATGCGGCGTGCACGTCCGCGGGCGTGGAACCGCCAGACGGCTACTCTGTGAACTGCAGCGACGCTGCCATGGTTCTCAGTGGCGTCAAGGCTCTTCGACGCGAGCTCGCCGCAGCTCGTCTTGTTGGTGGCTACGCGAACGTATTTCCGAGTCCCACGAGCGCGCACTTCGGCGCGAGAGGAGGAGGTCTGCACATTCGAATTCGCCGTCTGATCCTTGCACCGCTGCGCTGGCTAAAACGTCGCGGAGCTCGTGCGATGACACCCGACGCGTTCGCAAAGCACGTTTGCGCTTGCGCGGATGCCGGTGCGAACATCGTCGGTGGTTGCTGTGGCGCGGCTCCTAAGCACATTGCGCGTGCGAGCGAGCTCCTTGCGGCTCGTGCAAAACTGCGGTGAGGAAGTGCGGCAGTGAGGTTGAGTTGTGAACAAAACAAAGATGGAAAACTTTCTACTAGTAGTGCGTTACAGTTTAGAAGAGTCGGTCTTGCGGCAGGCGCGGCAGAGTGGTACACTTGTTCCTGAACTCTGGGTCTCTCGGATCGCACGGTTCGGGTAAGATTTCCATGCCTGTGATTTCGTTGATTCGATATTTGCGATTGTAGTAGTTGTCGAGTCTTTGCTGGTCGTACGCCTCCTTGTTTTCGCGCGTTCTCTCGAGTAGTTTCTGTACAAGCGCGGAGTCTGCGTCAGGCACAACTTCCTCCGCGGGTCCCTTCTGTCTGGTTGTTGCCGCCTGCGCCGAGCTTGTTGAGAGACTGAAGGCACCAAGCGACAAGGCGATTGTGCTACTCAATAAGAGTCGTCGAGACGACAGTGGCTGAGCAGCAGAATGCTGCGACAGGGCGCTGACCTGTTCGTGTTCATCATCACGCACGTGCGCCAACAGGTCACGCGAAGAGCAAGTGCGCGTCACACTTGCTTTGTTCAAGTGCGTGCGGCCTTTTGTAGTCGTCACTGCTCTTGTACTAATACTTGTAGTCGTCGTACGTGCGACCGTCATCAGTTAAGCAAGAATGAAAAAAAACAAGTTTGGGAATTTCACACCGATCACAGATCGATATCATACCTTTACATAAGGGTAGGAGAGGCGCAGAGAGCCAACAACCCTAACTGCCTAACCCTAACCCTAACTTCCTAACCCCGAAAACGTTGTTTCCGCCTCCCTCCTTCTTCCCTCCTTGCTCCCTCGTCCTGCCTTCTCGGCCTGCCTTCTCGGCCTCTTGTTCGGCGGGATCCCTCCCTCCCTCCCGGCTCCCGCGGCTTTGAGCGTACTTCGTACCAACTAACCTTACCATACAGTACCATAAGAACTAAGAAGTTAAAGTTGTTTGTCGCCCTAACCCTTCGACCAAAACCAAAGCTCAAAGAGGGGTTTCTTTTGTTGTTGTTTTCACCCCTCTTTTTTCTTTTTCCAACATCCTCATCAAAAGTCTTTTTATTAGATTCTCGCATCGGCATCCGCCTCGTTTCGTTGGTGCAAACTTACTGTAAGTTTCCTTCTTTTCTTACGTAAGGTTTTCTCTTATTGTTTTTGTTTTTATGATGTTGCCGAAGACGCAGAGGCCGCATATGATTGCCTTGGGACGATCGCATATGATGGCCGCCGCATCGATGCAGGGATCAAGCGCGAGCGCGCGGGGAGGAACCGGATCCGTCCTCAACAGATATAGGCTGGTTCTAGCAGTGTGGGCCGTCGTGCTCGTGTTCGGATCCGCCTTCCTGCTCTCCGACGAAACGAGTCGAAGCGGCACAAGCGCAGGCGCGGGCGTGCAGGAACTGCGCGCGCCGGGAGAGGCGCCAGCCTTGCAACCTCGCAAGAGAACGCCGGGACACCAGCACTGCGACGCGGATGGCGGCTCGTGCACGTGCGACAAGGGGTACACAGGAGAGCACTGCGAACAGGCCATCTGCGAACAGGGTTGCATGCGAGGAAAGTGCCTCAGGCCGAGCTACTGCACGTGCGAGGAAGGGTACAAGGGACGCGCGTGTGACGAGCCGGTGTGCACGCGCGGCTGCGGTCACGGACAGTGCGTGCAGCCGGAGTTCTGCCGCTGCGACTCAGACTGGTTCGGGTACACGTGCGACAGGCAGTGCGTGCACGGTATGTTCAGGCAGAGCTCGCAGGTGTGCGAGTGCGACGCCGGGTGGAGCGGCCGCGACTGTGTGCACGCGCTGTGCAACACCACCGGGTGCGTGCACGGCGACTGCACCGCCCCGAACGTCTGCCAGTGCCACAGCGGGTGGGATGGTGGCGACTGCTCCGTGGACCAGATGGCGGAGCTTGCCGAGGACATCATGGAAGGCCTCGCCTTGCGTGTCAGGCACCTGCCCGCCATGGTGGTTCACAAGAGTGATCAGTTCCTGCGCGACGGGTGGAGCGCTATTCGCAAGTGGACCGCGCACCTGCAGCCGCAGTGGCGGTTTGGCCGCAGCCGCTTCACGGAGGGCATCCCGCTGAACGACACGATTGTCAAGGCGACGGAAAAACGGTTTCGCAGGTGCGCAGCGGTGGGCAACTCCGGAGGCTTACTGAAGGCGAAGATTGGTGACACGATTGACGATCACGATGTCGTGCTGCGCTTCAACAACGCCCCGACCCGAACGTTCGAGGACTTCGTGGGCGGCAAGACCACGTTCAAGCTGCTGAATCGGAAGTGGGCGGACACGCTCCTCGTCAAGACGCCTGCAGAGCTGTACGGGGGGATACCGGAGAAGAAGCGCAGGAGGCGGCCAACCACGCTTCTCTGGCGTGCGGAGAGCTACCACTACTACAGCATGCTGCGCAAGAAGTTCCCGGATGAGCAGATTTACCTCCTTTCGCCCGAGTTTCTGATCCCGATCATCACGCTGTATAAGACGGTGATGTTCCGCATGGAGCAGAAGAACATTACTTGGTCCAGCGGCCAGACGGCACCCACCGGGTTCGTCGGCGTCGCATTTCTGGTGCAGATTTGCGATCGCGTGGATGTGTACGGCTTTGACGAGCCGGCGCTCACGGCGGGCAAGACATCGCGAATGAGGTACCACTACTTCGACAAGAGCGAGCCTGCGGAGCCTCGCGCGACGGAGTTTGAGCACAACCTGCTGCGCCTGCTTGATTCGTATGGCTCGATTCGCTTGTGCAGCAGTGACACGATCGATCGGTGCACGCACGACGACGAGATTATGCCTCTCGGCAGGCCGACGAAGCACTACGGCGACGTTGCACCATCCGGCCGTGCGCGTGACGTGCCGATTGACTTCGACGCAAGCGTCATGGACAGCGACGCCGATTCTGATTGAGCGAGCGAGTGAGTGAGCGAGCACACTTTGCGACGATTTGCTACTTTCGCTTTCAGTATATATAGTATTAAATACTACCTTCCCTTGTGTACAAAGTTATTTTTTATGTACGATTCTAAGATACCGAAGGTTTATGGGGAGGGAGGGCTTTCCTCGCTTTGTGTGGGTAGGAAGTGCCTTTAGGAAGGCCTAAGGTAGGTGGAGTCGTACCGTACTCGGGTAGGCCTTCCTAGTGGTCGTGTGAAACCCTAACGTTCCTGCTCTCTTTTGCTCTCTCTTTCCAGAGCCTCTCAGTTCTCGCGCATAATCTCCGCTTTCTCCCGTCTCTTGTGTCGTGCGGAGAGAACGAAGGCGAAGGTGAGGGAGGCTCAAGAAGAGCGCGAGAGGACTCGATTCGTCGAATGGGAGGGAGGCAGGTGAGGGAGGCTACCGGGTACCAAACACCTGTACCAAACCCTCAGACGAGGCTCACGCCAAACCCTACCCGGTACCCCCAAACAGTAAACCCCTCCGGCTGTCCGGAGCCCCAAACCGGAAACCTAAAAACAAGAACACGAAAGGTCCAAGGTCCTTGTGACCAAACTCGTCGACCAAATTCGTCTACTGAATGAAGGATCCGCCCTGATCACTGATGCGACCAGAGACAGAAAGGAAAGGAGGCGCGGTCTCACTGACTCCCTTCCCTGGTCCTGGGATCCCAGGTCGTATTGTCTCCTTTCTCTTCCTTTCTCTCGTCTCTCCCCCCCCCGGGCCCCCTCCCCTCCGAGTCCCTCCAGATCCGCCATTGCCGTGCTCCGTCCCTTTCCCTCTCGCGTTCCATCTCGGGAGAAGGACCCACAGGATCAGCTTTGATCCTGCTTCTTGTGTGTGTGTGTGTGTGTGTAGTAATAAGTATGAGTAGTACAGTCGTCGCACCGCCTTCCGTGGCTCCTCCTGCCCCTGGTTCTACCGCCCCCGCTGCTTCGTCAGCGTCTCGACCTCCCGCGCACGTGGTACGTGGTTGCTTGGTTTGCTTGTCCTTTTTCTTATTCTTGTCCTACTCTGTCTTTTGCTGGGCGACTGGTGTTTTCGCGCACATATTTGCCTCGCTTTGGATCGCCTTGCTTTTCTTCTTTGATGTGGCGGGAATCCTTCCCGTGATCCAAACCGCGCTTGGGAAGGATGGACGTACAAGACACATACATACGTGTTGGGTTTTTCACACATCTAGGGTGGGTGGGTGGGCTGTGCGCGTCGTTTGGTCAGGATGGATCCAGCGAAACAAAATCATTTAAAAAAAACTCACCCCAAACAAAAAAAATACACGGTTTAAAGGTGGGAAACTCGTTCGTGAACCAGTACTACACGGTGCTGCAGCACAATACGAAGCTCATGCACCGCTTCTATCAGGACAGGAGTGTGCTCACGCACGGTGGACCCGAATCCAACAAGGTGGAGACCGTCACGAGCTTGAAGGACATCCACAACAAGGTGATTCAGCTCGGCCTGGACGGCGCGCGGGCGGAAATCTCCTCGGTGGACTCGCAGTACAGCCACGAAGGAGGCGTGATCGTGCAAGTGGTTGGCGGACTCACGATGAAGGATGGCACGAAGCGGAAATTCGTCCAGACGTTCTTCCTCGCTGAGATGGTGGCCCCTACCAAGGGATACTACGTGCACAACGACATCTTCCGATACCTGCCCACGTCAGAGGGCGTTGTGCCCGCCGCACCCGTGTACGCCGCGCCGTCGCCAGCTCCCACGCCAGCCGCGGAGGCTGCTGCCCCGGCTGCCGTGGTGCCGCCGCCGCGTGCTATGTCCAGTGATGCTGCTGCCGTGGTGCCGCCGCCGCGTGCTGCCAAGGCTGCTGCGGCGGCGCGAGCTGCTCCTGCGGCGTCCGCGGCGCCAGCGGCACCGGCGGTGGAGGAGGTTGAGGAGGATGACAACGATGGCAAGCCCCTCAGCTTCGCCGACATGCTCAAGCGAAGGAACAAGCAGCAGGCGGCGGCGGCGGCAGCAGCAGCTCCGGTAGCCGCTGCCGCGGCGCCCAGTCCGGCGCCCTTGGCGGCGCCTGTGCCGCTGGAGACGCCGTCGGCACCCGCAGGCACGGCAGGGGACGGGGATTCCAAGGCGATGGAGGACGTGACACGAAGCATCTTCGTGCGCGAGCTTCCGGCCGATACCACGGCGCCGATGCTTGAGGCGAGCTACGGCAAGTTTGGGAAGCTGGCGGGAGGGGTGGCTGGGATTAATCTCACGGCGCGCAAGGGAGGGTGCTACGCGTTCATCGAGTTTGAGACGGCGGCGTCGGCCAAGGCGGCGACGGAGGCGCCATGCGTGGTGAATGGGAAGGAGGTCCAAGCTGAAGCGAAGAAGCCGATGGCGCAGCGCAAGGCGCCGCAACCGGCCCGCAGCGCAGGTCCTGGAGGTGCAACGCCTGCGCGTGGCGCCCCCCGGGGAGCCCGGCCTGAAAGCAACGGAACGAGCGCCGAGGGTGGCGACAGCAAGCCGCCGCGTGCGCGTGACAGCCCCGCGGGCGGTCGCGGTGGGCGTGGCCGTAGCGACGGTGGACGTGGACGTGGACGTGGACGGGGTGTGGGATCGTCTGCACCCGCCAAGGCGGATGCTTAGGGTGTCTTACGGTGGGTTTGAGGGTTCGGGCTGGGCTGGGCCATTATATCGCGGGGAAGCTGTACGATGAGCGGAGAGGGGAAGTGAGGGTGTGTGAAGTGTGAGTGTGCGTGGCGTGCGGAGGGCGCGGGAGGTTGGAGCGGAGAGTCTACAGGGGTCGTGGGGGTTATCACACGACGAAAGTCTGTATCAAGTGTCAGTTTTTGGAATATCTTCATGAATGGTTTCCTTCCTTTCGAAGGTTGTGTTTAGGAAAGTGGTTCTCGTTGGCGTCCGGTGTGAGAGCGGAGCAGTCGCCACAACGTGTCAACGTCATGCTAACTCGTGAGTCGTCACATACTCCTTGCATAATGACGCGTGCTACATATGTTACAGTGTTGTTTTTTGGGGGGCGAATTAGCTACCGGGGCACGATGCCCCACAGCTTGAGGGTACCCTTCGCGGTGGCGGAGAGGAGGCGTGGCGAGCCTTGCGAGGCAAACGCGAGCGCCGCCACGGGCCCGCCGGCGGGTAGCGTGCGGCACAGTTCCCCGTCGCGCAGCGTCCAGAGACGGACGGTCTTGTCGGAGGAGCCGGTGGCGAGCACCTCCCCGTTCTCCCCCACCGCGACGTCGCACACCGGTCCGCTGTGACCGCCGCATTCGAAGAGCGGCGCCACCTCCGCGGCGTCACCCGCCGGCGGCACGCGGTACGCTCGCGTCGATCCGTCTGAACACCCCACTAGCACCAGCCCGTGCGTACGCACGGCACCGAAGCGGACGCGGCGCGCCTCCACGCCACCGCCGCCTACGCGCAGCACCGCGGCGCACGCGCCGTCGGCGGCGCGCCACACGCGTGCAGTGCCGTCCGAGGAGGTGGTAGCCACCAACGCGCCGTCGCGCGAGAGATCCACGCCCAGCGCCGCTCCGCCGTGCCCACGCAGCTCTCGCAGCACCACGCCGTCCCACCCCCACAGCACCGCGACTCCGTCGGCGTACGCCGCCGCGAGCACTGGCTTCCCACCAGTGGTCCCGAACGCTACCGCGAGGCACGCGTAGCGTTCGTCGTCGTCCTCCTCCTCGCCGCCGCCGCCGCGCACGCACTCAAGCACCCGCCCTCCACCCCTCGTCTCAAACGCACACGCGCGCCCGTCGCCGCCGCCCGTCACCACCACCTGAGCGCTGCCTGCGAAGCACACGTCGTGGATCGCCTCGCCGTCGTGCGTCGCCGCCACTTCCATCGTCACCTCCAGCGTCGCCGCCCGCATCACCCGCAGCGCGCCGCCCGCCGTTCCCGCGGCGACGTGCGACGAGTCTGGCGAGAACGCCACTGCTGCCGCCGCGCCGCCCGTTGTGTTGCGTGCCAATACCAGGCACTGCGCCCACGACGTGAAATGCGTCCCGCCGTGCCCCTGATGCGACGCCATTATCCACACCTTCCACAGCGCGCGGCGCCATCCACCGAGGTGCGCGTTCCGAAACGTAGGGTGGTACCAAATAGTCGTACCACCTCGGCCAGGAAAAAAGACCCCGTCCCTTGCACACCGGCCGCGAGTGAGAAACCGCGAGTGTTTCTTGCAAAGAGCTTGCAACCAGCTTTCAGGTTCGCGTTCGGGTCGTATTCTTGCTGGTAGGAAGTACCACCTTAATGCACGTGATGCAACAGCGGTGGGTCCAATGACCTCACGTGAAAGTCGTGTACCTAGTACTATGCTCTTTCCTGATGAAGGCCTCGCTCATCAAGGCTCGCGGCCTCTCGGTGTGCAAGGATGGTTGTGTGTGCAAGGTGGGACGATGCTCATTTTGCAGCCGCCGTCCCTCCCCCGCGCCCGCGGGCACACGACATGCGTCTCATGTCCTTCCAGTGCGTGCTGTGTGGGTTCCCACTTGTGCTTATTCTATTCTTGTCGCTTCACCAGTCCTCGGCGCAAATCCTCGACACACCTGCGGATACTGCTGCACCAGGAGAGTTAGGGTACAGCAGTGATGATGCCGCCGTTATTCCGCCTTTCTCTGCTCACCACGACGATGAGGATGCCCCTGTGGAGGACGCCTCAACAGCAGCAGAAGTGGCAGCACCAGCAGCACCTCCCCCTCGAGGTTTTGCTAGCGTCTCGTCCATTCCGTGGCTGCAAAAACCGTGCCACCTCAACTGCAAGAAGTGGACTATAGTCGGCTCAGGCAAAATCACCATGGAGGAGTACCGCACCATCGACAGCGCGGATGGGTGCGTGGCGTGGTTCAGCAAACTAAGAAAGTACATGGCGGGAAACAAAATTAGCTTGCTCGTGTCGCGACACGCGGAGGAACGGGAAGGGTGGAGTCGCATACCGACAAACACGCCACTATGCCCCATCCTGCACCACAACTCATCCATCGTACGGAAAAATCACAGGTTCTGGACGGGTGGATATCTCGACCCCATATGGATTTACGAGAAGTACCTTGCGCTGTCAACGCGCGAGTATCCAGACCACGTCGCAAAACCAAACACGCGCCTCTTTCCAGGCTGTCCGTTCTGCAACACCGCGGCTGGGAACCCGTGCGCGCACGGCAGTGGAAGAAACGGGCCGTCGACGGGCGCGGCGTTCGTCTCGTATCTGCAGAGTGCCAGCGCGGTGGAGCGCATCGACACGTACGGCATGACGTTCGAGCTGCAAGAAAAGTATGGCTACGACTTTCACATAGACTTCCTCGCGCCGATCGTGAGACAGTGCTGCACGAAGTGCGTCTTCCACGGCGCGCAGTTGAAAAGGGAGGAGCTCTTCAAAAATGTGAAAACGAACGTGCATGCAGCGCACAGCGCCGCTGTAGCACGGCGCGACTCGCTGCGCGGCAAGCTCGCTGCACTCCGCCAAAGACCAAAGCCGTGGATACAACATGGACGGCGATGACTAAAGGTAGTTGTTTCTATACACGTTATGTACTATTGTACGTTACTGTAACATATGAATGAAGTTGAAGTGGTGTTGTACATCAGCAGATTAGTTTTGGGAAAGAACCTCTCTTGCTTGGAGTATTACACATTGAATTACTGTGTTGTCGTCGTCGTCGTCGTCGTCGTCGTCGTCGAAGGCGGCGGCGGCGGAGGCGGAGGCGTTACCGTGGTGGTGTTCGTCGAGTTGGTCGTAGGCGCGACCGTCGTGGTCGTCGTCGAAGGCGGCGGCGGCGGCGGCGCTACCCTGGTGGTGGTCGTCGAGTTGGTCGTAGGCGCGACCGTCGTGGTCGTCGTCGAGGTGGTCGTAGGCGCGACCGTTGTGGTCGTGGTCGTCGTCGTCGTCGTCGTAGGCGCGACCGTGGTGGTCGTCGTCGAGGTGGTCGTAGGCGCGACCGTCGTGGTCGTGGTCGTCGTCGTCGTCGTCGTCGTAGGCGCGACCGTGGTGGTCGTCGTCGAGGTGGTCGTAGGCGCGACCGTGGTCGTCGTCGTCGTCGTCGTCGTAGATGCGACCGTGGTGGTCGTCGTCGAGGTGGTCGTAGGCGCGACCGTGGTCGTCGTCGTCGTCGTCGTCGTCGTAGGCGCGACCGTGGTGGTCGTCGTCGTCGTTGTCGTCGTAGGCGCGACCGTGGTGGTCGTCGTCGTCGTCGATGAAACCGCATTATTCAGATTCCAGTCGTACGGAAGGTACGTCTTGATCTCGACGTCCGCCGCCATCGAAAGCAGATTCGATTGGCATTTGTTCATCGTCTCGACAATCCATGCTACCACGGATCCTCCTGCTTGCCTCGAGAAGTCGCCACCGTACCAATCAAAGAGTTTCGAAACAGCAAGCCCGCCGTCCGCCGTCACAGCAACGCCCTTGCCAGCGTTGGAGAGCCACAGACAGGTTTGGTCGTCGAGTTGATTCTGCAGATCTTTGCCCGTGTATGGTTCCTGGCGCAAATCCGGGCAGCTTACGCTCGCGCAGTTCACAGCAGCGTGAATGCGCGGCTCGTCTGGCCAATTCGCACGAATGATGCCATGTTCAATCTGGTCCAAGCTCAACGTTTGCCCCGCGATTTCGCCGGCTGGCTGCCTCCACACCGGAGAAAGGAAAGTTCCGAGATCGCGAATCGATGCAATCTTGTTGTCACCGCTGCTGAGAACTTTACTAATCGCAAAAGCGTTGTATGCGTTGATGTAGAGTGCGAGCGCTTCATCGCGAGACATTGACGAAATTGCGGAAGAATTCAGATTCTTCAGCTGATCAATGTATTCGTCGAGCTTGCCTCTGTCCATACCCAAACGAGCGTAGTCGACAGCGACGTACGACACGTTATTAGTCGGCGAGATCTGGTTGGGGTACGTGTACTTGGCGAGCACAAATGCCCATGCGGAGTTGTCCATCGCAGCAGTAGCCTCTGACTTCGCGGAGCTGTTGTTGTTGAAGTCAATCCGAATGGCTGGCACAGCCTGACCCGCGTTGACGTACCATACGGACCCAATGATCACGACCAAGACAACGACGACCATCATCAGAGCTATGAGTGGATAGCACCACCACCGCCACCAAGGTGGACGACCATTTTGGACGTTGGACGTTTTCTTGCTGTTATTACCTTCTTCGGACATGGCATTTTCAACATCTTCAACGGTGTAAGGCTGCGACGTCGCCATCTTGTCCCTGAGCAAGTTACTCGGCGTCGGCGTCGCCATCTTTGGTGAAAGCGGAGGAGGAGGAGGAGGAAGCTGCGTGGTGGCGATTTGTGCGATTTGTAACGTTCAGTTCAGTGCACACCCGAGAAAAAATAAAATCGGTCGTGTAGCGGGAGTTCCCTGTCTGACGGAACCCCGAACTAGGGAGCCTGGAGGGGCACGTGGCCCTCGCGTTGACGTGGCATCACGCTGCTCGGGGCGCCCCCTTTATGGTGAATGTGCGTGAAGAATGTAGGTGTGAAGAATGGACGAAGTAACTCTATTACTGCATGAGCGATCTTATGTCAGGATGAGCTCGCTTGCGCATTCGCGCTCCACCTCCTTCTTTCCCCATCCTTCGTCGTTGAAAAACATGTGAATGAATTGAGCCGTTTTTTCATGAGCTTGCACTCTTGGCTGATCTGTGCCACGGAACGGAAAGGTGGGCACTCGGTCGTCACAGAATGATGCGTGACATGCACCTGTCATGATGCGAAACTCGCAACGCGTGACGCTGCGTGCATCTTGGAGATCTTCGCGGAATCGATCGAACGACTTGTCCGGAGGTGCACTTCTTAAATCTTGGATTTCGCTTGCGAGTATGAGAGCACGAGGAACACGTGTGAGATTCT
This sequence comes from Pycnococcus provasolii, assembly GCA_938743325.2. Taxonomy (NCBI): domain Eukaryota; kingdom Viridiplantae; phylum Chlorophyta; class Pseudoscourfieldiophyceae; order Pseudoscourfieldiales; family Pycnococcaceae; genus Pycnococcus; species Pycnococcus provasolii. The sequence continues at coordinate 258,859 of OW568870.1, read as the reverse complement.
GCAGTTGCTTATTCTCGAGGAGGCTGCATCCACGACCGGCGTAGAATGGGGCGGCACTTGCATCCACAGGATCCATAGCGACGACGCCGATGAGGCGTACCTGCGATGACAGCTCGAGAGCGACGTTGTGGTCGTCGTTGTTGCAAACACGTAGCGTCGATGCCGCTAGGAATGCGATTGCTGCACCACGCGAATGCCCAGCCAATAGCAAGCCTTTTGTGGTGTCCACCACTGGTGCTTGTTCTTCAGCCCCTCCAACTGCACGAAGTAGCTGTGCGTGGAATGAATGTTCTCCAGCATAATAGATTCCGGTGTCTGTGACGAATGCTTGCATGTCAGCATGTGTCGTGCGGCGCGAACTTCGTTCTGCCAACGTAGCAGGCCAATCGGTCCGTTGTAGTGACGTCGGCATACCACGACGAAACCGTACGAGGCGATGTGCGAGCACAGAGAGGTGTAGTCGCTCGGCCCGAGAGCTGTGCCATGGTGAAATAGGATTGCGGGCAACGATCTTCTCGTCGATGATGCTCCTGATGATGATGATGATGTTGTTGTTGTTGTTGTTGTGGGAGTCGTCGTCGGCCACCAAACACGTACTTCTGCTGATTCGCCGAGCGGATCAGCAACAAGAGCCGTGGACTGCTCGCGCATCGTGGCGCCATGATGAAGATGTGAAGAATGACCGTCATCATGAGATTCCTGGATTTTCATTCTTCACCAGGAAGGAGCCCATTTATTTCAGGACTCGGGGTTGGGGACCTGGGTTGGGGTTGGTCGGACACGCACTCACCACTCACCAGAGCGAGGCAGTTCGGTCGGGGTTTCCACATCGGTCGGGGAAGGGACCTGGGGAAGGGAGGGGAAGGGACCTGGGGAAGGGTGCATGAGACCTGTGCAGGAGGAGGGTGCACTCTTGGTGCACGCGGACCTCAACCAGTCACGGTGGCTGGGTGCCCCAAACAAAACGAAACAGCGGCCTGTCAGAAGCTTACTCCTCTGGACTCTGACTGAACCATACTGTACGTGCCTAAACGTAGTCGCGTCGCTGAGCGGTACCGTACCGTAAAGTTTACAAGCAAAGAAAGGTTGGGGTGGATCCATCAGCGCACTGCCCTTAAGCTTAAGCTTCATCCTGCGAACGATGCTCACGGACATCCTCGCCGTCGCGAACGCCGTCGCTCTCAGTGCGGAAAGCGCGCGCGCGAACAGGAGAGACTGCCTCGTGCTCGCGCGCGTCGTCCGTAAGTTGATTGACATCCTGCAGCTCATCAACGACGACATCAGTACCACTGCGAGTAATGCAAGCTCCCGGGAACGTGGTGACCACGACTCCTCGCCGTTGACGCCGGCCGCGTGGGCCGCGATTGACGCAATACACGACGCAATCAAGAAAACGAAAGAGACCGTCGACGCGACAGCCAACGCGAGCCTCGTGTCCACGGTCGTCCTTGCGACGCGACATCACAACAACCTCAAAACTGCGACGACAGAGCTCGCCATGGCGCTCGACATGCTCCCGCTCGCGGCGCTCGGAAGACGTCGCGACGAACGAGCGGACGAAGTCAAGCAGCTCGTCGCCGACTTGCGCAACGCGCAGTTCGAGCAAACCGGTCAACTGCTCGCCGAAACGGCGCAACTGAGAAGGCAGGTGGATATCGGCTTCCACCAAGGACAGCAGGATAATGAGGAGGTGAAGCGCCTTCTCGTCGAGCTTCTCGGCAGAGTGCAACAACTCGACGGACGCGAACGCGACACAAGCGCGGCGTCGACGACCGCGTCAGCCAGTCGTGACGAAGGCGTCTCAGCTGTGCTCGACGTCAAGGACCGCGCCAAGCTACAGGTGGAGCTTGCAGACGCGCGCGAAAAGAAGGAACGTCTCGAGGCGTATTGGCTCGAGCAGGTGATTGCGGGCATCGCCGCACTCGAAGAGGAGGAGAAGGCACGGCGAGCGGCAAGTGCGGGCGACGACGACGACGACGACGGTGCTGCAAGCACCGGAAGCGGCTCGTCCGGCTCGTCCGTGCTTGAGCTTCCACGTTCATTCTTCTGCCCCATCTCCGGCGAGTTGATGGAGGAACCGTGCATCGTCGCGGAGACGGGTACGACGTACGAGAGATCGGCCATCGAGGAGTGGTTCGCGCGTGGCCACCGTCGCGACCCCGTGACGAACGTGGAGCTGTCGTCTACGAAGCTCATTCCGAACTACGCGCTCAAAAATCAGGCGAACGAGTGGCGCGAGCTGCAACGGAAGCACTCGTCCGCTTCCATGCGCGCAAGCAAGAGATTCAGATCGTCGACGACCACGAGTCATCGCTCTGCAACAGCCACGAGCATCTCGTCAGCGGTGGAGGCGGCGCAGGAGAATTCGCAGCCATCGGCACCTCCCCTTCCGTCTGAGATGATGAACAAGCTGCAGTCCGACATGACACAAATCCATGACAACGAGATGTTCCAGTTGGACGTTGATGTGGAGACGAATGAGAAGATAGCACCCGTTCGTCAGCCCGGCGACGCCCGCGAAGTGCAGGAGGATATCGTCGACCATTCAAGACGGAGAAGAAGTCAGATCCTCGTCGTCGCTGTTATTGCAAGCATCATTATGCTTGCTGCGATCCTTGCCACCACCTTGACCTTGCTGAGAGATGTCATCAACCCGAATGATGATCGCAACGGCGGCGGAGGTCCTTCCTTGCCGATACTGCTACCTCCACCCTCACCACTAATCTTACCACCACCACAGCAGCAGCCTCCAGCCACTACAACGACTGCCACGACATCGACGATAGCGGCATCGCCGCCGCCATCGCCGACGACTCCGTCAACGCTACCAGCTAAGGTGTTCGTACAATCTGCCGTTTCCCTCGAGGGGTATACGCTAACAACATTTCTGCTGCACAAACAGATGCCCTTTCGAATCGGAATTGCCAAGTACCTTAACAGCGGAGACATTGCGACGGATCCGAATGCCGTAACGATCGTCTCGGTGACGGATATTTCTCCCACCTCAGAGACTGGCGGTGAAGGTGTTCGTCTTGTACTTCGTCGTCGTATTCTTGCCTCGACCACGAACGTCACGTACAAGGTGGCAGTGGCCAACTTGCAGCTCGCGAGCGCAGCCAGCTATCTACTATCGGCGCCGGGTGCTGCAACATTGCAAACGGCTCTCGTCAGTGCCGGCATGACGAGTCTCTCAAAGCTGACGGTATTGACGCCGCCCGTGACGTTGGTAGCGTCGCCACCACCGAGCCAGGCTCTTCCTTCACCGGCACCGCTACCATCGCCACCGAGCCTACCACCATTCCTACGGCCATCTACTCCTCCGCCTCCTCCTCCTCCTTCTCCGCCGCCTCCTCGTTCTACTTCTCCACCACCACCTCCCCCTCCTCCTCCTCCTCCACCGCTGCCGCGGCCTGCCACGACGCAGGCGCCGGCGCCACCGCCGCCCACGACGCTGGCGTCCCCGCAATCGCCGGCTGCTGGGTACGCCGTGAAGAGCAAGATTATGCTCGTGGGATACACGGCCGCGACGTTCAACGACGCTGCCAAGTCGGCTTTCAAAGATGGTGTCAAGGCGCAGATGGCGCAGGGCGGAATCACGATCCAAAGCACTGACGTGATCATCAACAGCGTGACTGACCTCGAAACTCGTAAGGCGAGGCATCTACTCGCAACGAATGCTGTTGTTGACTACAAGGTGGAGCTGAACACGGTGTCGGCGGTGAACCAGGCGTCAACAAGCTTGGGCTTTACGCAGACGACTTCTATTCTTCAGAAGCTGCAAGCGGCTGGACTGACCTCGCTTACTGGCATGATGATCAGAGAGCCACCTAGCACCCTTGCACCACCGCCTCCGCCGTCGACGGTGAGTCCGCCGCCGAGCCCGCCGCCGCCGAGCCCGCCGTCACCACCGCCACCGCCGACTGGCGTGCCGAATCCTGCGCTGCTCGACTACCTTGATGCTGGTGTTTATGTCAAGACATTCACGACCACCTCTGTCACCTTCGAGGTTCACACGAACCAGCCTGCGACACTCATGTACGCCTTGGTGCCGCTTGGCCAGAACCCGCCTGAGGCTGGTTGGTTGACAAAGTCGTCTTACCTGATGTACTGGTGCAACATGAATTCAGGTGGTTCGTCACGAGGTGGTGCCGGCAGTCGTCGTCACATCCTGCAGTCCTATCCCACGAAGCTGACAACGCCGTGCGTGGCGCTGGGATCGAAGGGTTCCCTTCAAACAAATGTTCCTGCACCGCCCGCGAAGCAGTCGCCACCGCCTCCGCCGGCAACGACAACCACAACAACCACAACACAATTCGTGGCTCCGTCATCCACTCCGTCGTCAAATCCTCCATCAAATGCCGGGTTTGTTGGGGGAATGGGTGGACGACGACGCCTGCATGCATGGGTAACGTCGCGCCACGTTGCAACGGTCACCGTCACGGGCATCGCGACAAATACGTATGACCTGCACGTCTCGGGCATTCCAGGCAATCCGCCAATCGCCACGTCTCCGAGTCTTCCGGTGAAGACCGTGAAGGTGACGCTCGGCAATCCGCCGAGCCCACCGCCGAGCCCACCGCCGAGCCCACCGCCGAGCCCGCCGCCGCCGAGCCCGCCGCCGAGCCCGCCGCCGAGCCCGCCGCCGCCGAGCCCGCCGCCGAGCCCGCCACCAAGCCCGCCGCCGAGCCCGCCGCCGCCGAACCCGCCGCCTCCGAGCCCGCCACCGCCGCCACTGTCTCCGCCGCCTCAAAGGCCTTACCGCGTGATATCTCTATCTGCTAATTTTCAACGAACATGTGCAGTGCTCGACGAGGGAAGTGCAAAGTGCTGGGGGTATAAAGTTACCATTAGAGGAACTATTGGAGACGAGTCAGCTGAAATGGGCAACAATCTTCGTGTTTTCGCGGAACCAGTCGTTGCTCACATCTCTACTAGTTCACGTCACGTGTGCTTTGTATCAACCCACGGAGTCGTGAAATGCGTCGGATACGGAACCAGCGGTAGACTCGGTTATGGCAATAAAAATAACGTGTGGGAGAGTCCGCCTGATATTGACCTCGGTACAGGACGCAAAGCCAAGCTTGTTGTTGCAGGCTTTGAATTTTCCTGTGCCTTGCTTGATGATGGGTGCTTGAAGTGTTGGGGATCCAACAATCGAGGCCAGCTTGGCTATGGACATCGAAACAATCTTGGCGATAGTCCCAATGAAATGGGAGATCGCCTACCTTGCGTGGATCTTGGAAGTGGTCGCACCGCCAAGCACATCGCGCTGGGATATCACTATTACGCATGCGCAATTCTTGACGATGCCTCGCTCAAGTGCTGGGGAAATGCCATCGGAGATGATCCAGACGAGATGGGCGACAACTTACCTGTCATAGCTCTGGGCACCGGGCGCACTGCGAAACAAGTTGCGCTAGGCAATGGCCATTCGTGCGCATTGCTGGATGATAACACAGTCAAGTGCTGGGGAAGCGGAGGCTACGGTCAACTTGGGTATGGCAACCGCAACTCGCTGAGTGCACCGCCACCTCGCGACGTGGTTCTTCTCGGCACGGGTCGAACCGCGAGGATGATCGCGGCGGGTGAATATCACACGTGTGCAGTGCTCGATACCGGTGCTGTGAAATGTTGGGGAAGAGGAGATAGTGGTCAGCTAGGATACGGCAACCGGATGAACATCGGCGACGATCCAGGTGAAGTCGGCGACAACTTGCCCATCGTGGATCTAGGGACAGGCCGTACAGCCGTGCAGATTGCGCTTGGCTCTCAACATACGTGCGTCCTGCTCGACAATGGAGGCGTCAAGTGCTGGGGATCAGGTGGGCAAGGCCAACTCGGATATGGAAACGACCACTTTGTTGGCGACATTCCGAATCAGATGGGAGACAACTTGCCCACCGTCGATCTCGGAACGACGTCTATGCCCGCTCTTCCATCACCACCGCCGCCGCCGCCGTCACCTCCACCACCACCTCCTCCACCGTCACCTCCACCGTCACCACCTCCTCCTCCTTCTCCTCCTCCACCACCATTCTTCGTTCAGGTGGGCACCGATCTGGACGGAGAAGCGGCGTACGATGAATCTGGCAGGGCGGTGTCCTTGTCTTCTGACGGGTCGCGCGTCGCGATCGGGGCTTCAAATAACGGCGGAACGACCGGGCATGTGCGCGTGTATCAGTACGCGGCAGGCTCAGGGTGGACGCAGCTCGGCGCCGATCTGGACGGAGAAGCAGCGGGCGATTACTCTGGCACCTCGGTGTCCTTGTCGTCGGACGGGTCACGCGTCGCGATCGGTTCTACTTTTAACCGATCCAACGGCTCATGGTCCGGTCACGTGCGCGTGTACGAGTACACGGCGGGCTCCGGGTGGACGCAGCTAGGCGCCGATCTGGACGGAGAAGCGGCGTACGATGGATCTGGCACCTCGGTGTCCTTGTCGTCAGACGGGTCGCGCGTCGCGATCGGGGCTAGTGGGAACGACGGCAGCGGCACGGACTCCGGGCATGTGCGCGTGTATCAGTACGCGGCAGGCTCGGGGTGGACGCAGCTAGGCGCCGATCTGAACGGAGAAGCGGCGGGCGATTACTCTGGCGCCTCGGTGTCCTTGTCATCGGACGGGTCACGCGTCGCGATCGGTGCTACTGGGAACAGTGGCAACGGCTCGAACTCCGGGCATGTGCGCGTGTACGAGTACACGGCGAGCTCGGGGTGGACGCAGCTAGGCGCCGATCTGGACGGAGAAGCGGAGGGCGATCGATTTGGCACCTCGGTGTCCTTGTCGTCGGACGGGTCGCGCGTCGCGATCGGGGCTCCTTACAACTTCGGCGGCGGCAGGAACTCCGGGCATGTGCGCGTCTATCAGTACGCGGCGGGCTCAGGGTGGACGCAGCTCGGCGCCGATCTGGACGGAGAAGCCGCAGGCGATGAATCTGGCAGGTCGGTGTCCTTGTCGTCGGACGGGTCGCGCGTCGCGATCGGGGCTTACTGGAACGACGGCGGCGGCACGGACTCAGGGCATGTGCGCGTGTATGAGTACAGGGCGGGCTCGGGGTGGACGCAGCTGGGTGCCGATCTGGACGGAGAAGCGGAGGGCGATCTATCTGGCGCCTCGGTGTCCTTGTCGTCGGACGGGTCGAGCGTCGCGATCGGTGCTATTCGTAACGACGGCGGCGGCACGTACTCCGGGCATGTGCGGGTGTACAACGTTGGTCCTCGCACCACCTAATAATCATGATCAGAATCCTTACTACTAAACGAAGGTCCTTCTCAATTCTGTGAAGGCGATTAGCGGTGTTCTTGTGTCAATAAAAAAGTTCAACCATTTTTTAAAATTTAAAAAGAAATTTGAAGAATGTCAACTGACAAGTGACATCGACGCATAGTTAATACATAGTATTAATCAACACCCATCTCTGTGGTTTATCACCTTTAATCACTCAGGAAAGTTATAAAGTACACGCGCACCGCCTCGCCGTTGGTAGTTGAAGAACTTAAGAACTTATCAGATTCAAACAGGAGCCATCTCAGGACTCGGGGTTGGGCCGGGTTGGATCGCACTCGCAGAGCGTGGCCGTTCGGTCGGGATTTCGGGTTTTACCCATCGGTCGGAGAAGTGAGAACGGGAGAACTTGCACACAAAACCCGAATTGAGAAATTGACAGCTCCCGAGGCGTGGTTGAAAATATTCCTCATCGCTCACCTCACCCATTTGTCCATGTCCATGTACCAACCTATGTCTACCACTTTTACATCAATCACTCTACAAAGTAGTATCTATGATGATGTTCACTCTTGCTTTCTTTCATCACTTAGTAGTAGTAGTGACAGCTGCTTTCCCTTTCTTGCCTCCCTGGTGGTTGACGGTTTACACGACGAGACGACGATGCATTCTTCGTCGTGGTTCACGAGCGAGCGATTGGCGAGTTTACAAGTGAGAAGAAGGAGTTTGCTGTTGGCAACTGCTGGCATCGATGACGATGAGCAACATCAACATCAACAACAGGCTTACAACAGCGGCAGCCAAGCGAGAGTTTTTGGTACTCGCTATAACGTTCGCGTTGGTGCTGTTGCTACTACCACTGACGATGACAACAACGCGCACAAAACGCGCAGCAACTGCTGAAAAAAAGGAGGAATACTACGAACGACGTCGGCTAGTTTCGTACGGTCCTCTCAGCCTGCTTGACGAGTTTGAAATGAGCGCACTCGTCAACAACAACCCAGCATCACCACCGGTCGAGCCGCCGCCGACACCGTCGTCAGCCGCAGAAGACACGGGGAGGAGGGGGGGATCCAGCTCGCGTTCACAATCACAAAAAAATAGTCCACGTCGTGTCGTAAAAGCATATTCATTACCAACACAAGCAGGAGCAGCCTCATCAGCATCATTACAAGCACTTGCACCAAATGTCGTGGCATCATTGATGGCGATCGGACAACGTACCGTGGCGTTGTTTGAGGCAGATCGTCTGCAGCCGACTCCTCAAACATCCTCCTACAAGGTTCTTCGTGCACGCACAGTCATGGGATCATCATCACAGAAGTATCCATTCTGTCAGAGCGAACAAAAGCAGGTGGTCCAGCCGTTGGGTGCATTCTGCAGCGGCATTTTGCTTACGGAATCGCTCGTTGCAACCGCTGCGCACTGCCTCGATGGAGGGATGGCAGCCGCGTCGCAATTTTGCAGCTCTGGCAGGCTCGTCTTTGCTCGCAACTACGCGGTGACGACGAAGACAAATGGTGGTGGGGGCGAACAACCTGGGAACGTCAGTCGTTCGAACGACGACGATGAGGAGGAGGGTGTAGTACAGGCGAACATGGGTCCAATTGCACGATGCAAGGAGGTGGTGGCATACGCGCGTGGCAAATCTCCCTCCGCAGGTATTCATCTTGATTATGCAGTTCTCCGCCTAGACAAGCCTTTGCTTCCCACCACCGTCGACGACGCAATGCTGCCACCGCTCGATATCTTTGATCCGGCAGCTGTTTTTAGTGCTACTAATAGCAACTTGCAATCGCTAAGACTGCTTGCAATTGGACATCCAAGTGGAATGCCACGCAAGTACGGCCTCGACGGTCGCTGGATTTCACGCATCGATCCGGAGCCACCCATCGTCAGCAGTCGCAAGAATCAAGGAGACGACAACGGCAACGCATCGCCAAACGACGTCGTGAATTTGTGGTCTCGAGTTCTTACGATTGCTCAATCATCAGCACTTTCGTCTTCGACTGACTCCTCCTCCGCCGCCATCATGACTCCGCGCAAACCCACGCGCCACGTGGTTAGCGTGGATGCGTTCCGCGGCTCAAGCGGTGGCCCTGTGATTGCGTATACGAACAACCGAGTGCTGGGACTTGCTGGTATTCTCACGGGAGGACATACGTACGATTACCTTGTATCTGACGAAGAGCCAGGAGGATGCCTGCGCACCAACCATTGCCGAGAGATGGTGACGGGAAAATTGGCTGCTGCTGTGCGCTGCGACGATGGTAGCTTAAGTGCGGGAGAGGTGATGCACGATGCCTCATACTTCGCTCCGTGGATTGGAACGGAAAAATCGTCACCACCACCACCACCACAACAACAACAATCACCCGACGATCCGATCTGCAATGGCCGTGGCACGCTCGTGGACTCAGAGAAGTTTACGTGCAGCTGCAACGAAGGCTACAATGGAACGCTTTGCGATCGCATCGTGACACAACACGGATGCCTGTGCGACCCACCCGATTTGTGGCCTGATGGTCCGGAAAAAATGGTTGCTCGGATGCGCATGCGTGGTGGAGGATCTTCTACTTCTCCTGCATCGTCGTCGTCGCCGTCGCCAGTTTTGCAGAATCGCGATCAGCTCTGCCCACCTACTTCACAGCTTTCTTTACGGATAAGTCGATGCTTTGTCGACGCGCGCTCATGCCTTGCATCGCCCGCGTCAGATCCTCAGAAAGCTGTGCCCTTTGGCGCCATTCGTGCACCGTCCGTAGCCTGGGATTACTGCTCTTAGTAAGCAAAACAATTTTTTTGTTCTATCTGGTATCTTTTACAAAACACGACATGAATTATTCATAATTCACGAAGCACTCTCAAGTGCGGTGCGAATTTCGCCAACAAGACGAACAGTCACATTGGCTCCCGAGCGCGTAATCGACGCGAGCATGGAAGCGATCGCCTTCTCCAGGAATACCTGCCGTTCCGACCCACGCTTCTGCGCAGCCGCGAGTTTCTCTCTCGCCTCCTCGCGGCGGCTGAGAGCATCGCGGCGCCTGTCCTGCGCATCCTCCGACTGCGTGAGCAGTCTCTTCTCCTGGCCACCCTGAGCCGTAAGCGCACTGGCCAATCGCTTAGCGTACCTCCTGCTCGTTTTGATCAAGAGAAGGTCGCGGCATGTGCCACCGGACAGTGCATCGAGTGCCGCCTGCACCGCATCAGCGTGCATCGCTGGCGCAGCGTGTGCACCGCTCGCCTGTGCCTCGGAGGACAGGCGCGTGGCCAGAGCCGACTCCAGAGATGCTGCAGTTGCGGCGGTGCTCTCCCTCGCCCTTGTCGCGAGAAAGCTGGCAAGCTCCGTTAAGTCGCATGCCAACTTTACGCGAAGGTTGTCGTCGTTGCGTGCAAGCATCGCCGCCGGCGTGCCATCCGCAGCCGGATTCCCAGCCTCGGCATCGGAACTCTCGACAATTACCACGTCGTCGTCGTTGTCGTCGATGACCTGCACTCCATCGCCGTCGCCGCCAACGTCAATGTCCCACTTAATGTCAACAGGCGCTTCACCACCGGTTGCGTCGCCGGTGTCCGCAGCCGTCGCATCGTCGACGCTCAGATCGATGTCGAAGTCAATCTCCAGCTGATCGGCGCCTCCACCACCACCTCCAAGATCGAGATCTCCGAGGTCCAAGTCAAGCACAGGCTCTGCCGCCGCCGCCGCCGCAGCCGCCGCCTCCTCATCCACGCTCCAGTCCGGCTGACAGAGTTGCTCAGGTGCCGCAGACGTCGCCGATGCTCCTGCCGCCGCCGCGGCATCGCGCAGTGCACTGAGCGCCTCGAGCGAGACATCAGCGTCATGCACGTCTTTGGTAAATTTTGCGTAGTACTGAGCAGCGTCATACACGCGTTCATCAAGCACGAGTCGCGCGACATTTGCAAGCGCCGCGGGCAACTCTCGCTTAACCTTGCTTTCGAGCTTTTGGAGCACCTGCGCCTCCGTGGGAGGTGGCGCGGGTGCGGCAGCGGGAGCGTCGATGCCCGCCTCTTCAAACGCTTTTTGTGCCGTGACAGCTGCAGCTGCCGCCGCCTTGGTAAGCTCCGCCGCCTTCTTATCGAGGTCCGCCGCTGCGGCGTTATGCCTGTTCACCTGCGTCTTCAGGTAGGGGATATCGAAACCGACAAGCTGGTCGAGTTCGACGATCGCCTCGCCAGCGTGCACGCCTGATTTTTCAAACGCCTTGACGACTGCCTGAAATTTTTTGGCCTTTCCCGCGTACCCTCCGAGCACGCCACGTCCTCCAGGCTGTGCTGCGGCTTCATCGCGCAGGGCGATGGCGCGCAGGTAGCAGGCGTCGTGGCTCGCTGACGGCGCCGCCATGGTGTCGAGTGCGTGCTTGAGCGCGGCGAGTCTCGCGCGCCAGTCGTTCGCCATGAGGCGTCGGTCTGCCAGGAACGCGGACACCTTCGCGAACGGGACGTCGAGAACGTCGGCGGCGGCGGCGGGCATGGCGACAAATAGGCGCCCGCACGAAGTGTTCAGATGAGGGAGGGGACGGAAATGGGGGTTGGCCCTCCGGAAACCCCGAAAACGAAATTGAGCTCGCTTACTTATTAGGGTTTCGCACAGCGATCTCTGCAATGTCGCCACGTTTTCTCTCCTCCGGCGTGCTTTGAAAATGATGTGGTTTTGAATGCCTTGATCAACGTTGTCGTCCTTCGGTTTGGAGTGAGTGATTTTTCGGAATTTGCGAAAATTTCAAGCAAGAAGCGACGAAACGAGCGAATACCGTGGCGTCTCTCGTTCACGGCAATTTTACGTGGAAGTTTTCCATTCGTGGAATCTCCCACTCATATTTACCGTGTTCACGGCCCCGGTTCAAGGAAGAAGTCGACCGTGATCGGCACACACATTGATATGATTCTATTTTTTGTTGTAGTTTGCAAACGTGCAAGGCTGCGCATTTTGCCTGATGTAATGTGTGGAATGATGGCCGGCAAGCGAATCGATGTGGCCGCCCGACTGACAACTGAGAGGAGAGGAGAGGAGAGAGAGCGCATCGCCAATCGCCATCGCTTCTCCCATCAGCCCATCGCCCATCATAAGAAGAAGAAGTCCGAACAAACACGCTGCCAAACACCGAGTAAGTACTACAGTAGTGTGCGAGAGGGAAGGCGAGTAGGAAGTACGCCGAAGGAATGATACACGTTCTAAGGTACATAGCAGCTTTTGCCATCCCTCCGGTCTGCTCCTCCTCCTCCTCTCCTCTCTCTCCTCTCTCCTCCTCTCCAGCCGCTGCTTGAGACGTGCAAGCTCCCGGACCTCGGAGGCACCTCAGGGAGAGAGAGAGAAAGAGAGAGCTCGGAAAGAAAGCTTGGAGGCAGAAAACCTCGAAGCGGCTCGCAATCAACCAGTCGTAGTACCCGTCGTCGTGGGCCGCTGCGATTGGCTGGCCGCTTGCAAGCAACGAGTGGTGGTGCCAGGCACACATACGGCAACACAGGGAACCTGCCAGTGCTGCGCTGTGCGCAAGCCACGCACGTGTAGCGACGCGGCGTGTCGTCGACGGCAACCGAGCAGGGTCCACCAGCGGCCTTGGTGAGCCGGCGATGGCCGCGGAGACGAGTACAAGAGGCGCACCACGACACGAGCCTGATAAAGGCCCGCGGCATATGACGATTCCTTCGTCACAGCCAGCAGATTGCAGTCGCGCCGCTAGCGCGCGAAGGAGAAGCGGCGTGCCACGCGGCGAGAGAGCCGCGGAGGTGCGCCATGGCGTAAGCGATGCGACGTCACCGGCAGACACCTGCGATTCAGCCTTTCGGGGGGGAGGCGACGTCGCGCGTGCGCCAGCGGCATCGCGACAACACGAAGACGGCACTGCGCTTTCCGGGGGGGGAGCGTCGTGCGACACGTGTGCCGCTTGGTGTCGGCCAGGTGAGGCGGTTTACCGTGCGCAGACCGGGGGGGATGTGCAAGCACCGTCACCGCGACAGACACCACCGCAAGTGACGCGGGGGTCAAGTCGCTTCTACCCATCCGACGACACATCTGCCGATACCACATCCGCCAACACAACCATCGCCACCACCACCAACCCATACTTCGCCACAAAAGCCGCTGCCACCACCACCACCACCACCACCACCACCACCACCACCACCACCACCACCATTACGACCACCACAGCAGCGGCAGCAACAACAATCGCCACCACAACCGTCACAGCCACCTGCGCCGCAGCACGCCGACCACCGTGGCGTGCGATGCAGTGGCCTGCAGCACGCCTCGTTCTGGCAATCATCGCGCTTCTCGCTCACGCGTGCCACCACGTCGCGCAGGCATACCAAACTATCGACGCGGGTCAGAACATGACGTTTCACCTTCCCGTCAACATCGGGCCGTACGATAGCGACGCCAATTACAACCTGAACGTGCACGGCAACATGAACGTGGGCCGGCCTAACATCGTCGACCCCTTCACGGAGGTTCCAGGCGTGAACGTCCAGGGCAAGGTGCAGACGGGCGGCATTGTGTTTCGCGACGGAGGCACGTACTTACCCGCCGACGGAACGGTGAACACGGGTAAGCGCAAGCTAATGGCGCTGGACAGTCGCCCAGACTTCCTCTACATGGAAGCCGTGTCAGACATCAAGCCAACCTGCAACGAGCTGACGGGCTCGAACTGCGAGGTGATGAACCAGACGGTGACCGTGGCTCGGCAGCTGGGATTGGCAGACGAAAAGCAAATCTCCGACCTGTTTGTCGTGAAGATGGGTACCGAGGACTCCGACTACGTAGCCTCGGGCGGCTGGGCCAAAGGCGACGTGCTCGTCAAGGTCAATGGCACGGATGCGACGTTTGACGTGAACTACATCGGCGGGGTCACCGGCGAGGAGGAAGACTTTCCGTCCGGCGCACGTCTGATGCTCACGGAGAACTACAACAATGACGACCCGCTTTACCCAGGCATCAAGAGCCAGTACAAGATCGAGAACACGAAAAGTTCCCTCGGCTTCGCGGGTAAGTCCTACAGCCTCATGACGTTCACAGATTCCCGTGACACGCCGGACTTTGCGGATCTTCAGGACGATCGCGGCCCAGGTCTGCGCACGCGGCTTGCCGACAACTTTCGCGACTTCCCACGCATCAAGCTCAACGTTACGCTTGACGGCGCGAGCGTGCTTGACATTGTGGCTCCTCACGGCCGGGACACTCAGGGCAACTCGCTCGGCGCGCGAGGTGCGCAGGACAGCAGTGTGCCTCAAGGCTTCGTCGAGGGCATGGCTCGCGCGGGGATTCGGCTGCTTCAGGGCATGACAAATTTCGAAATTACCTCGCTTCCTCTCCAGGACAAGGACGTCGTCATGTTTCGGAACGGATCGGTGTCGCTCGTGAACTTCACGTTCGATCAGCTTTCGATGTCAAGTGACAACCGCCTGGGTAAGGTGCGAATTGGAAAGACGATGCCGCCAACGTCACCAGGGAACGTCGTCGGCGGACTTCCGAGCCACCTCACTTCTTCTGTCAACAGCTATCACGGCGCGAGGCTCGCGTTGGCGAAGCTTAACATGGAGTTTCTGGGAAGTGCGGACGATCCGGAATTCCTCCAATCGCCTTACTTCTACGACCACCTACAGAAGGTCAAGGCGGGGATGAAGCGCCTGCGGATGCCAGTGATCGAGATCAATACGAACGGCGACGCGGGACATCGCTTCACGTGGCTTAACACCGACAAGATAACTGAAATGAAAAAGGACCCTGATCAGGGTGAGCGCATCAACCTGGTCACGGGGAACACGCGGGAAAAGAACATACCGTACGGCGAGAGGCCTGAGTCGTCGGACGGCACCCTGGGATCATACCCGCTCTACCTCACCTCCACGGAACATGTCAAAGTTGAGGCACCGGCTCTTTACGTTGGCGAAGGACCTGTGGGCCTCAAGAGTCGCTTTACAACTTCGTCAGAAGAAAAAGCGAAGGGATTTTTCTCGCGTGGTGGCGTGCTTCAAATCAACGGCACCGGCGTATACCAGACAAGTCCTGGCCAGCCGCTGTGGCTCAACACAGAGCCCGTGCAGGGCTCAGTTGAACAGGGTGGAATCGAGACGAAGGGTGTTCACATGGTTACCGTGGGTAGCATTGTGCTCGCCACAAACGAGTGGCTTGGCACCGGAACAAGCCCCGTACGTCGCGCTCTGGGCGAGAATGACACGCTCGACGAGAGCAACATTACCGCACGACGTTCGCTTACAGTCAACGAAGCAAAACGCACCATCACGCAGCTGACATCGGCGGGCACGACGCGCCTAACGGCGCTCTGCAAATCGAGCGGCGCTTTGGTCACGCCCGCGGGATACTCGGGACGAAATGATGCGAGTCGCGACGAACTTCTGAGCGAGTGCCCCGATGACCTGAGCGAATTTTACGTTGACGGCAACGATGTCCCTGGTCATGCCGCACTGCGTGTTGGCAATCTTCGAATGAACGACAACTTCCAGGACTTGCGTCCTGTTCGTCAAGGGGCTGAGGACAAATACAACGACGGTGAGCGTTTCTTCCTCATCTCCACAGGATCTGTGACGGATGACGACAAGGAGGTGAAAGCCGTTGGCGCGCCAACCACGGAAGATAATGCCGACCCGATTCTCGCGGAAAATCCCGCGACTCAGGCTACGAATCTGCACAGCGGCTTGATTGTGTTGCGTACGAAGGATGCTGAGGTGCGAATCGACGGCGGACGCGACCCCACCTGTGCGGACGACCCCAATTCAGAGATTTGCAAGATCACACACAACACTCGTGGTTCTAAGGCTGCTGCAACATGGACGTCGAACACGCACGGAGGCGCTCTGCTGCGCGTCGGTGTTCCCGGCGAGTCGATCGCTGTGAACGGAACGTACCAATACATCAAGGGTGATGATCTTGACAAAGCACTCCACCTGATGGCTGACAAAGGCGTGGAAGCTGGCTCGCTGAATGACGAGCGCGCCCTTCTGATGGCGGATCAGGGCGAAACTCCTTACCGCCTCACGACAAAAGAAGCCATCGAGCTTGATCAGAAGCAAGATTTTGCTACATTCGGTCGCCCGCTGTTTGTGGCAAACGACATCGAGATTGATGGTTGCTCTCGACCTCTGAAGACGGTGGGAACAACCAATCTCGACGGCGAAGTAGATGAAGAGTGGGAAATGATGTATAAGGAAAGGCAAGGAACTTGTGTGTCGCGCATCGGCATCCTCCCCAAACTCGGCAGCGAAAACTTATTTGGTGCGTATCGTACGTCAAGCACCGACGACTGGCCAAATCCTGCGGAAGGTGAGGCGAAGGAGCTGTACATCACATCGCACAACTACGTGGACTTTGATGCACGCGCACGTGTGAAGATTGGCGGCATTTTCTTCGACGGCAAAGGAAGGCAAGCCAGCGACGGGCCGAATGCATTTAGCGAAGTCTCGAGTCAGGACGCAGCAGAGCTTGAGGGAAAATCGTGGAATCCCGATTATGGCGATCTTCCCAACACCATCCGCGGCGATGGATCACTTCGTATCAATGCAGGACGAAAGGCTGGGAAGATGCTCGACGATGACCAGCGATCGGGTCTTATCACTATCACGGGAGGCTCCACACGTTACGACGATCTGATTACCGGCGACGTTGTTGTTGAATCTGGTGGTGCTGGCTATACGAAATGGGTGGGCACGACTGGCAATGTGACGGTACGTACCTCGGTGAGTCCCAACGATGGCAGTACTGGACAGATCGAAATGTATACGGGAACCGTTCCGAAGGGCGATTCAGGTAATATAACCATCGCCACGGGCCATTCTGGAGACAAATCGGATGGATATAGCTACGAAGGCATGTCCGGTTATGTGTGGATTCGCACCGGCAGCTCAGGTGCAAAGTCATCTGGTGACGTGAACATCACGAACGGCCACTCTTCGGGATCACATGGTGGCTCTGTTCGCGTGTACGCGGGCAACACCACCATGGACAGCAAGAATGCATACGGCGGCGCCTTTCACGTCAACGGAGGCTACAGTGCGCAAGGCATTGGCGGTAATGTCTCGATTGTCGGAGGTCACGGCATGCTGGGCGAATCTGTGGAGGGAAGTCTCGAATCAAATGCGAAGTATCCCGGTTTTGGTGGCGACGTGTCGCTACATGGCGGGCCGAGTACAAAGAACATCGGAGGCTCAATTAAGCTTACGTCGGGTATCACGGGTTACACCGGCGATCTTAGTCATGCTAACATAAAGTTCGGCGCGGCAACACGGTATGCCTTCGAAGTTAGCTCCGAAGTCAGGCCGCTGAATGGTCCCCATCGCACGGGTGACGTGATCATCGGAACCGCCTCCACGGTTAGCGCGCATACTGGTGGGCTGAATATCAGCACCGGTGATAGCGCAAACAGTATAGCGGGCGACATTTACATGAGA
Source organism: Pycnococcus provasolii (assembly GCA_938743325.2). Taxonomy (NCBI): domain Eukaryota; kingdom Viridiplantae; phylum Chlorophyta; class Pseudoscourfieldiophyceae; order Pseudoscourfieldiales; family Pycnococcaceae; genus Pycnococcus; species Pycnococcus provasolii. The sequence continues at coordinate 241,215 of OW568870.1, read as the reverse complement.
AATGGCATGTCTTCATACTTCGGAGCTAATATGACGCTCGAAGCTGGCGAGGCTACCGAGCAGGCAGCATCGGCTACTGGAACCAAGGAATTTCCCGTTAACTATCCCGAGGGAGGTACAGTTACCCTAATGGGAGGCCGAGCTACGAATTGGAACGCAATTGGCAAGGGAGGAAACGTGTCCTTGTTCGGTGGCGATGGTGTGCAGTACGGAGGACACATTTTTGTCAATGGCGGGCAATCGAGCTCAGAGCAGGGTCGCCGAGGAGGCGAGATCAAGATGATAACAGGCACGGGCAAGACCCACTCTGGCGATTTTTGGTTGAACACTTCTGATTCAGGTGAAATCGGTGGCGCTGGCAGCTTTTACTTCCGCACTGGTGAATCTACCGAATTGGCTGAATTGAACTACTATCCCGACGGCGACGAAGATTTGGGCCAAAAGGGTCAGGGTGGCAATTTCACGATCGAGCTGGGAACAAACAACGCAGCGCAGGCAAACGGAGCTATGTACACCATGTTGGGAGGAGACTCGTCGACGAAAGCGCAGGGAAATGGTGGCAACGTTCTGATGGAGTCAGGTCACGGCCTTGCGGGTCCCGGCGGTGAATTTACGATCAAGGCTGGTGACGGCCATGGCGCGGAAGGCTTTCGCACCAACTGGCCGCTAGGCAGTGCGGAGCGTGGGTATGGCTGGGGTGGTAACATTTCGCTCATAGCCGGCTCGTCATCTTACAAAAATGGCGGTTCTATTCTAATGCTTTCCGGCGACCCGGGCATGGACGGAACTTCTCGATCCGGCAACATAAGCCTCATCACCAACGACGCCTTTGACCGTTCGAATTCTTTAATGTTTGAGCGCTACCTCAACAATGCCGGCACACCGCGAGCCGACGGTGAAAAGTTGGACAAGCCTGGACCGGACTACGGCATTTCGGGTCAAATGCAATTCCGTACAGGTGAGGCATACACAGATTCCGGACTGATTGACATTGTCACCGGCAACAGCACCGAGGGGGACACCGGCGGTGTGAACATTCGTGCTGGCAATGGTGGCAATCTGTACGGATCGGTTCAAGGCGTCGGCGGTGATGTCAACATTACCTCTGGAACTGGAGGATCTTACTGCACAGGCAAGCAAGTGTCCAGTCCAGCAACAGCAACTGGCTGCGCCGACGGGGACGTCCGAAATAATGATGGAAGCATATTCATGAATGCAAAGAAGCATGCAAATATAACGGGAAACCAACGTGTTGTGATCCGTGGCGGGGACGCGTTGGACGAAATGTACAACTCCTTTGAATACAAGTCTCACAATGGAGACTACGAGGGAGGAACAATTGACCTTTGGGGTGGCAATTCGGAACACAACCTGGGCGGCTACATCCAGATTCATGGTGGAGAGGGTCATTCATTCCACGGAGGTCCCATCGAGATCATCTCTGGCGTTGGAAATAGTACCAACCAGGCTGGCGAGGGTGGTGGCAATCGTTGTGGCGCTGGCACCTTTGGTCTGGAAATACCAACGTCCCCGACGTCTCCTGGATGGTGCAATGCTAAGGTTTCGTCGGGAAATGTGACGATATTTAGCGCTGATGCATTTCCCAGCGTATTTCGCACCGTCTCCACAGGAGTATCGGGAAACTTCTCGATGGGAACGGGAGACGCCGGAAACGGAAATTCTGGAGATTTGCTTGTGTCAACAGGTGATGCCGTTCGTGGTCGCGGTGGTCATATGATCTTTGAGATTGGCAACGGAACAGACCAGCTCGGCTTTGGTGGAGACGGTGGGTCGACGACTTTCGCCACGACCCCCGGCTCAGGGGGAGAGAGCGGCGGATCTTTCCTAGTGACTGCCGGACTTGCCGCAGCACATCGCCAAGAGGGTGGTAATATCTCAATGACAGCTGGTCTGGGAGTCTCTACGTACGGAAATTCGGCGGCAGAAGATTCGCACACGGCGGGTGGCGATATGTGGTTTACCGCTGGAGATGCTGAAGTTGCACTGAAGTATACGCAGCTGTCGTCAGGTTTGCCGTGGGTTCCGTTCGAACTCCCTCCGGACAACTTCGCGTTGCGGAGGGTACCATACGGTGACGGAAAGGAAAATGGTGGCAACATTCAATTGAAAGGCGGCGAGTCAATGCGGGGTGAAGGTGGAAATGTCACTCTCCTTGGCGGGTCATCGGACAATCATCTCGGCGGGTGGATTGAACTCTTCGCTGGCGAGTCGCGGGGAGGAATAGGTGCTTGTGACCCAACTGGTTATAATGGCGCATCCACCCCGATGTGTGATCAAGGGGGTTCAGTGAACATTACCGCCGGTGTTTCTGCGAATTCCTTTGGAGGCAATGTATCGATCACGTCCGGTACAAGCAAGGCAACCTCCTCTGGAAACATTGTTGTGAAAACGCCTGATGCTGGCGGATCAAGTGGACAGAGTGGAATGGGTGGGGTGAGCGGTGCGATGACTTTTGACACCGGAGGCACCACCAATGGCTACTCAGGAGCTTACAACGTAACCACGGGCAACGCAATAGACGGCGGAGCTGGTGATATATCTCTAATCGTCGGATCCAACCTGTACATGAATGCTGGTACTGGATTGTTCCATGGCGGCAAAGTTAGAGTGAACGCAGGAGTGAACAATCAGCACGGCATGGCTGGTGGCGTTGTTGACATTGATGCTGGAAGTGGCGGTTCAATAGGTGGAGATGTTCACATTAACGCAGGACTTGGCATCGACACCGCGGGCGGCTATGTTCGCATTCAGGCGGGTAATACGTCTGCTGCCTTTACTGATGGAGTCGCATCTGGCGGTTGTCAAGCTACCTCGTCGTCCGCCCCTTGCGTTATTGGTGAGTTTGATTACAAGAATCACGCTGAGGGTGGACACATCCAGCTATTCTCTGGCGAGTCGGTGCATGGTTCTTCCGGTGATATTCACATGAAAACTCCAGATTCAGGAACATACGGCGTTTCAGGAGACTTCGAAGTCTTTACCGGCCTGTCTCATTTTGGTGACTCAGGAGACATAAGCTTACAGACTGGTCCCAGCGATGCTGCATCTGGAGGCGACATCAACCTCTTTGTTGGACACGGCAACTACACAGATGGTGGTTACGTTCAAATCGTCGCTGGTGAAACCCGAGATTCGAACAGTTCTGGTGGAATTGTGCATATCGTAGGAGGAAATGGCACGTATGGGGTGAATGGAAGTACTGCTGTAACATCGGGAGGCAGTGGCGGAGATGTCATCATTGACGGCGGCAAAGGCTATGGCCAAAACAACGTCACGGATGTCGGTGGAAGTGTTCAGATTACAGGTGGGCGCGCAACTAGTTCTTTCGGTGGACACCTTCTTCTCACATCGGGTTTCAGCAACTCCACATCGTCTGGAGAAATAATTTTGTTCACTGATGACGCTGGAACTTGTGGTGTGAGTGGAAATCAGACACTGTTGACGGGAGACTCAACGTGCGGCAAAACTGGATCGATTCGCTTTTACACAGGCGATGCAACCAATGGCTCTGGAGGTGATATCGAGGCAAGAGTCGGATCAGGTGATACAGGAGATGGAGGTAATGTCTTCATTGACGCTGGCTTGACCACTGCGCCAAATATGACAGGTGGACGCATCGAAGTTCGAGCCGGTACAGCGACTCAGGGAGGTGGCGGTGCGCTGATCATGCGTTCTGGTATTGGCAACGCGACGGATAGCGGTTCAGTCACAATATACACACCCGAATCTGGCGTGGCAGGCGTGAGTGGAACAATTTCAATGAGCACAGGCTACGCCCATGCCGGTGATTCTGGCGACATTCTGGCTGTCACTGGTAACACCGTGACGGGTCGTGGAGGCGACATTCGCATGTCTGTGGGCGATGGGTCGGTTGGACATGGCGGAGACATCTTCATGCTTGCAGGCAGGACGTTTGACGAGAACGGCAACGGTGGTACTATAGTGATGGAGGCTGGAAATGCCGCAAACACCGATGGCTCCTCGCAGGGCGGCGGCTTCATGCTGAGCGGCGGCGATGCCTTGGCGAATGTGGTGGCAAATTGTGACATGGCCACGTTCGATTGCAGCGGCACGATGGTGAATGCGAGCGTGTACTACGCTGTGACTCGCGGATGCGAGCGCATTTGCTCGAATGGCGATTACACGTGCAATGGCATGGATGTCGACAACGTGACGGTCGCTGCGATTTACGCGGGATGCACTCAGCAGTGCCAGGGTGGAAAGATGCAGATAACTGCGGGAGACGCTCACGTGGGTAGCGGAGGACTTGTTCGCATCATGGGCGGATCGAGCATCGACTCGAACGGCACTGGCCGTGGCGGAGATGTGCACATTGAGGGTGGAAGCTCAAACTCTCACTTCGGAGGCTCCGTGTACGTGACTAGTGGCACGAGTGAAGCTTCCACAACGAGCGGAGATGTTGTGATTCGTACACAGAACGGCGGATCAAATGCCAACAGCGGCGACATCGAAGTAGCAACGGGTAGTTCGTGCAATGGCGACACCGGCACACTGACGCTCGTGACCGGAACAGCAGTGGGAGGCCACGGCGGCGATATCACGATTGCCGTGGGCGATGGCGACACCAACAACGGTGGCGACATGGCGTTCCGATCCGGCCGCACGACTGCCCAAAGTATGACTGGTGGCAATATGATGTTCACCGCCGGCATAGGCGACTTGGGCGACGGTGGCGCCATGTCCTTCACGACAGGAAAGGGTCGAACAGGCAACAGCGGTGCGATGACGCTGCTTACTGATGACGCAGGAGACAGCGGCGTGAGCGGCTTCGTCCTCGTAGAGACCGGAAACACGACAAGTGGAGAGTCTGGGTACATCCAGTTGACGACCGGCGATGCGAATCTTGGATCAGGAGGTGACATTCGCGCGCTCGTCGGAACCGGCAACTTCGGAGACGGCGGCGACGTGATCATCAATGCTGGCGACACGACGGACGCCGAGTACACTGGAGGAAGCGTCTACATTTCCGCTGGTGACGGCAACTCGACGGACGCGACGGACGGCGGCGACGGCGGAGACATCATCATCATCGCCGGCGAGTCGCTGGGCGGCAACGAGACGATCGACAACGGCGGCGACGTGATCGTGACGGCCGGATACGCTGTGACGGGCTACGGAGGCAACGTGACGGTGATGACGGGCTTCAGCAACTCTTCGTCGAGCGGCGCCATGACGCTCGCGACGGCTGACTCGGGCGCTGCGGGCGTGTCTGGTGCGATGAGCCTGTCCACGGGCGACGCGACGGACGGCGGAAGCGGAGATTTCTCCGTCATTACCGGTAATGCGACGAACGGCAACGGCGGCGACATCATGCTTTGGTCTGGCACCGGTGACGTCGACGATGGTGGAAATGTTTACATTGATGCCGGTGATACAACTGCAGTGAATAGGACTGGCGGTTACGTCCGAATTCAAGCTGGTACAGCGACTCAGGGAGGTGGCGGTGCGCTGATCATGCGTTCTGGTATTGGCAACGCGACGGATAGCGGAGCTGTGAGTATCTTCACGCCTGAGTCTGGCGTGGCAGGCGTGAGCGGAGGAATCTCGCTTAACACGGGCTACTCGAATGCCGGTGATTCTGGCGACATTCTGGCTGTCACTGGTAACACCGTGACGGGTCGTGGAGGCGACATTCGCATGTCTGTGGGCGATGGGTCGGTTGGACATGGCGGAGACATCTTCATGCTTGCAGGCAGGACGTTTGACGAGAACGGCAACGGTGGTACTATAGTGATGGAGGCTGGAAATGCCGCAAACACCGATGGCTCCTCGCAGGGCGGCGGCTTCATGCTGAGCGGCGGCGATGCCTTGGCGAATGTGGTGGCAAATTGTGACATGGCCACGTTCGATTGCAGCGGCACGATGGTGAATGCGAGCGTGTACTACGCTGTGACTCGCGGATGCGAGCGCATTTGCTCGAATGGCGATTACACGTGCAATGGCATGGATGTCGACAACGTGACGGTCGCTGCGATTTACGCGGGATGCACTCAGCAGTGCCAGGGTGGAAAGATGCAGATAACTGCGGGAGACGCTCACGTGGGTAGCGGAGGACTTGTTCGCATCATGGGCGGATCGAGCATCGACTCGAGCGGCACTGGCCGTGGCGGAGATGTGCACATTGAGGGTGGAAGCTCAAACTCTCACTTCGGAGGCTCCGTGTACGTGACTAGTGGCACGAGTGAAGCTTCCACAACGAGCGGAGATGTTGTGATTCGTACACAGAACGGCGGATCAAATGCCAACAGCGGCGACATCGAAGTAGCAACGGGTAGTTCGTGCAATGGCGACACCGGCACACTGACGCTCGTGACCGGAACAGCAGTGGGAGGCCACGGCGGCGATATCACGATTGCCGTGGGCGATGGCGACACCAACAACGGTGGCGACATGGCGTTCCGATCCGGCCGCACGACTGCCCAAAGTATGACTGGTGGCAATATGATGTTCACCGCCGGCATAGGCGACTTGGGCGACGGTGGCGCCATGTCCTTCACGACAGGAAAGGGTCGAACAGGCAACAGCGGTGCGATGACGCTGCTTACTGATGACGCAGGAGACAGCGGCGTGAGCGGCTTCGTCCTCGTAGAGACCGGAAACACGACAAGTGGAGAGTCTGGGTACATCCAGTTGACGACCGGCGATGCGAATCTTGGATCAGGAGGTGACATTCGCGCGCTCGTCGGAACCGGCAACTTCGGAGACGGCGGCGACGTGATCATCAATGCTGGCGACACGACGGACGCCGAGTACACTGGAGGAAGCGTCTACATTTCCGCTGGTGACGGCAACTCGACGGACGCGACGGACGGCGGCGACGGCGGAGACATCATCATCATCGCCGGCGAGTCGCTGGGCGGCAACGAGACGATCGACAACGGCGGCGACGTGATCGTGACGGCCGGATACGCCGTGACGGGCCACGGAGGCAACGTGACGGTGATGACGGGCTTCAGCAACTCTTCGTCGAGCGGCACGATGACGCTCGCGACGGCTGACTCGGGCGCTGCGGGCGTGTCTGGCGGCATGAGCCTGTCCACGGGCGACGCGACGGACGGCGGCAGCGGTCACTTCTCCTTGGTGACGGGCGACGCGACGAACGGCAACGGCGGCGACATCACGCTTGCGATCGGCACGGGCGACTTCGACAACGGCGGCGACGTGCTGATCATGGCTGGCGACACGACGGACGCCGAGTTCAAGGGCGGCGACGTGACGATCAAGGCTGGCGACGGCAACTCGACGGACGCGACGGACGGCGGCGACGGCGGAGACATCATCATCACCGCCGGCGAGTCGCTGGGCGGCAACGAGACGATCGACAACGGCGGCGACGTGATCGTGACGGCCGGATACGCCGTGACGGGCCACGGAGGCAACGTGACGGTGATGACGGGCTTCAGCAACTCTTCGTCGAGCGGCACGATGACGCTCGCGACGGCTGACTCGGGCGCTGCGGGCGTGTCTGGCGGCATGAGCCTGTCCACGGGTGACGCGACGGACGGCGGCAGCGGTCACTTCTCCTTGGTGACGGGCGACGCGACGAACGGCAACGGCGGCGACATCACGCTTGCGATCGGCACGGGCGACTTCGACAACGGCGGCGACGTGCTGATCATGGCTGGCGACACGACGGACGCCGAGTTCAAGGGCGGCGACGTGACGATCAAGGCTGGCGACGGCAACTCGACGGACGCGACGGACGGCGGCGACGGCGGAGACATCATCATCACCGCCGGCGAGTCGCTGGGCGGCAACGAGACGATCGACAACGGCGGCGACGTGATCGTGACGGCCGGATACGCCGTGACGGGCCACGGAGGCAACGTGACGGTGATGACGGGCTTCAGCAACTCTTCGTCGAGCGGCACGATGACGCTCGCGACGGCTGACTCGGGCGCTGCGGGCGTGTCTGGCGGCATGAGCCTGTCCACGGGCGACGCGACGGACGGCGGCAGCGGTCACTTCTCCTTGGTGACGGGCGACGCGACGAACGGCAACGGCGGCGACATCACGCTTGCGATCGGCACGGGCGACTTCGACAACGGCGGCGACGTGCTGATCATGGCTGGCGACACGACGGACGCCGAGTTCAAGGGCGGCGACGTGACGATCAAGGCTGGCGACGGCAACTCGACGGACGCGACGGACGGCGGCGACGGCGGAGACATCATCATCACCGCCGGCGAGTCGCTGGGCGGCAACGAGACGATCGACAACGGCGGCGACGTGATCGTGACGGCCGGATACGCCGTGACGGGCCACGGAGGCAACGTGACGGTGATGACGGGCTTCAGCAACTCTTCGTCGAGCGGCACGATGACGCTCGCGACGGCTGACTCGGGCGCTGCGGGCGTGTCTGGCGGCATGAGCCTGTCCACGGGCGACGCGACGGACGGCGGCAGCGGTCACTTCTCCGTGGTGACGGGCGACGCGACGAACGGCAACGGCGGCGACATCACGCTTGCGATCGGCACGGGCGACTTCGACAACGGCGGCGACGTGCTGATCATGGCTGGTGACACGACGGACGCCGAGTTCAAGGGCGGCGACGTGACGATCAAGGCTGGCGACGGCAACTCGACGGACGCGACGGACGGCGGCGACGGCGGAGATATCATCATCACCGCCGGCGAGTCGCTGGGCGGCAACGAGACGATCGACAACGGCGGCGACGTGATCGTGACGGCCGGATACGCCGTGACGGGCTACGGAGGCAACGTGACGGTGATGACGGGCTTCAGCAACTCTTCGTCGAGCGGCGCCATGGCGCTCGCGACGGCTGACTCGGGCGCTGCGGGCGTGTCTGGCGCGATGAGCCTGTCCACGGGCGACGCGACGGACGGCGGAAGCGGAGATTTCTCCGTCATTACCGGTAATGCGACGAACGGCAACGGCGGCGACATCATGCTTTGGTCTGGCACCGGTGACGTCGACGATGGTGGAAATGTTTACATTGATGCTGGTGATACAACCGCAGTGAATAGGACTGGCGGTTACGTCCGAATTCAAGCTGGTACAGCGACTCAGGGAGGTGGCGGTGCGCTGATCATGCGTTCTGGTATTGGCAACGCGACGGATAGCGGAGCTGTGAGTATCTTCACGCCTGAGTCTGGCGTGGCAGGCGTGAGCGGAGGAATCTCGCTAAACACGGGCTACTCGAATGCCGGTGATTCTGGCGACATTCTGGCTGTCACTGGTAACACCGTGACGGGTCGTGGAGGCGACATTCGCATGTCTGTGGGCGATGGGTCGGTTGGACATGGCGGAGACATCTTCATGCTTGCAGGCAGGACGTTTGACGAGAACGGCAACGGTGGTACTATAGTGATGGAGGCTGGAAATGCCGCAAACACCGATGGCTCCTCGCAGGGCGGCGGCTTCATGCTGAGCGGCGGCGATGCCTTGGCGAATGTGGTGGCAAATTGTGACATGGCCACGTTCGATTGCAGCGGCACGATGGTGAATGCGAGCGTGTACTACGCTGTGACTCGCGGATGCGAGCGCATTTGCTCGAATGGCGATTACACGTGCAATGGCATGGATGTCGACAACGTGACGGTCGCTGCGATTTACGCGGGATGCACTCAGCAGTGCCAGGGTGGAAAGATGCAGATAACTGCGGGAGACGCTCACGTGGGTAGCGGAGGACTTGTTCGCATCATGGGCGGATCGAGCATCGACTCGAGCGGCACTGGCCGTGGCGGAGATGTGCACATTGAGGGTGGAAGCTCAAACTCTCACTTCGGAGGCTCCGTGTACGTGACTAGTGGCACGAGTGAAGCTTCCACAACGAGCGGAGATGTTGTGATTCGTACACAGAACGGCGGATCAAATGCCAACAGCGGCGACATCGAAGTAGCAACGGGTAGTTCGTGCAATGGCGACACCGGCACACTGACGCTCGTGACCGGAACAGCAGTGGGAGGCCACGGCGGCGATATCACGATTGCCGTGGGCGATGGCGACACCAACAACGGTGGCGACATGGCGTTCCGATCCGGCCGCACGACTGCCCAAAATATGACTGGTGGCAATATGATGTTCACCGCCGGCATAGGCGACTTGGGCGATGGTGGCGCCATGTCCTTCACGACAGGAAAGGGTCGAACAGGCAACAGCGGTGCGATGACGCTGCTTACTGATGACGCAGGAGACAGCGGCGTGAGCGGCTTCGTCCTCGTAGAGACCGGAAACACGACAAGTGGAGAGTCTGGGTACATCCAGTTGACGACCGGCGATGCGAATCTTGGATCAGGAGGTGACATTCGCGCGCTCGTCGGAACCGGCAACTTCGGAGACGGCGGCGACGTGATCATCAATGCTGGCGACACGACGGACGCCGAGTACACTGGAGGAAGCGTCTACATTTCCGCTGGCGACGGCAACTCGACGGACGCGACGGACGGCGGCGACGGCGGAGATATCATCATCATCGCCGGCGAGTCGCTGGGCGGCAACGAGACGATCGACAACGGCGGCGACGTGATCGTGACGGCCGGATACGCCGTGACGGGCTACGGAGGCAACGTGACGGTGATGACGGGCTTCAGCAACTCTTCGTCGAGCGGCACGATGACGCTCGCGACGGCTGACTCGGGCGCTGCGGGCGTGTCTGGCGGCATGAGCCTGTCCACGGGCGACGCGACGGACGGCGGCAGCGGTCACTTCTCCGTGGTGACAGGCGACGCGACGAACGGCAACGGCGGCGACATCACGCTTGCGATCGGTACGGGCGACTTCGACAACGGCGGCGACGTGCTGATCATGGCTGGCGACACGACGGACGCCGAGTTCAAGGGCGGCGACGTGACGATCAAGGCTGGCGACGGCAACTCGACGGACGCGACGGACGGCGGCGACGGCGGAGACATCATCATCACCGCCGGCGAGTCGCTGGGCGGCAACGAGACGATCGACAACGGCGGCGACGTGATCGTGACGGCCGGATACGCCGTGACGGGCCACGGAGGCAACGTGACGGTGATGACGGGCTTCAGCAACTCTTCGTCGAGCGGCACGATGACGCTCGCGACGGCTGACTCGGGCGCTGCGGGCGTGTCTGGCGGCATGAGCCTGTCCACGGGCGACGCGACGGACGGCGGCAGCGGTCACTTCTCCGTGGTGACGGGCGACGCGACGAACGGCAACGGCGGCGACATCACGCTTGCGATCGGCACGGGCGACTTCGACAACGGCGGCGACGTGCTGATCATGGCTGGCGACACGACGGACGCCGAGTTCAAGGGCGGCGACGTGACGATCAAGGCTGGCGACGGCAACTCGACGGACGCGACGGACGGCGGCGACGGCGGAGATATCATCATCACCGCCGGCGAGTCGCTGGGCGGCAACGAGACGATCGACAACGGCGGCGACGTGATCGTGACGGCCGGATACGCCGTGACGGGCCACGGAGGCAACGTGACGGTGATGACGGGCTTCAGCAACTCTTCGTCGAGCGGCACGATGACGCTCGCGACGGCTGACTCGGGCGCTGCGGGCGTGTCTGGCGGCATGAGCCTGTCCACGGGCGACGCGACGGACGGCGGCAGCGGTCACTTCTCCTTGGTGACGGGCGACGCGACGAACGGCAACGGCGGCGACATCACGCTTGCGATCGGCACGGGCGACTTCGACAACGGCGGCGACGTGCTGATCATGGCTGGTGACACGACGGACGCCGAGTTCAAGGGCGGCGACGTGACGATCAAGGCTGGCGACGGCAACTCGACGGACGCGACGGACGGCGGCGACGGCGGAGATATCATCATCACCGCCGGCGAGTCGCTGGGCGGCAACGAGACGATCGACAACGGCGGCGACGTGATCGTGACGGCCGGATACGCCGTGACGGGCCACGGAGGCAACGTGACGGTGATGACGGGCTTCAGCAACTCTTCGTCGAGCGGCACGATGACGCTCGCGACGGCTGACTCGGGCGCTGCGGGCGTGTCTGGCGGCATGAGCCTGTCCACGGGCGACGCGACGGACGGCGGCAGCGGTCACTTCTCCTTGGTGACGGGCGACGCGACGAACGGCAACGGCGGCGACATCACGCTTGCGATCGGCACGGGCGACTTCGACAACGGCGGCGACGTGCTGATCATGGCTGGTGACACGACGGACGCCGAGTTCAAGGGCGGCGACGTGACGATCAAGGCTGGCGACGGCAACTCGACGGACGCGACGGACGGCGGCGACGGCGGAGACATCATCATCACCGCCGGCGAGTCGCTGGGCGGCAACGAGACGATCGACAACGGCGGCGACGTGATCGTGACGGCCGGATACGCCGTGACGGGCCACGGAGGCAACGTGACGGTGATGACGGGCTTCAGCAACTCTTCGTCGAGCGGCACGATGACGCTCGCGACGGCTGACTCGGGCGCTGCGGGCGTGTCTGGCGGCATGAGCCTGTCCACGGGCGACGCGACGGACGGCGGCAGCGGTCACTTCTCCTTGGTGACGGGCGACGCGACGAACGGCAACGGCGGCGACATCACGCTTGCGATCGGCACGGGCGACTTCGACAACGGCGGCGACGTGCTGATCATGGCTGGTGACACGACGGACGCCGAGTTCAAGGGCGGCGACGTGACGATCAAGGCTGGCGACGGCAACTCGACGGACGCGACGGACGGCGGCGACGGCGGAGACATCATCATCACCGCCGGCGAGTCGCTGGGCGGCAACGAGACGATCGACAACGGCGGCGACGTGATCGTGACGGCCGGATACGCCGTGACGGGCTACGGAGGCAACGTGACGGTGATGACGGGCTTCAGCAACTCTTCGTCGAGCGGCACGATGACGCTCGCGACGGCTGATTCGGGCGCTGCGGGCGTGTCTGGCGGCATGAGCCTGTCCACGGGCGACGCGACGGACGGCGGCAGCGGTCACTTCTCCGTGGTGACAGGCGACGCGACGAACGGCAACGGCGGCGACATCACGCTTGCGATCGGTACGGGCGACTTCGACAACGGCGGCGACGTGCTGATCATGGCTGGCGACACGACGGACGCCGAGTTCAAGGGCGGCGACGTGACGATCAAGGCTGGCGACGGCAACTCGACGGACGCGACGGACGGCGGCGACGGCGGAGACATCATCATCACCGCCGGCGAGTCGCTGGGCGGCAACGAGACGATCGACAACGGCGGCGACGTGATCGTGACGGCCGGATACGCCGTGACGGGCCACGGAGGCAACGTGACGGTGATGACGGGCTTCAGCAACTCTTCGTCGAGCGGCACGATGACGCTCGCGACGGCTGACTCGGGCGCTGCGGGCGTGTCTGGCGGCATGAGCCTGTCCACGGGCGACGCGACGGACGGCGGCAGCGGTCACTTCTCCGTGGTGACGGGCGACGCGACGAACGGCAACGGCGGCGACATCACGCTTGCGATCGGCACGGGCGACTTCGACAACGGCGGCGACGTGCTGATCATGGCTGGCGACACGACGGACGCCGAGTTCAAGGGCGGCGACGTGACGATCAAGGCTGGCGACGGCAACTCGACGGACGCGACGGACGGCGGCGACGGCGGAGATATCATCATCACCGCCGGCGAGTCGCTGGGCGGCAACGAGACGATCGACAACGGCGGCGACGTGATCGTGACGGCCGGATACGCCGTGACGGGCCACGGAGGCAACGTGACGGTGATGACGGGCTTCAGCAACTCTTCGTCGAGCGGCACGATGACGCTCGCGACGGCTGACTCGGGCGCTGCGGGCGTGTCTGGCGGCATGAGCCTGTCCACGGGCGACGCGACGGACGGCGGCAGCGGTCACTTCTCCTTGGTGACGGGCGACGCGACGAACGGCAACGGCGGCGACATCACGCTTGCGATCGGCACGGGCGACTTCGACAACGGCGGCGACGTGCTGATCATGGCTGGCGACACGACGGACGCCGAGTTCAAGGGCGGCGACGTGACGATCAAGGCTGGCGACGGCAACTCGACGGACGCGACGGACGGCGGCGACGGCGGAGATATCATCATCACCGCCGGCGAGTCGCTGGGCGGCAACGAGACGATCGACAACGGCGGCGACGTGATCGTGACGGCCGGATACGCCGTGACGGGCCACGGAGGCAACGTGACGGTGATGACGGGCTTCAGCAACTCTTCGTCGAGCGGCACGATGACGCTCGCGACGGCTGACTCGGGCGCTGCGGGCGTGTCTGGCGGCATGAGCCTGTCCACGGGCGACGCGACGGACGGCGGCAGCGGTCACTTCTCCGTGGTGACGGGCGACGCGACGAACGGCAACGGCGGCGACATCACGCTTGCGATCGGCACGGGCGACTTCGACAACGGCGGCGACGTGCTGATCATGGCTGGTGACACGACGGACGCCGAGTTCAAGGGCGGCGACGTGACGATCAAGGCTGGCGACGGCAACTCGACGGACGCGACGGACGGCGGCGACGGCGGAGACATCATCATCACCGCCGGCGAGTCGCTGGGCGGCAACGAGACGATCGACAACGGCGGCGACGTGATCGTGACGGCCGGATACGCCGTGACGGGCCACGGAGGCAACGTGACGGTGATGACGGGCTTCAGCAACTCTTCGTCGAGCGGCACGATGACGCTCGCGACGGCTGACTCGGGCGCTGCGGGCGTGTCTGGCGGCATGAGCCTGTCTACGGGCGACGCGACGGACGGCGGCAGCGGTCACTTCTCCTTGGTGACGGGCGACGCGACGAACGGCAACGGCGGCGACATCACGCTTGCGATCGGCACGGGCGACTTCGACAACGGTGGCGACGTGCTGATCATGGCTGGCGACACGACGGACGCCGAGTTCAAGGGCGGCGACGTGACGATCAAGGCTGGCGACGGCAACTCGACGGACGCGACGGACGGCGGAGACGGCGGAGATATCATCATCACCGCCGGCGAGTCGCTGGGCGGCAACGAGACGATCGACAACGGCGGCGACGTGATCGTGACGGCCGGATACGCCGTGACGGGCCACGGAGGCAACGTGACGGTGATGACGGGCTTCAGCAACTCTTCGTCGAGCGGCACGATGACGCTCGCGACGGCTGACTCGGGCGCTGCGGGCGTGTCTGGCGGCATGAGCCTGTCCACGGGCGACGCGACGGACGGCGGCAGCGGTCACTTCTCCTTGGTGACGGGCGACGCGACGAACGGCAACGGCGGCGACATCACGCTTGCGATCGGCACGGGCGACTTCGACAACGGCGGCGACGTGCTGATCATGGCTGGCGACACGACGGACGCCGAGTTCAAGGGCGGCGACGTGACGATCAAGGCTGGCGACGGCAACTCGACGGACGCGACGGACGGCGGAGACGGCGGAGACATCATCATCACCGCCGGCGAGTCGCTGGGCGGCAACGAGACGATCGACAACGGCGGCGACGTGATCGTGACGGCCGGATACGCCGTGACGGGCCACGGAGGCAACGTGACGGTGATGACGGGCTTCAGCAACTCTTCGTCGAGCGGCACGATGACGCTCGCGACGGCTGACTCGGGCGCTGCGGGCGTGTCTGGCGGCATGAGCCTGTCCACGGGCGACGCGACGGACGGCGGCAGCGGTCACTTCTCCGTGGTGACAGGCGACGCGACGAACGGCAACGGCGGCGACATCACGCTTGCGATCGGTACGGGCGACTTCGACAACGGCGGCGACGTGCTGATCATGGCTGGCGACACGACGGACGCCGAGTTCAAGGGCGGCGACGTGACGATCAAGGCTGGCGACGGCAACTCGACGGACGCGACGGACGGCGGCGACGGCGGAGACATCATCATCACCGCCGGCGAGTCGCTGGGCGGCAACGAGACGATCGACAACGGCGGCGACGTGATCGTGACGGCCGGATACGCCGTGACGGGCCACGGAGGCAACGTGACGGTGATGACGGGCTTCAGCAACTCTTCGTCGAGCGGCACGATGACGCTCGCGACGGCTGACTCGGGCGCTGCGGGCGTGTCTGGCGGCATGAGCCTGTCCACGGGCGACGCGACGGACGGCGGCAGCGGTCACTTCTCCGTGGTGACGGGCGACGCGACGAACGGCAACGGCGGCGACATCACGCTTGCGATCGGCACGGGCGACTTCGACAACGGCGGCGACGTGCTGATCATGGCTGGCGACACGACGGACGCCGAGTTCAAGGGCGGCGACGTGACGATCAAGGCTGGCGACGGCAACTCGACGGACGCGACGGACGGCGGCGACGGCGGAGATATCATCATCACCGCCGGCGAGTCGCTGGGCGGCAACGAGACGATCGACAACGGCGGCGACGTGATCGTGACGGCCGGATACGCCGTGACGGGCCACGGAGGCAACGTGACGGTGATGACGGGCTTCAGCAACTCTTCGTCGAGCGGCACGATGACGCTCGCGACGGCTGACTCGGGCGCTGCGGGCGTGTCTGGCGGCATGAGCCTGTCCACGGGCGACGCGACGGACGGCGGCAGCGGTCACTTCTCCTTGGTGACGGGCGACGCGACGAACGGCAACGGCGGCGACATCACGCTTGCGATCGGCACGGGCGACTTCGACAACGGCGGCGACGTGCTGATCATGGCTGGTGACACGACGGACGCCGAGTTCAAGGGCGGCGACGTGACGATCAAGGCTGGCGACGGCAACTCGACGGACGCGACGGACGGCGGCGACGGCGGAGATATCATCATCACCGCCGGCGAGTCGCTGGGCGGCAACGAGACGATCGACAACGGCGGCGACGTGATCGTGACGGCCGGATACGCCGTGACGGGCCACGGAGGCAACGTGACGGTGATGACGGGCTTCAGCAACTCTTCGTCGAGCGGCACGATGACGCTCGCGACGGCTGACTCGGGCGCTGCGGGCGTGTCTGGCGGCATGAGCCTGTCCACGGGCGACGCGACGGACGGCGGCAGCGGTCACTTCTCCTTGGTGACGGGCGACGCGACGAACGGCAACGGCGGCGACATCACGCTTGCGATCGGCACGGGCGACTTCGACAACGGCGGCGACGTGCTGATCATGGCTGGCGACACGACGGACGCCGAGTTCAAGGGCGGCGACGTGACGATCAAGGCTGGCGACGGCAACTCGACGGACGCGACGGACGGCGGCGACGGCGGAGACATCATCATCACCGCCGGCGAGTCGCTGGGCGGCAACGAGACGATCGACAACGGCGGCGACGTGATCGTGACGGCCGGATACGCCGTGACAGGCCACGGAGGCAACGTGACGGTGATGACGGGCTTCAGCAACTCTTCGTCGAGCGGCACGATGACGCTCGCGACGGCTGACTCGGGCGCTGCGGGCGTGTCTGGCGGCATGAGCCTGTCCACGGGCGACGCGACGGACGGCGGCAGCGGTCACTTCTCCTTGGTGACGGGCGACGCGACGAACGGCAACGGCGGCGACATCACGCTTGCGATCGGCACGGGCGACTTCGACAACGGCGGCGACGTGCTGATCATGGCTGGTGACACGACGGACGCCGAGTTCAAGGGCGGCGACGTGACGATCAAGGCTGGCGACGGCAACTCGACGGACGCGACGGACGGCGGCGACGGCGGAGATATCATCATCACCGCCGGCGAGTCGCTGGGCGGCAACGAGACGATCGACAACGGCGGCGACGTGATCGTGACGGCCGGATACGCCGTGACGGGCCACGGAGGCAACGTGACGGTGATGACGGGCTTCAGCAACTCTTCGTCGAGCGGCACGATGACGCTCGCGACGGCTGACTCGGGCGCTGCGGGCGTGTCTGGCGGCATGAGCCTGTCCACGGGCGACGCGACGGACGGCGGCAGCGGTCACTTCTCCTTGGTGACGGGCGACGCGACGAACGGCAACGGCGGCGACATCACGCTTGCGATCGGCACGGGCGACTTCGACAACGGCGGCGACGTGCTGGTCATGGCTGGCGACACGACGGACGCCGAGTTCAAGGGCGGCGACGTGACGATCAAGGCTGGCGACGGCAACTCGACGGACGCGACGGACGGCGGCGACGGCGGAGACATCATCATCACCGCCGGCGAGTCGCTGGGCGGCAACGAGACGATCGACAACGGCGGCGACGTGATCGTGACGGCCGGATACGCCGTGACGGGCCACGGAGGCAACGTGACGGTGATGACGGGCTTCAGCAACTCTTCGTCGAGCGGCACGATGACGCTCGCGACGGCTGACTCGGGCGCTGCGGGCGTGTCTGGCGGCATGAGCCTGTCCACGGGCGACGCGACGGACGGCGGCAGCGGTCACTTCTCCGTGGTGACGGGCGACGCGACGAACGGCAACGGCGGCGACATCACGCTTGCGATCGGCACGGGCGACTTCGACAACGGCGGCGACGTGCTGATCATGGCTGGTGACACGACGGACGCCGAGTTCAAGGGCGGCGACGTGACGATCAAGGCTGGCGACGGCAACTCGACGGACGCGACGGACGGCGGCGACGGCGGAGACATCATCATCACCGCCGGCGAGTCGCTGGGCGGCAACGAGACGATCGACAACGGCGGCGACGTGATCGTGACGGCCGGATACGCCGTGACGGGCCACGGAGGCAACGTGACGGTGATGACGGGCTTCAGCAACTCTTCGTCGAGCGGCACGATGACGCTCGCGACGGCTGACTCGGGCGCCGCGGGCGTGTCTGGCGGCATGAGCCTGTCCACGGGCGACGCGACGGACGGCGGCAGCGGTCACTTCTCCTTGGTGACGGGCGACGCGACGAACGGCAACGGCGGCGACATCACGCTTGCGATCGGCACGGGCGACTTCGACAACGGCGGCGACGTGCTGATCATGGCTGGTGACACGACGGACGCCGAGTTCAAGGGCGGCGACGTGACGATCAAGGCTGGCGACGGCAACTCGACGGACGCGACGGACGGCGGCGACGGCGGAGATATCATCATCACCGCCGGCGAGTCGCTGGGCGGCAACGAGACGATCGACAACGGCGGCGACGTGATCGTGACGGCCGGATACGCCGTGACGGGCCACGGAGGCAACGTGACGGTGATGACGGGCTTCAGCAACTCTTCGTCGAGCGGCACGATGACGCTCGCGACGGCTGACTCGGGCGCTGCGGGCGTGTCTGGCGGCATGAGCCTGTCCACGGGCGACGCGACGGACGGCGGCAGCGGTCACTTCTCCTTGGTGACGGGCGACGCGACGAACGGCAACGGCGGCGACATCACGCTTGCGATCGGCACGGGCGACTTCGACAACGGCGGCGACGTGCTGATCATGGCTGGTGACACGACGGACGCCGAGTTCAAGGGCGGCGACGTGACGATCAAGGCTGGCGACGGCAACTCGACGGACGCGACGGACGGCGGCGACGGCGGAGACATCATCATCACCGCCGGCGAGTCGCTGGGCGGCAACGAGACGATCGACAACGGCGGCGACGTGATCGTGACGGCCGGATACGCCGTGACGGGCCACGGAGGCAACGTGACGGTGATGACGGGCTTCAGCAACTCTTCGTCGAGCGGCACGATGACGCTCGCGACGGCTGACTCGGGCGCTGCGGGCGTGTCTGGCGGCATGAGCCTGTCCACGGGCGACGCGACGGACGGCGGCAGCGGTCACTTCTCCTTGGTGACGGGCGACGCGACGAACGGCAACGGCGGCGACATCACGCTTGCGATCGGCACGGGCGACTTCGACAACGGCGGCGACGTGCTGATCATGGCTGGTGACACGACGGACGCCGAGTTCAAGGGCGGCGACGTGACGATCAAGGCTGGCGACGGCAACTCGACGGACGCGACGGACGGCGGCGACGGCGGAGACATCATCATCACCGCCGGCGAGTCGCTGGGCGGCAACGAGACGATCGACAACGGCGGCGACGTGATCGTGACGGCCGGATACGCCGTGACGGGCCACGGAGGCAACGTGACGGTGATGACGGGCTTCAGCAACTCTTCGTCGAGCGGCACGATGACGCTCGCGACGGCTGACTCGGGCGCTGCGGGCGTATCTGGCGGCATGAGCCTGTCCACGGGCGACGCGACGGACGGCGGCAGCGGTCACTTCTCCTTGGTGACGGGCGACGCGACGAACGGCAACGGCGGCGACATCACGCTTGCGATCGGCACGGGCGACTTCGACAACGGCGGCGACGTGCTGATCATGGCTGGTGACACGACGGACGCCGAGTTCAAGGGCGGCGACGTGACGATCAAGGCTGGCGACGGCAACTCGACGGACGCGACGGACGGCGGCGACGGCGGAGATATCATCATCACCGCCGGCGAGTCGCTGGGCGGCAACGAGACGATCGACAACGGCGGCGACGTGATCGTGACGGCCGGATACGCCGTGACGGGCCACGGAGGCAACGTGACGGTGATGACGGGCTTCAGCAACTCTTCGTCGAGCGGCACGATGACGCTCGCGACGGCTGACTCGGGCGCTGCGGGCGTGTCTGGCGGCATGAGCCTGTCCACGGGCGACGCGACGGACGGCGGCAGCGGTCACTTCTCCTTGGTGACGGGCGACGCGACGAACGGCAACGGCGGCGACATCACGCTTGCGATTGGCACGGGCGACTTCGACAACGGCGGCGACGTGCTGATCATGGCTGGTGACACGACGGACGCCGAGTTCAAGGGCGGCGACGTGACGATCAAGGCTGGCGACGGCAACTCGACGGACGCGACGGACGGCGGCGACGGCGGAGACATCATCATCACCGCCGGCGAGTCGCTGGGCGGCAACGAGACGATCGACAACGGCGGCGACGTGATCGTGACGGCCGGATACGCCGTGACGGGCCACGGAGGCAACGTGACGGTGATGACGGGCTTCAGCAACTCTTCGTCGAGCGGCACGATGACGCTCGCGACGGCTGACTCGGGCGCTGCGGGCGTGTCTGGCGGCATGAGCCTGTCCACGGGCGACGCGACGGACGGCGGCAGCGGTCACTTCTCCTTGGTGACGGGCGACGCGACGAACGGCAACGGCGGCGACATCACGCTTGCGATCGGCACGGGCGACTTCGACAACGGCGGCGACGTGCTGATCATGGCTGGCGACACGACGGACGCCGAGTTCAAGGGCGGCGACGTGACGATCAAGGCTGGCGACGGCAACTCGACGGACGCGACGGACGGCGGCGACGGCGGAGATATCATCATCACCGCCGGCGAGTCGCTGGGCGGCAACGAGACGATCGACAACGGCGGCGACGTGATCGTGACGGCCGGATACGCCGTGACGGGCCACGGAGGCAACGTGACGGTGATGACGGGCTTCAGCAACTCTTCGTCGAGCGGCACGATGACGCTCGCGACGGCTGACTCGGGCGCTGCGGGCGTGTCTGGCGGCATGAGCCTGTCCACGGGCGACGCGACGGACGGCGGCAGCGGTCACTTCTCCGTGGTGACGGGCGACGCGACGAACGGCAACGGCGGCGACATCACGCTTGCGATCGGCACGGGCGACTTCGACAACGGCGGCGACGTGCTGATCATGGCTGGTGACACGACGGACGCCGAGTTCAAGGGCGGCGACGTGACGATCAAGGCTGGCGACGGCAACTCGACGGACGCGACGGACGGCGGCGACGGCGGAGATATCATCATCACCGCCGGCGAGTCGCTGGGCGGCAACGAGACGATCGACAACGGCGGCGACGTGATCGTGGACGGCCGGATACGCCGTGACGGGCCACGGAGGCAACGTGACGGTGATGACGGGCTTCAGCAACTCTTCGTCGAGCGGCACGATGACGCTCGCGACGGCTGACTCGGGCGCTGCGGGCGTGTCTGGCGGCATGAGCCTGTCCACGGGCGACGCGACGGACGGCGGCAGCGGTCACTTCTCCTTGGTGACGGGCGACGCGACGAACGGCAACGGCGGCGACATCACGCTTGCGATCGGCACGGGCGACTTCGACAACGGCGGCGACGTGCTGATCATGGCTGGCGACACGACGGACGCCGAGTTCAAGGGCGGCGACGTGACGATCAAGGCTGGCGACGGCAACTCGACGGACGCGACGGACGGCGGCGACGGCGGAGACATCATCATCACCGCCGGCGAGTCGCTGGGCGGCAACGAGACGATCGACAACGGCGGCGACGTGATCGTGACGGCCGGATACGCCGTGACGGGCCACGGAGGCAACGTGACGGTGATGACGGGCTTCAGCAACTCTTCGTCGAGCGGCACGATGACGCTCGCGACGGCTGACTCGGGCGCTGCGGGCGTGTCTGGCGGCATGAGCCTGTCCACGGGCGACGCGACGGACGGCGGCAGCGGTCACTTCTCCTTGG
Organism: Pycnococcus provasolii; assembly: GCA_938743325.2. Lineage (NCBI taxonomy): Eukaryota > Viridiplantae > Chlorophyta > Pseudoscourfieldiophyceae > Pseudoscourfieldiales > Pycnococcaceae > Pycnococcus > Pycnococcus provasolii. The sequence continues at coordinate 218,872 of OW568870.1, read as the reverse complement.
TGACGGGCGACGCGACGAACGGCAACGGCGGCGACATCACGCTTGCGATCGGCACGGGCGACTTCGACAACGGCGGCGACGTGCTGATCATGGCTGGCGACACGACGGACGCCGAGTTCAAGGGCGGCGACGTGACGATCAAGGCTGGCGACGGCAACTCGACGGACGCGACGGACGGCGGCGACGGCGGAGACATCATCATCACCGCCGGCGAGTCGCTGGGCGGCAACGAGACGATCGACAACGGCGGCGACGTGATCGTGACGGCCGGATACGCCGTGACGGGCCACGGAGGCAACGTGACGGTGATGACGGGCTTCAGCAACTCTTCGTCGAGCGGCACGATGACGCTCGCGACGGCTGACTCGGGCGCTGCGGGCGTGTCTGGCGGCATGAGCCTGTCCACGGGCGACGCGACGGACGGCGGCAGCGGTCACTTCTCCGTGGTGACGGGCGACGCGACGAACGGCAACGGCGGCGACATCACGCTTGCGATCGGCACGGGCGACTTCGACAACGGCGGCGACGTGCTGATCATGGCTGGCGACACGACGGACGCCGAGTTC